>CM053626.1:320883834-320948338 GCA_028646595.1 Phalanger gymnotis | reverse complement strand
TCTCATGCATACATGAGGGGATGTACCAGATCATTTCTGGTATCTCTTCTTACTTCTTGGCTCCTGGAGTCAGAAGCAAATCTTAGATTTGATGCTTGCTATCTATGTGGCCTCAGACAAGTCTTGGGTCTCAGGACTTGGGCTTCGGTTTACTCATCTGTAATATGGAGGGGTAGCAGCCAGAGTTGATGGTCCCTGAGATCCTTCCCAGTTCTAGAGGTACGATCTTCTAAAATCTACAGCCCTCTGAAAAGCCAGCACCATTTCCTGACATGATGAAGACTCTGAGAGGACGTGTATAAAGAGCTATTTAATTGTGGGTTATTATCACATTACTGTTTCTGGAATGGATATTTGGGGTCTGTTTGCTACCCTAGACTAAACAGATGTTAGTCCAGGTGGAGATTCAATTCTCCCAAACACTGACATGCATTCCCCTCAGCTCTGCTCCCACACCAGAGAAGCAAAGGACCCCTGGCAGTCTTGTCTACAGCTGCCCGACCGTCTGGAGCCTTGTTTCACTCTGGGGTTGGAGAGAACATTGAAGGAGCTGGCCCAGAGCAGAAGCTTTGCTATTTTCATTCCATTTTCTGGGGAGAGAGAGAATCAGCTTGTTAAGCCCAATGGCACGCCTCTTTTCAGATAAACTAAAAATGGTATTTATACCCCAGGTGCATCTTAATTGTTCTAATTAACCTAACCAGTGCCTGCAATCAGAGCCAAGTGTGTTAGGGGGAGGGGGCTTAAAGGAAAAATCCCCTTTTTGGGGAGGGTCTGAAAAGAAGACAATGGCATAAAGAGAGCAGTGTGGGATGCTTTCAGCACCCAGCATCCTTTGTGTTTGTGGGACGATATGCAGTCATGATCTAAGGTCTCAATTCTCCTCTTCTATTAATGAATGGTGGAGTATGGAAGTCAGCTAAAAGACTGACTGCTTTGCCCTTTCCAGGGAGATAAAATGCAAAGTATTTCTTAGTAAAGGTTGTTTAGAACGGGAATTCATGGGACCACTTCAATTATCTTCTGCTTTAATGAACGCAAACCAGGGCAAATCACTCAACAATTCTAAGAATGCCTTCACTTTGCATGTATTATGTCAGGAGACAATCAGAACTCAGGTGGAGGACAGTCAAGCAAGATAATGTAGAGTGAGTTATTGGTCATCTCTAAAGTTTTATACACATTGAAATTATT
Source organism: Phalanger gymnotis (assembly GCA_028646595.1). Classification (NCBI taxonomy): domain Eukaryota; kingdom Metazoa; phylum Chordata; class Mammalia; order Diprotodontia; family Phalangeridae; genus Phalanger; species Phalanger gymnotis. The sequence continues at coordinate 320,947,144 of CM053626.1, read as the reverse complement.
TACCAATGAGATGGCTCTTTAAATCTTAAAACACAATGTGAAGGCTACCTAATATTATTACTACTGTTGGTGTTGTGATGATTTTTAATATCATCATTATCACTTATTGTCTGCTCCATGTCTTTCATGCTATGTGCAATCTGCCCTTATCTTTTAAACTCTCTTTTACTTATTGCCCTCCACCACTAGAGTGTAAGCTCCTTAAAAGCAGGGACTTTCTTGTTTCCTTGTATTTGTAATCCCAGTATTTAGTAGAGTGTCTGGAACCTAGCAAGCACTTAGCAATGCATTATCTATCTGTCTGTCTTTCTATCTGTCTATCTATCTATATCTCTCTCATTATCATCATTTTTACTAGCCTTTAATGGGAATTTATTCAGTACATACTGTTCTAGGAAGTGTGCTAAGCACTAAATAAATGCAAAAACCCAGTCAAAGAGCTGGGGGAAGACACCTCATAGGAAGTAGAGTGGACAACAATATTCTCATTTTTTTCAGTTTCACAGATCATTTTCTAAGAATCTAATCTTCAGAATAAGTCATATCTTTTTTCCATGGACAGCTCTACAAATCCTTGATGATGTCTAGAAAGTCAAGTCAATTGAGTTGATGAGCATTATTTAAGTACCTACTATGTGTCAGTCACTGAGGTAATCCCAGTGAAGTTCAGTGGTGGCCATATGAGCAGAGAGAAGTAGATGGATGTGAGAGATGTTGTGATGTTAGAATCAACACAACTTGGAAACTGCTTAGATGTGTGAAATGAGGGCAGAGGGAGGAGCTGAAGATGACTCCTGAGTGATGAAACTATGAAAGTGGAATAATGCTAATGGCCCTCAAAAGAAATAGGGAAGTTACTAATAGGTTAGATTTGGGGGTGGGGAGATAATGGCTTTCATAATGGACAAGTTGAATGTGAAATGTACATAGGGTACCATTTCAAAATATCTAATAGGCTGCTATCCTGTCTCCTTTTCCATGATAAACTTGCTTATTTCCTTCAAATGATCTACATCTAGCCTAATCTCCATGCCTGCCATCATCCAGGAAGCCTTTCTCTAGACATTCTCTAGCCTATTAGTGTCCTCCCTAAAATGTGATACTCGAGATAGAAATAACAGATCCATCACCTCCCTAGGTCCAAATCCTGTGCCTTCTTAATGAGAAGTGGCCTCATAGACACCCAACCATCGTCTTCCATGACATCACTCTTTGCGAGTTCACCTTCTTCTTGCTAGTCTCAGGTGCTGGATCATCATCCATATCATCATTCATCTTATTGTGGGCATCCTCTTAAGCTCTGTGCCAGGCTTTTTCTCATTTTATAGCTTCTTCTTTGTGGTGAACTCATCAGTTCTCATGTGTTTAATTGTCTTCCCCTCCCTACCCTCTCTCTCAAATTATCTTTTATACATTCGTGTACATGTTTGATATCCCATCTCAGTCTCCAGTAGAATAGAAGCTCCTTGAGGACGAGAATTGTTTTTCACTTCTTTTTCTTCATACTCATCCCCTAACACAGTGATTTTATGTAACAGTTACTTAATATATGGATGACGTTTTAAAAAATGAATTGAAACTTTATGTGACTGACATGTGGTGCAGTTTCCCCCAAAATCCCACCCAATCAGAGGAGACTTCTGCTTGATACTCAGAGTATCAATGGATAGTGATTTGGCAAGGAGCCCTACCTCCTGATAAGAAACATTGAAAATCTGTCAGTCATGTGTTAGTCCAACATTGCTGCCTAATACCCACACATTTCCGGAAAGTGAGAAAGACTGACTAGCTGCAACTCAGCATGACATAATATTTAATGAAGGCAGTTTATTCTCACTTGTTGATAGTGTGGCCTGGAAATCCAAAGGCTTTTTATTTGAATAATCAACTGTGGGAGTGATATATGGGAGAATGGAATAGTCAAAAGACAGATTAGAGATCTTCCAACTACGCACTAGAGAGTGTCGTCTTACTTAGGACTAGGACTCTGGAGAACTAGGGAGGAAGAAAGAAGTAGGATTGCGAATCCTCTCCTTTGGGAAGTTTTCTCATCCTTTTCATTTTTTCCTTGATCTTTGACCCCTACATTTGGCATTATTGCTCCATCTTTCCTTGTGTTATTGTTCTTATACTAATCCTTTTCTGCTTTGTATTTCCCTAGTAATATGCACCTCTTTGAGGATGGCCTGCTTGTTTGTGGTGCTTTATTTTGGCTTTGTGGCCCTAGTACCAGGCACGTAGTAAGCATACAGTTGGCATACATTGGATTTGAAGATCAGGAAAACCCAAAAAACACTGAAGGCAGCTCCTTAGCACCAAGTTATATAATCTCAGAGGTGGACAATAGAACCTAATCCAGTTACTATCTGAAGCCGGGGTCCCCTCTACAAGGAGCCATCTAGCTCCCCTTAAAGTGTGAAAATAATAGATAACTCACTGCTGCTTTAGGCAATCCATTCAATTTTTGAACCGTTCCAAATATTAGGCAAGTCTTCTCCATATTAAGCAACCATTTGTTGCTCTTATTCCTGTCCTAAGGCTACACACAAGGTTGAATCCATCTTCTGTGTGACATTTCTTTGAAGAGTAAGACTGAGATCATGCTTCCTCTAAATCTTCTGTTCTCCAGGCTTAAAATCTCCATTCTTCCAACCTGTTATTGTGTGACATAGTTGGTTCCACAACTGCTTGGTATCATGCTCATCCTTCCCTGGATACGTCCCAGCTTGGCAACATCCTTCCCAAGATATGGTATCTAGAACAACACCAATGGCCTGAGTTGGTCTGATTCATCCAGGAGCCAATCAGGAGACAATGGGACAGGGCCAGGAGTCAACAGCAAGGCATTCCAATTAAATTACTGAAAAAAATATTTTAGTGAATTAAAAAATAATAACAAAATTCATTTGGAAGAACAAAAAGTCAAGAATGTCATGCAGTTAAAATCAAGATTCATCCATCAATTTACTCAGAGCCACTAATGTTCATAGGCTCATACGGTTAACATCGGAAAGGTCCTTAGAGGTCACTGAGTACAACCCATTATTTTATAGATTAGGAAGCATCAAAAAACAACCAAGTCAGGATTGTTAACTGTCAATTTGAGCTTGATTCTTGGCGTTCTTCTTGAGGAAGTTTCAAGCAGCCCCAAGATCCACACATTCCAGAAGGAAGAACAACCTTTCAGCAATAGGTAGATTCTTACCCTTTATCATTTGTTTGTGAGCTCCTTGAGGACCAGGCCTATGTCAATTTTTATCATTATATTCTAGCCATTAAGTAGTCATCTTGCCCCTACTAGGGCTTAATAAAGGTGTGTTCATTTTAATTGAGTTGGATTTAGTGCTTATGTCAAGAAGCTTGTTGCTATAGTTGCTTTGATTTCCTGGCTTCGTCTTCTGAGGCTTGACATATGCCATCACCCCCACCAGTTCTACTCTGTCACTGGTCCCTGCCAAAGAATGTGGTTTATGATAATTTTTAAATCCTTCCTTTAGATTCATTTGCATGTACTGTTGGCTCTTATGATATTAAGCTGGAAGGGAACTCAGAGGCCATTCTAGTTCAATTCCCGTATTTTTCAGATGAGAAAACTGAGGCACAAGAAGATTAAGTGAGTTGGATACATTTGAACAGTGAGTAAATAACTGGCAGAGCCAGTATTCTGAATCCTAGAGTGCAATGTTTTCACAGTGTACCCCACTGAATGGTCTGTCAATTAGGTGGCAGATATGGAAGAAATAAGGTGTTCCAGTTCCTGTCCCATTGTCTTTGCTAATATAGCAAATGGCAACTACAGTGGTGACAGTGATGGTGGGGGCATCATGGAACACTGGAGAGAGTTGTGGTTTTGGAGTCAGAGGATCTGGGGTAAAAATACCCTGACTTTACTGGGTTTTTACTGCCTCTATGACTTTAGAAAAGACATTTAATCTTTCTATACCTCAATTTACTCATCTGCAAAATGAAGGTGTGGACCTACACACCTCCGAGATCTTGTGTAGCTAATAGGTTCTTCTTATCCTCCAGTATCGTGTGATGACACCTCATATTTATATGACATTTTATGGTTACAAAGTTGTATATGCCCATTATCTCAACTGATTTTTAAAATAAATGATCACAGATGGTCATTGAAATTAAATTATGCTCAGTAATCATTGTTTTTAAGGCAAACAGTTGAGTATTCAGTCATAAAAATATTATTTTTAGTAATCCATCCATCAAACAAACAAAGGCATTTATTACTTGCTATGTGATATGCCAAACACTATACTAAACAGTGGGGATGTGACACCAAAGACAAAAAAAACTCTGCCCACAATGTGCATATATTCTTTTAAAAAGAGATGATTATTAACACATTTTGTTTTTGTATCACCTATATTTCTCCCCATATCTGTCCCTCTTATCCTTCCCTAGCTTCCTTGGCTTCCTTGAAATGTCACTAAAATCTTACCTTCTATCAGAAGCCTTTGCTGGACCTCTTAATGTTAATACCTTCTCTCTCAGATTACTGCCAATAAGACGCACACACACACACAAATATACACACATATTCACATACATATATCTTGTTTGTACAGAATCATTTGCATATTTTCTCCCCCCATTAGCTTGTGAGCTCTTTGAGGACAGTGATTGATGTCGCCCAGTGCTTAGCACAGTGTCAGCCACATAGTAGGTGCTTAATAAGTGCTTCTTGACTTAAAGGAATGTATTTATAAAGATAGCAAAAATCAGCAAAAGCAATGAAACTCTAACATATGCAATCTTCTGTACCTATTGGCCTCCATCTCTAGAAAAGATTGGAAGGCATTATTTTATTATATCCCTTATTTGAGGTAAGTCTTGGTCCTTACAATTTCAAAATATTCAATTTTCTTTTGTGGTTGTTTCTTTTCCCTTTTCCATTGTTGTAGCTATTGTGTATATTGTTTTCCTGGTTGTGTTTATTTTACTTTGTGTCAGTTCACATTACTCTTCCCATGCTTCTCTGCATTCATCATCTTCATCATTTCTTATAGAACAGTAATACTCCATTATGTTTATGTGGCACAATTTAATAGTCATTTACTTTTTTTCCAGTTTTTTTTATCAATACAAAAAAAAATTCGACCATAAATATTTTGGTGTAGATGGAATATTTATTTTGTCAGTGTCCTTCTTGGAGTATTTTCTTATCGTTGGCATCTACGGGTCAAAAGGCATGAGCCTTTTAGTCATTTTATTTGCCTAATTCCAATTTTCTTTCCAGAATAATTGTACCTATCCATAGTTCTATCAACAAAGTATTAGTGTGCCAGCTTTTTCATATCCCTTCCAACATTAATTGTTGACATTTTCTGTCACCTTTCCAATTTGCTGGGTATTAGGTGAAACCTAATTAGGCTTTTAGGTGAAACTCAAAATTGTTTTGATTTTCAGTTTTAATTATTAATGATTTGGAGCATTCTTTCTCATGATGGCTAAGAGTTTGCAATTCTTCTTTTGAGAACTGTTTGTTCATATCATTGCATCACTTTTGGAGAATGGCTTTTGTTCTTATATATCTCTACTTGTTATCTATTTTAGATATCAAACACCGATCAGATATATTTCATAGAATTTTTGCCAGTCAGTTGCTTCCATTCTTGTCATAGGTATGTTAATTATGTTTGTGCAAAAGTGTTTCAATTTCATGTAATCAAAACATGTAATCAAGATGATCTATTTTACTTTTTGGAATTGACTCTATCCTGTGTTTGGTTAAGAATTCCTCCCCTACACATAGCTCCTGAATCATTATGGAGAGGTAGCCCGGAATTGGTAGATAAGGGGCTAACATTGGGAGTCAAGAAGATCTGGCTTCAAATCCTATTTCTCATATGTTCTGGCTGTCTGACTATGGGTAGATAAGTCACTTGATAGCTATATGGTCTGGGGAAAATATTTAAGAATGCAAGGTATAGATGAATTACTGACTGACTGAGTTGATGGAGTAAGCTTTTGTACTGGGAGTTACCTATCTCAATGAAATGATATCCAGGTCCACAAACCATACCAAACAAAACAAAACTAACTTGCTTTGTGATTTTGAACAAGTTGCTTTTCTTCTGTTGTCCTTGTTTTCCTCATTTGTAAAATTAATAGGTTGAATTAAGTGATCTCTCAATATTCTTTCATTGCTAGCATTCTTATGATATATATTCTACATTCTGTGTTCTAAGGTCCTTTCCAGTTCTGACACCTTGGATTTGGATTGGAATTAAACCCTGGTTGCATGCTAGAAGGCACTCTGGATGAGGGAACTTTCTTCTATGCCAACTTGAGGGAGTTGAGTGGAGGGCCAAGAGGTTGAATCGCTCAATGAGGGTCTCATAGCTAGCATGTGTCAGAGGTGCAATTTGAACCCCACTCTTCCTGGTTCCAAGATCCAACTCTATATCCATACTGCTTCTTTGCCACATTATTTAAATACACCATAAATTATATGTTTGACAACAAGAAGGAGCATTTGCCTAGTGCTTTAAAGGTTTGCAAAGCGTTTTACAAATATAATCTCATTTGATTTTCACAACAACCATGACAAGTGGGTGCTGTTATGATCCTCATTTTATAATCAAAGGAACTGAGGCAGAAAAAGGTTAAGTGATTTGCCCTAAGTTACAAAAATAGTAAGTGTCTGAGGCTGGATTTGAATTCAAGACTTCCCGAATCTGGGTCTACCTAGTGTGAGAAATACACACATATTTGTTTTTATAGTCCCATAATTTTCCAATATATCCTTCTTTCTCCCATCCAGAGAGTCATTCCTTATAAGTCAACAGGCATTTATTAGGTACTTACTATGTGTCTGGCACTGTGCTAAATTCTGAGGACATAAAGAAAGACACCCCACCCCAACAAAAAAACAAAATCAGTGGCTGTCTCAAGACTCACAGTCTAATTTAGAAGAATGTTCAGCAAAACTAATAAGTATATCCAAGTCTGACAATCTACAGAGTGCTTCACATTCATAGCCCTCTACTGCTTCAAAGAAGAAAAGGGGGCCAATATGTTGTCTTTAAAAGATTCTTTCATAACTCCACTACCTTAGACTGACTGCCTGATGCCCCCATTTCTTCAGTTTCCAACCATCAACAATGATGGAATCCTTCACCTGTGGTTCTCCTCACTCAGAATTCCTAGGTTAATTCTCCCCCACATCCATGAAAGAGCCTTTTCCTTGTATAGGATTCTTGTTAATCCATTCTTCCCCAGTTTCTTAGCATTCGTCTGGGGTCTGCAGTCTTTACCAACCATTCTCCACACCCTTCAAAATCTCTTCCCCTTCTAAAAATATCCAAACAGAATGGATACATCAGCAGAACAGCAGGGCGACTTCTCAGTGCTGGGAATGAAGTCAGCCCCCATTCCGCTTCTAAAAACAGTTGCAGTTGGGAACTGTGGCAGGTTTGTCACCACCAGGAGTCTTTGGAGGTCTCTTGTGCTGAAGCTGGAGGGGGGAGGCAAAATTGGTGTCAAACAGACCCAGCCTCAGAAAATGCCACATGGTCTCAACAAAGTGGAGGGAGCTTACTCAATCAATTCTATTTAATTAATTTCAAATTACATTTATGAAACATTTCCTATGCATAGAGTGCCATGCTAAGCATAAGAAATAAAATTTAAAAATCTGCCTTCATCAATCCATTAAGTAATTCATCAGCAATAATTCATTAAGCACCTACTACATATCAGTCAGTGTGCCAGGTGCTGGGGATACAAAGACAAAAATGTAAAAGTTTGTTCTCAAAGAAATTCTTGTAATTTGGGGAGACAATACAAACATAAATAGACCATGCAAATACATCTCTCTCTGTCTCTCTGTTTCTCTCTGTTTTTTTCTCTGTCTCTTTCTCTGTCTGTGTGTGTGTCTGTGTCTCTCTCTCCTTCCTATCTTTTCTCTATCTCTCTCGCCCTCAGCAGCCTTCCTAACTCATAACTCAGAAGTTTTCAAGAAGAATAACTCTTGTCATAGGTTTGAAGGGGGCAATCTGTTGGTCTTGCTCCCTATTACTATACCTCACTAGCCCCCAGTAGTGTACAGTCTATTAATACTCACCCAGACCCAATTTGTTCATAGAACAATATTTGCTCAAATGACATATATTTTTAAAAAGAACTATTTGAGGATTCACCTCAATTTGGAGTATTCTCTCTCACATTCACATATACCATCTCACAGAAGAACGAGCAGAAACGGAAAGTGCAATGAAGCACATTTATAGGGAAGATATATGGCCAAGGCAACTCACAACTTCAGCATTTCAAGGCCCAAAACTTTCCTCCTGCCATTCTTAGAAAGCTCTCCTTTGGATATAATGCTTCTGCTTGGTAGGTCCCTCAGCTCATTTGTCATTTGCTAGGGCTAGCTCTTTTTTCTGCTCCCAGAGATCCCACTCGTTCAGGCTCCTTCCTCATTGGAGGGCTTGCTTCACTATCTCTATGTGTCTCTGTAGGTGTGTTTCTTCCTTATCAAACTCTCAAACTCTCTCAAACTGGCTCTCTGGCCACTGAACACTAGCTAGCAACTGCACTGCTCGATGTCATGGTGAGCAGGGTTTTGGTGGGGATCACAGAGAAATCTTGAGGGCAGGAGAATGCTGTGTCATATCCAAACATTGCATTTGCCATGATATTTAGCATAGTTGTCTGCACATAGTTGGTACTTAATAAATATTTGTTGAATCAATAAATGACTGAGTGAATGGATGATAAAACCCAGTGTCACCTCCTTTCTGAAATCATCTCTGATACCCACCTTCCCATCTAGGATTTGTCTCTTCCTTCTCTGAACTTCCCTTACCACTTTGTTCACAATTCTCTCATGTTTTTCAAGTTTTTTTAGTATCACGTTTAATTCTCTATTTGAGTTCTTCCATTGTATTGTATCTCCTCAAGGGCAGGGCTATATCTTAAAAAAAAAAAACGACACAAACCTTCACTGATTCCAGAATCTATTAAAATGTCTTACACAAACAGTGAAAAATACACATTGATGGGATATGAATTTGATTAACTTATTGGTAGGTACAGCGTTGTGGTGTATTTGAAAAGAACCAAATTCCTAGCCATCTGGTCTGGAGTCTTCCTTACTATTCGATGCTTAGATAATCACTTCACTTTTTCAGGCATTAGGTTGCCCCTCTATAAAACAAAGGGTGTAGACTAAAGTGGCAAGAGTTCTTGGTTTGGAATCAATGGAAGCTGGGCTTTAATCTTGGCTCTGTGTGACTTTGGGAAGCCATTTCACTGTTCTGTGCCTTGGGGGGCAGACTGGATGACCTCTGTGGGCCCTTCCAGCTCTATGGCCTCCAGGTTGGTTGAAAGGGTGGATATTCTCATTAGTTCAAAGAGGGCTAATCTGTGGGTGGCTCGAAACATCTGGAGAGTAGGAAAAATGGGCTATGGATTGGTTGTACACGGACTATAGCTCAAGCAGAAAACCAGAATGGATGGGGTTTTTAGTTCACCTTTCCTAAGCCCTAATCACAAATTCTTTCCAGGAAATAATGTCTGGCTATATTTGCTAGATTAAGACACGTGTGTGCTGAAGGAGCAGTCATTGACAATAAGCTTGTTGATTGGATCCCTGCTATGCCGTCCTTAGTAATTGGACTATTGTGAATTCTGAGTTAGTGAGCACCAGGTGGCTTGTCATATGCATCGTTCTGGGTAATTCCAGATTCCTGTATCTTTCTGTTTAGGGCATCCCATTCACTAGGCTCTGATAGGCCTCATCATTTCAATGGAACTGTGATGTCATCAAGGTGAGCACTGTCCTTGGTGATGCTTCTTCATTCCCTCCTCCAAGTCTCTCATAGTGTGGCTTCTCAAAGCATCAGAAGCTTTCCTCTCATTTGTTGATTATACCGTGGATGTGAGTGTCATTACACTTGCTTAACCTCTAGTCATATCATGCAGTGAAAATTAATGATTATAATAGCAAATATATAGTGTTTTAGGTTTCACAAAATGCTTGACAAATACCTGTCATTTGATCCTCACAATAACCCTGGGAGACAGATGCTATTATCATCCGCATTTGACAGATGGGGAAACTGAAGCCTGAGAAGCTTTGCAATTTTCCTAGAATCAGTCAACTAGTTAGATTCTGAGCTAAGGTTTGAACTTTGGTCTTCATGCCTCTAAGTGCAGTGCTCTAACCACTATACCATCTAGCCTTCACGAGCGTGCAAAGGCTTCATTAGTTATCTTCTGAGGACACCTTCCAACTCCAAGATTCTGAAATTCAGTTATTCCATAAACAGTCTCTTTGAGATCTGCTCTTCTCCACGTACCTATGTCCAGATTTCCAAGAACTTAAGAATGCTATTAGTGGAAGCAGGGTGGTCATAGTGGGGCGACTCAAACACTTCCTTGACTTTTCCACCCTATTTATTTTCAATTCCTTTGCAATCTTCCTCCCAGCAGTACATTCCAATCTCTTTGGGCCTTGCTTTTGGATCCTGGTGTTTGAATCGTTAATGCTTTTAATACCTGTGGACTTGGCCGTTGTGTTGCTGGATGCGTCCTCATTAATCAGGCCCTGGCTGAGTCATGTTACACAAACCACAGCCTTATATAAGAAAATTAAAAGGCAATATCATTTCACTTCTGCTAAATGGTTTCTGATGGCGCAGGAGGAGAAGTAGGACACTCTATACCATGCTTCACAAGTCTGCCAAAAATCTGACACCCTGAGACAGGATAAATGAATGCATAAATGGGGATCGCTCCGAAGGGGTTAGTCATAAATCACCGGATGAGCCAGAGTCCATGGCGCTTTTTGGGTGTTGCTTGAAATGTGACCTGCCTTCATTGACTCTTATAAAAACAATCTGAGTTTCATATGGTCCTATTAGAGTGGGGTGGAAAATGGGGAAGATCATATCCCCCTTGGCCAAGCACTAAACAAAATACAGAATTTGGTGGGAACTGTAAGATCAGATAAAAGACACAGAGAAGGAGACGGTTGTTTCTAAAAAAAACAAAAACAAAAACAAAATACACACACAGAGAAACAGTTTTCTGGAACTTGTCCTTAATCCTGAACATCAGGGAAAGGCAAGGGAGAGGGCTGGCTGGTGTTGGTTCAGTAATGCACTATAAGATATTGCATGATGGCTGCTGAAACTTCTGAGGCTGAGAGAGCTAAGGATTACTTGGGGTCTTAGATGCCCTGAGCCATGAAGAGTCGTAGAAAACCCCTCCCACATCACAAAAGTTCATGCTTTCTTCTGTGTCGAAATAGTCTGGATATTTCTAAGCTAAGGAGAAAAAAATGAACAAACAACATGAATTTCTAACAGCTTGGGTTAAAGGTATTCAGAGAGGCTGTCTATTGTGGATAAGGGAGTCTCCCTGGAGCCAGAATGACCTGGGATCAGGTCCTGTTCTATGAGTCTGAGGAGCAGGTCACTTATTTTCTCACTGGCCCAGGAAACTCTCTAACTATAAATGATAGAGAAGATGCTGATTGACTCACACGGGTAGCATATACTAGTGAAATAAGAGATCCATTTCCTTCCTTTAGTCCTAAAGATAGACAAATACTCAAAAATATTTCTCATTCTGTTGATGGAAACATTCCTTCCAGTGATTCAACTCATCCCTGTCTGCCCATTCTACACGGCTCTTCTAGTTTTCTTCCTATAATTTTGTCAGCAAGGGGTCTACCCAAAATGCTCTGTTGCCTTCTGTTGGCATCCTGCAATTACTAACGGGGCACGTGAGCTCTGTGATGGCCCATCTTCCATTTCATTCCTTTTCTCCATTCACTCCATTTCTTTGATGATGACATTCTTTACTTAGTTTCTTTTTTGTAGTGCCTTTAACCACCCATCTTATACTTCCCCATCACCCTCTGGGTAATACTCATTTTCAATTCCTCAGACTTTAGGGCTCTATGATCACAGCCATTGAACAATGCCAGGATTAAAAAGATAAACTTTTGGTCCAAGGTAGAAGTTTGTATTATTAACAGAACTTTGTGATTTCCCAAAGGCAATCTAGTCTGCTTTTCTCTTCTTGTTCAATTTCGGGCCCAATTCATTGCCATTTTGCAGTATATATTCAGTCCACACATATATGCACATGCATGTGTGTACATACATATATTACATATAGATATGCATAAGGATTTACAGCCTTCACAGCTCACCCATCCTACTGGAAGTGACGATCTGGCTGCAATGGAGACTTAGACCAATATCTTTAGAGTGGTTTGGGATCTCATCCAGTACTCTCTTCAGTCTTCCAGGTCTTGAAGCAATATTTAGCACAATGCCACCCATTAAAGTTATTAAAATTATAAATGGAAAAACCCGAAGGCAGCCCTGTGGTAATGCAGAGATCTCTAATTCTGGGAGGGAGGGGATGTTTGTTTGACATTCATAGCCTTAATTAACTTCCTCCACTACCATCAAAAATCTTTGTTTATTTTCAAGCAATTGATAAACAAACTTTTACTAAATGGTTACTAAATGGTTGTGCTAAGCCCTGGGGCTACAATGTAAGACAAAAACAGTTCCTGCCCTCAAGGAGCTTATGTCTAAGGGGGAGATGCCATGCATACAAATAGATACGTACAGGATAGGTACAGGCATTAGTGGCAGGGGTGAAGGATCAGGAAAGATCTAAATTAGCAACTTTTAAGCTGAATCTCAAAGGAAATCAGGGATTTTAAGAGTAAGGAAGAACATTTAAACTTGATGGTAGGTGTAATAGTAATTAAGGTGGGACTCTTTACTTTTCTTCTCTAAAGCATCTTTAATGATTCTGGCCTTTGTTTGAATGGGGCAGATAAAGTGGGATTTTTGTCTTGGCACAGAGACAATTTGGAGTCATTGATTTGTATGTGATGTGATAGTAGGGGATGGAGAAGTATCCCCACCCAGCCTGGGTGAGGTCAGAACCCTCAGGGCTCTGAACAGGGTGTAATTGAGGACAGCTTGGCATTTGACTCAGGGAAAGAGTGTTGAGACTCTGGGCAAGCTGCAAACTGCCTCCCAACTTTGCAACCCAGATGTTGGTACTGGTAACTATGAATTGTGATTTGAATCAGACATGATCTGTCTGTTGATATTTGTAATTTCTGTTTGTATTTTCTCTGCAGTTCAGGGTGCTGGCTTTTTCCCCTGTACTAAGCGAATGATATTTGTATGTTTGATTAAACTGAGATTGTTAACCCCTTAAAGTTCCTTTCCTTAGTAAAGCAGATCAAAGAACCTGTGTTGGCAGCTTTCTGGATGCTGATTGTTGGTGGTTCTTACACCCCCACAGCAGCTGCTAGCAAGATTGTTGCTACAGAGCAAAGGCCTGGAGACAGAACATGCTGCATGAGCAGTAACTGTCTTTTCCATGAGGATCTGACCATCCAATCATACAAGGACTAGGAGTTAAAATCCTGAGCTGAGACTCAGAAGATGTGATTCAAAAAATCAGTCACATAATATCGGGGACTGTAAAAGGGCTTCGGAAGACATTTGGTCCAATATGTACTGGCATAGGAATTTCATCTTCATCATACAAACAGTAGTCATTTAGCTTTATATTGGAGACCACGTTGAAAGAGAACACTGAAACAGACTATGGGACAGCTCAAATTGAGTTAGGTGTTTTTTGTAAGATTGAGCCTAAATCTTCGCCTCTGCAATTCCTATCCCTTGTTCCTATTTCTGCCTTCATGAGTCAAACAGACATGTTATCCTTCTTTGGAAAAGTGACAAATCCTAGAGCCAATGATCAGGTCCCCCTTGAGTCTACTCATCTCCATGGTTACATCCTTATTTCTTTACACTGATCATTTTTTAATAGCATGATCTCTAGCTCTCTAACCATTTTTGACATAATTCTTTGGACACCATCTACCTCACCAATGTTCTAACTCAAAATCTAGTCCCAATCCTATCCTTAACTTTGCCATGTGGTCCTGGCCAAACTCATCAATCTCTCTGGAGTTCATCTTCATCTTTAAAATGCAAGCATTTGCCTTGATGACGTCTAAGATCCATTCGAGCCTTGCTATAAGATAAATCTATAAGTCTAAGGAGTACTTTGACTGGAGGAAGTTTGCTACATAGCAAGCAGTAGTGGGTCACTGGGTTGTGGTCCTGGTTTTAGCTAAGTAGAGCCAGAAAAGGCATTGTGATTTCTAGGTTCTAATCCTGGCTTTGTCACTAAATGACAATGTGTGGACACATGACTTCATCTCTCTGGACTTCAGCTCCTTTTTCCGCAAAATGCGGCCCTGGGATTAAATGATACTTAAGATGCTTTACAACATTAAATATATATGGATATACTAGTTTGTGATTATAACAGAACAGAGAAGTGTTGGGTCCTTCTACAGTATTTCCAACACTGTTCATAGTAAGTAAATGAATATTGGAAAAAGCATAGATATTTATTCATTATCCAATAAATTATTCGATTTAACAATTACTCAATTTATTCAATAACTATTTACATATTCAATAATTATTCAACTTCTGGCATCATGAGAGCTTATAAATTTGAGGTGGATCTTTCATGGAAATGTTCTCAAGTCTTTTATGAAGTTTCCAGTGGTCTTTGATCAGACCAGATAGGTGGCTTCTCACAGTCTGCTATTTTGAAAATTACATCTGTAATATGGACTTTGAGAGTCATATAAATCATGAGGATCATTAGGAGGATGGTGACATGGATGACAGATATAGTTTCAAAGCAGGGTTCATTTGAGGTTTGGATTTCTTTTTCTGGGAATATTTGAATGGAGTCTCATTCAGTGAGCTTTACTTCTTCCTGACCCAACTGAAGTTGGGCAATTATTTGGACCCCTTAGATGGCAGACTTCAGATAAGCTTTGCTACAAAGAGGGATGATGGTGGGCCCTGCATAGACAGCATAGAAGAAAGAACCTTCTGTTTGGCAACAGGAGAATCTAGCTCTAAAGTATAGCTCTGACTGGTCTTAATAAGAGGATAACTTTAGGCTAGGGGTGGCCTTGAGGCCACGTGTGGCCCTTTAGATCCTCACGCGTGGCCCTTTGACTGAATCCAAACTTCACAGAATCAAAGTTTGGACTCAGTCAAAGGGCTGTGCTTGAGGACCTAGAAGGTCCCATGTGGCCTCAAGGTCCCAGTTTCCCCACCCCTGTTTTAGACAAATCACTTCATCTCTTCGAGAATAATTTTCCCATGGCCTAATGAGGTTAGTGGCTACGGTGCTGACCTAAAAGTAAGGAAGACCTTAGTTCAGATCCAGCCTATGACACCTAATAGATGCTGAGTATGTAACACAGGGAATAGAGTGCTGGTCCTGAAGTCAAGAAGTTGTGTTCAGCCATTTTTAAGTCATGTTCTATTCTTTGTGACCCCCTTTGGGGTTTTCTTGGTGAAGTTACTGAAATGGTTAGTCATTTCTTTTGAGAGCTTATTTTACAGGTGAAGAAACTGAGGCAAATAGGGTTAAGTGACTTGCCCAGGGTCACAGAGCTAGCAAGTATCTGAGGTCAGATTTGGACTTAGGAATATGAGTCTTCTTGACTTTAGGCCTGGCTCTTTATCCACTCTGCCATCTAGCTGCCACAGAATCAGGAAGCCCTGATTTCAAATCCCATCTTGGATACTTACTAACTGTGTGATCCTGGGTAAATCACCAAACTTCTGTCTGTCTCTCTTTCTTCATGTGTAAAAATGGGGAAAATAATAACACATACCTCCCAAAGGCATGAAATAAGGTAATAATTATAAAGTGTTTTGCAAATCTCAAAGTGCTATACAAATGTTAACGATTGTTATGTAACCTCTCAGTATTGTTGGGTAACTTTCTAAGACACCTTGACCCCAGACAAGTGAAGTGAATTGTCCAAAGTCACAAAGTCAATATAGAAGCAGAACTGTGGTTCGATCCCAGGTCTTCTGTGTTCCGTGACAGCTGTCTCTAGGATGCCCTGAGACTTGCAGATTAATGATTTGCCTTCGATGGATTTTGATTGGTTGTTTTAGGGGGATTCCTTTTGGGCGCTTTTATTTCAGAAGATACTCTGTGTACAATTTGTGAGATAAATATGGGGGTATCATTCCAGACAACCTTATACAAGTTCTTTTTATTCAAAGTAGAACAAGCTGCCTGAAAGAATGCACAATTACCAGATAGGCTAGAGTCCCATCGGAAGTCCAGCACACCAATATTTGGAAGACCCACACTGAAGTTAGGTTAATAAATGGTGGGTAGGAAGTGGAAGAAATGAAACATCCCAGGTAATTTTTCCCCCCCATTCAATCATAGTTTTAGTAGCCCTGGGTTCAGCCAGAGAGCCAAGAGGATGGCCTCAAGGACCCTCTGATAGCAGACTAGGGCCTCCTGGCCTTGTGTTTGATCTTTGTTCCTCCCCTGGGAAAATGTGAAATTCCTGAGAAAGGAGTTTCTCTGTAAATGGCTATTTCACAAAGAAAGGGCCTATCTTAGAGGAGGACTAAAGGGGAAATTCAGAGTGATGCTATAAAATGTCTAGTGGGCCTTTATTTAAGAATAAGGGGAAGAAAGAAGCTGGGCTGAATTAGCCAGGGGGTTCAGGAATGTTAAATAGTACTCAGGCACTGAGATTTGACTCCTATATCCTGCCTTTGAAGGCTGGATAGGTCCATGTGCTCCAGGCAGCATCACCTAATGCACTGAAGCTTGGATTTGCTCAAGTCAGAAGGCTAGGGTTCATCCTATGGGACTTGGCCAGAACATATAGGAACATGGGCTCATAGGATCCAAGACTCAGATCTGGAAAGGACCTCCGAGGTCATCTATTCCTACACTTTCGTTTTACAGAAAAAGTTACTAAAGCCCTGGGAGTCACTTCAGAAGTGAAGTTTAACCTTAAATTATCACACTGCTTTCCTTAGTCTCAGTTTCCTCATCTGTGGAATGGTCACAAAAATACTTTTATAAAAATTGAGGGAATAAATAGGCTGGTTCATCAATATTTGGTAAACCTTGTTGCTTATTTTCCTCTGTTAGAGGTTGTTTCATTACCTTGGTTAAAGAGTTGGGAAGGTAGGATGTATGATCCTTGAAGCTAGGGCCTGGCTCACTTTGGTCTTGGTATGCCCAAGAGCTTAGCCAGACATTTGGCACATGGCAGCCTCTTAATAAATACTTGTTTAACTGACAGACTAATTAAATATTCTAGTCCCTAAGAATGGGGCTGTAAAGCTGGGGGCTATAATAAATAACCCCATGGTTATCTCTTGGCCATAGAGCCCAGCAGAAGCCTTCTGTGACTTAGGAGATGGTCATCAAGAGTTGTTAAGAGTGGAAAAGCCTTCCCACAATGAAGCTGGTGATGACCTTCTCTCACCTTACCCAGGCTGTCCTCAGACAGCAGAGGTACATCCATCACTGGATCCCTGTATGGGCACATGTACAGATGTGCACACATACACATGCTTGGTACGCACATGTGCATTTTTTATTTGTTTGTCCTTTGTTCTCAAAGAGGACCTTGACATCAGGGAAATGATACCATGACGTGCAGTTGACTTTGATTTGAGTGAGGGAGGGCTGTGCAAGGTCACCAGCCTCACTTTCTCCTTCAGGGATATCTGGGTAGACGCTCATGTGTGAATGTGTGTGACATACTACAAGTATATTAGTGAATGTAGGCAAATATCTATACATACGTAGGTATCTCATATATTCATATGTGTATACATATACATACACATGGTTGGCAAATATATGTGATACACACACACACATATATATGTATATGATGTGCAAAGCTCTCTCTGTGTATGTTTTTGTCTCTGTCTGTCTGTCTGTCTTTGTTTCTCTCTCCCCCTCTGCCTCGGTCTCTCTGTCTTAGTCTCTCTGTCCTATCTGAGACCTAGCTTAATTCCACACACACACATACACACACACACACACACACACACACACACACACACACACAGTGGGATCATAGAAGTCATCAGAGCCTACTCTCCTTTTTAAAGATGATGAAACTAAAATCAGGAGAGATGAAGTGGCTTGCCCATATAGATTATGAATGACTGAAGGATGATTTGAACCCTGGTCCTCTGACTCCAAAGACAATATCCTCCCTTCTGGAAGAGCTTATGGTCTGCTGCTTTTGAAGACTCAGGCTCTCTTCTGTGCCCAAGTGGGCCATCAGGGCGGAGATCTCAGGTGATGCTAGGGCCATTGCTCTGCCTTCCAGCAGGTCTTTGTGAGGCATTCATTTGAGGGGCATTTTTCTGTCTGGTCCCCAGAACCATTGGTGTCTCTCCTCAACATTTCAATTGAGAAATTCTTTCTTCCCAAGCAGATTTCTATTAGTTTTCCTTGTACAAATGTTCATTTTCTGCATTTTTCAGGAAACTGTTCACATGCAAGTGAGTACCAAATACATACCCAATAAGTTCCAGGTCATGTTTTCCCTCTGGAAGGTGGAGGCACTGGCAGCTGGGGGAGACAAGAAAAAACCTCATCTGAGAGGAGACATGAGCTGAACTTGGAAGAAGCAAAGGGTTCCTAACTTCCCTTTAAGGAGGAAGAAGGAAGAGGACCATTCCAGGCATGGGATGATCTGTGCACAAAGTCATGTGATGAGATGCCATGTATGAGGACACAAGGGGGGAAGTTTAGCTGGATCATAGAGGAGAGTAATGGTAGGAGGGTCTATGATGATGATGATGAGGAGGAGGAGGAGGAAAGAGAAGAAATTTGTTAATTAGTTCTTTGCTATAAGGGATGCCTCCCTGGGTGAGAGGAGGGATACATAGAAAAAAAATCAAAGTAGAGCATTGGATAGAGTATTTGATTTGGATTCAGGAAGACCTGAGTTTGAATCTTGCCTCAGGTATTTATTTGTTATGGCCCAGGACGAGATACTTAACCTTTCATCCTCAGTTTCCTCATCTGTAAAATGGAGATAATACTGCACTAGCACTTACCTAGCAGATTTGTTATGAGGATCAAATACCACAACATATGTAAATTGCTGTGCACACCTTAAAGCACCCTATCAATGATATTATTGTTATTATGGAAAACAAAAGAAAGAGGAAAGGGAATAAGCAGTTATTAATCACCTACTATATGCCAAGTGCTGTGTTTAGTTTTGGTCTTTTTTTTTACAGATATTACTCATCTGATCCTCATAACAACACTGGAAGGTAGGTGTGATTTTTGTCCCCAGTTTACAGTTGAGGTAACTGAAGTAACTGAGGTTACATGATTTTCCCAGGGTCACACAGCAAGTAAGTGTATGAAGGCAAATTTGAACTCAGATCTTACTGACTCTAGGCCTAGCACTCAATCCACTGCTCTGTCTAACTGCCTTTGTTAAGAGAGATAATTAAGAAAAAAAATTAATTAAAATTTTTATTAAATTTATTATAAATTTTATTAAATTTATTAATTTAAATTGATTAATAAAATAAAATAATTGATAATTAATGGGAAAAAAGCACTTTATCCACTGTACCATGGAATCTATCAAAAGAAATAATTAAAATCAGAATAATGCATAGAGTAGTGTAGCGGAGAGAAAACCAATCTTGGAAATGGGAAGTCTCAGGTTCGAGCCTTCCCTCTGGCTCGTGATGACCTTGTGGCCCAAGGCTGGACACAGCTTCTCAGTGATCTTGGCAGCTGACTGAGTTTCTAAGTTCCAGAGCAGGTTCTGCCTGGTTGCGGTAGGTGGAAGAAGTTTCTTCAAGAAGATTTCCTCAGTACCCTGAAATTACAAGTCTGCACCAATAATTAGAACTCATCTGTGCCTATAATTTTAAGATTTACAAAGTATTTCATATCCATATTCTCATTTGTTTCTCATAACGACCCTGTGAAGGAGGGGCTGTTGTTATTCCTTCTCTTAAGGAAAATGAAGTTGAGAGGATTCGTGACCTGCCTAACATCATACAGGCAATAAATGTATGAGGAAGAATTTGAACCTAGTACTTCCTGATTCCAAGTTCAGCTATGGTGGGCTACCTCACTCAATATTAATGAATAATATTAATAATAATTGATGCAGTGGATGCTTGGATGCCCACTTGCACTGATTTCAGGGTCACAGAGTGTGACTACTACATGGCCCCATGGCCTTTGAGACAGTCCTGAAGGGTTGGCATCATTTACAATGCTATAACCCATGAGACACAACTGGTACACTTTCCTCCATGATTAGTACTTGATAGCAATCTATCAACCAGATTTAATTAGCTCTTGGAGATATTTACTAAGGTAGCATAGGAGTCAATCAGTCAACAAATATGTATTAAGCACCTACTGTATGCCAAACACTATGCAAGCTTTGGGGATACAAAAAACAGTCTCTGCCCTCAGAGACTTCACAGTCTAATGGGGGAGAAAACAAGCAAACAATATATGCACACAAGCTATATACAAGAAAAATGGGAAATAATTAACTGAATTAAGAGGGGCTGGGAAAACATTCCTGTGGAAGATGGGGATTTAGTTGGGATTTTAAGAAATCCAGAGGAGCCAGGAGGCAGAGATGAGGCGGGAGAGCATTCCAGGCATGGGGGACAGCCAGAGAAGATGCATGGAGCTGAGAGATGGAGTGTTTGGTTCAAAGAACAGACAGGAGGCTGGTGTCACTGTATTGACAGTGTTTCTTCATTTGTAAATTGACAGCATGGGATTTGAAAATCTTCAATCTTCCTATTGGCCCTAAATCTATGATCCTATGATCTTTCTTTTTCTTCTATGGTGGATGGAATAAAAACTGTCGACATTTGATAGCTTTCCTCTAAGTTGAGTTACCATGTGAAAGGAGAACCTTGTTATCCACACCTGAGGAGACCTAGACAGGAGACATATCAAATCTTAATTTAGGGGATTTTCCCCAGGATAAAACTCTGAGGTGAGGGCAGGATCACACAAAGAGGAGTTGACCCTTCATGAAGTTCACCACCAAAACTGAACCTGGTTTATGCCCCGAGCCTGTGGCAACTTCTATTTACACATAGACGGTAGTCCCTTGAGGCGGATGACTTTTAATTGCCTTGTACATAGTAGCACCTTAATAATGCTTATTGGTATAGATTGAATTGCTTCAAATATTTTTGGCATATGTGCATTGCATATTTGTTTCTGCCTTTGACTTCCTTGAGGATTAGTAAGAATGTTGAGTTTAAGGGTAGGATAGTTTAATGATTTTTCTTGCATGATTCTAAATTGAAGTCCAGAATAGTTGGCCCAGACCTCCACCAACAGTGCAGCAATGGGCTTGTTTTGCCACAGGTTTGTCAGCCCTGATTGTTCCATTTTTTTGTCATCTTTGCTAATTTTTGCATGATTTGAGGTCTGACCTCTGAGTGATTTTAATTTGTATTCTTCTCACTGTTAGTGAGTTGGAGCATGATTTAATGGGGTCATTTATTTTTTCCATTTTTTTGAAAACCACTTGAGTCTTTTGGTCATTTACCTAATAGAGAATGACTCTTAACATTGTATATTCATGTCATTGCCTTGTTTGTTTTCTGTGAGATTTGTTATTGAAGTAAATATTTTCCTACTCCTCCATTTTTTTCTTTGGTTTTTTCCCTATGGAAATTTTTGAAAATTGTGAGTAGTCAAAATAATTTATTTTATCTCCAAAGATTTCCTTTACCCTTTTTTTAACAAAGAATTTCTCCCTTAACTTTGGGTATAAAAGGCTCTGATCTCTTTTCCTTTTTTCTGGGGTCGTCTTGCATATTCAGGAGCATCTAATTTTTAATCTTACTGTGCATATTGCATATTGGGCCACACATAATTTCTACTAAACTGCTTTACAATTTTCCCAGCCCTTCTAATGAAAATGACAGTTTTCTTACCTAGTAATCGATGTTGGTGGGTTTATAGAAAACTTCAATAGCTGCTTTTATTGCTTCTATTTCTTGCTTGTCTAATATGTTCCACTGACCCACTTTCATTGTTTTAAATAGTATCAATTAGTTTGATTTTAACGCATAGAATGATGTCTGCTAATGCTAAATCTCCTTCGTTTGTAGTTTTCCTCATGATTTCCTTTGATATTCTAGACCTTTTTCTTTCCAAATTAACGTTGTTATTATTCTGAGTTGATGATGTTGATGATAATGCAGGTAAGTGATAGTGGATAGAGTTCTGGGCCTGGAATTAGGAAGACCTGAATTTAAATCTGGCCTCAGAAATTTACTAGCTCTGTGATTGTGGGCAAGTCATTTAACCTCTGCTTGCCTCAGTTTCCTGAACTGTCATATAGGGGTAAAACCACCATCTACCTTGTAAGGTTGCTGTGAAGATCAAATGAGATAATATTTGTAAGAGTTCTTAACACATTGTAGGTGTTATATAAATGCTTATTCCCCTCCCTTCTTTTCTAAAATGTGTCCTATCAGTTATTTGATTCATATTGAACCAAATTTATGAAGTAACATAGATAGTATTGTCATTTTTATTATATTGGCACAGTCCAACCACGAACAATGTCCTTTTTGCTTTTTAAAGGGACAACATGAAATGCTAGCATCCACAGAGTCAATGTTGCAGCCTTAGACCCCATACCAGACAAGTTTTGGATTTGGAAGTTGAGAAGAAAGGAGTGCCTATTGAAAATGGAGGTGATAGATTTGGTCACATATTATAATCTCCTTGGATATGGGCACTGCTTGTTGTCCATGTATTATCTTCGGCTCCTAGAACAATGTTTGGTAAAGAGTAGGTGCTTAATACGTTTACCTAATTCAATTGAATTGGTTGAAGACGAGTCATGTGTGGAATTAAAATTCAGAAACTAAATCTTAATAATGGACCATAGCTAAGAAGTAGCTATATTTTCCTTCCTATTTGGATAAAAGGTGAAGTTTTGGTATTCAATTTCATTTCATCCTCACCAAAGCAAACTTCAGAGTGAATGTTGAAATAGCTCTCCAATTTTCACCTTCTATTTTCTTTTCTTTAAAACAGTTCTGAAAAATTCCCATTTGGGGCTGAAATATTATGGCCTTTGATCTTGGCCCCAAAAGACTAGTGGGGAAAGTTTGAGATGGGGCCATTTGATTCTTTGTCATGAGGAAAAAACAGATTCTTTCATAACATCTCAGATTCAAGGCAAGCATTAGATAAAGATCCCCACCCTTCCATAAGACAGCCATGTACCAATGTCCTCAGAGGCAGTGATGTCTAATGGGCAGAGTCCTAGACTTGGAGGTGAGAAGTACCAGGATTCAAAGCTTGTCTCACGTATTAGCTGTATTGCTGTGAGCAAGTAATTTTCCTTTTCTGAGACTTAATTTATTGTCAGATAGGGTTAAAAGGGCTTATAATAACAACTTCATAGAGTTATACCATGAGAAAGCAGTTTGTTATACTTAGAAATGTGAGTTATTTTCTAGATTATTTTGTAGGAGTAATATGTTTTTTGGAAACTCTAAAACTGGGCTTCATGTTGACTGTGTTTTCCTCTACCATTCTCAGGAGGCCATTTTAAGGGCAATTGCAATGAAAGGGATCAGGATAGAGGCGATTTTGGTTCTCCTCTACTAAGGAAGATGGGACAAGATCAAATAGCTTTCATTCAGATGGAGTCTCCAAATGAGCTTGAAATCTGGTAGGCATTAGAGTGAGATAGGAAAGGCAGTGAGATACTGGAAATTCCCCTCAAAGCCGGGAGACCTGTGTCAGAATCCTAGTTCCATCACTGCCTAGCTATGTGACCATGGGCACCTCACATCTATGTAGCTCAGTTCCATCTTCCATAAAATGGGAACTATAATCTTTGCAGCTATTACCTTATAGTTGCCTCAGTTTTCTCATTTACGAAATAGTAATTATAATATTTGTACCAGCTGCTAAAATTCCTTGTTGTGAGAGGAAGAGTTTTGCAAACAAAAAGAGTACCATAGAAATGGCAGTTATTACTATAGGATGACAGTAGAAGGTCTCCCAAACATGAGAAATGTCATGTATCCCCTATGGCTTCCAGGAACTTGCTCCTGGGTTGGTTTTGACTACGTTGGTGGCTGAAATGCATTCCTCATCTGTTTCTATAATAGCTAACATATGCATCACACTTTAAAGTTTGCAAAGACAACAACAGAGGGGCACAAAGAGCTTAGATTTCAATGAGGAGGCAACTCATAGATAAAATAGGTATATAGATGATACATACTGGATAGATGGAAGGTTGTTTTTGGAGGGAAAAGGGACTAACAATTGAAGGGGACCTAGAATCGGACTTAACAGAATTTTTCCTCTGTGACCAGTGTACCTTCTTTTCCAATAACACATTTCATTGATGGTATCATTTGTTGCAGCTGTACCTAGGTGCTACAGTGGATAGAATGCCAGGCCTGACGTCAGGAAGATTCGTCTTCCTGAGTTCAAATCTGGCCTCTGACACTTACTAGCTGTGTGACTCTGGATAAGTCACTTAATCCTGTTTGCCTCAGTTTCCTTATCTATAAAATGGGCTGGAGTAGGAAATGGCAAACCACTCCAGTATCTTTGCCAAAAAAAAAAAACAAATGGGGTCATAAAGAGTTGTATAGGACTGAAAAATAACCAAACAATAACCATCATTTGTGCCATTTCTTACGTATCCTGAATATTTACCATGAAAAAATACAAAAATGAGAATGGCATAAGACGTGTTACATACATGTTTGTGGCCTTTCTGGTGCGAAGAGTGCAGTAGAAATAAGTCATATGGGCTAATAATTCTACTTCAAGACAATGGACGCTAAGTGTTATTAGAGATTTACAAAGGGCTATGAAAGTTCCTGGTGGGAGAGCCCAGTCGGTCTGCTGTGGATAGCTTAGGGAGGGCTTCATGGTTTTATTAGTGCATATCTATGTGTATTTTCAGATATTAACAGTTAGCATTTAGAAGGCACCTCTATGTGCAGGGCACTGTGCTAAGCACTTTAAAAGTAGCATCTTATTTGACTGCAAGCTTCATGAGGACAGACCCTATTTTTGACTCTCTCTCTGTGTGCCAAGCACACAGAAACAGAAACAGACACAGATACACACAGATACACACACACACACACACACACACACACACACACACACACACACTAGATTGCACACCACAGGTGCACTTGGTGATTGCTAAGATGCTTTCCAGTTTCTGATTTGTCACATAATCCTTTCAATCTCTAGACCTGGGATCCCAAGGCTCTTAAGGTTTTTTTTTTGTTTTTGGTTCAGTCTTTTTCAGTTGTGTCTGATTCTTCATGACCCCATTTGAGGTTTTCTTGGTGAAGATACTAGAGTGGTTTGCATGTCATTCTCCAGTTCATTTTACAGATGAGGAAACTGAAGCAAACAGGATTAAGTGACTTGACCATGGTCACATAGAGAGTAATGTCTGAGGCAAGGTTTGAACCCAGATTATCCTGACTCCATTCCAGGTGTTCCACCCACTGTGCTATCTAGCTGCCCACTCTTAAGGGTAGGAATTGCATCTTATCTAAGCTTTGTATCTCCTTCAGTGTCTATCAGAGTTCTCAGTAGATAGCATAGTCTTAACAAATTTTTCCCCCTTTATTATTGTAATAAAGGAATTTTTGAGGATTAAAGACAGGGATTTGTTTAGTGCTTCACAGGAAATATAGGGTTTTTGACTGGCAGATTAGATAGAGATTTATATGGAACTTTAAGATTTGTGAAACACTTTACTTACATCATGTTCCTTGACCCTTACAACAATCCAATGAGGGAGGGGCAATTATGGTCCACATTTTACAGTTGAGAAAACTGGCTCAGAGAGGATTGTTAACTTTTCCAGAGTCACACAGCAAGCAAGTATAAGAAATAGTGTTTTAACACTGGAGAGGGCATTGGGGTTGGAGCAAACTTTGAATAAAGGTGAGGAAGCAAGAAATTAAAAGGAATGTAGATGGAAATGCTTCAAGAGATGGAGAGTTCCACCTCATACAAGAGGGTGTTGCCAAGGGGAATCTTCATTAGGTAGAGTTTGGACTAGAAAGTAAGGGTGATTCCTACAACTGAGATGCTATGATTCCCTTTAGAAAAAAAAGCATTCAAATCAGCGGTAAAAAGTCCTATCTGCATTTCAGGGCAAAGTGCTGATCAGTAAGAAGTCCTATTCGCAGGGACTTGATCTCCCACAGCTTTCCTCATACCTTTGGTTTGTGCTCAGGCTCCATTATCCAACTGGCTTTGGTTACTCCTCCTGAATCTAGGGTTCCAGACCCACCTAACACTGTAGTGCCTTCACTCCTACTATCTTCATTGAATCTCTGGCTCTTATATTCAACACTGTCATTTCTGGCCAGACCTCAGTTATGCTTGCTATCTATCTTCTTGATTCTAGGCTCCCAGCTCCCTTCTCTATGCAATGAGAAGATTTTACCACTGGCAAATTAGGTGTTTCCTTTGGTCTATGTATCTCCAGCACCTAGGTTAGTGCCTGACCCATATTATGTGCTTAATAATTGCATGGAACAGAATGTACTTGCATTACTAAGAGCTATCCAGCTGACTCTACCTAGATGGGGGGGGTGGGAGTGAGGGAGGGAGAGAGAGAGAGAGAGAGAGAGAGAGAGAGATTGCCTTTCAACTTGGGGAATATGACCAAGAGAGGTGATCAAACAGTGCTGTGTTTGAATCCCTAATGACAAGTACATTTCCTGGCATATAGTAGGTACTTAATAAATGCTTTTAAATTACTGGGTCTATTGATTAATAGTTGGAACTTCAGGGTATGTTTTTAAAAGGTCATTAAAATTCTTAGTAACAACAGTGCTTTACATCTTTATACATTAAAGGTTACATATTGCCTCATGTTCATGATATTATTTGATCTTCATGGTAACTTTATGAAGGAGACAGGGGAGACATCACCAACTTAGGCTCAGAGAAATTAAATGACTCAGTCAAGATCACGTAGTGAATAAAGAGCAGAGGGGGAAGCAAAACCCAGGTTTTCTGACCCAAGCATCCAGAGCTCTTTCTACTAGAGTTTGATGCCTTTTCCAGGGTGTGTGGATATTGAAGGAGGACTAGCACTTCTGGTATGAGGGCTTACCACACCCTTTTCAGGGCTGATCATCCATCTTTGGTGTCTACCTGGCACTCAACTCTCACCTGTGGCTCAAAGAAGCTGTAACATACAGTGGTCAAATCCTAGTAAACTGTCTTGGGTTAAACCAGGTTGAGGGTAACTGACAGGCTGCAGACCCATTGGTGAGTTAGGATGGTGTCTACCCCAAGCACATGAAGACTTTCCTCAGTGGAATGGGCAGATGAGAACAATTTGTTCCAAAGGCCAAGAAAGCAGCTAAAGCAAGTGCTGTGGAGAGCTTAGAGCTTGGCCAAACATTGAAGATATCAAGGTCATCCACTGCATCCTGGGTCATCACCAAGTACTTTGACTTTTGTCTTGCCACACAACTTCAATGACTCAGGAAAACAGAGCAAGACTGACAACTTTATGCAACTTTGCCTCACTTAAATCCAGTTCATCCACAAATCAACACATCACCCTGTGATGTCAACGGTTCTCTTAAAAAATGAAGGACAATTGATGCTTCCAAGGAAGAGTGCAGGTGCTGAACTTGAAGAACCACAGTAGATGAACTTCCTCACCTCTCTTTCATCTCTCCTGAGAACAGAAACTCCAAGGACATTTAAGGTTTTATAGGAGTCCTATTTTTATTAAATATTTTTTTTCTGAACTTGACAAATGTTGCAAATGTGAGCATTTCTATATGCTAAATAAAATTTGAAAGAAGGTTGAATATGAACTAGGATTCCCTATTACACACCCCTTATCTTTAAGCAAAGTACCTAATACAGTGCCTGAGACATAGTAGGTGCTATATAAATGCTAGTTATTATTAACAACAACTATAATAATTTATTAACAAAATAACATTTATTATTAATCACAATAATGTCTATAGTAAATTCAATCTATTACTTTCTAAACTATCCTGTTTGTCAGCACTTCCTTCTGAATTTCTTGTATACTCTGTGTACATTGAAAGATTTTGATGACTCTCCTTTTATCCTTTCTTTCTTCCTTCCTTCCTTTCTTTTTCTTCCTTCCTTCCTTCTTTCCTTCCTTCCTTCCTTCCTTCCTTCCTTCCTTCCTTCCTTCCTTCCTTCCTTCCTTCCTCCCTTCCTTCCTTCCTTCCTTCCTCCCTTCCTTCCTTCCTTCCTCCCTTTCTTTCTTTCTTTCTTTCTTTCTTTCTTTCTTTCTTTCTTTCCTCTCTTCTCTTCTCTTCTCTTCTCTTCTCTTCTCTTCTCTTCTCTTCTCTTCTCTTCTCTTCTCTTCTCTTCTCTTCTCTTCTCTTCTCTTCTCTTCTCTTCTCTTCTCTCTCTCTCTCTCTCTCTCTCTCTCTCTCTCTCTCTCTCTCCTGCCTCAAGTCAGGAGAATCAAATATCAAATATAGCTTTATATATTCATCACTGCATTGACATTGGGCAAGATACTTAATTTCTCTCCATCCATTTTTATCATCAGGAAAATGAAGATCTGTGGATGGTCTGAGGTATCCTGTTTGGATAATTTGGATAAGTACCTTCCCTTCTCTCAGCTCTTAGTTTATGTTTTCATATTTCTTTTTAGTGACTTTTCTTCCCTTCAGCTATCCAGATCATCTGAGATAGGAGTTGCATCTCAGTTAACTTCTCATTCAGTTTTCAGTGGCCCTTAATATAATCCAAGTTTATCAACGCTATGTCAGCAACAGAACTCAACACAGAACTCTCACCATCCATGTTCACACTATGGTCCTAAGGAAGGGGAAGGGGACAAGCATTTATTAAGCACTTACTATGTGCCAGGACTTGCAGATTTATCTTATTTGATCTTCAGAATAGCCCTACGAGGTAGGTGCTGTTATTGTCCCCATTTTTCAATCCAAGAAACTAAGGCAAACCGAAATAAAGTAACCTATCCAGGTCACACAGCTAGAAAGTATCTGGGACTGGATTTAGAGTCAGATCTTCCCTTCAGGCCCAGTGCTTTATCCACTGTAGCACTTAATTGCAGAAATCTAGATGTTTTATGAGGAATACACTCTATATGGGGAGGCAGAAAAATTGGGGACTCAAAATCTTATAAAAATGAATGGTTTAAACTACCTTTATGCGGAATTGGAAAAAAAATAAAAAAGAAAGAAAAAAGAGGGTCTAAGTTGAATGAAGAGAAGATTAGAAGGGAAACTGGGATTAGAAGATAAGTTAGCTGGGGGAAAATGTTTGAAACAAGTTTTTCTAATAGAAGTCTTATATATCCAAGATAAAAAGAGAATGCATTCTATAAATTTTAAAGTGTTATACCAATGTGGATTACAAGTAGACCTCAGGATGTATTGGAAAGAACAATGGTCATAGTCAAGACAGGTTTGAGTTCTAATCATATCTCTGATGCTAGCCGCTCTAGAACTTGGAAGCTAGATGGTACAGTGAATATAGAACTGGACCCAGAGTCAGGAATAACTGAATCCAAATATAGCCTCAGATACTTACCAGCTGTGTGACCCTGGGCAAGTTACTTAGCATGTCTGCCTCAGTTTATTGAAATATAAATTGAGGATGACAATATCACCTACCTCTCATGGCTATGAGGATCAGATGAAATAATAATTGTAAACTCTTGGCACAGTGCCTCACACACAATCAGGGCTTAACAAATGCCTGTTCCCTTCTCTTTGACCATCTATGGTCGAGGCACTTCAAGTCTCTGAGTCTCAGGTTGCATTAAGAAGGCCCTTACTTATTCTTAAAGCATTTCAGAAATGAGAATTGTTATCATGAGCATTTCCTGCCTTCATAGGTTGGATGATGACAACTCAAGTCCTACCATGCAAGTGAATCCAACCAATTCCATTAATCACAGTAATACAATTTGCTGTGAGTTTTTGATTCATCTGGGGCTGCCTGTTCCTCATTTTCCAATTGCCAAGTAGTTAATTTACATTCAGTGCATTAGAACCAAAAAGGGAGTAATATTTTAAAAGCAAACGAATAAAAAACATACAGGCATGCACTGTGCTTTTACATTATAGCTACTTCCATATATTCTTCTAGTCCCCAGAATCGACGCTTCCCTTATAACAAAGATGACTTCTTAAGTAAAATGGCTGCTACAGTAATGCCACCAGCATTATATGCAATGTTTTCTCCCCATGGATCCCCACCTCTTGCTAGAAGAGGGAAATAGATATGGTTCTTTGTTCTCCAGAATCAAGATCGATCATACTTTTGTTCAGAAGTAAGTTTCCTTTTAGTGTTCTCGGGGTAACATGGGCAGGAAGGGCCTAGGATGAGAAAGCATGGATATGCTGTGATCTTCATCCCTGGGAGGAACATCTACACCCACAAGATTACAAATCCATTGGAATTTGTTGTAGTCACTGGGTATCTTTTGATTCTGTGCACCTCAGGCTGTTAGGTTATACAAATTGCCTAACAATTATACTTATTAATGGAAAAGCTCTTCCAGCACCCAATGGCAAGGCAAACTCTCCTAGAGCTGAACTTTTGGCTTCTTAGTTCTAACTTGATGAGAACAGAAAATTCTGATGGAAAGATTAGCTGCTGTTCTCCTGGATTATGTTTCCTGCCTGGATTTTTCAGAGGCAAAAATGGTTAATAATCTATTTTCTCCCTGAAGTAGCATGGAGAATCTCATCATCGCTCAAACGGCCTGATGAAAACTGTCAACACTTTGATACTTCTTTCCTATCCCAGCCCCACATCCGGTGATGGAAGTTCTCAGGGTGTGTTGAAAATGTGCCCTTCTTTAGCAAACAAATCGTGCAAGTCAAACAGGCAGTGTGTTCTTGAACCCAACCTTTATTTCCATTGGAAGTAGACTTGAAGGATGGTACATCAAGGTAGCTCCCATCTCCATGTCTTTGCACAGGCTGTGCCCCATGTCCCCTATTCTCCTCCCTCACCTCCACTGCTTAGGAAAAAACAAGAATTTATTAAGTACCTATTATGTTCCAAGCATTGTGCACAAATACTTTATAAATATTATCTCACAACATCTGTGAGAGGTATCATTGCCTCCCTTTTACATTTGAAGAAACTGAGGCAAACTGAAACTAAATAACTTGCCCAGAATCACACAGTTAGTAAATGCCTGAGGCAAGATTGGTACTCAGGTCTTCCTGATTTCAGGTCTATTGTCATATCTCCTGTAATACCTACCTGCTTAGATTTCCAGGTTTCCTTCAAAACTCAGATCAAATAACACCTCCTGCATGAAATATCTCCTGTTTCCCCAACTGCTAGTATCCCCTCCCCCATCCTCCCTCCAAACCCCATCTTGACAATTCAGCATATGTTCTCTATGTATTTATATATGTACATGCTATTTTCAATGTAGATAGAATGTAAGCTTCCTGAGGTGAGGTGCTGCTTCATTCATATATTGGTATGCTTAGCTCTAGCACAAAGTAGGCACTCAATGAAGATTTGTTGATTGAATGATAGAGTAATGGCTAGGTAGTTAATAATTGCTTGTTGACTGCTGTTTTTCGTTTACTATTTTCAGTTAATTTTTCTGGACAAATCTAACCCATAAATCTTCAGTATTTGTTCACTCATACTGAGCTCCAGATACAACAGATAAAACTAGTTATTTTGTTTTATAATCATTTTATGCTACACATTCTGTTGGATTCAACCTTGATCTATGTTCCCCCATTTTCTAATGTTTCACACATACTTAATTTTTATATTTAAAGCTTTAAATGTGATGCTTAGTCACTAGGATTTAATTCCATGGTCCATACTCCTCATCCAGGCATCCAAGATCCATATCAGCCTTCCCAGATTTATCTTACAATATTCCCTTTCTCATACCCTGTGCCTTATCCAAACCAAACTCCTCCTTATTTCCTCATCTCACTTCATCCTTTCCTGTCTTCATGATTTTGCCCATGCCATTTCCTAGTCCTGTAATGCTTTTGCATTCACCACTCTCATCGCCATCTTCTCTGTCTGGTGACATCCTTCAAGCTTTATCTCACGCATCACTTCATCCATGAAGACTTTCTTGAATCCTGCAACTATATGGTTCAATGAGTATAGTGGTTCCAAAGATATCTTTTTCACCAGACCCAAAGTTGATGCTCCTATGAAATATTAGTCCTGAAAGTAACACTGTGTGTTATCATGTTATGAACATGCCTCCAGGGAGAAATTGGGATTCAACTTGACTTCACTTCTTGGCCAATAGCTGCTGAGATCTTGAACATTTGCCTAATAGGGCATTGTGGTGGGCTGAATCTCACTCAGTAAAAGAGACATGGCATTCTAAAGAGGGGTAGGAAGGAAGGATGATATTTAATGAGAAGGAGGAAGTACAAAGACTCTCACAGAAATATCTAAATGGATGCTGATGTGTAAATCTAACGAGGATAGTATCAATAAATTGAGAATATATACATGAAAACTTAAAACTATACTAAGACTTTTGGGACACTCTGTATGTCTATATTAAGTATGTATATGCATATCATATATATGTACACATACATTACTTACAGTAATATGTATACATATGTATGGAAGTATATATACAAATGTGTATATACATCCATACATAGATGCAAATACATGTAGGTAGTTAGATCCTTAATAATTCAATAATTCAGTAAGTAAAATCCTCATTTGGTGATCCATCATGACAGTGAATTACCTTGGGTTCTATAAGATCATTCTAGTGGAACACAAACTCTGATAGGCCCAACCGAGATAGAATGGCTTTGACTATGGTCTAAGTCACAGCTTCTCAAAATGTGGGTCATGACCCCATATAGGGTCTTCTAACTGAAAGTAGGGAGGTCACAAAAATTTGGCAACAGTGAAATGTTTCTGAATGTACAACTACCAAAGATTAATTCAAAATTAAACCTGTAATGAATCCTAGGTGTTTCTGGCAGCAGTTGTCTATTTTGCATGATGTAACTTCACTGTCGCCTTGTTCTAAATACAAATCACGCACAGATTTGCACCGCACATGCTGTCAGACCACACAGCACCACTAAATGCTGCCAGAAACACCTTCACTAAGATTTGAGACTATTGTATGTTATGAATTGCAGTGATTTTTATCATCCATATAAAATGGTTAAATGAATTTTGGCTTGGGATTAGGACAGAATTTCCAACAATTTCTGAAATGGCCCTAACATACTTCTGCCATGTTGTGTTATGTATTTATGTGAATCAGTGTTCTCAGCATTGATAATTACAAAATCAAAATATCAATCAACCCTGAAAAATGTTGAAGATGCTTTATGTCCTGAAATATCAAATATTCTGCCAAGATTTAATTCTTTATGTAAAAAAAAATCTCAGTATACAAATTTGCTTTCATCTTTAATAAATGGTAAGATTATATTTATACCAAAGAATTGTTTTAAAATATATTTGTATGATTCATTATCAATAAATATTTGCTTTGTATACCAATTTTATATACCTATATACCCTGGGTTGTGTAAAAAATTTCTTGGGTGAAAAGGGGTCACAAGTGAAAAAGTATAAGAAGCCCTCGTCTAAGTGATGAGAACAATTTATTCCAATGGCCATGAAGGTAGCTGAAGCAGGAACTGTGCAGTGCTTAGGGCTTGGCCGGATATCAAGGATGCCAAGGTCATCCACTGCTTCCCAGGTCATTGTCAGTCATCTTGACTTTTGTCTTGCCACTGGAGTCGACTTTGCTGAGAGAGAGAGAGAGAGAGAGAGAGAGAGAGAGAGAGAGAGAGAGTGAGTGATGACTTTGCACAATTCTACCTCACTTAAATCCAGTTCAGCCAAAGTCAATGATGTCATTGGTCTTTTTCAGAAACAAAGGATGAACAAGAGCAAGAACAAGTGACAGATTGTAGACAGTTTCCAGGGGACAAAATTGACCTAACTTAAGAGAGGGTCATAACCAGGTGGGCCACAAGGTGATTTTGTTCAGTCACAACAAACTTTCCAAGACAATCTGTCAAGTCTCAGAAGTGTAGAAGCAGCTCTAAAGCCTGGCAACATGGTTGCAGTCACACAGCCAAGGAAGACATTGGATGAGCACTTAGCTGGCTGAAGTTTATGCCTAATGTTTATTCTAGAAATATGTCATTATGCGGGTTAAAGGGCAAGGGGGAGGAGGTGAAGCCCCAAGGCTTGGCTAGGTACTGGAGAGAATAGAAGACCCTTCTGTGTCTTTTTCACATCCTTCTACAGCTTCATTTCAAGTCAGGTCATGTTTAATAGTTCAGCCAAAACTATCTTTTCCCTTCTCCCAGTTCCTCATCTTCCCCTAAGGGCTGGAGGCTATATTGAACCTACTCTATTCTAAGATCTAGGCCAGATCTCATGGTCTATTGGAGAGGTAACTGCCCCCTTTTAAGGGACAGGCTTGTTTGGAGTCCAGAGGGTCCAATTATGTTAACAAGAGAAAGCCACTTCCATAATCTAGCATATAGCCCATTGTTGCCTTCTTTACCTGCCTAATTTGATAGCAGCAGCTGGGGGGTGGGGAGGCACTATAATACCTCATTACAAATAGACAGGAAGCAAGAGGCAGAGGAAAAGATTATCAGAGCTGGCTGATTACCTATGTGAAGACACAGAGATGTGAAAGTACCTGATCCTTCTTATCTACTCATATCCTCCACAGAGCACTTTCTTAGCATTAAGCAAGACAAGTTATTAAGATTGGACATTTTCATAGAATTCTAATATGCTTGGACTAGGGGAAAAGTTCACTCAACCAAAATACATGACATTCTTTTTAAAAAGAATGTTTCTACTTACTAGTTATGTGACCTTGGGCAAGTCACTTAACCCCAATTGCCTTGCCTTTCCCCCTCGGAAAAAAATTTTAAAAAAAATTTTCCAAATATTTCATTTGTCCAATTACATGTAAAAACAAAATTTTGACATGAGCTTTTTAAAATTTTGAATTCTAAATTCTCTCCCTTCCTCTCCTACCCCCTCTTTGAAAAGGTAAGCATTTTGCTATAGATTATACATGTATAGTCATTAAAACATATTTCCATATTACTCATGTTACAAAAGAGAACATAGACAAAAAAGAAAAAAGAAAACCTTTGAAAGTATGCTTCGATCTGCATTCAGACTCCGTCACTTCTTCTCTGGAGGCGGCTAGCATTTTTTCATCATAAATTCTTCAGAATTGTCTTGGATCATTGTATTTCTGAGAAGAGCTAGGTCATTCACAGGTGATGACTGAACAATGTTGTTGTTCCTGTGGATGATCTCTTGGTTCTCCCTTCACTTTGCATCAATTCGTGTAAGTCTTTCCAGGTTTTTCTAAAAGCATCCTGCTTGTCATTTCTTATGGGGCAATAGTACTCCATCACAATCATATACCACAAATTGTTCAGTCATTCCCCAATTGATGAGTATCCCCTTAATTTCCAAGTTTACTAAAATACCACAAATTGTTCAATCATTCCCCAATTGATGAGTATCCCCTTAATTTCCAAGTTTACTAAAATACCACAAATTGTTCAATCATTCCCCAATTGATGAGTATCCCCTTAATTTCCATTTTTACCAAAATTTACACAAAAATGGCTGCTATAAATATTTTTGCACAAATAGGTCCTTTTTCCTCTTTAAAAATCTCTTTCCGATATAGACCTAGTATTGCTGGATCAAAGGGTATGCATAGTTTTATAGCCCTTTGAGCATAGTTCCAAATTTGCTCTTCAGAATGGTGGATCAGTCCACCAAAAGTGCTTTAGTGTTCCAATTTTTCCATATCCCCTCTAATATTTGTCATTTCTCTTTTCTATCATACTAGCCAATCTTATAGGTGCCAGGTGGTGCTTTGTGTTGGTAAGCAAAATGGGCTCCTCAGCACTTAGTTCAACAAGTGCCCTTGAAGAGTCTAGCTTTTGTTCCCTTTGAGTAATTCAGTGTATTTCACTGAGCCTTACTAGGTGCTAAGCCCCAGGCCCAAACCCCTATTAGGTGTAAAAGCTACGTGGGTGTGGATTGGTAACTAAGGTGGGGCCCAAGGTGGAGCTAACTCATGGGAGGGCCTAGTTTACAAATGAGTTTGAGTGATAGGTTTGGGACATCAGAGGCTCTCAGACCTCTTGGGTTTAAGTTGCCTCTTTGTGAGGATTTTAGGCCATGTGGGTGAGTCGCATGTGTGACTCACCCCTGATGCTGAAAAAGATATAAAACCAGGGGTTGGCCCTTTCTTCTTTGGAGCTCTACCTGCAGCAGTGGTAGCATGTGCGACTCTGCGCCAACCGTTGTTCTGAGCTCCCAGGCTGAACCTAGATATTGGTAATTATGAATCTGTATTTGGTCTGTCTGTTGATGTTTGTAACTTGTTTGTAATTTGCTCTGAAGTTCAGGGTGCTGGTCTCTTCCCCTGAACTAAGTGAATGATATTTGTATTCTTAATTAAGCTTGTCAAACCCCTTCGCCTTGCTTTCCTTAGTTAAGCAGATCAAAAGAACCTGCGCTGTTGGCAGCTTTCTGGGTGCTGGCTGTGGGTAGATCTTACACCCCCACAGAAGTTACTAGCAAGATTGTTAAAACATGCTTCAAAAGTTGTTTTAATCTGCATTTCTCTAATCAATACTGATTTAGAGAATTTTTATTTTACTATAGGTAGCTTTGATTTCTTTGTCTGAAAACTTCCTGCTCATATCTTTTGACTATTCATCAGTTGGAGAGCGACTTGTATTCATATAAATTTGACAAAGTTCTGTATGTATTTGAGAGATAATCATTTATTGAGAGATTTTCCGTAAATCCCACCCCCAACTTTTTGTTTTCCTCTAATCTTGGCTGCATTGGTTTTGTTTGTGCAAGGTCTTTTTAATTCAGTGTAATCAAAATGATCCATTTTCCGTCTCATAATGCTCTCTGTCTCTTGTTTGGTCATAATTCCTTCCCTTATCCATAGATCTGACAGGTAAACTATTCAGTGTCCCTCTAATTTGTTTTATGGTATCACTCTTTAAAGACATGGCAGGGAGAGAGAGAAAGAGACAGACAGACAGACAGACAGACAGATTGACAGACAGAGAGGTAGGGAAGAGAGGCAGTATTTAATAAGGACTCATCATAAGCAAACAGACTTTCAAGAAAATTTCTATCTAAATGTAAACATCTTTGAAAGATCACCAAGTCCATCCACTTGATTTCAGAAAGGGTTCCACTGAGCACTGGAGAACAATGGAATGGTTCAACGTTTAAAGCCAGATTTAGAGCTGGAAGGGAGCTGAGATCCTTCTAGTCTAGACCTCTTGTTTTATAATTGAAAAATAGGCTGAGAAGAGTGGAAATGACTTGCCCAAAGTCGCGCAGATAGTAAGTGGCAAAGTCAGGATTCAAATCGGAGTAGACTCTCACTTCAGCCCTCTTTGGCTTGCACTAATCTTTGTTCTTTGCCTTTCAAAGAATAATGTACAACACCTTCTGGTAATCCCTCCTTAATGGCAAATCATTTCTAGGAAATTCTTATGTCAAATATTCCTTGCTTTTGTCTATCTCCATAAGTCTCAGTGAATATTGTAGAATCCCAGAATGTCAGAGTTGAAAAGGCCTTTCTCACTAGTACAATACCACTTGAAGTGAAAATATCTTCCACAAGAAGAAGTTCATAGTCATGTTCTCTTCTACCCTTCCTGCAATTAGTGGTCATCAGTCATAGGGTCATGAATAGAAGGACAGAGCCATAGAGTTAGAAGGGACCTTAGGTGACTTCTAGTTCAATCTCCTAATTTAATCAGTTAACTCAGTTAAGGCTCAGAATGGTGAAGAGACTTGATGTCATAGGATAATATATCTAGAGCTGGGAGGGATCTCAGATGCCATCTAGTTCAACCCCCTTATTTGACAGATGAGGAAACTGAGGTCCAGGAAAGAAAAGGTACCTGTCCCTGGGCACAAGTAGCTTCGGAAATCGGATTTTACCCAAGTCTTCTGACTTCAGATCCTGGCCCCTTTGCACTTTATCACACTGCATGTTTTGTAAGTGATTTTTGTTATTTTATTTTATATTTTATTATATTAAATATTATTATATTTATGTTATTTTATTATTTTAATTTTTATTATTAGCTTTTCCATGATAAACAAAGTCATTTGTTGCATTTTATTCAACATAAGCCCCAGGTAAGATGTTAGTTTAGGAACAAATTAAACCCATAACAGTTGTAACTATTTCTCTCATGTTATAGTTACTTTCTTTGTCCAATGACATGTCTATACCCTAGGCCATGACTACTTGGAGCTGTTATTCATTAGCATTTAAACAATGGGTTCAACAGCTGTTTCCTTATCCTGAAACCCAGCTCCCACCTTGGCCATACCATACAATCTACTCATGTCTTTTACAGACAACTAAGTTATTTATTCTTCCCAAGTTGCCTGGATCTCATCCATCACAGCTTGTGTTGACCAGGGATGTTTCCTTTTTCCTCCTTACCTTCCCTTCACTTTTATCTTTCTTGCTGGCCTCCTTTAAGAAGTTTCTTCCAGAGAGTAATGAGCTGCAAGGAGACCATTTTCCCATCACAGAATGACACGGACACAATCAAGCAGGACATGTGTCTGCTCTGCATGGGCCTCAGGAGTCCCATTGGGTGCTAAATGTGAAGAATGATTGGCCCTGCTGCCTTTGGCCACTTACAGTGCTCCTGGCTTCCTGCCCTCACCCCAGAGGGAAATCACCTTCAGGCAGCCTTTAAAGCGCTTTGTAATCTGTCACAATGAACAAGAGGCATTGCCAAAGTAATAGGGGATCAAGTATCTCTCTTTGAACATTGAATTTAGTTCTAACCATCTTGATTTCTCAGAACCCCCCGCCCTTCTCTTTTTTCTATATAGTCTGTTTTAAGCAAAAAAAAGTAGTTTGATGCTAAAACTGAGGCCATTTGGTTCTCTTCATTCCCATTCAAGCTGAACGTACATTTCTCAAAATTTTCAGGACTAGGGAAGCAGCAACCGCACTGATCCCACTGTACTCTGCTCTGGCCAGGCCATGGCATGCAGTGAAAACAGGACTGCATTAGGAAGGAGAGAAGCCGTGATCATGTCCCATTTCTGTCACTACCTGCGTGAGTTCACCTCCAAGGCCTCAGTGGCCTCATCTGTAAAATGAGGGAGTTGAACTACACGGCCTTTAAGGTCCTTTTGAGCTCTAGATCTGTGAACCTAAGTTATTTCATCTCTTGGAATCTTAGTTGACTCATTTACAAAATTGGATGGGAGGGGTGGTGGAGTTGGGTTAGGCCCCTTCCAACCCTAAATCGAAGAAGCCAATGCTATGCCTGTAGCCACGGAGAAGTCATGCAACTCTCTTGGCTCACTTCTTTCATGGGTCCAAATGAGATGTTCAAACTAGATGACCTCAGGCATCCTTTTCACCTCTTGGTTTATGATTCTACAATCTCGAGTTTTGTGTTTTGTCTTGGGTATCATTTGAGGATGGACTAAATCAGTAAATCCCAAGTGTCCAGAAGAGGCTGAGCTGATGAACACTAAGTTTAAATTAGAGAGGATATGGTGATGGTCATTGAGTGTGTAATGCCTGTTCCCAGAAGATGGGTTAGGATTGTACCACTTGGGCCCAGAGGTCAAAACTAGGAACAATGGGAGGAATTCACAAAGAAACAAATTTGTCCCTGAGTGGGGCCGGGGGGAGGGGAGGAACAAATAATCAAAAAGAAGAAAATAAGGCTTTCTAACAATCAGGAGTGATCCCAAAGTATAACAGTCTCTTAGGGAAGAATGTGCATCTTCTTCTATATATGCTCTCATAGATAGTGAATCCCTTCTCCCACCTTCTCTCCTCACTTGAATTGGATGAAGATGGGCTCAGAGGCCCCTTCCAAGTTTGAGACTCTTTTTCACCCAGATGGCCCAGATCTCCTTTGGGATCTTATCTGATTTAAATCTTGTGGTCTTTCTCCCCAGAGGGAGAAAGCAGCTCCTACAGTGAGGTGGCACAGCAGCTACACCGTTGAACTTGGAATTAGGAAGACCTGAGTTGGAATCCTACCTTAGACACTTGCTATCTGTGTGCCCCTGGGGAAGCCATTGGACTCCTCTTAGCACTTAGCCTCCTCATCTGTAAAGTTGGGGGAGAATAATATCATCTACCTCCCAGGGTTGTCCAGATGGTGAGGTATTATTTGTAAAAGGCCTTGTGAATCTTAAAAAGTTAGCTAGTATTGTCATTGTTGAAGGGTATTTTATCTTACAACTAGACTAGACTCAGCTGAAAGTGAGCTCCAACTTATAAGCAGCCAGGGAGATCCTACAAAAAACTTCTTGTTGCAGACAGTAAATGATTTCCTTTTGTTCACCCTTGCCCCAAGGATAAACAGTCTATTTTAAGGACCTTCACATCTTTCTAGCATGATTCCAGTACATAATCTATGTTCCAGGCCAATTGGCCTTGTCATTCCGCATTCTGCTGCCTCTGACTCTGTACAAACTGGTCCCCATGGCTGGGATGCTCTCCCTCCTCATCTCTGCCTCTTGGAATCCCAAAGCTCAACCTAAGGGCCACCTTCTTAAGAAGACTTTGTTGATCCACCCGGTTGTTAGTACTTCCCTCCCTCTCAATTTCCTTAGCATTTGCTTTGGATATATTTCGTAATGTGTTTTCTATGTTCACGTTTCTTCTAGTCAGTAGCCTGCAAATTTCTTGAAGGTCTCATCTTTGTGTCTTTGTATACCTAGTTCCTGGCACTTAGTAGGTTCTTGTTGAATTATACCAGTGTCCAAAATTGGGCTTCTCAAGCAAAGGATATCCTGAGAAGGAAGGGTTAAAAATATGGCGTGTGAAGAGGACCACAGACATTATGTGATTTTCCACCCGGGGTCCACTATTGGTTATACGTTGGCAGATTGTCAGCCAGGGATATGAAATATGGGATTTTATTTAATGGTTCAGTTGACTCTTGAGTCAGAATCTCATCTTATTAAGGTGAAGTGTTATTGTCTTCTTGGCTACAGAGCAAATCCTTGGTAAGCAAACCCATGATGACGAACCTGTTCTCCCTGTTGTTCAAGGACTTTATCACTCAAATAAAAGAAGGGTAGACACTGGGGAACTAGAAAGGAAGGAGGGCATTACAACTAGACAGGCACAATGACATTGTTAAAGATGAAAAGTTAGCAATGGAAAATGACTCACCATGATAGATTCCTTGCATCTCTCTTGTCTCTTTATTATTCACTCTATTCTACACCCTGCTTTTAGAAGAACTTTCCAAAAAGAAATGGCTTTAATTAGGTCACTCTGTTGCCCTATAATTTTCAGTGGCTCTTTACTACCTA
Organism: Phalanger gymnotis; assembly: GCA_028646595.1. Lineage (NCBI taxonomy): Eukaryota > Metazoa > Chordata > Mammalia > Diprotodontia > Phalangeridae > Phalanger > Phalanger gymnotis. The sequence goes on along the minus strand of CM053626.1, from coordinate 320,905,822 downwards.
CAAGATGAAGTTCTAGCTCTGTTGTTTGACATCCAAACTTGTCCTTCCCATCCCCAAACTTTGAAATCCAGCCTTATGAGGAAGTGTGACTTTACAGAGGGAGTACTAAGCATTTCGACTTAAAAAGACTGCATTCAAATTCCACATCTCACTATGCATGTGACCATGGGCAAACCATTTAATTTTTCTGAGCCTTAGTTTGAGCATTTATAGAGTTGGAATCATGTATTTAGGACTGTAAGATACTTTTAAAGGCAGAACCTTCATGAAGTTGAAGCCATCAAGGTCCAGAAAGGAGAACTTATTTGTCCAAGAGCATTCAGATAGTATAATCATACAACTGGGAACCAGCTCCTCAGCTTCCAAAGCCATTATTCTTTCTCTTCTCTTTTTCTGACCCTTTGATATTCAATAATGTTTCTAGTCCCTCCCTCACAGGGTTGCTGTAAGAATCAAAATATCATGCCGGTAAAGTAGCCACTACCGTTCCTCAGGAGTAACCTGATCAGCCATGCTGCTGCTCAGACACATCTTGTATGTTCCCCTATTTTCATTTTTAGTCATGCCATTCCAGTGCCCTAAAATGTTTTCCCCTACTCTAACTCTCCAAATCTTATCCATCCTTTAAAATTCCATTTCAGACCCATTTTCCAGATGAATCTTCTCTGAGTACTCCATCTTGCATTGATTCCAACGTCCTTTCTCTGAATTCCTGTAGTATTTATTTGCATAGTCAGCATAGTATAGTTGAAAGAATGTTGGACTGGGAGTTAGGTTAGACCTGGAACCAAATACTACCTCACATACTTTTTAGTTGTGTGCCCATCAATAGGCCACTATCTCTTGAAGCTTTAGTTTCTTGTCTATATCTAATACATCTGGGGCTACTTTCTCAATGCCCAGTCACAATGGGAATTCACGTCCCTAGAAGACAGTTGACAACTGTTCTGCTCAGGATCCCAATAGCTAACTTTCTAGTATTGTCAATCATGAGCCCCCACTAGTATTGATTATCAACCATCCAGACTTAGATTTTAGAGGGTATATTTACCAAGGAAGTATGGCAAGGGTAATTGCTAAGCAAAAATCCACCTAAGGCAGGAGCACACTCTTCTCTGCACACACAAGGTCCTCAAGGAGAGTAGGATCAGGCTTAGAGAACTCATTTAGAAAAAGGGTAAACTCATAACCCCAGATCATTGAAAGTTACTTTCTCATTAAGTTGCTCTTAGATGTAGCTCTCTGCAGAGATCTGAGGGTCAGGGCTCTGGGAGAGTCTTGAAACTGCTTTTCCTTGATAGATGAAATTTGTTCCCAATTTGTCTCCCAGGTCCCAAAGCAGATACTTCTATCAACCACTACTGATGACGTATGCCCCATGGAAGTCAATGCTGAAAAAGGGATAGATTGATAGATATTGATAAAGATAGAGATCAAGATTTCAAGATCTGTATATAGATATCTAGAGATATATCTACATATTTCTATACCTCCATATAGTTGGCAAGATAGATAGACAGACAGATAGTTATAGGCCAAAGTATAGATATCAGCAGAGAACTGTGACCAAAACAGATATGTGTTGACTGGGGAATGGTTAAACAAGAAATGGTACTTAAAAGTAATTGAATATTTCTGTGCTATTAGAAACGATGAAAACTAGAAAACAATTTATGCGATGACAATGACAATATGTGAAAAGAAATTGCTGTGAAATGATAATGACTAAATTAAAGACATGAAAAAGCAGTTCCTCTCCTTTCTTTATAGAGGTCATGAGTTGGTTAGTTTGGGTTAATTCTTGTCCTTCTCTTTTAATTTTTTGTTGTAAAGCATACCTTTCTGGAAGGTAGATTAGGGAAAGAGTGGAAGACTGCATTAAAAATGTAGATGACATAAAAACAAAAGATATCAAAATTCATTTAAAAAAGAAGTCAAGTTGTAACACCAAACAAAAGAGAATTATGGTTCTCTACTTTGTGGTTGTGGAAAGATTATAGGTGATAAATCCAGAAAAACGAAAGTCAAATTGTTCCAGAGGAGATGTTTTTAACTGGTTCTGCCATTGTCAAATAACCCTAAGAAGGATATCCTCGCAAGTGATTGACATGATGCTACCACAATGGTCCATTTGCACTCTTGCTGTTGGGCAGATATGCTTCATTGTAATAGACCTTAACTGTAGTAATGGAAACTGATTTCCCCTTCATTCCACAATTCTTTAAAACAACAACCGTTCTAATAAGAAAAAAAAATTAGGAAAGAAAAATTGAGAAATTGAGAAATTAAGGAAAAGAGGAAGGCAAGAAGAAAGAAAAACATAGAAAGAAAAGAGAGAAAAGGGGAAAGAGAAGAAAGAAAAGAAAGAGAAAGGGAGAAAAGAAAGGAGGAAGGAAAGCAAGAAAGAAAAAAGAAAGAGAAAGAAAAGAAGGAATGAAGGAGGAAGGGAGGAAGAGAGGAAGGAAACAAGGAAAGAAAGGAAAAGAAAGGAAATGAAAAAGCGTTCTGATAGAACATCAGACTACATGTTTTCCTTGTAAAAACTCAGATAAGTTTAGATAGAGACAATAATTTCAGATCTTGAGACGCCACCCTATTAGTACTTCATCAGGACTAACTGGTTGTTTTATTTGATTCAACCAATATTTATACAGTGCATGTTAAGTGTAAGGCACTGTCCCAGGCACCATAGTGGAAACAAAGATGGATGAGAGATGGAGCTCGTATGAAGAAGTATGTCAGAGAGTTTATAGTCTTTTAGATAGAGTGACATGGTGAGTGATGAGAAACTTGGCAAGTCTTGTTGGCCAGTGACCAACAATCTGCTGAAGGGCATCCTTTGTAGTCTGCTTCATCTTTCAGCCTGACCATTTGCTTGAGGGTGATGAGGCAGGATGATGACAGCTTGGTTAAGGCTCCTATCTACAAATTCCTGAAATTCAACTAAGTTAAATACAGACTCGTTGTTCAAAATGATAGGGTTTGACAATCTCTAAGTTGTGAATAAGTGACACAGAGCTGTGATTGTTGTAGTGGAGGCTGGAGATGGAGCTTGGAAGATTTGGAGACATGTGGAAACATTCATACATAAAATAAACATTTGTCCCTCCTCAGTGTGAGGCGCTCTCCAGGCCTGCAGTATGCAAAGGGGAAAAATGGTGCCTCTGGGCAAGTCACTTAAACCTCTTTGTGTTTCATTTTCCTCATCTGTAAAATGAGGGGGTTGGACTTGGTGGCTTCAAAGATCTCTTTCAGCTCTAAATCTCTGATGTGATGCTAATGGTTAGGAAGTTTGTCTGCAAATCTAGCCTAAACTTGCCTCTTCGCAATTGCTACCTATTACTCTTTCTTGTGTCGTCTGTGATGAGCTCAATAGGGCTAATTGTGCTTCTAAATTCCAGTCCCATAAATAACCCAAGGTATCTATCATATCCTCACTAAGTCTCTTCTTCTCCAGACAAAAGCGATTCCCCATTCCTTCAGCTGTCCCTTATACATAATGCTCTCTAGGGTCTTTATTGACTTGATGTACTCCCTAGTATATTTCCAAGCTTTTCAGTTTCCTCCCTAAAATGTAATCCCCAGAACTGAACACCAAAATCCAGATGTGGTCTGATGAGAGAGAAGTATAATGGGATTACCACCTCCTTATTTCTGGACTCTGTGTCTCTTGTAATATTGCCTAAGATTGTATTAGCTCTCTCAGCAATCTTGCAGTCTACTAAAAATTCTGTTCAAAATAGTACAGCACTCCAATATTCTACTTGGGAAGTTGATTTTTGGAACCAAATTGTAAGATGTTTCATTTTCTCCTATTGCAAGTCACTTATGAGATGAGGCCAAGTGGTCTGTGCTGGCAAGACCTTTTGGAATGTTACCTTTGCATCTAGAGCATTTCCCACCTTTTGCAGTTTTGTGCCATCTGCCCATTTGATAAGGATGTTATTTCTGTCTTTACCAATTCAATGAGTTCATGAACCACACAGGGCAAGCCACAGATCCCTGAGATGTGCCACCAGACTCTTCATGCCACTGGGCCTGTTACCATTGGTGTCTCCTCTTTATGTCCAAACATTAAGCCACTTCCGAATCTACCTCCATGTATTATTTTTTATCTCACATCTCTCTATCTTTTCCATAAAATAGATCATGAGTAATACTGTCAAATATTTTTCTGAAATTTGGATAAACTCCATTTATATCATTCCCCTCATCTCCCATATCAATAATCTTGTCAAAAAGAGAAATTAGATTGGGTAACCATGACCTCTTGGATAAAGTCATACTGGTTCTTTGTCATAGACACTTCCTTTACTGTATACTTAGTAGAAGAGCAATCCCAACTGCTAGATATATGATTCCAGCAGTCTAGGGAACTCCTAGATGAGTAAAGTCCCTCCAAAAAGACAAGTTAGCACCTTCACTACATATTGGAATCTGAGAGACTTGCCTAGAGCACCAAGAGATTTAGTGTTTGTTCAAAGTCACCCAGTGTCAGATGTGAGAGTTGAACACAGTTGTCCCAGCTCTGAGACTGACGATGCATTGTGCCTAGCACTTTTCATGTATCCACTAATGTTCTTTTAGTGATGTATTCTAGAATTTTGTCAATCTCAGTGATCTATAGTATAAAGTTCCCTTTCTCTTCTACTTAAAAAAATCAGAACATTTCCTCTTATTCAGCCCTGTGGTTTCTCTCCCATTCTCCATGATCTTTCATGAATCACTGGTAGTAGCTCAGTATTCACATCTGCCCAATTCCCCCAATTTGTTTGGGGGGAGTTAGTTCATCTGGGTCTTGTGAGCCCATTAAAAGGAGTTCATTACTCATCTACTGTCTTCTTAGTTATCTTGAGTATCAAACACTTAGTATCAACATTTTTAGGGAACTTTCCAGTCCAATGATCAACAAACATTTATTAAGCACATATAATGTTCAAGACTAGGAAATACAGTGACACGAATTAAGTAATTCTTAGATAATATCGAAGAAAAATAAAAACTGCCTGACTCTGGTCGGTGGTCTTATCCTCCTCAATGGAATCTCCATTTTCTCCATTCTTTGTTGGCTTTGGTTTTCATCACTAGACTCAGCTGATTATACACTCGTGTGCTCATAGAGCTTATTTTCCAGGAATATAGCAAGTTTTTGTCTTTTTCCTTCCATTCTTGCTCTTTTACCCACCATTTACAAATAGATAGCTTTTTGATATATGAGTTGGTTCATGGGTTTTCTGTGTACCAACTCCAGCATTCCCTTTTTCTAATAGGCATTTAGTTAGTCTTTGCTGATTGATTTTTATCAGGCTCTGTAATTTCTTGGTGTAGAGAATTCCTAGATGAGTAAACTCACTCTACCAATGTTGATTGTCAGCTATTTGGAAACTTATAGTCCTTGAGTGTTTTCTGGCTCACTGAGAGGTTCAGTGGCTTGGCTAATATAACACAGCTATTTTATGCCTAAGGTGGGACTTCAATTTAAGTAATCTTCATGCCAATACCAGTTCTCTATCCAATATTTCACATTGCTTCCTGATCATTGATTATAATAACTATTCCTCCTTGTATCTTCAGAATTTTGTGCTATAGAGCTACCCAACCTTCAGGACTGACTTTGTTTGTAGCATTCTAGTCCATTGGATTCCCTTCATTCTTTCCCAACTCCTTTGAAATCTGCTCCCCCAGATCTAGGATGCAGCCCACACTGTAGCTAGAGCTTCTTTACTTCTTTTGTCTCAAATTCTAGGGTTGTCACTTGTATTCCAGAAGCCATTTTGAGAGGAAAGACTGCAGAAAGGAAATGTCTGCCATAAGGAAGTAACTCTGACATTATAATGACCAGGAGATATGAGAATGCCACTTTACTCCCTTCTATCAAGAAGTCAGAGATTATGAGTCCAGAACATTAGATGAAATGTTAGACTCAATTGATTTACACTTACTACCTTTGTTACCTTGTTCAAGGGAGTTAACATCTCGGAACCTAAGTTTCCTTATCTGTAAAATGAGATGGTTTGAATACGTAACTTCCAAGGTCTCAACTAACTCAGGCTATATCTTTCCTATGAATCTTTCCTTGGAATCATCCAGAAAAATGAGCATGAATTTCTGACAAAGATGGCTTTGTTGGATTATAATGATTAGCTGGAATATGCCGTCTTTTGTTTTCAAAATCAAGATCTATCGTGGTTACAAGACATCACTTTTAGCCAAGGTTTTCACTGGAATGATTATTGAGGGGTATCCACAAAGAGGCCAAGCAAATGTGAAGACTGACTTCAAAAATGACAATAGGATTTCTTATGAATAGGTAACTCTTTTTGCCTGTGAGTCAATGCCTTTCCTTCTGAAGGAGTTGCTTTGGGACACCCTCTTCAGAAGACAAATGCTAATCCAAGATCCCAAATGATTTTATTTCTTGATACTTTGGTGATTTAGGATTTTGCCTGTATGTTTTCTACTTTCATCAATCTACTACAATTCTATTTGTCAAAGGAAGAATATCTATTAACTTCTTAGTTTGCTATAATCTTAATTTCATCCAACACAAAATCACAGAATATGAGTTAGAAAGAGCTTCAGAGAACATCAAGGCAAATTCTTTTTTGGCCCAGCATCTCTCTTACAACATCCTTGACCAATGGCCATCTTGTATATTCTTGGAGATCTCCATAGAAATATAATCTACTCTCTAGATTCCATGACTGTGTATAGTATCATTTCAATGATAGCTATGGCCTATCTTACCTCATAGAGTTCAAAGCATTTTGTATTAATTTCTACCTTTAACTCTTCTGGTGACTAAGTAGTTGTGCTTTATTAGAGTTAGGCTACCAAGAAGGTAAGAAGATTAAAGTAGGGGTCTGCCATGTAGAAAAGTGTACATTTTCATGGGATGAAAAGAGAATTAACCTGTTCCAAGGTCTTACATTTAACAGTTGTGTGACTTTTGGCAAGTAGCAACCTCCTTGAGCTTTCTGAGTGATATGGCATAGTAGAAAGATCAGAGGCTTTGGAATCAGGAGAAGTTCAGATCACAATTCCTGAAATTAATTTTTCTGGGGAAGAAAAATGATTTTATTTTTCTGAGGTTTGGTTTTCTCATCCGTGAAGTGGGATAATGTTTGTAAGACCTACCTCCCAGAGATATTGCAAGAAAAGTTCTTGACAAGCCTTAAAATGTAATAGATTCAGAGATTTAAAGCTGGAAGGGACTTTTGAAGGCAACTAGTCCAACCCCTTCCCATTTTACAGTTGAGGAAACTGAAGCCTAGAGAGGTTAAATGGAAAACTTGAGTTCCAACCCTGCCTAATATACTTACTAGTTCTCTGACCTTGGGCAAGACAGGCTACCTTCTTTCAGCCTCAGTTTCCTCATCTGCAAAGTTGGATCAAATGAGATAACATAGAAAATATTTTTTCAACTCTTAAAGTGAGCAATTAATAATAGCTACTGCCTTTGTTACTAAATGACTTGGCCAGAGTGACATAGGTAGCAGGCAGCAGGCCTATGTTTTGAACACAGGTCCTCTGACTCTAAATCTAACACTCTTTAAAAATGCTATGTTGTCGTTCAGTCATGTCCAGCATGGACCATACTGTCCATGGGTTTTCTTGGCAAAGGTACTGAAGTGTTTTTTTTTTTCATTTCCTCCTCCAATGGATCAAGGCAAATAGAGGTTAAGTGACTTGCCCAGGGTCACACAGTGTTTTAACAATCTGGCTAGCAGCTTCTGTGGGGGTGTAAGATCCACCCATAGCCAGCACCCAGAAAGCTGCCAGCACCTGCCAAAGCACAGGTTCTTTCGATGTGCCTTAATAAGGAAAGCAAAGTGAAGGGGTTTGACAAGCTTACTTTAATTCAGCACACAAATATCATTCACTTAGTTCAGGGGGAAAAGCCAGCACCCTGAACTTCAGAGCAAATTATAAACAAAGTACAAACATCAGCAGACAGACCCAATACAGATTCATAGTTACCAACATCTAGGTTCAGCCCTGGAACTCAGAACAGGGGCTGGTGCAGAGTCACACACACCACCACTGCTTCGGGAATAAGCTCCAAAGAAGAGGAGGCCAACCCCTGGTTTTTATATCTTTGTCAGCATCAGGGGTAAGTCACACATGCAACTCACCCAAGTGACCTAAAATCCTCACAAAGAGGCAGACCCACATGGTCTAAAAGCCTCTGCTGTCCCAGACATGTAAACTAGGCCCTCCCTGGAGTTAGCCCCACCTTGAGCCCTATGTTAGTTGCCAATCCACACCCACATAGGTTTTACACTTAATAGGGATTTGGGGCCTGGGGCTTAGCACTTCGTAAAATTCGATGAAATAGCTGAATTACTCAAAACAAACAAAAGCCAAACTCTTCAAGGGCACTCGTTGATCTAAGTGCTAAGGAGCCCATTTTGCTCACCAACACACTGAGTCTGGAACTCAGGTCTTCCTGATTCTAGGCCTAGGCTCTACTCGGTAAGCTGCCTCTTTCAAAATGCTGGACGTTATTATGTCTGTTATTCCTGTTATTGTGATACCTTCATTTGTGAAAACAAGGTTAACAGTATCCTCCAATTTTACACAATTATTTCAAATACGGTAAGATCATAGATGTACAGGTGGAAGGGAACCAGAGGCCATCTAGTCCAATTAACCCCATTTTATTTTTTAAAATTTTATTTGTAATTTAAAATTTTTAACTTAAATACAAAACAAGAAAAGAGAAAAAGAAACAAATTTAAATACTAAAACAACAATAATACAAAATAAGACAAGAAAAAATAAGCATTGCCATGTGCACAGCAGAACATAAAAGAAAATTCAAAATATACAGCAATAAATTTCCATTTCAAAAAAGCCTATATAATGAATACTTTGCATGGTGTTCAGAGCTGGCCATCTTTTCTTTGCTTCCTTTTAAGTTTTCTTTTGTTCTCTGCTGTGTACTTTTTACTTTGTTCATCTCTCTCCTTCTTGCCCTCACCCCAAAAGGCAACAATTAAGTGTGGAGATACACACACATACACACGTATACATACATATATATATATATATGTATGTATATATATGTATGTGTGTGTGCGTATATGTATATGTGTATATATATACACTATATATATACACATGCACATATATGTATAAACCTACATATCTATATGCATATACATATAGACATATGCACACAAAGATATACATATAGACATAAACACACACCCAAACATACATAACACTTACATATACATATACCTAGATATCTATAATCATACTCATATATAGACATATACATTCATACCCCGAATGTTTGCATGGACTATTTGTCCCTGACCTGTGGTAGAGCTTCTGAACTTGTATTGCTCTGATCAGCCAGGGTTGGACACATTGAAACTTGACTTTAGCATAGTGATATCGTTTTGGTCCTCTTTGAGAATGAAGGACGACAACCAACCAACCACGTAAGACCATACTATACTGATTTGACCTTTGTTTCTCTGAAGATGGATAACCTTTTCCTTATAAGTCCAAGTCTTTCCATATTTTTCCAAGTCCATGAACTCATCATTTCCTACCTTCATAGCAATATCCCCACCTTATACCATCTAGTTGTTTTAAATAGTCCAAAACAGTATTGATAAATGTGGCGGACACATAGTATAGTTTCCCTGTTTTTCTCTTTTGATTAAATCTATTTTAGCCTTGACTTTGTTGGAGCAACCACTCTCATTTTATACAGAGATGGAACGATTCGTCCAAGGTATTCAAGGAAGTAACTGATAGCAGTCATCTACCTCTCATCTTCCACAAGACCACCTAAACTCCTGTCAGGACAATGGGAAGAACACAATTTTTGGTGTTAGGAAGATGTAGCTTAGAAACTCAGATCAAACACTAGTGGTACGGCTTTAGGCAAACCAAGAGGCTCAAACAGCCTGTCTTTACCTCTGTGAAATGGGAATAAGAATCTCTATACTCCCTACTTTGTAGATGTTTGGGGAGGAGAGGGTAGAAACAGTAAAGTATTATGCTAAATGTCCCAATAATCCTAGTGCAGCTTTAAATTTAATAGCTTAAAACTGCACTAGAACTTTTGGGAAGCCCTGTATGTATCATCAAAATATATGTATGTATATGGCATGTGTAATATCAGCAAGCTCTCTGTGTGTATGTATGTATGTATGCAGTGTATGTAATATCAGCAATCACTCAAGCTCCTCAGAGAATCCCTTAATTATGTCTCCCCTTCATGTCACAGCTAAACCAAAACTGTGCTGTTGACTTCCCTTGACTAACCCTGGAGGCCACCCATCCCTTTCCTGGGCAGCTTTAATTGTGAAGAAAGTTCTTCCCAACAAGGAACAATTGAGGAGCATCTCAAAGCCTTCCAAAATTTGGAGGTAAAGCTGCCTCTTGGCAGCTCATACCCCTTGCCCTTGGTTCCACTCCCTGGGACCAAGTAGAATTTGGTCTGACTGTTTTCATTTTGCATCTTCTAATGCTTGAAGACAGAGTATCCTTCCAACCCAAGTTTTCCTTCTCAAGACTGAATATCCCCAGTTGCTTCCATGTCTTTTATGGGAGTATCTCCAATCTGCTATTCTCCTGTTGTATATATTGTAATATTTCCATGCCCTTTCTCAAACGTGCTCCCCTAAACTGAACAAGATTCTAAGTGTTGCCTGACCAGGGCACAGACCCATGGAACCTTGGATCACCATTCTTCTGGTGGAAAAATCAACTTCATTTTCTGCCTTTTCTTTTTAAGTCAAAGAATGTCTTGATCTGGAAGTTTCAGAGAAAAGCCTAAACCATAAGCTAATGCATGCCATAGCCAAGTTTTTCTCCAAATTGAATTAGAAGCAATCATTTTATTGTCTTTCATTCTGGTTTGGGAAAACAAAAGGGTAAATGATGATGGCAAAATATTGGAAGATAAATAGGAGTAGTACAAATATGGGAGACAAATGAGTATAGTGCAGAGTTGAGTTCATTTGGGACATTCCAAGGACAAGCCATATGTTAATAGGATGTGATTATGGTAGACTGAGGTCTCCATTGTTTTTTCTTTAAAATAGTGACATTTCCAATGAGGAAGACAATTTCCCATAGTCCTTCAGGGTCACAAAGACTAATCTACCCATGCTTCTTTGCAGAAATGTCAAGCTCTCAGAATAAAACAACAAAATTAGAAGATGCAGGACCTGATACCATATCTTCCTAGACCCTAAATAAAGTCTTTTTTTTTCTTTTAAAAGTTTTATTGATGGCATTCTTTTGCTACATCATGGCCATTTGTGGATATACTCCATTAGACTGTGAACTCCTTGAAGGCAGGCACTGCCTTTTGTTGTATTTTGCATCTCCAGAGCTTAGCACAGTGTCTGACGCATAGTAGGCACATAATAAATATTGATGTTCTTTTTCCAAGTCCCAAGCCATCCCTTGTCACAAAGGAGGAAAAAGATGTTAAGCAAAGCCAACCCATGTGTTCCCTCATCTGAAAACATAATCAACAATCCACATCCTTTGTACTCCTCCTCATTAATAGAAAGGTAATTTTTCTGCTCTGCAGTCAAACTTAGGAACCCTGTATTTCTATTTCTATTGTTATTCAGTCAACTCTTTACGACCGCATTTGGGGTTTTCTTGACAAAGATACTGGTTTGTCATTTCCTTTTATAGCTCATTTTACAGATGAGGAAACTGAGGTAAACAGTGTGAAATGACTTGCCCAGGGTCACCTAGCTAGTAAATGTCTGAGTCAAATTTTATTTCCTGACTCCAGGCCTGGTGCTCTATCCACGGTGCCACCTAACTGTCTATATTTCTACTACTAAGACATGGAACATATACAGGAGGTAGTAAGTGGCCATACTTAAAAAAATGTTTCCACTTCTACAAACTTCAGTCCAGAGTAGATGAGGAAAGGGTGCTATTATGGGATAATAAGCTGAGAATCAACTTTGGGGGCATATGATAAATGGACAATTGTTTTTTTCTGTAGTAACAATAGGTAATAAGTATCTCCATAATCCCCTTCAAGGATTTACACTCATAAATTTGACCTCATTTCATCAGATCCTCACTCTAGCCATAAGAAGTTGGTAGGACAAGTATTCTCATTTTACATACGGGTAAACCAAGGAACAGAAAGGTAGCTAATAGGAATTTAGATATAGAAAGGAATCTAATAGGACACCCAATCCAATTACCTCACATAAGAAAATTGAGGCCCTGGAGGTAAGGGGACTTGGTCAAGGTCATATAATTGGGAACTAGAAGAGTTGAGACTTGAGCATATCTCTCATTAGAATGTTAGCTTCCTGATGACTGGGATTGATTTTTTGGTTGGTTGGTTGGTTTTTCTGTTTCCCCATACCTCAGCAGAGTGGCAGACATACAGTAAGCAACTAATAAGGTCCTTTTGTTTGACTGAAGCCTGGTGTTCTTTCCAAAATCCTAATGCAGTGGCTTCACCAAGGTTGCACTCTTAGAGGATGACAAATCAAGAGTTGGAACCCAGAACCAATTAAATGTTTAATGGAAAGGTTTACTGGATTCAATGGTCTATGCTAATTTCTAGGAGTTAGCTTGAAAGGTAGATGGAATTAGAGTTAGAATGAATGCCTTGTAGCCAGGAAGATGCTGGTTCAAATCCTGATTCAGAAACTTACTAGGTCCCACAGCAGGATTTCCTTACCCTGAGGAAATCTCAAGTCTGGATTCAATAAATAAATTTCTGCCACAAAATGGCTTTTCTTTACTCCTCTCTTTCTTTCATCACCTGGGGGATTTCTCTTTCCTTGGCTTTGTTTTTTTTTGTGCTCCCACACCTTTAGACTGTCCCAGTTAGTTATAAATCCACTGCCAGGGGCTCCATCCTTTATTCTCATCAGTGCTCCCTGGGCTGCTGAGGGAGCGTTGGTCAGAGGCAGTAATGATGTGCATGTTTGTAGGGAAACTGGGACTGATGAAATCCAGAAGCCTTGGGATGTGGCTGTGACAGAGAACAGAGACCCCAGTCCTCCCTTTGGAAACCACGAATCATTCATCTGCTTCTAGGACCAGCGGCATCCCATGCCCCCTTCAATAGTCAGGGCCAGATAATGAGGCAGAGATAGTCTCTGAAATTAAACAGAGGCTCAGACGGTTAGGGAAAAGAGCTCTATAAAAAGGGACTGGGCAGCAAACAAGTGTAAGGATGATTCTATGTTCCCTCAGGCTTTTCTTTTTCCTTTGCTAAAAGCTGAGGCCCTGGAAGCCACTTAGGTCATTTGTGAGCTAGAAAAAGAATTTCTATGGCAACATTGCCACCTCACCACCCCCTCCTCACTCCTATTTTAAAGATGTTGGGAAGTGACTTCCCCAAAGTCACTCTGCTAATTAATGGTAGAATTGCCACTTCTAGAATCCAGTGGAAGCTGACCACTGGATTTGAGTTTTACTGCACATTAAACATTTCTGAATTTCTTTTGACAAGTGACTTTGGGCTTCAGGATCTCACTGGAGACAGGCAGAGAGTGGAACAAGATGATATGTAATATACTTTGCGCTATGATTCTGTCTCTTTCTATGTCCATTTCTGGATAACTACAAGGTCTCTTCCAGTTCCAACAGACTATGTCCTATGTTCAAACAATTTGTGTTCCAAGGTCCCTTCTGGATTTACCATTGTAAATTACCATCCAACTCTAACACTTAAGTTCTGACTTCCTGGGTTCTAAGACTTGCTTCCTATCCTAATACTCTATGTTCTAGTATTTTAGGCTATCCCCCTTTTGTTAAAATTTATTTTATAATCTCTCTCTTCTACCCTATTTCCCTTCCATTTTTTAAGAACATTTTATTCTAAGTTGCCTTTGAACTTTGACATTCTGTAGTCTGTTATAACATTCTAGTTCTAAGATTCTTTCCAGGTCTAATGTTTAGTCTTCTAAATTCCTTTCCAGAGTACATTAATAAACTGTTAGTGGAATTGGTACAGATATTCTAGGAAGCAATTCGGAATTATTCCTCAAAAGTCACTAAACTCTCTGTACTCTTTGACCTACCGATTCCACACTAGATGTGTACCCCAAAGAGATAAAAGAAGAGGATAAGATCTTGTTTGTAACTAACATATTTATAAGTGTTTTGTTTGCTGTGGCAATGAACTGGAAACTAATGGGATTCCTGTCTGTTGAGGAGTGGTTGACCAAATTATGGCATATGACTGTGATAGAATACCATTGTTCCACAAGGAATGAAGAAGAGGAAAGTTTCAGATAACCTGGGAAGTCTTGCATCAACTGATGCATAGTGAAATGAGCATAACCAGGAAAACAATTTAGATAGTAAAAATAACACTAGGAAAGGAAATAACTGTGAAATACGTAGAAATTCTGATCAATGGACTCATCAATCATGATTCTAGAGGAACAATAAAGAAAGATGGTACTCACCTCCTGGCAGAAAAGCAAAGGGTTAAGTGTGCATAATGAGACACGCATATTTGGATATAGCCAATATGAAAATTTGTTTCATGTGACTAAGCATATTTGTTACAAAGGTTTTGTCTTTTTCCATCTCTCCTTCCCTCCATCTCTTCTTCCTCTCTCCCTTCCCCCCTTTGGGCTTTGTGCTTTTTCCCTCCTTCTCTTCTAACTTCTTTCCTTTTTTCTTTCTTTCTCTTTCTTTTCTCTCCCTCCCTCCCTTCCTCCCTCCCTTCCTTCCTCTTTTCCTTCCTTCCTTCCTTCCTTCCTTCCTTCCTTCCTTCCTTCCTTCCTTCCTTCCTTCCTTCCTTCCTTCCTTCCTTCTTTCCTTCCTTCCTTCCTTCTCTTCTTCCTCCCTTTCTTTCTTCTTTCCTTCCTTTCCTTCTTTTCTCAGTGGCAGGGGAAATAGGGATGGAGAGATAGAGAAATTAAAGATATCTTCATTTAAAATATATATTCTATGTACATTCTATATTCTACCATTCTGTGTCCTAAATTTTCTCCCACTGCTAATATCATTGTTTTAACTTTGAGTTCTATAGTCCTTTGTAGTTTTAATAGTCTTTGCTCTAACATTCTTTCATCTAAGAATGCTTCAGTTTCTAAAATTCTATGTTCTAGGGTTCTTTCCAGGGTTAATATTCCATGTTCTAGGATTCTGTTATCTTTGATCCCTTCTATTTTGGGTACTAGGTCTCCTGTTCTAAGAGTACAGATCTTAAAGACTCCTTCCAGATCTGATAGTCTATTGTTATATGATTTCATAATTTCTTCCTAGAAATAGCACAGATTATGAAAATTATTTCCTATTCTTTATAAACAAATCTCATAAATATCCCAACTACAGGAAACCTTCAGAGTCAATATAACTTCAGTCAAAGAGTATGAAAACTGTTCAGTCGCTTTTTGTGTTCGCATCTTTCCTCTGACAGATACTAGCTATTTGACTATGACAAGATAACTTACCCCTCTGGGCCTTGGTTTTATTATTTTTAAAATGGGGTCAATAAAACCTAACATACTTGCATTGCAGGATTATTGTGCAAATGATATGACCAAATATATTTAAAGAACTTTGCATACCTTCAAGTGCTATGAAAATGTTAATTTCTATCATGTTTTCCTTGCTGGGATTTTCATTCCCCCTTCACTACCACCATATCTATACATAGCTAGCTAGCTTCTCTGATGTTTGCAATCCATATATCTCAAGCAGCCAAATACTTGAAAACCTTATTAACTTGATGCAAAAGGTGGCCTTTGAAATAAATCTAGAAAATCACAGTGGTGCCAAGTAAACTTCATTGGCCAAGGTGGTCTCAAGTTCTGACAATATGTACTAGAAAGGCTAAAGCCCAAGAACAATATCCAACCTGATGATTTACTTAGAAAACCCTAAAGAGTCAACTAAAACAAAACAAAAACAATTAAAAAAACAAAACAGTGGCTCCCAAATTTTACATGTTATACTATACTCTTAATTGCCCATATGTTAGAAACAAATGTAAACAAGTGGTAGTACTAATAGGAGATTAATACTTAAAATCAACTATGGTGTTCCTGGTATTGAGCTATGAATTGACTCATCTAAACTGAGTTGATGGATGGTGCTTCATGAATGTCCATATCTAATATAAAATGGTTTGTTCACAAGATAAAAGGACACATCCCTTCTGACTCCACAGTAATGCTGTGAAATCACAAAGGTGGAACTTTTTGAGCTCTTGACAAGAAATATAGATTTTAATTCAAAGCACAGAGAAGGCAGAGATGAAGAGAAATTGAAGAAGTAAGGGCATAATGGAGTTTGCTGATAGATCAATGGGAAAAAAAACATTAAAAAGCAATCTTCAATTACTCAATCAATGGGCACTCACTGCATGCTGACCCCGTGGAAAATGATGTGCTGGGCACTGACTGAGGCACAATGATGAATAGGACATAATCCTTGCACACAAAAAGTGAATATTAGCAATAAAACATAAAAAGATAAAAACTTAAAATAGAAGGTTGTGTTTCATAACTACAAAATGAGAGATAAAAATAGCATTTGACATCCATCTACTCTGAGTTGAGCCATTGTTCCTATGTTATGTATGAAGAAACTGAATCTCAGTGAGCTTGTGACTTGCCCAAAGCCACAGAACTAATAACTTGTAGAATCAGGATACAAATGCATTCCTACATGTGTTCATGTTGAGTTTGTAGTCCAGTTGAATCTCATTATGATTACCCTCATTTTATTGATGAGGAAACTGAGTCTCAGAGAGGTTGTGACTTTCTGGCAATCAATGGGAGAGTCAGAATTTAAGCTCTCATCTTCCGGCATCGCAGCCAGTATCTGATTTATCTCCTACACTACACTGCCTCTCACCATGTCAAGGTGTCATGATGGTTGGGTGAAATGGACAGAGCTCCAGCTTTGGATAGGAGATTTGACTCCTTGGGTCTTCAACTAAATATCTGTGTGACTTTAGACTCACCATTTCACTTCTCTGAGCCTCAATTTCTCCACATAGAAAATGAATAATTTGAAGAGGGTGGAGAGAAGGGGAAGGGAAGGCAGCTAATGTGGTATAGGGAATAGAGTTCTGGGTCTGGAGTTGGGAAGACTCATCTTCCTGAGTTCAAATATGGCCTCAGACACTTACTAATTATGTGACCCTGAGCAAGTCACTTAATCCTATTTGCCACAGTTTCCTTATCTGTAGAAAGGAAATGGCAAACCATTCCAATATCTTTGCCAAGAAAACCCTAGGCTAAATAACAACAAAAAGGGGAAGGCAAGGGAATAAGTATTTAGGTGGCACCAACAATACGTCCAGTGCTGCGCTAAGTGCTTTATGATTATTGTCTCATTTGGTCCTCACACAGTCCTCCCAGGTGGGTGTTGGTATTATTCTCATTTTACAGCTGAGGAAACTGAGGAAGATAGAGATTAAGTGATTTGCCCAGAGTCACAAACCTAAAATGATCTGAGGCTTGATTTTAGCTCGCACCTTTTCCAGCTATAAATCTAGAAAATGAGTGGTTTGAATGAAATATCCTTTTAGCTTTAAATCAGTGATTCTCTGGCTGCTTATTCAGTAAGCTAAAAAAACAACGAACCTTCAGTCCTCCTGTGAAGTTAGTCACTTTGAAGGGGGTGTGGGTCAGGGAGGAAAGGAGATCTAAACTCTTTAGCAGAAATGCTGGCCTGCCCTTAGAGTCTATGGTTGGTGTGGCCAGCCTCTACTTTTCACCTCCCATCTTGGCTTTCCCTGGGCCACTGAGACGCTATTTGTCATTGCTTTTTAATGGCCATGGTCCCTCTAATCCAGGCCGCAGATTCCTGGCTGCCCACACTCCTTTGTACTTTAGAATGCGTAGCTAATAGCAACCAATGACTTTTCTGATTTTTCTCACTCAGATTCTGTTCTGGGAGCTGGGAATTGCTCTCCCACTGAATTAGTAACATCTGTGGCTACAGGGCAGGCTGAGTGGGGAGAGGCAGAGGGTTAGGCAGATTTCCTGCATTTTAAACTTGTGTTCCTCTGAAGGGCCCGCTCGGGGACCATTGCACTTAATGCCTCTTCTAACTTTGCCCCTCTCCTCTTTCCTTCTCTCTCTCATTTTGAGGGAGTGGGGAAATGAGTGGGATGGGGAGAGATTTTAGTTTTAAGGAATAAAATGATTTTCAGGAACCACACCAGCTTTTTGAAAAGGTTTTTTTTTTTTTATTAACACATGAAAAGTGATTCTGAATAGACACCTTGTACTATATGACCAGTTTGTTAGTGTAGCTTTGGGTTTTTTTAAGAGACAGTGGCATGTGGAATGAAGGCTGAATCTGGGGTGGGGAGGTTTTGCTGTTATTCAGTTCTACTCTCCATTACCCCATTTGGTGTTTTCTTGGCAAAGATACTGGAGTGTTTTGCCATTTCCTTCTCCAGCTCCTTTTACAGATGAGGAAACTGAGGCAAACAGGGCTAAGTGACTTGCCCAGATTCAAACAGTTAGCAAATGTCTGAGGCCAGATTTGAACTCATGAAGAACCTGGCACTCTATCCATCATGCCACTTAGCTGCCCTGGAGTCAAGGAGACCTAATGCTGTCATCGAGGATTGGCCCACTCTTTCCTTATGTACAATGCATTGTTCTAGGGAAAACCATAAGTAGCAAAGAGCAATGGAGCTTTGCCCGAGCACACCCACATTTAGGAAGAGATGCTTCTTCTATTTTATGCCCATATAGTCCGTGGGACATTGCCTCAGCTCATGGTACCACCCTGTATAGCGCTCCCTAGGACCTCCCCCTTGGGGACAAGTGTCCTTGACCGTGATGTCCCTCTTTCAGGCCCACTTTCCCCCTCCCCCACCTCCGCTGGGAGTTGGGCAGCAGACAGGCCAGCTCCTTTATGACTGCCATTGTTGTGGATCACCTTGTGGGTCCCCAAAATTGGGCCAGGCTATTCCCCCTCCTTTCTCCTTCCTCAGCTACATTCATCTCCATCTGCCCCCAATGCAATAAGACCCAGCAATGGAGGTTGGTGCCAACCTCCTTTAAGCTAAGTTGAACTATGTTTTGTAATGTGTTTATAAAAACAGTGCTATGATTAACCACAGTAAAATTACAATAAAAATCCCTCAGTGTGGAATGTTACTAGTTAGAGCAAATAGTGGGAGTGGTGGGAAACACTTCTTTACAACTTCAGTGATTTGTTTGAGATTCCGTTCATTTAAAACAGGCATGCGTGCATGCTTACACACACGTGCACACACACACGCGCACAGACACAGACACAGACACACACACACACACAGAGGCCTATTTCATGTTCCTTGGCAGGGCTGGTCCTTAATGATATGTCTGCAATTTTCAGACAAGGCAGGATCAAGGGTGAAAAAGACAGTTTTTGTTTTTCCCCAAACTATCCTTACTGTTGTGGAACAGTATCCCTGCTCTTTGGGCAGACAACAAAAGTGTCATTATCCAGCTTAGGGAGCTGCTGATAAATTATTCATTCAACTAACAAGGAATCAGGATCTTCATTCAAAATGTGGTGGCTCTTTTGTGTTCCCCTCCCCATTTTTTTCAGGGAAAGACAAAACCAACTTCTATAGACATTTCTGTCCACATCTGTATGCTTCGGGCTATCAGGTGCGGCCACCTTCCTGGGCCTTGTGGCCATCCCCAATCCTCCAGGAAGCCACTTTGAAACATGGGCCTGAAAGAACTTGGTCATTTGTTGGAGGCTGATATATTTAAGCACAAAAGGATGAGAGAGAACCAGAGTCATTACTGCCTTTTGATTAATTAGTAGAAACCAGGGAGCAGAAGCTCCATTAATGGGCACCTTCCTAGGAAGGGCTTATTTCTTCTTAGGCACAGTCCCACCCACCACCGGCCAAAACATTTTTCTTACCTCGGTAAGGAAACGTCAAGAGGACTGCCTTAGCTTGTGTTTTATGTTCTCTTGGAAAACTAAGTATCCAAATAGCAAAGACATAGAGGGGAGAGACAGAGAAACAGAGAGAAAGAGAGAAAGGAGAGAAAGATAGAAAAGCAAAGAGAGAGGAGAGACAGAAAGAGAGAGATAGAATCAGAGAGAGACAAATGGATAGAAACAGAGAGAAGCAGAGAGAAAGAAAGAAACAGAGGGACAGAGACAGAGAGACAGACAGAAACAGAGAGATACAGAGAGAAAAGAAAGACAGAGAAGCAAAGGGAAGAGAGATAGAGAGAGACAGAAAGTGAGAGAGAGACAAAGAGAGACAGAGAGAGGCAGAGAGAAAGAAGCAGAGAGACAGAGAGATATAGAAACAAAGAGAAAGGAGAGAAAGACAGAGAAGCAAAGGAAGGAGAGACAGAGAGTCAGAGAGACAAAGACAGAGACAGAGAGAGGCAGAGAGACAGAGAGAGTCAGCAAGTCCTCACACTCTCCATCTCCTGGCTGAGCATTTTCACACTTCCCCCTGCATGGACTGCTCTGCCTCCTCGTCACCACCTCCCCAGCTTCCTTCAAGTCCTAGATAAAATCCTTCCTTCTATGAGAAACCTTTGGCAATCCTTCTTATTGCCAGTGTCTTCCCTCTGCTGACTGTCTCCCATTAGACTGTGAGCGTTTCAAGAGTACGTAGAACAGTTTGTCCTTCTTTGTGTTCCTGGAGCTTATCATTGTGCCTGGCACATAGTAGACACTTAATAAATGCTTCTTCAGTTGCAATAAGTATATACATGCATATAATACATACACACATATACACACATATGTATTCATTTATGTGTATGTATATATATGTACATATATATGTATATATACCTACACGTACATATATACGTATACATACTGTGTGTATGTTAAGTGCTTATTTTTTTGAAACTGCCAGCAGTGAAGACTGGTGCAGTGGTAGTGCAGGTCCAATGTTGAGTTGGAAGTAGAGAGTGAGTAGTGGGTGGGTCTGGGCTTCCTTCAGATATTGAGATTCCCAGGCAGAGACTCACCATTCATTGAGTCAACCTCTTGGTAGAGTCTGCTTGGGGGTGGGGCAGGAAGGTGGAGCAGACTGATGTGTTCTTGGAGCAGGTTTGAATGTGAACCAGACGCAGAGAATGAGCAGTGGGGCTAGACCTTCTCATGGTAGGCAGTTTCTTGGCATTTAAATTCTTCAATTTCCTAAGCATAACTATTATCGATGATTTGATTTATTCCCAAGAGCTTGTCACAGCTCATTTTTAAAAATGAAGCTGGCCTTCAATAACGTCCCACAACCAACCTGAAGCTAGTTAAGGTCAGTGGGATCTCAGTAACACGTGGCTTCCAGGAAGTTTTTATTGTCAACTTTGCCATCTCCGTCATCTGTGAACCCAGTTCCCATGGGCTATCCCCAGAAAGGGGATGTGTTGACTAGTGACTCATATGCTGAGGGGGTTAGATGGAAAACAAGTCCATTGTCTCCTCTGAAAGTGTTGAGCTGAAGAGTATGATATGGATATGTTGGCTATTGCTTGATTTTTCTCATGCACCAGTATCCACTACAAATACGGGGGCAGAAGAATGTAATTGAGCTTGTCCACCTGAAAGAAGCCCCAGGGACTCCAGCCACACCTGGTGCAGAAGGCAGCAAGCTTTGCTCTGTCTTAAGCACTAGGGGAACCTGATCATCCTGAGGGGGTCAGACTGTGATGGGGGAGAGAGCCCAGTCAGACTCTGAGGAGATTTCAGAACCCTTTTGGATGTTTGGCTTCCTGCTTCTCTTTGTGGCACTATGTAGGGTCTTAGCCTCTATACCTGATGTTCTCTCTTTCTCAGGCTCTGATTCTCAGAATTCTTGGCTCCTTTGAGACTCAGCTCAATCAACACCTCTTCCAAGAGGCCTTTGCCAGCCCCCATCCAGCTAGGGTCACCCCAACAGGTTACCTTCCACCCACTTTGTAGTTATCTTGAGTATACATTGTCTCCTCTATTAAGGTGGAAGCCTTCCTTTATACTCCTAGAACTCATTAGAGCATTCAGCACATAATAAAATGCTCAGTGTTGGGGG
>CM053626.1:320859088-320883334 GCA_028646595.1 Phalanger gymnotis | reverse complement strand
ATAGGTTAGGAAGAAGCAAAATATAATTAGTCTTTCACAACATGAGTATTGTGGAAGGGTTATACATAAGGATACACATGTGGCTTATGTTGAATTGCTTGACTTCCTAGGGAGGGTGGAGGGGAAGGGAAGAGGTGAGAGAATTTGGAACTCAAGGTTTTAGTAAAACAGATGTTCAAAAGTAAAAAAAAAAAAAAGAATGTATATGTAGAGCCTAAATCAGATTGCATGCCGTCTAGGGTAGGAGGAAAGGGAAGGAGGCAGAGAAAATTTATAACTCAAGGAAGTGAATGTTGAAAACTAAAAATAAATAACATAAATTTACAATAAAAGAGAATGAGGAAAAATATTCTCAAAACCAAAGCAAACAAAAAAGGTATGTGTACATTAATATACATTAAACCTTTAGCCCCTGCCTAACGACATCATTGGATGGCTTACATAGCATAATATAAGTAACCTTAAAGTGCCCTATTGGTGTATTATAACCCCCCGCCCATTCTCTCATATCTATTTTGTATCTATTTGTGTACACGTGGTCTGTCCAGTTAGACAATAAGCTCCATGAAGGTAGGTACTGATCTCCTTTTTGTCTTTACATCCTCAGGGTTTGGCACAATGTCTGGCACATAGGAATATGGGAAGGAACTAGGTCTGTGATTTTGATGGTATAGGGAACTCCCTACATGAGAAAAATCTCTTTCACAACATAGGTCAGTATCATCTAACAGCGAATACCAAACATTTATATGACTTTATAATAAAGTTTGTAGAGCACTTTACATATATTTTCGTATTTGATCCTCACAATAACCCTGTGAGGTGGGAGTGATTGTTATCCCACTCTTGTGGAACTCGAATCTGGCAAGAATAAACAATTTTCTTGCCCCTGTTTTGTTTTTTGTAGTCACATTTTAGATGGTAAGCCCCCAAGTAATACTAAGATACGACTCAAGTCATTTCAGATATTCTCAATCTTCATGAGGGAGAATGAGATCAACAAAGCTATTTGAGGAAAGAAGAATAAAATTTTAAAATGGCTATGGGTTAAATACAGTGCTGCAGAACAGCACATTGGGCCCAGAGGCCAAAACCTGGATCTTTATCTTCTCTCTCCAGCTCCTGGCTTCCTTCAAGTGTCCACTAAAGTTCAGCTGTGAGTCTCCTCGAGGTCAGAGACTGCCTTTTGCCTTTCTTTGTATTCCAAGGGCCTAGCATAGTGCCTGGTACACAGTAAGAATTTAATAAAAGTGCTAGATATACCTAGTTATTTACATACTGTCTCCCTTAATGAGAATGAGCTCCCTGAGCCTGGGGTAGTTATTGTTCAGTCACTTCCGTCATGTTTGACTCTTTGTGATCCCATTTGGGGTTTTCTTGGCAGAGACACTGGAGTGATTTGCCATTTCCTTCTCCAGTTCATTTTTCAGCTGAGGAAATTGAGGCAAACAGAATTAAGTGACTTGCCCAGGGTCACCCAGCTAATGAGTGTCTAAGGCTGGATTGAACCCACCTCTTCCTGACTGCTGGGTTGGTGCTCTATCCATTGTGCCTGTGGTAAGCCCTACATTGTAGGAAGTAGGGACAACAAATAGCTCTGCCATGATCTTGATGGCCCTGGAGAGGCAAGCTGGAGCTGGAGTGTTGATCTGGTGTCTCATTCCAGACCGGGCCTTGCCACTTGCTAAGCTGTATGACCTTGGACAATTTCCCTTTCTGAGCCTTTTCTCTTCAATAAAATGGGTGGTGGGTGTACAAGATGATTTAAAAGTCCATTTCAGCTCTCAATTTAGATATGACGCCATTTCTACTCTGCGGCCCTCAGTTTCCTTATTTGTAAAATGAAGGAATTGAATTAGATGAATCTTGAGTCCCCTTTGCCCTTGAATTAATTATCCTAAAATGACCTCCAAAATCTCTCCTATCTGAAAAATCATTAACTGGGACAAGGAGAATTGGGATTATCGATCTCAGATATTTTTATGTGAGTGACCGCTAGCCTATTTTTCTTCAATACACAAATTCAAAATCAGTAACTCAGCTTATAAAGTGTTTTCTTCATAACTAAAATGTGGATAGTCAAAGTATCTGAATTTTAAAAGTGGAGAAATTGAAACTTGAAGATTGATTTACCCAGGCTCAGTAAGGATTAGACATGGATTTGGAATCACGTCTCATCTGCCTCAAAGTTTAATGCTCTTTCAATAGCACAAGTCAACACGCTCTTCAAAGACAGTATCAGGATAGATGGCAATCATCTTTAAATCTTTTTTTTAGTCACATCCAAGGACTTACCATTTTAAAACATCAATATTTATATCATTTAATTTTGTTGGTTCTGTGTACCCTGAGCAATTAAGCTATGCCAAGGCACTGATAATTTGGAAATGCAACAAAGCTAGGGCAACCTAGCCAATTTAGTTCTTTCTAGAAAATTAGTCTCTTCATTAAGATGATAGTTGAAATGTTGATTGAGAAGTGGTATGGTTTAGCTTATAGGGTCTTGGAGTCAAGAAGGCTTGGATTTACGTCCTGACATATCAGCTGCATGATTCTAAGCAAATCACTCAACTTCTCAATGATCCCTGGAAAATTTGTAAAACATTGAATTGTATCTTTATACTCATAAAAGATATATCTTCAATGGGAGTTCCACAGACTAAAGAGATTATGGGTCCTTATAAAACCACCCAAATAAATAAATATTGATTCATATTGATTCAACTAAATTCAACTAAAATTTTGTGAAATGTACAAAGATGAGATGTACAATGGAGCAAAATCTGATTAAATATAACACATAGATACATATTGGTGTCTTGCGTATGATCTCAATTGCCATCAACTCTGCTTAAATTATTCTAACAATGGCTTTATTTTCCAAGCCCTAAATGTAGTTAAATCAATTCAACAAGCCTTTATTAAGTACCTAGTATGTGCCTAAAATACTGTTGAAGGACTAGAACCACGGGGCTTCAGTGGTTTTATTCTTGGAGTGTTAGACTTTCCACCTGTGTTAACTACTTTCCACATGCCTTAGATACATTTTAGTTCTGATTTTAAAAGCCCTGGCTTGCGCACAGCTTCACAGAGATTTGTCACTTCTGCCAGTTTCCGGAGGCCTCTGATTTCTTCCTTTAAGTATGAAATGTCTAATTTCCATCTTATTCAAATTGGCTTATCCCATACTTGCAAGGGGAGCTCACTTCCAACCATTACATACTCCCCATAGTTTGGCCTCTTTAAGACACCCTTGAGATCTTGGGTTTGATCTTTCTTCCATTCCCAAATGGAAAGAGTGAGAAACCTCTGCTACATAATGACTCATGAAATTATGTGCCAAACCCCATGACTCTCACCTGTCAGTCAGGAGATGATTCCCTGGGTAACTAATTTACTCATGCAATGGAGTTCTGTTCTTTCCTCTGAGTTTCTTTCCTTTCCAATCAATGCTTAATTAACAATGAAAGGATTTTTTGTTTGTTTGTTTAATATAGTCGATAGACCTCCAGAAGGTTTTTACAACTTCAGTCTAAACCTCAGGGCCAAGCTGATTTATATTTTTTTTGTTATGAAAATTTAACACATGTGTTGAACTTGACAGAACGGGATTTAACTAGTTAAATGCTATAAAGTAATATTGGAGATTTTGTCCAGGTTCTAGTTCCCAAAGCCCTGGATCCCAGACACTACTGAATCTGGTAGCACTGACAAACCAGCTCAGCAGTGAGCTCCAGATTCTTAGATTCTGTATTCATTGTGTACCATGGCCATTTAGATTCTAGTTTTCTCATTTGTAAAATGAGGTGATATAACGAAATAATATTGGTCGTGTTTGTCTCTAAAATGAGGTATATAAATTGGGCGTTGAACTTTAAGTGAGAAAGATCTGGGCTCACATTCTCCCTTTGACACTTCCTAACTGTGTGACTATAAGCCATACAGTCTTTTTGAACCTCATTGCCTTGACTTCTCCTTTTATCTGCAAAACAGGGGAAATAATATCTATGATAACAGCCTGGTAAGATTGTTGGGAGTCCCAGATGAGACAA
This sequence comes from Phalanger gymnotis, assembly GCA_028646595.1. Classification (NCBI taxonomy): domain Eukaryota; kingdom Metazoa; phylum Chordata; class Mammalia; order Diprotodontia; family Phalangeridae; genus Phalanger; species Phalanger gymnotis. Next base: position 320,879,282 of record CM053626.1, on the reverse strand, counting down.
TGCATTTAAAGTGTTTTGTAAACTCTCCACCATTAATATAATTTTTTAAATTTTATTTTTGATTTATGGAATAAAACAAGCATTTCCATAACAAAGTACAATAAAAAAGATGATTGCACATGAAACTACAAATCTAGTATGCATGACTTTCTATTTCTTTCATATGTACAACAAAATGATCATGTAAATTTCTTTATTTTCTTCCCTCCCCCTCCCACCTGTGTTGGTAAGCAAAATGGGCTCCTTAGCACTTAGTACCCTTGAAGAGTTTGGCTTTTGTTTGCTTTGAGTGTATTTCATTGAGTCTTACTAAGTGCTAAGCCCCAGGCCCAAACCCCAATTAGGTGTAAATCCTATGAGGGTGTGGATTGGCAACTAAGGTGGGGCCCAAGGTGGGGCTAACTCCAGGGAGGGCCTAGTTTGCATGTCTGGGACAGCAGAGGCTCTTAGACCATGTGGGTTTAAGTTGGTCTCTTTGTGAGGATTTCAGGTCACGTGGGTAAGTCGCATGTGTGACTCGCCCCTGATGCTGAAAAAGATATAAAAATAAGGTGTTGAGCTCCTCTTCTTTGGAGCTCTTTGCCGCAGCAGTGGTGGCGCATGACTCTGGGCCAGCCCTTGTTCTGAGCTCCTGGGCTGAACCTAGATGTTGGTAACTATGAATTGTATTGAGTCTGTCTGCTGATGTTTGTAATTTGTTTGTAATTTGTTCTGAAGTTCAGGGTGCTGGTCTCTTCCCCTGAACTAAGTGAATGATATTTGTGTGCTGAATTAAAGTAAGCTTGCCAACCCCTTCACCTTGCTTTCCTTAGTTAAGCAGATCAAAAGAACCTGCTCTGTCGGCAGCTTTCTGGGTGCTGGCTGTGGGTGGATCTTACACCCCCACAGAAGCTGCTAGCCAGATTGTGGAAACACCACTCTAGAGATGGCTTCCATTAGACCCAAATGTGTATATGTGTGTGTGTGTGTGTATGCACATATACATACATACAAATATATACATATATACATACATATATATGTAAAACTATTCTATATATTCTTCTATATCAGTCCTTTTTCAGCTTGCAGATAGCATCTTTCTTCATAAGTCCTTTATAGTTAATTTGGGTATTTATAATATTCAACATAACTTGTTTCCTCAAAGTCATCCTTAAAACAATATTGCCGTTCCTGTATAAATGTTCTCTTGGTTCTGCTCAATTTACTTTTCATTATTTTGTGCAAGTCCTTCTCTGCCATTAATATTAGTATCTTAGGCTCTCCCTTTCGTCTGACAATGCGACTATATTGATCTCTCCTCAGTACCACAATACTTTTATGGACTTGGAGTTGAGTATTGAAATATGCAGATCATAGTATTTAAAGCCAGAAGGTGTTCTATTAATCATTTAGTCCAGGGGTTCTTAACCATGGGTCAAATTTCTAGGCGTCTGTGAAGTTGAATGGAGAAAAAAAATACATCTTTATTTCAATCTAATTGGTTTCCTCCATATTTTATTGGTGAGCCATTTGGACCAATTGCTGACAGACAATTGATATCTGCCCTCCTGCAGCTTAGAATTCCCCAGTTTAAATTATTCGCCAGCCTCAGTATCCCCCATAGTAGGCACTGTAAGTGTGCTACCGCTATACCTGGCAAGCCCAAGCCTTTTGACTCTGAATCCAGTGCTCTCTCTATTACCTGATGTCAAATCAAGTCATTTATTTACTAAGATGAAATAGTAAGAATAATAAGTACAAATTGTTTCCCAAAAAATCTGGGACATACTCTCCCACACGTGCACACAAAAATCAGGGGAAAATGAGCACACATTTAGTGAACACATGACAAAAGAGCAACTTCCAGCTCTTAGCTGGGGGGAAGCCCTTTCTCCCCTATTGGAGTGCTCACCAACGTTCCCTTAGGCATGGTGGTGTAGCCTTCTACTAGGCTCATTGGAAAGTCTCCCACTTGCCTTTCCTCACTGTGTCTAGTTTGTCCTTGGCTCCCAACATAGATCCAGCTGTTTGCCATTCTACCAACACCATTAGAACACTGATGAGAAACCCAAATCCTCCAACCCTTCCCTAGGGCATATCCTGGTGAAGGGGAAGGGGAGGGAAGGTACAAATGTACTTCTCCCACCAAGCAATTCCCTCTCACGGGTTTGAACAGAACTGTTGCAATCACTGAGCAGTCCTGCCACCCACACCTGGGGTCCAAACTGCCTTGCCATTTTACCCAGTGTCCCATGGAGCATGACCAAATCTTCTTGACCAATTCCAGTTCATTTCTGTGATATGTCTTTTCCTTCCAATGGTACTCACTCCTTCTAATTGATAAAGAATTTTTCACCCTTAGTTCAATGTCTTCAATTAATTTATTGATTGATATGTTCTCATCTGATTAAGATGATAACTTAATTGGGGTGGGCTGATTGATTAATTTGATAGACCTTTCCCATCTTCACATAATGACATTGGTCAGAGGCAATTTCCAAGAAGAAAGCTTTAGAACCTCTCTCTCTCTCTCTCTCTAGGATGCGTGTCGCATACACGTACACATACATACATTTGCATACATATGTATATATACATATACACACACACATACACACACAGGGTGTTCCTAAAGTCTGGACACAAAGGCAAAAATGTATATTTTCAGGAAATGAAATGAATGAAATTTTCAACAACATTTTATTTAATTGGAATATTCACAAATAACGTCTTTAATGATTTCCATCATTTATGATGCAAAGGTTGATGTACTTTGCAACTTTCATGTGAACTTTATGTGATAACTCCACATTGCCTATGTGTCCAGATTTTAGGGACATCATATATGTGTGTTTGTGTGTATATGTATGTGTATATGTATATACGTACACGTATGAATACACAATGTATGCATGCACATATGTACGTATGTGTAATGTGTTTTTAGAGGGGGGTAGGGACATAGACTTGAGCCAGGAAAGGCCTCCTGAAGAAAGTAGAATTTGAGTGAGTCTGGAAGGAATACAGAAGCTAAAAGGGAGAGGGGAGGCCAATTCTACACATAGCGGACAGTGATTTGGCAGCCTGATGACCCTGGGCAAGTCACTTCCTCCCCTCATCTCTAGAATCAAATCTACTTCTTTCCTAGAACAGAGATTTACCTAAGAGGCTCCTGTTCTTGATTACTCTTTCCAGTCCCCCGGGCATTGTGTGGAGAAGCATCAAAAACACCAAGGACTTTTATTTTTAAGAGGACATTTGCATGTAAATACAGTGTGAGAGTCAGCTTTCTGACCCCACTCCTTGCTGTATACCACTAGAAAATGGTTGGCATAGGTCGGGTAGCAGAAGCACAAATGACATCTGCCTTTTCCTATTTGGATAATTAATGGGCACGGCCTCTTGCCTTCTCTGCCTTGCCAAAGGGATGGAAGGTCACAGTTCCTTAAGACATCCGACTGTGCCTTGCTTTGCCTGCCCCTGCTTTCCTTGCTTTCAGAAATAATTAGGTGGTGAAAGCTCCAGTGATCCAGACTGGAGATATGAATAACAACTTGACAGATCAAATCAAATACATTTTGATCTGATTACATTACTAAGTCAATTATTATTTCTTGTCACATTAATTACAACAAGAGTTATAAAATGTGTCTTCCAATAATTCCTTAACTCAATCATAACAGACTGAATCCTGCTAGCTGTGTTGGGATTGAGGGTACAGGTCTGCGCTGGTGTTGGGGAGAGGGAGAAGGGTCTAAAGCGAGGGCTTCCTCTTTGTGCCGCATCAGGTCTCTCTTCCACTCTGGGACAAGGGCGGGGCATGAAATGAGGTCCAGGCACTGCTCTGAAAAAGAGCTCCTAGCTTTATTTTCGGGATCATTATCCCTTTTTGAAGATGTATTTACATTTTGATCAAGACCTGGAAGGGACCATAAATGTCGTCTTGTCTACCCCCCTTATTTTACAGACGAGGAAACGGGCCCAAAGAGATTGAGCGATTTACTCAAGGTCACACGAGTAGTAAGTGCCAGAATCTACATTAGAATCCGTCTCCTCTGACCCGAAATTTGGGATTTCCGAAGGGGCCTGGAGAGAATCATTTTGCCCAGAGTTATTAGGAGTGAGACGTGGGGCCCAAGGATGATTCTGCAGATGAGGGTAAGAGTAGGAGAAAATCACGTTAGATTGCACCCTAGTAGAGGGTAGATCCTGCCATGTTTTCCTTCATATCTTCATCATTCAGTGGAGTCCCCAGCGCATAACAGGTGATTAATAAATGTCTGTTGACTTGGCATTCCTTCCTTATGTCCAATATTGTTAAGTAATAATAATTACTCCATTAACACAATAAGTTCCTTGTCATCAGTGATTGTTTTTTGTCTCTTTTTTTCCTTCTTTTCTTTTGAATCTATAGTATTTAGCATTGCACCTGGCACATAGTCAGCTCCTAATAAATACCTGATGAATGAATATTCCTCCAATTTGGCTTGGCTCTCTCTGTGGGAAATACAAAGATGTGCAAGAGTATCTGCTTTTAAGAAGCTAATAATCTAGTAGCCCTATTTGCCTCACCCTGGCTGGGGAGATCTGTCCTCTCTTGATTGTCTTCTTATGGTTTTGAGGAAAGATTTGAGGGTTATGTTTTTTGTGCGGATGTTTAGAATACATTTATCTCTAGAGAATAAGAAAGGACATTTCTATTTTTTTCTCCCTGTGATGTTCAAAACAACACTGAAATTGGTCAAAACCACTATTGGTGACTGGAACCAAATCACTCTTTGGGAGTTTCCTGTTGCCATATTGATGTAACCTCATCAGTATGCATTGCACAAACACTAATTGGACTGTGCGTGACCAAGATGTTGGGCCATTATAATTAGAACCACATATCCTTCCCCAAATAGTCTCACTAATGGCCTAATTTTTCTGTAGGATTGATGTGGCATGGAGTAATTCAGAGTAAATACATGGACCAATAAGCTGCAAAACTGTTTTCCATACCATGCGGAATGTAGATGTACCATCCAGACATATTCTGGCAGAGGAGGGGGCCCAGAATGGGCCAAGTTGTTCATGTTTTCACTTCTTAAAATCTGTCCCCTCATCACCTCTCAGCCACCATTGGCTTAATCCAGATCCTCAGCACCTCTTACCAGGACTAGAAGTGATTAGCTCAGAGCTGGCCTTCCTGCTCCTGGTCTTAGCCCATTTTCATCCAACCTCCACACAGCTCCCATGACAATCTTCTTGAAGCACGGGTCTGACCATGTCAATCCTTCTGACTCCAAATCTGCATTTTTAGGAGAAAATACAAACTCTTTAAGACCCTTTAAAATCTACTTCTGAAGTTTATTTCATATTATCTACCTTCATATACTACAATGCAGACAAACAGACCTACTTCCTGCTCCCTGAACTTCATTCTTCACCCCCTACCCCTCTGCCTTTGCATAGGCAGTATTTCCTACCAGGAGTACATTTTTCACCTCTGCCTCTGGAATTTGTACCTTTCTTCAAGGCCTAGCTTAGAGGCCTGCTCATGTGTGAACCCTTTCCATATTCCCTTGAATGTAGTGGTCTTTCTTTGTTCAAGTTATCTCATATTAGCTTGTCTCTTTTGTTGGTTGGTTGTTGTCCTTAGTTTTTGAAAAGGACCAAAATGACATCACTATGTTAGAGTCAAGTTACAATGCTTCCCACTGCGGCAGATTAGCCCAGTATGAGGTCAGAATGCTCTACCATAGGTTGGGCACAAATGGTCCATGTGAACATTTGGAGTGGGTTCTCTAAATTTGCACATTTCGTGTTTCTTTTGAGCTATGGTAATTCTTTTGCTCATAAAGCACAGCATCTTCTCTGATGAGGGCACACCATGGTAGGTGATCCTGTGCCAGTGTCTCCCATGTCATACAATCAATTCCAGAGTTCTTGAGAGAGACTAAGAGTGTCTTTGTATTGCTTCTTCTGAACAGTGACCTGCAAGCGCTTGCCCTGTGTGAGTTCTCCATAAAATAGTCTCTTAGGCAAGCGTATGTTTGGCATTTGAACAACGTGGCCAGCACCCTGCAGTTACGCTCTCTGCAGCAGAGTTTGAATGCTTGGCAGTTTAGTTAGAAAATCTTGTCTCTTTCTATGTAGTATGACCTTCAATCTAATGAAAGTTCTATGTCCACCTGGTGAGTATAGCAAAGAGGAATCCATGTTCGGGTACCAGCTGAATTTCATGCTCTCTTAGATCTCTGAAGTCTGGTAGCTGGTAGAGTACATAGAGGGCTTGGCTTTGAATCAGGTGGATTGGAGTTTGAATTCTACCCCTCACATTTACTGGCCATTGGCACTTGCTGACACTAACTCTGGACAAGTCAGTCCTTGTCTTTAAAATGGGGATAATATCTGTATTTACCTCACAAGGTTATTGTAAAGATCAAAATACACACCTATGAACACACATAAATATGAATATATGTCAGGCACTATACTAGGTGCTGGAGAAAGCTCACATTTATATAACACAATGACATTTGCAAAGATATATGTGTGTACATATGCATGCATATGTATACTAAATATACTGTACACACATACATACACAGACACACCAACACACATACACACACGTGTTAAGTTGCTACTGTATGACCAGTACTCTATCACTCTATCTATCTATCCCTATGGGGACTACATACAGAGATACATACATACATGTGTGTGTGTGTGTGTGTGTGTATGTGGGTGTGGGTGTGGGTGTGAATGTGTAGGCCTGGCCACACAGTAGGGACTTAATACATGTTTGTTGATTGATTGATTGAGTATAAAGAAGTGGAAATTTATCCAGTCTCCAAATACAATGGTGGCTCATGCTGGGAAATTCTTGGAAAAAAAGTGGGCCAGATGAAGTTGGGCTTATTACTTGTGGTTGTGAAAAATGTTTAATATCAGAACAAAGACTACAGATTTTGTTCAGGATTCAATGGGGTACCTTGGAAGGATTTTTAAGGAGGAAAGGGATGTGCTATTTAGTGAGCAATGGGCAGGATTTTGAACAGGAAAAGTGGTTTTAGAAAGAATGAGATCATAAGAACACAGATCTAGACCTGGAAGAAAGTGGGCAGGCCCTCTAGTCCAACCCTCCCATTTTACAGATGAGGAAACTGAGGCTTGTATAGATTAAGTGAGCCAAGTTCCTGCAGGTAGAAGGAATCAGAGGTGAAATTTGAACAAGTCCCTCGAATCCACACAAACCCTCACTTATTGCACATGTTGCCCCCTGAAATGAATACCTTTGGGAAGATCAGCGTAGAAAGTTATTCAGGGGGTTTAGAGGGAAGAAAGACTGAAGGGAGGAGTGGGGAGTAACTGGGACATTATTGGGCTGTCTACGTCTGAGTTTTTAAGGATCCCACTTAAGATGGTGGCCGTAGAGATAAAAATGAACAATTGGCATTGAAATAGCTTCTGTAGGAGGTAAGATTGTAAGGCAAAAAGAGCACATTTATTCTTATAGTCCAAAGAACCAGGTTCAGAGTCATAAGTGGGCCGAGCCAGCGAGTCCTTGGCCCTGGGGCGTTGAGAAAGCCTTCGTTTTCTCTTGCTCAGAAAGTGACTTAATTGCACTAGCACTTCCCTTTCTGGGCTTATTTCCTCCCTAAGCTCTGAAGTGAAGTCACTTTCTTCTAGGTGATCACACCTATTCTTTGGGCCATTGAAGTCCACCCCCATCTCCACCAGATCTTCCTCCGGGCTACCACCCCCAAATGCCTTTTTCTACTCAAGTGAAAAAGACTTACAGTTATGACACTGCTTGGGTTTATTTCCTAGCTTTGACACTTTCTAAGGCCCCTGGACAAGTCTCTTCTTCAGATTCAGGTTCTTCCTCTGAAGAGAAATACTGGTTTCCAGCTCTACTTGTTAAAGAAAAGATTTTCTAATACTTGAGAAGGAATAGAAATTTGAATAATTTTTTTTAAATGATCACTGGCAGAATATGGAACCAGATTGGATGTGGGAGGCCCCAGGGAGAGAGCGAGGGATGACTCAGAGACTTTAAGTCTGGGTGATTGGGAGGGTACTGGTACCCATTACAGAAACTGAGGAATCTGGAGGAAAAGTAGATTTCAGAGAGAAGCTAATCAGTTGAATTCAGGGAACGATTTCATAGGATAGCGGACCTAGTGGTGGAAAGGACCTTAAGAGCCATTCAGTCCAAACCTCTCCTCCTATATTATATATCATAGCTATATGATATGAGATGATATGGTATGATATGTTATGCTATGTTATATCATATCGTATTATATCATATATTATATCATATTATATGTTATAGCTATTTTATAGCTATGCTGAAGAAACTGAGGCCCAGAGAAATTAAGCAACTTGTCTCATGTCACACAGGTGGTAAGCATTAGAGATGGGGTTAGATCTCAGGTCCTGTAAGTCTAAAGCAAGGGCTCTATCCACTGTACCATAATAATTTTGAGATTCCCTTTGGACATCAAGAAGGGTGATGCTCAGAAGACAATAGGTAAACATTATTTTCTACCTACTGGTTTCTCTGGTTTCCTTTAAGTCCCAAATAAATCCCCCTTTTCACAGGAAATTTTACCTAAACCTTCTCAATTTTAGTGCCTTCCTTCTGTTAATTATTTCTGATTTATCCTGTCTGTAACTTTCTTGTACATATGTGTTTGCTTGCTGTCTTCTCCATTAGGTCGTGAGCTTCTCCAGGACAGGGACCGTCTTTTGCCACTTTTTGTATCCCCAGCACTTAGCACAGTGCCTGACATAGACTAGGTACTTAATAAATGTTTACTGACTGACAGACTGGAACTTGGGAAAGAAATGAGAACTGCAGGATAGAGACTTGTAAGCCATCTACAATGAAGTCTAACCCCATACTTGAAAATGTGGGAAGGGTTCAATCTTGAATGTTTCAATTCCCAATAGCCATTTTTCATAAGAAGAAATATTTAGTAAAATGTAGATTTCCTTGTCTTAAGAAATGCCTGCAACAACACAGAACCTTATTGCTACCAATGATAGTCATAGTTTCTTCTTTCTCAGTTGTCCTTTCTTTGAAGTAAATAGCAGTAATGGACAAGAGCAGAAGAAAGGTAAGGAATTAGCCCAGACATCTTAAATCTCCATGAGATTAGGCAAGGTTCCTAAAAGATAAAAGGAAAGGTCTCAGGGCCAAACATATTTATGGTTTTATTGAATAGCCTGATCCAAACGTGGCCATTTCCCCCATCTGTAATCTAGAGCATGCATGGATGCTGGGTGCCAGAGAACCTATTCCAGGTTTGAAGCCAGCAGGGCTTAAATTAGAGGTTGGCCAAAGACAAGCTCCTGAAGTTGGGTTTTGTCCTCTCTTCTGAGTGTCTTGGTTTTCCTGAGGGTGTCTTGCAGCTCTGTACGGCCACTCTAGGGTCTTTCAGGAGGAAGCACCTTCTTTTTCTGGTCCTTCCTGGTTTTTCTCTGGCATACTATCTTCTGATACATGGCAATTAGGTATTTGAAGAAACTGGTTTATATGGTTAACATTCATTTTTGCTAATTTAACATCATTTTTGGCTTTATGTCCCTGATGTTTAACATAATAGCTGGTATATAGTAGGTAGTTAACAGATGTTTATTGCTTGCTTGATTAATTGATATATATTCAGGAAATTTCATTTTAGTAATGAATAACTCAGCAGAAATGCATTGTGACTACTATATGCTAGGTACTTTAAGAGATTTATGGAAGTCCAAGATAAACTCTGCTCTTGAGGAACTTATACTTTAAGTGAAGAATCAAGATTGATCATACACACACACACACACACACACACACACACACACACACACACCCTCCCTAGTGAGAAAACTCCTTTTATCAATGCAGGTCTGCACCTGCTTTACAACTGAATGTTAGAGATTGACCTGGGGCACTGATAGCATAAAAGATTTGCTTATGGCCACACAGTCAGCATTAATCTGAGATACCACTTGGACCCTGGTCTTCTTGTCTCTGAAACCAGTTGTCTATCAACTTTAACATACTGTTTCTTTGTGAGGAAGAAATCCAGTATTAAAAACCAATAAACCAAGGTGAAACTAAGATGTCAGAGTAAAGGCAAAAACTCTCCTTAGTTCTCCCAAATTCCCCTCCAAACAACTTTAAAACAATACCTCAATTTGAATTTTGGAGTGGCAGAACTAACAAAAGTTTGAGGTGAAACAATTTTCTATCCTGGGACAACTTTGGGGGTCATCAGGAAATGTGTGTCACAGTGGGGTAGTGGTTAGAGTTGGAGCTTGGTACAGACTGTATGAGTGGGAGTGATAGCAGCAGGCTTTGGCATCAGTTCATCAGCAAAAGCAGCAGCAGCTTCAGGAGCTTCCAACCCACAGGCAGTAAGGGTGTTAGACAGCTAATCAGAAGGAGACTACAGGGTCCTTTTGCTAGTACTGGGTGAAAAAGGACTTCATCTCATTGCCTGTAAGCAGTTTCCAGAGAAACACTCGCTCACTAGTGTTTGTAGTGGCAAGGTTGCAGGAGCCCTGGTCACAGTTCCAGGACAGAGAAAAGTGCTTCTGGTCCCTCAGAGAGCAGTGTATAGGCCAAGAGAATAGTGACTACATGTCTGCTCAGATCATACCACATTGAAAAAACCAAAAATCTATAGACCCCTCAGAGCTACTTCTGAAAACAACAGCTGTTGTGTTTGTCCTTTGTTCTTGAAGATGACCAATGACATTATGAGGGTGATATCTTCATTTGCATGTGATTTGGATTTGAGGGAGGCAGAGCTGTGCAAAGTCATCAACTTTGTTCTCTCCTCCAGAGTCATTGGAGTCCAGTAGCAAGACCAAGGTCAAGATAACTGGCAATGGACCAGGATGCAGTGGGTGACCCTGACCTTTCTAAATTAAGGTTGTCCCCAGGGCTCAGTTTGTCTGAGGCCACGCCTGTTCAATGACTAAATGCTAATTGAGACAAAAGATAGCCCAATTTGCCACCCCAAATATACCAATCTGGGAGAAGACTCTCAGAGTTCCTAGCCAGGAGAGAAAACAATTGCTCTTTATACTAGTTCTTAGCTATCAAAAGTAAACAATGAGTCACAGAGGCTTGGGGTAGGCCTATTATTGGCCATTCAGTGAAAGCCACAATGATTTGGTTTTAAAGGCTAGTTAAGTAGCTCCATTTAAAACACATGGGCTCTTTTAAAGCCTATTTTTTAAAAATCCATATTTCAAGAATTCAATAAATGAAAACATATCAGGACAAAAGTAAATTGTTCCAACTTTTTGAGAAAAAAAATTAAAAAGAAAGAAGAGGAATAGCAGCATTTCTCATCTTCTGTTCAAATTGGCCAATTGAAAACAGCCACAAGAGAGGCATGAAGCTTGGGATAGCGCCCCCTCCACCTCAGGAGCAAAGCCCAACTTTAGCATAGATGTAAGTCAAGAAATAGGCTGGAAAATGAACAAACAACAAAAGAAGAACATGAGTATGGAAAGTTACTATGGTGACAGGGAAGATCAAGACATGAACCAAGAAGACCATGAAGTTGAAATAGCTACATGAAAAGTGTTTAAAGAAAAATACGAATTGATCAAAGGCCCAAAAAGAATTCCAGGAAAAGTTCAAAAAGGGTTTTAAAAATAAAATAAGTGAGATAGAGGAAACATCGGGGAAAGAAATGAGAATGATGCAAGAAAATCACGAAAAGAATGTCAACAGCTTGGTAAAGGAGGCATGAACAAATTACTGGAGAGAAAAACATTCTAAAATAAAAGTAGCTAAATCGAAAAGGAGGTGTAAAAGCACGTTGAAGAAAATAATTCCTTGGAGAACATCGTACACAGTAATAGCAGCATTATATGATGACCAGCTATGATCGATTTAGCTCTTAGCAATACGATGACCCAAGAGAATTCCAAAAGACTCATGACCGAAAATGTTGTCCACATCCAAAGAAACAACTGTGGAACCTAAATACAGATCAAAACATACTATTTTCACTTTGTTGTGTGCAGCTTTTTCTATTTGTTCTTTTACTTCTTTCACAATGTTACTAATGTGTAACTATGTTCATGTAATTTCACATGTATAACCTATATCAAATTGCTTGCTGTTTGGGGGAGGGGAGATGGAAGGCATGGAGAAAATATTGAAACTCAAAATCTTATAAAAATGAATGTTGAAAGCTATCTTTACATGTAATTGAAACAAATCTTATTTACAAAAAAATAAAATAATTCCTTAAAAATTAGACTTGGGCAAGTGGAAGCTAATGATCCCATGATACACCAAAAAACAATAAGACAAAGTCAAAAGAATGAAAAAAGACAGAATAAAATGTAACATATCTCACCAAAAATAAAAACTGACCTGGAAAATAGATATAGGAGAGATAGTTTAAGAATTATTAAACAGAAAGAATAAAGGATAAACAGGGAGAAAAACAGAATGGAGAAAAATATACAGTTAGTAATGATAACTGAAAGTAAGTGGGATAAACTCAGTGGAGAGCAGAGTAGATTAAAAGCTAGAACCTAAAGATACATTGCTTACAAGAAATATACTTGAAACAGAAACATAGATGGAGTAAAAATAGGTGGGTAGAGCTAAATCTGTTTTGTTTCAGGTGAAGTAAGAAAAGCAAAAGTACAAATCATGCTCTCAGATAAAGCAAAAGCAAAAACAGATCTAAAGCTACCATAGACAGTGAAGTAATATAAATATTAAACGTGTATACACCAAATGATATAGCATCCACATTCTCAAAGGAAAAATTAAATGAGCGATAGGAAGAAATAGCAAAACTGTAATACTGGGGGACCTCAACTTTCTCCTCTCACAACAAGATAAATATAGCCATAAAATAAACAAGAGAAACAATAAGGACATTAATAGACTTTTAGAAAAGTTAGATATTGTAGACATCCGGAGAAAATTGAATGACAATGGAAAGGCATATACCTTTTTCTCAGTAGTATATGTCACCTACATAAAAATTGGCCATGTGTTACGGTATAAAAACCTCACAACCAAATGTAGAAAAGCAGAAACATTAAATGCATCCTTTTCAGATCATAATGCAATAAAAATTACATTCAATAAAGAGCTGTGGAAACATAAATTAAAAATTAATTGGAAACCAAATAAACTAATCCTAAAGAATAAATTGGTCAAAGAAAAAATCATAGAAACAATCAATAATTTCATTTAAGAGGATGACAACAATGAGACAACATACCAAAATTTATGGGATTCTGCCAAAGCTGTTCTTAGGGGAAAATTTATATCTGTAACAACAGAATGGAGAAAAAGCAAACAAATGAATTGGGCATGTGTTGTAACAATTTGGCTAGCAGCTACTGTGGCTGTGTAAAACCAACAACTACCAGCACAAAGAATGCTGCAAGCCCAGGTTCTTTTGACTGCTTTACTAAGGAAAGCAACGTTAAGGAGTTAACAATCTTACTTTAATCCAACATACAAATATCATTCACTCAGCTCAGGGGGAAAAGCCAGCACCCTGAACTTCAGAGCAAACACAAACAAATGACAAACATCAACAGACAGATCTTACCTGATTCAAATCTTGATTCATAGTTACCAGAGTTTAACAAAGTCCAAATATCCAGGGTGATAAGCTGGAGGGCTCTTAACTACAGCTGCTCGGAGTTTCCACATCAGCCCAATGCCAAAAGTGAGAGCCCTAAGCAAATAGCTCTGTCTTCTCTTTTTATGCACTCTTTAGTTATCATCAAGCATCATCTGAGTGATCAGTACTTAAGCTCTTACTATTAGCTCTGGAGTTAGCATCTCCCCTTAGGACCCACGTGACCTAAAATTATCACAAAAATTATCGACTTAAACCCATGTGGTCTAAAAGCCTCTGATGTCACAAACATGCCACTCAAACCCACGTAAATTAGGCTTTCCCTTGAGGCAAAGAGGTCATAAAGGACTCCTAATTTAATCAAGGAAACAAAGGCCAAACTCTTCAAGGGCACTTGGTTGAATAAGTGCTAAGAGCCCATCTTGATTCCCAATACAGCATGCAACTAAAAAAATCCCCCAAAAACCCAACAAATTAAAAAACCCCTATTAAATACCAAATTAAAATTCTTGAAAATCAAAAGAGAAATTAGTAAAATTGCAAGTTGCAGGATATAAAATAAATCCACATAAAACCATCATTATTTCTATATATTACCAACAAAGCCCAGCATCAAGAAATTGAAAGAGAAATTCCATTTAAAATAATTGTAGACAACATAAAATACTTAGGAATCTATCTGCCAAGACAAACCTGGGGACTATACGCATGCAATCATAATACACTTTTCATACACATAAAGTCAGATCTAAAGAATTGGAAAAATATTAATTGCTCATGTGTAGGCCAACTGCGCATTGTATAATAAAATGACATTTCTACCTAAATTAAATTCCTCATTCACTGCCATGCTAGTTACATTACAAAATTTTTTAATAGAACTAGAAAAAATAATAAAATTCATCTGGAAGAAGAAAATATCAAGAACATCAAAGGAATCAATGCAAAAAAATGTACAGGAAAATACAAATTTCAAACTGTATTAAAAAGCAGCATTCATCAAAACAATCTTATACTGGCTAAGAAATAGAATAGTGGATCAGAGGAATAAATTAGGTACACAATACACAGTACACAGCCATAAGTGACCATAGTAATCTAGTGTTTGATAAACTCCCAAATCCAAGCTTTTGGAACAAAACTCACTATTTGAAAAAAGTGCAGAGAAAACTGGAAAGCAGTTTGGCAGAAACTATGTGTAGGGTAATATCTCACACTATATACCAAGGCAAGGTCAAAATTGGTACATAATTTTAGAAATCAAGAGAGATAGCATAAGCAAATTGTGGGAACATGGGGGTAGTTTCCCTGTTAGATCTACGGATGAGAGAAGAACTTATGAAAAACAAGATATGAGAGCATTAAGGGAAGTAAAATGGATAATATTGAATATATTTTATTAAGAAGTTTTTGCACAAATAAATCCAATGCAGCCAAAATTAAAAGGAAAGCAGAAGCCTAGGGAAAAAATTTACATCAATTTTCTCTGATAAAGGATTCATTTATCAAATATGTAAAAAAAGACTCAAATCTGTAAGGAATATGTCATTCTCCAATTGACAAATGGTTGAAGGACATGAACATGTAGTTTTCAGAAGAAGAAATCAAAACTATCTGTAGTCATATGAAAAATATTCTCTAAATCACTCTTGATTAGATAAATGCAAATTAAGACAACGCTGAGGTGCCACCTTACACCTCTCATGTTACCTAATGTGACAGAAAAAGGAAATAATAATGTTGGAGAAGATGTGGGAAAATTGGAAGACTAATGCATTACTGGTGGAGTTGTGAACTGATACAACCTTTCTTGAGAGCAATTTGTAACTGTGTCCAAAGGGCTATAAAATGTGCAATACACAGCAATACCACTACTAGCATCCCCAAAAGATCAAAGAAAGACGAAAAGGACCTACGTATACAAAGTTTTTAAAGCAGCTCTTTTTGTGATGGCAAAGAATTGGAAATTGAGGGGATACCTATCAATTGGAGAATCGCTAAACAAGTTGTGGCATATGATTGTGATGGTATGCTATAAGAAATGATGAAGAGGAAGGTTTCAGAAAAAAAAAACATCAAAGACTTATATGAACTGACGAAAAGTGAAGAGAACCAGGAGAACATTGTACGCGATAATGGCAATATTGAACGATAATGAGTTATATGACTTTGCTATAATCAGCAGTACAATGATCCAAGACAGTTCTGAAGGACTTATGATGAAAATTGCTATACACATCCAGAAAACAAAACAAAACAAAACAAAAAACCGATGGAGGCTGAATGTAGATGGAAGCGTATGATTTTTTTTTTTTGCTTTCTTTTCCTTTTCTGGGGGGAGAGGGGTCAGTTTTCTTTGTAAGATGGCTTATGTGGAAATATGTTTTGCATGACCGCACATTTATGACCTATATAGAATTGCTTGCCTTCTCAGGGAGGGGGAGGGGAGTGAGAGGAGAAAATTTGGAACTCAAAATTTTTTAAAAAATGTTAAAAATTGTTTTACATGTAGTTGGAAAAATTCAATAAACTAAAAAATTTAATATACATGGCAGAATTAGAACTAGGACCCAGACCATCTCATTCCAATTCTAATATTATCCTTAAAAAATGGAAAACAACTAATTTTTTTTAATGGAACCATCCCAGTGCTTGTTTGGCAAACTAGAGAAGAAAGAAATCAGCATGGAACCATAGAAAGAGAACTAAATTTGGCATCAGAACACTTGGGTAGACTCTTGGGCCTTAAATACCAAGGGTCTGGACTTGATTCATATTTTGCAAAAGAGAATGCTTTTATTAGGATTCTACTGTGAGAAGATGACTCTGTAAGTGGGGTAGGGATATAGCAGAGCAAAGGAGCCTGAGGGAAGAGAGATTGCTTAAGGGCCTATCTATCACAAGAGTCCAAATGAGAGTTAATGGGGCCCTGAACTAGGGCCATAAAATACAGAAAGCATGAGTCCAAGCCTCCAAGCACTTCAAATCTTGAGTTTTACAGGTAATAAGTTACAGCTGCTGTAGTCGGTCCCTTTTAGAGAATAACCACAGTAAAGCTGCAGGAGGGAAATAATTGGGCTGCAATAGTTGGTCTCCCATGGGATTTCCTGGATACATCAATACCTCCAGGACCTAGGGTTTACAGTGGAATGTAAATCATCAGTCAGTCAACAACCATTTTAAAAGCATTTACTGTGTGTTGTGCATTGTGCTAAGGGATGAGGCTATAAGAAAATGCAAAGCACCTTCATCAGGAGCTTGGGTCAAAGGGGATCATGGGAAGAAGCTTGATTCCTAGGACACTGAGGATCTCACATAAGTTCAAACACTCTAACACTCCATCGGGGCTTAGAGATGTGCCACTCTACTAAGGGATAGAAAAGGATAGAAAGAAGCAGTTCTAGGCTCCCTTACCCAGGAATGCAAATCCAGAATCTTTCAGAGATCCTGGGATAGAGAAGCCATCCCCTGGAGAAGATGCGAGTAAAGCTCAGCAGGAGCCATCAGGGCAGTCCCAGCACTTCCTCTCTGAGCTGGGCAGCATTCAAGCCCAGCCACAATGGTAGGAAATTAAGTGGGGCATTCTAGGTGGATCCTGAATGGCACCCTCTGGGCCTGAACCAGAACTTGATGCTGGCCTAGCTCCAACAGTGCCCTAACCCAGCTCTAGTCTAGCAGGGTGAGTAGCCTCTGACCATCCAGGAAATGATACATCATTGCCCAATAAAGCTATGACCTTGGGTAAAATCCAGCCTGAGAAGTTCCTAAAGCCTGTGGCAGGAGCCTAGAAGGAGGAGAGAAGGACCCCAGGTAGACCCTGGAGCCAGGAAAGGTCCCAGAGTCCAAGGGCAAGAGGGCTCTCCCAGCAAGAGCCCCAGAGTTTGTTGAATGAGGGGCCTAGTCTGGGCCAATATATTTAGTCTTGGTCATCCCCTGCCTGTGCTATTCAGTTGAGATGTTTGACCTAAGTGAAGCATCCCAAAGATTAAACCAAAGAAAATTCTGAATACCGTGAGGAAATACCTTAGTTTGAGAAATTCCCTAGGAGGAATGACCTGATAAATATTTAACAACCAGTTCTTTGGAAACAAATATATGCAGGACACACTTTTAAGTTTAATCTGCAATTTTAACATTTTTTGCATCACTTTCTTAACTCTAGAGTCCATTAAACAATAAATCAAGCCCTGGTTTGTGCTGTTTGTTGATTTCCAAGGTGTACATGCTCACCCTGAGAATATAACAATTGGCTTTCATAAGCCGATCCAAACAGTGTTAAGCATATCTTTGTAGCCAGGGGACAAACCCCAAAGAAGTTGGTGACTCCATAAAAAATCCAGGCAAGGCCTCAGAGAAAAAAAACAAAAAAACCCTGACCGCAGGGACTACAGGAGTACCTAGAGGAAATGAAGCAAGAGATGCAGAAGGGAAAAGAAGAGAAAGAAAAATTGATACCTTAGAACACATTATAGGAAACTTCACTCAAGAACTGAATGCTCTGAAAATTTAAAAAGGCAAAAGACAAAACAACAGAATGAGAAATATCAAGTTTTAAAATAAGGTAGGGGACAGAAGAAAATTGAAGAAATGTAATATCAAAAACAACTTGGAAAACAGGTCAAGGCAAGATAATATTATAATTGAAAGATTATCTATAAAGAACAATAGAAAAAAAGGCTGGATAATGTATCAAGAAGTTACAAATGAAAATTGCCCAGAACTCTTCGAACCAAAGTACAAAATGAAAATAAAAGGAAAAAAATACTGGCTATAACGAACCCCTTAAATGAAACTCAGGCTGTTTGTATTGTAAGATCACAAGTGCCAAACAAACTACCCTCCCTTCCATCATCTTTACCTAGTTATAAAGGAGAGATGGGAGCAAAGCAAGGGAAAAAAAACAGCAACACCAACAACAAAAAGCAAAACAAGAGATATGAATACAAAGCTGAAGGAAATCACACAAGTGACAATCATAACTGTGAATTTGAATGAGATGAACTCACCCACAATATGGTGAAAATAGCAGAAATGATTAGAAAGAAGTATTTGGTATGTTGTTAATAAAAAAAAACATACTCGAACTAAAGATTCATACAGAATTGAAGTGAGGCACTAGACTAAAATCTATTGAAAGGCTACAGTGAATATAGATATAACAAAAAAGAGATAAGCAAGGAAATTCCATAATGACTAAGGGCACCATTGGTAACGAAGCAATATCATTACTTAATATATATGTACTAATAAAATAACATCTGAATTCTTAAAGGAAATAATCAAATTAGAGGGAAAATTGAGACTATAATAGTGGGACACAATAATGTACGGATCATAATGTTTAGATCTAGAAAAATCTGACCAAAAGATAAATGAGAAAGAAGTTAAGTGCCTGAATAGAGGAAGTAGAGATGGTAGATCTTTGGCAAATACTGAATACATAACTCTCAGTGAAGGCACCCACATATTGGGGCATGAAGACTTCGGCAAAAAACTTAGCAAATCTGAATTACTTAACACATCGTTTAATGATCACGCAATAAAAAATATGTTTAATAAAAGGCCTCTTAAAGAAATAATTAGAAAATAATTAGAAAGTAAATAACATGATTCCAAAGAATTAGTGAATCAAAGAACAAGTTACAGAAACAATAGAAAATTTCATTAAAAATTACAATAATGAGACAACAAAAAACTTACAGGGTGCGGCTAAAGGAGTTCTGAGGGATGTATTGGTAATTAAGGGGGGGGCGTTTTTTTTTTTACTGTTTTCCATTTTGGAGCACTTTCGTAATCAACGGCCTTTGATGAGTCTGGCCTTTGTTTCTTTGATTAAATCGGGGAGTCTTTGATGACCTGCTTAAGAAACAAGAAAGCCTAGTTCATATAGGTTTGAGTCACATGGTTGTGATGCCTGAAGAAGCATCACATGGTTTTGAGTTGCATGATTGTGACATCCTTTGACCCTGAACAGGGTATTTAAACTCAGAGGTTAACATTTTGTTTGGGGTTCTCACTCACTGGAAGAGTGTTATGTGATTTGACCAGATGAGACTTTGGGTAGCCATTGTTAAGGAGCGCCCCACACTCATCCCGCTTGAAAACCCAGATGTTGGTGCTTGCCTGGTAACTATGTACTGAGATGTTGGACAGAAAGCTAAAAGCCTGTCTGCTGGTTTGTGTTATTTGATCTGTTGATATTTTCTGTTTGTAATTTACGTTTGTATTTACTCTGAATTTCAGGGTGCTGGCTTTTCCTCCGAACTAAGTGAAAGATATATGTATTTTTAATTAAAATGAGATGTTAACCTCTTAAAGTTGCTTTCTGTAGAAAAGCAGATCAATGAACCTGT
The DNA here is from genome assembly GCA_028646595.1 of Phalanger gymnotis. Taxonomy (NCBI): domain Eukaryota; kingdom Metazoa; phylum Chordata; class Mammalia; order Diprotodontia; family Phalangeridae; genus Phalanger; species Phalanger gymnotis. The sequence goes on along the minus strand of CM053626.1, from coordinate 320,859,328 downwards.
GCTGGCAACCCTTCTGTGTGCTGGTGTTGTTGGTCTTGCACCCCCACAGCAGCTGCTAGCCACATTTGTTGTTACAAGGGACAATTTATATCTGTAAATACTTTCATTAACAAAAGAGAGAAAATAAGTGAATTGCTTTTGTAATTAGAAAACTTTAACAAATCAAAAATCCCTAATTAAATAACAAAGAAGAAATTATGAATATTAAGGAAGAAATTAATAAAATTGAAAGCAAAAAAA
>CM053626.1:320833109-320858588 GCA_028646595.1 Phalanger gymnotis | reverse complement strand
GACTGCTTGTAGACTAAAGAGTTCTATGTTCCACGCTTGGGTGGATGCACTGCCTCACCAGCACTCCTCCTTCCCCAAGAACTCCCTACTCGGACTGGGCTTAAATCTTCAGGAGGCTCTTCTCTCCTGCTCTGATCCTCCACTTAATTCCTCCCACCAGGTGGGCCTGGGGCCAGAAGCAACTGCAGCCCTTGTTCTAAAGCTGCCCTGCCTCTGCTGCCCCAGGGGCGGTGGCTGAACCACAAACTCTGTCCCGTCCCACAGCTTTTCCCACTAACCTTCTCTGTTTTCTTTGCTGTTTGTGGGTTGTGAGGTCTGGTACATGCCACAGCTCAGTAATTCAGCATGCTAGGGCACTCTCTGCTGGGCTCCTGTTCTGGTCGGCCCACGCCGCAAGCGCTGGGCTCTGCTTGGCTCAGCTCCACTCCCCTCAGCTGGGAGCTGGGAGTTCCGTGCGGGACAGATCTTACCCTGAGACCATTCAGGCTGTCCTGGGCTGGAGCCCTGCTTCCCTCTGCCACTTTGTGGGTTCTGCAGTTCTAGAATTCGTTCAGAACCATTTTTTTTATAGGTTTTTGGAGGGACTTGGTGGGGAGCTCACGCCAGTTACCGCTTTCCAGCCGCCATCTTGGCTCCGCCCCCTATTGAGTATATTTTCAAAGAGAAATTCAAAAAGAATGAGCAAATACTTGTGAGTGATATTCCAAAGTAGGTTGTGTCTTTACCGTTGAACTATTAAATTTATGCATATCACCAACAAGTGAATGTGATTTCATTCAGATCATCATTCTAGCCTGTTGAGATCTTCTTGGATCCTGTCAATGATATATGGCCTCTGAGACATGAGAGAAGAATGTCATCTCCACTTTAATTTGTGTTATTTATTAAAAGATTAAATAGCACAGTACAGAAAAAAAGGTAGTTGGACCACCTATACTGGAAATCTTCTAGAACTGACATGTTCATCCCTATTCTTTGGGTCTGTCCTTTAAGCCATTGTAAATTCACCTACCTATGTCATCTCCTAATTCTACTCCATTCTACTCTGTCCTGTCAATAAGAATAATACGAGAGACTTTGCCAGATGATTTCCTAAAATTTAGGTAAACTCCATCTACAACATATTCCGTTTCTACAAGTCTAGGTATGCTGCCGTTTTAGGTGGTTAATCAGATTTGATCCATTCTTGAAAAAAAAAATGTTTTTCGTGTGTGATCACTGCTTTCTTTTCTATCCTCTTAATAATGTTTATGAGAATTTGGCCTGGAATCAAATGTAAGCTCTCTTATTTTCTATGATCTTTCAAAAATTGTGGACATTGGCTCAGTAACCCCTCTCGTTTTGTTTCTATTTTGTTTCTTAGGAAAGAGTTCATTGAAACTAGGACTGAATGCCTGGAACTAACCAAGGTTAGCTGGTTCTTATCATCTCTCTACTTCTCTTGGGTTGTAAAACCTTATATGATGTATTGCTTTGTTTTTCTCAGTCCAAATAATCAAAAGGAATCAATCACACAATCGCACGATTGATAAACCTAAGACGATAAATTACAGGAACTAAGGCTCTGTAGGTGACAAAAACTGATTGGAAAAGTGGAAAACTTTTGGCAGACATCAGGTTTAGACCAGCATCTTATACCACATTTCTCAATCAGATTGAATGGATGTTCAATCTAAATATGAAATATCACTCAAATATACACATTTTCAAATGGATCTGGGATTCCGTCAATGAATGATGCTACCTCAAATGACACATATCATAATCCATACATCCCTGCCCATTTTCGTAATCCTTATCTATATTCTCCCATAAATTTGCCACAAAGAACAATTATTCTGGGGGTATCCTTTATTCTCTCTTAACACTGTGAGAGTACCATTGAAATGAATGAGCTGCCCATCAGCTAACACTGCATGAGCCAAACACCTTGCTTTATGTCTATGAATTTTTATGAAATATTTTACGCCAGTTGTATTTCATAAATTATTTTTATAATGTTTTATGTATGTCAAAGCACTTTTGGTAATATAATTTCAACCTTAGAGAAGAATAGGTCATATCTTTTACAACTATGATTAGGTAGAGAACTCTTAACCAAAAAAGGAATAGAAGTAATAATAAAAGACAAAATAATAAAAGACAAAAAGATAAAATTAAAAAGCTTTAAGAAAAGAAAAATCAGTGTAGATATAATCAGAAGTAAAACTCTCAGATAGGGAAAATATTAGTCTCACCTATCACTGATGAAAATGTGATATTGAAGAAATAATAAAGGAATTAACAGAAATATGCAAGACCAAGAGTAATTTCCCCAATAGATAAGTGGTCACAAGATAGAGACAATTTTCTTTTTCTTTTTTACATTGTTTAGAATTTTACTTTACTATTAACTTGAAATCAGATTTCTACACTGTCTCCTGATCAATTACTATTCTTGCTTGGGTATTAGAAAAATAATGCCAGAGATTATTTTTCTCTTGGAGAAGCAGGAAAGGAAAAGAGATAAAACAGGAAAAATCCTTAGTAGTACAGCCTGGTCTTGATTAGTATAAATAATGAATCCCCTGAAGTCATCTAATGTATTCAAATTTATATTATTCAAAGTTAGAACTATGTAAAATATGGTCATTGCTTCCAACCCAGTGGAAATATACTTTATGAATTCAAGTAATGTGACCACTTCTAGGTGTTCATTATTTGTATTAATTGGGACCTATCTACATTTTGTTTCTATGACTTTCAAGTGACAAAGTTGAACATGTGATTATTCAACAAAATGATAATTTAGTACATCAAGTAAGGCAGGTTGGCAAATTAGAGTTTAGGCCTCCTTCTCCTTGTCAGATTTTGACCATAAAAAACCTACTCAACACTGCTATAAAAGACATTGTTACTCATTTTTTTCTCTTTCTTTTGCTTCAACATTTCCCTTCTCTTAATTATCAAATCATGCAGTTTTTTAAAGTCTGTTTCTTATGATGGCACAGGTAGGTTGCAGATGTCGGGGAGGTGGGTAACTCGGTATAGTCAGTGCTTATATCTCCTCAATTTCTGACAGGGTATAGTCCTTGGTTCCTTTTTATTTGGCAACTAGGAGCACAGGAATTCCTTGTTTTTCTGATATTTTAGTCATCTTCTGTAGTTAGGGTTTGACGTCTATCATTAGCAAAAGAATCTCTCTACATGATGTATGACTTTCCTAGTTGTCTTCATTTCACTTGACCACTAGCATTCTGTGAGTGAAACACACTTGTTTTAGAACTTTTGATTTTCTCAGCCTCCTTTCGCACCCATAGTATTTACAAGTTCATTGGACTGGAGCCTCTTCAGCATAACTGTCTTCCCAGTGCAGTCCAAGCCCAGAATAACAATTCAGAAGGTCTAAAATGAAGGCAGGATGCATAAGATAGGAACTTGCTCTGATCTCCCATCAGAATGTGAGCTCCTTGAGGGCAGGGCCTGAGTTTTTGCCTTTTTTTTCCATTTCCCATTGTTTAGTACTTTCCCTGGCTCATAGTAAGCACTTAGATGTTTGTTGACTGAATAACTAGAGTCCAATTTCCATTTCAAAATTTAAGGTAATAAGTATAAACTTTTCCAAATTGAAATGTTTTTTTTTCTTAGAAATTAAGTTCTCTTCTTCAGATGATTGTTGGTGGGCACAGCTACTGCTTTGCAAAGAACCCTTATTTTCGGGGGAAAGGAGCTCATCCAACAAATAGAATTTCAACCTATCAATGAACATATGAAATGTGTTCCAAATAATTAGTACAGAAAATACAAATTAACAGAACTCTGAGATTTCACCTCACAATAGCAAACTGGCAAAGATGACCAAAGACGGCGGCAATCAATGTTCAAGGAATGGTGTAAATTCAGGAGTATTCTTACACCATTGGTGCTTACTATAGGTTTTTGATCTTTTGAACAATTAGTGGAATTGGGAACTAGCCTAATCATTCTGAATATCAATTTGGAATTCTGTGCTAAAGGTCACTAGAATTTTCAAGCCTATTGACCCATTTAACCCATTATTGGATAAGGCAAAGAAAGCCAAAGACAGATTGAAAGGCCCCATGTATATCTGCACAGTTATGGATGTATTTTGATATAGGAAGTAACTGGAAACAGTGTATTTCCAGAGATTGGGAAAGGCCAAAACAAATTGTAGCACATGGATTCAATGGAATCTTATTATGTGGTTTGACATGACAGATTTCAGGAATTCAGAGAAATAAGATATGAGCAGATGCAGATTTTCAGTAAGCATAAAGAGAAAATTTCACAATAAATGTAATAATGTAAATCAAAAAGCACTAAGAAGAAGCCCAAATCTGAGCAGTTATAAGGATCCTAACCCTGCCTGCAACCCGTCTTGGTCCTGGAGGAAAAGTAATGAACCACTCCTTCCTCTGGGGAGAGATATGGAGGAGTATGGAGCCAGAATGCTACCTTTATATGTTATTAGATGTATTTACTGTATCATTTATTGTTCTTTATGATTTTTATTTATTACAAGGGTAGATTCAGTGCTTGTGAGGTGGGGTTTGGAGTAATTAAGTCTAAAAATGACACAAAAGGCAACTAAGACATTTTTTAAAGAAGAAGGGAAAAAGAAGGCCACAAGTTGGTGAGGGCCTTAGTGAACCATGAAGCTCCAGGATTTCCCTCAGGTTTTGGCTGGAGGAAAATGAAAGTTCCCAGAGGGCGAAGGAAGGAAAATACTTCCTTTGTCTCCATCTTGGTTGCTTTCCTTCAAAGCTGATCCCTTACAGGATGACTTTTCTGTCTTTTTTGATTGAGACATTTTGCTTGGGCATGTAATGCCTCCTAGCTACTTTGAAGCTCTTGGTCAATCAGTCAATAAATAAGCATTTATTAAATATGAAATATGTACCAGGTATGGTATTAGGTGCTCAGGACATAAAGAATATTCAAAGTATACATAAAGTAAACACAGGGTAACTTTTTCTTTTGGTGGGGGAATCACTAGCAGCTTAGGGGCACAGGAAGGGCTTCATGTAGGAGGTGACATTTGGGCTAAGCTTTAAGAGACATAGCTAAAGGGGTGTTTTCCATTTATTAACATTTTTGTTTTGTACTCTTCTTTCCCGTTTTGAATCTCTTTCCCCAAGCCAGTCAGTGTGAATCTGATACTGTAGGATCTACATGGTGGTTGGGGGGGGCAGGGCAGAAAGCTTACTTAAAAATAAAAATTTAAGAAAGTTTAATAGGAAATAAAAGAACGACCAGGAAAATTAATAAATAGCAAATACTCTCAATATTGGTTACCCAAAGCAACCTACCTTTCAACATCCCAGCTTCCCCAGCCAAGGAAGTCACAGTGTGTATTGGTAATTAAGGTGGGACTTTTTTTCTTACTGTAATGCTAAAGTAATCAAGTGCCTCTGATTAAGTCTTACTGGTTGCAAAGTCCCTGGCCAACACCCTTTTGCTGATTAGGTATGATGCCTTCTGGCCCCAAGAAGGATATATAAACTCAAGAGTTTAGCATTTTGTTTGGGGCTCTCACTCACTGGAAGAGTGTTGTGTGATTTGACCAGAGGAGACTCTGGGTAGCCGTTGTTAAGGATCCACCAGGCTTGGAAAAAAAACCTAGATGGTGGTGCTTCTCTGGCGCTTGCTATGGATAGACTGTTTTGTGTTAATTGCTCTGTCTATATAATGTACGTTTGTAATTTCTGTTTGTATTCTCTCTGAAGTTCAGGATGCTGGCTTTCCCCCCTGAACTAAGTGAATGTCATATTTATGTCTGATTAAACTGAGATTGTTAACCCCTTAAGGTTGTTTTCTTTTGAAAAGCAGATCAATGAACCTGTGCTAACAACTCTTGTTGCTGCTGTTGTTGTGTCTTTCACCCCCTTAGCAGCTGCTAGCAACATTGTAGTTACAATGTGCATGAACTCGTCTCTTAGTCTATCTAATCAGAAGACAGCGAACTAACAACTTGGCCTGCAGACAGTCGTAGAAGGTGCTGTATCTTGCTGTCTAGGTTCTCTGGCCACAAGATCAGTGATTGCTTAGGATTATGCAGAGCTGCTTCTTGGCACAGAGTCAATCAATCACTCAGTTAACAAGTATTTTTAAGTGCTTACTCCTAAATACCAGGAACTAAAAAGAAGGAAATCAGTTATTTGGAGCCAACATTGATCATCCTTTTGGGTTCAAATTCTGTTTTCCTTCACCACTGTCTTACTTTACTTTATTGAGGGAATCGGGTGTGTTCTTTTGGGTTCTGCTTTTGTAACTTTGCAACACTTCATACATTCATATATTGTTTTCAAAATTCATGCATCATGTTGCAATTAAGTAGTCCATTTCATTCAGTTTCACCATTTGCTCTACCAAACTCCATTCAATTGACACATAACATTTATGATTTTTTGTTCGTGTTTATTTTGCTACTAAAGCTGGTGAATCTGTGAATGTGTTTGAGGTACCTTTCTTTCTGTAATTAATCTCCTAGGAATATAAGTACAAATGACATATATACATACATATGTATATGTACATATATATGTGTACATATATATGTATATACAAACACACACACATACATGTACAAGTAGTAGAATGTAGAATTGCTGGATCATATGTTAGAAAATTTAACAGCTTTCTCCCATATTACCAAGATATTTTCCAGAATAGTTGGACCAATTTACAATTTCACCAAAAGTGTAGTAGTTTCTGATTTCCCACACTCCTTTACTATTAACTGTTTTCATCCTTTATATTCAAGCCAAGTCAACAAGCATTCATTAAGTGTTTAACACATGCGCTGTGATCAGCACTTTACAATCTGCCAATTTGTGGGTGTGAGGTAGTATTTCAGTGGTGTTTTAATTTTCGTTTTTCTTGTTATTAGTAATTTGGAACATTTTCTAAGAGTTGTCAATAGTTTGCATGTCTTCTATTTCTGCCTCATATAGCAATTATCAACATGCCATAGTGGGAGGGACACTGCTTGTGGAGTTTTTGAACCCTAGCTTTACTACTTATTCACTGTATCTTCTTGGATAAGTCTTTCCACAGAATCTCAAAGTTGGAAAATATCTCAGAGGCAATCTATCCTCCCTCTCCCCTTAGTCAAGAGTCTCCTTTGTAACATTTACAGGATGTGACTACTCAGTCTTTAGAGGCAGCTCAGTGGTATAGTAGACAGAGTGTTGGCCCTGGAGTGAGAAAGATTTGAGTTTAAATCTAACCTCAGATACTTTAGTAACAGCTAGCAGCTGCTGTGGGGGAGTAAGATCCACCAACAACCAGCACCCAGAAAGCTGCCAACACATGTTCTTTGATCTGCTTTACTAAGGAAAGTAACTTTAAGGGGTTAACAATCTCAGTTTAATCCAACATTCAAATATCATTCACTTAGTTCAGGGGAAAAAGCCAGCACCCTGAACTTCAGAGCAAATACAAACAGAAACTACAAACATCAACAGACTGATTCTGTCTGATTCAAATCACAATTCATAGTTACCAGAGAAGAACTTCTGGGTTGCGAAGCTGGGGGCAGTTTGGAGCTTGCCCAGAGTCTCAACACTCCTTCCATGAGCGTGCCCGCAAAAGTCAAATGCCAAGCTTTCCTCAGTTATATCCTGTTCAGACTGACCTCACCCAGGCAGGGTGTGGGATAGTTCCCAACCCCCAGTATCACATCATATACAAATGACTCCCAATTGTCTCTGTACTGAGAAATAACCAAGACAAAAAGATCTCACTTTATCTGCCCCATTCAAACAAAGCCTGGAATTGTTAAAGGCACTCAAGAGAAGAAAAGCAAAAAAAAAAAAAACCCACCGTAATTACTATTACAGATACTTACTAGCTGTGATTCTGGGTAAGTCACTTCATCTCCCTCGAACTCATTTTTGTCACGTGCAAAATGAGTGAAAGAATTATGTTACTTCTAAGGAATCAAATGAGGTAATATTTGCAAAATACTTTGAAAATGTAAAGCGCTATATCAACACTAGCTATTGGTGTCATCGTCATCACCACCATCATTACCGTCATCACCGTCATCCTCATCAGCTGAAGAGTTCTACTTCAGAGCAGCTCAGTCTTTCCAGAGGCAGTCTATTCTATTTTGAGATAACTCTAGTGGTTAAAAGGTTTTCCTGGAGCCTAAATCTGTCTTCTTTTACCTTCTACACACTGTTCCTATTTGTGCTTTCTAGGACCAAGCAGAGTAAGTTTCATTCCTCTGTTTTTACTTGGCCTTTATTTCCTCTGAATTTCCTACTGTTGGCCTCGGTTTCCTCATCTATAAAATGAGGGGGTTGGATAAGATTAGATTGTGTTCTGAAATCCTACTCAATTCCACCATTCTATTTCCCAATATGAATGTTTCCTTATTTATCTCATTTCCCCTTTTCAACATGCCTGTACCCATCAGAAAATACCCCATGCGACGCTCACCATCAAGCTAGGCCTGGACCCACTCTTGTTACACTGAGTTTTCTGTTTCTCATCAACAGGGCTCCATGGTTGGATTGGATAGTTTCTGTGGTCTTTTCCAACTCTGTGATTCCATGATTTGTCTTCAACATTACCCTGCTGCCAATGGATGATGAGGAACCTGAAGTATTTACCACATTCACTAATTATCTACTGGCATATAACGTCAACTTAATGACTTCCAAATGAGCAGCATTTTAGTAAATGGGAGGACTAAGGGAATTGCATCCTGACAGCCAAATATGCGTATTTGCTCTGTGATTTTCCTGGTGTGTTGCTATAAGATATCCAACTGGCCTGCCATCGTTCTTTCTTAATGAGAGGCCTTACCTTATGAAATAGATGTGCGAGGTTGCTCTCTACTCCCTGGTGTATTTTGGAGGACTGGGACATAAATGATTAGTTTAGCTACAGGCTGAGAAGACATGAAAATGCATAGGAGGGTATTTACATAGCAACTCTCTGAGGGCCTGCCAATCACAAAATATTAGAGATGAAAGAGATCTTAGTTTACTTAACCTAACCTTCTCATTTACTGATAAAGAAACTGAGGCCTGAGAGGCTATGTGACCATCCATTAAAAACTGTGGAGCAGTGTGGCAACTCCAAACCTGTGCCATGAGGCAAAAAGCTTGGCTATCCCACTTTAATTTTATATATTTTACACACACACACACACATGCACACACACATGCACACATGCATATATTTGTATGTATGCATATATATACATGTATGTATACTATACATATATAGAGAAAGTTATATCTTATTATTATGGGATTGTATGTTATATATGCATGTTATATATAATAGGACCATATACATATTTTATACATATATACATATTTTGTTATATATTATATATACATATTTTATACATATATTACTATGTTACTACATTCATAGGATTTTCAATAGATAACTCACTCCACTTTTTGGCTATTCTTCTTGAAATAGAGGGTTGGTTATTCAGGAAATAGTAATGTTGCTGCACTGTGGCCACATGATCAAATAATGGTTTCTGTCTAATCACATCTTCACTTGGCTTTTCTTTTTTTCTAACTTACAATACACACACATATATGATACACAGCACATATCTATAGAAATTCAGAGCTATCTATTTCTATGTCTCTAAATCTACGAGAGAGAGAGAGAGAGAGAGAGAGAGAGAGAGAGAGAGAGAGAAACTTTACTAATACAAAATTAATTCCCTGGAAAGATGAAATAGAATCTCAGTAACAGTGGAGTGGAGGCGTTCAGCCTTCTCACTGTTGTCTACAATGATCATGCCATTCCACTTAGGCAGTGGTGTTTTCTCCACTCTCATTTGCAGCTTGTCCCCAACATAATTGAAAACATACAACTAGAACAAAGCCAAGCAACTCTTTTCTTGTTGTCTGTACTCATCACCACCCTTAGCTAACTCTAAACTTTTGTCATCCATATTGATATAATTCTCATAGGCCTATGCTACCATTTTGTACTCACCTTTAGTTACTTACCCTTTTTTCCTTCTTCTATGAATGCCTTCTTAAAATGTGAGCTGGTAGAAGAGCTCCCTGTGCAGTCACATCAGTTTGTTTAGGCAGCTCTCCTCTTTTTCTCTTCATCAGAATAGCTTTTTTCTTCAGAATTTCATTCTTGAGAGGTCCTCATCCCTGTTGTGTCAACCTGACTCGACAATCACTAAACCACGGCCTTGTCTTCTATCTATTCTTTCTATGAAACCCTTGATGTCTCTCCCTCAATCTAAAGTGTCTATTGGTTACTGGAGAACTTTCATCACCTTTGTTCTTGTGAACTTAATGAGAGAGTGGTCATTTTCCCCTAAGATTCCTATCACTTGTGCTTCAGGAACTAGTGTCCCTTTGTGGACTAGAAAGATAGCAGTTCCTCTTGTCTCTTTCTCCATCTTCCAAAGGACAACATTATCATTTAAACTACAGATGAAAATTGATCCTAACTTAATGTCATACATCTGATAAGTGATAGAATTTGAGCAAAAACTACTATCACGTTCCTCACTTGTAAAATTTGTAAAATCAAGATATAGTATAATGCAGCACTTTACTCATGATTGCTATGAGGCTCAGCTAAGATAATGTGTGTAAAGCACTTTGTCACCTTTAAAGAGTTACATAAATATCAGTCATTCTTAGTTCAGAGGTGTCAGAATATTTGTTTTACTTGTAGCTGTCTGCCTTTCATTAAAATTCAATAGAAATATCAGAAAGTTGATGAGTTGATCTTTGAGAACATAAATATATTCCCTGTAGTTTGGCATATGTGGCCAATTTTGTTATATTTGCACAATGATTCAATATACATTTTCATTTAATTCATAGTCGACCTTGAAGCAAAATGTTTGCCAACAGACAGTTCGAAATGAGTAAGTCTTCCATGTTCATGAAATTGATACATTAGTCAAATTTATTTCAAATATGTAATTCAAAGTAAATTCATAGAAACATTTTTTTTCTGATAGGTTCCCTTGACCGCATTACCATCATCATGACCATTACCATAAGGATCATGGGGAACATGATCATCGCCATTCCTATCATTATAATCAATATCATCAACATAACTGGAATTTCCATAGTCCTATTAGGTTACATTCATTATCTCATCTGAAGTTTACAAAACTTTTTGATATAGTAACTATATTATAATTTACATTTTGCGAATGAAAAAATGGAAAGTGATGAAGGTGAGATTTGCACCAACTAAGGCAATTGTGGCATCCATTACAAACGTGCTGCCTTTCACAGTAGGAAATAAGCCTGTTTCTTCTTTTTCTTTTCTTTTTCTCATTATTAAAAATGGCAGGGTTCATCTTTGGCTAAGAGGCTGTCTGTGAAAACTACTTTCCATCTTGTAGAATGGCCAGTCATGTCAATAGACATTCTGTAGCTTGGGCATATTTTCAGACGGTGATATGGGGCAGAGACCTGAGGGAGGAAAATCTTTATTGGGTTGGCAGATTAAGAAAGCTTTCATTTCAGTTAAACTCTGAGGTTTAGGGATGATCTAAGTGGCACCTTGCACTATCCATCTACCATTCTCCAACGAAGGGCACTGTATTTTATGAGCTACAAGATGGCAACGAATATATTGTTAGATGGCTTTCCTACCTGCTCTTTGATTCATAAGGGCTGGTAGAAAGATTATGGCGCACCTGCCACTGCTAACTACCTTTTATAAAATGATGGCCTCACTGAACAGAATAACATTCTTTAAGACAAGCTTTTCATCAGTGTTTTGTAGATAATGACCACTGGTGCCAGTTGGTTCTTGGCAATGCCATTCATTGTCAAGTTGGAAGATGTATGGACTACTAGGCCTTCAGCTGGGAAGCTCGGCCCTTAAGTTCTTGCAGAAGAATACAAATAATAACAGTAAATCAATTTCCTCTTGTTTCCTGATTCTGAAGCTTTCTCCCCCTCCATTCTGCTACTTCAAGCTGAAGAGCTATCAAGAAAGTATTTATTCCTCGCTGACTCAGCAGCGCTGGCCTCTCTGGACACAGTTCCCATTGTTGCCGTGTCAAGCAGCTGTGATTTGGGGCTAGAGTTGGGCAGCTATTTCTGTGTTTGGAATCTCTGTAAGAGGACTCCAACTCTTTGTGATACAAAATAAAGGGGAAGGAGGCTGTTCTCTTGGGAATAACAAAGTAAAGTCATTCTGCCTAGTCTAGCAAAGATTTGGCTTGTCTGTGATTTAACTTCTCTCCCATAATTTGCCACCTTGATGGGGAATCAAATGCCACTGCACTCCTATTTTAGAAATGGAGTTTCTTAGAATTAACCTATTGAATCAGTGTAGAATTTTACAATTCCCTGGACTTCCAAGAGGAAGCTGAGTCACTGTTTAGTGCTTAGTCAAGGAACAGAAAGGAAAGATAATAGTAGCTGGTGTTACATAAATCAACATGTATTTATTATTATAACTATATGCCAGGCATTGGGCTAAACCATGGGAATAGGAATACAGAAAGACAATCCTTCCCTCAAGAAACTTACCTTTGAATGGAAGAAGGTACCATATAGCAAGAAACTGAAGTGTGTGCACGCATGCATGCACGTATGTGTTTGTGTGCTGTGTGTGTGTGTATGTGTGTGTGTGTGTGTGTACCTGCAGGATGGCATGATGAAGAAAGAAGTTCAGAAAGTCAGGAGCAAGGTTCAGAGAGCAAAAAAGGAGTGAACATGGCTGGCCTGGACCCTTCCTTAAAACAGAAACTTTAAAGCTTGCCAAGTAATTTTCTTATGCAGGATATATAGCTTAAAGCTAAACAAAGTTTACCTTTTTATCCTAGAGGCAATAAGGAGCCCTTGGAGTTGGGGGAGTCACATGGTGGGATCTGCTTCTAAAGCCAACCAAAAGCCTTAAAATGATGAAACTTTGCCCTGATCTTATCTGATGCCTGGGTTCCACTCCTAACTCTCCAGACTTCTTTCTCCACCAAGCAAGGTTAATTGTGAATTTAGATTGCAATAAAACTTTTGGGACATCTATCTGTGTAGTTTGTAGTCTAATATAAAGATTTTTCACCTTGTGTATAGATTCTGGTCTACCCACCCAGCCCTCTCCGAGGGAAACTGAGATGCTTATCTTTGTGAGGAGCAGGAGAAAGGACATAGCTGAGGGTTTGCTCCTTCCCTCGATTATATCCTAAGGAGATACTGAACTAGGGAAAAAATACACACATGTATAACACATACACATGTATATATGTAAGTATTTGTGTGTAGTCCTTATTATATCTATCTCTCTATATCTCAGTTCTACAATTCTGCTGCATATATGTATCTATCTATCTACATCCATATGAACAGATAGAGAGGGATAGATAGATGGATAGATAGATAGATAGATAGATAGATAGATAGATAGATAGATAGAGATCTTCCATACTTAAAACACTTTGACTATAAAACTTTGGGTCTCTGAATCAATTTTAATTGACCTGATTGCTTTCAAGAAGAGAGTCCTACTTATTTTGCTATCAGCAGCTTAGCGATCTCCCGCCAAACTCTGGTTACGCATCAAGAACAGTTAAGAGACCTCTTTACCAAAGTAAACAATAAGTCATGATGGTGGCAGTTACACAGATCAAGAAATAGAACAGCGGAAAAAAGTTCTTCAACTGGGAGCGAAATAATCTCTCAGCCTAGCCAAGGAAAGAGAGGTGAACATCACTGGGGAGAAGCTGCTTAGAGAATCCAAGGACAAGTCAGGGCTTTGTACCAAAACATCTGCAGCTCCGGGGAAATCTCTTGGCCACCATTCAAAGTTAAGAACTTGCCTCTCTCTACGGACTTTTATGGAGTCCTTCTTCTCCTAAGTGAAGAAGTCCTTTCTGCACTCCAACAGGTAGGCAGCATTGTAGCTCAGTATTCTCTTGGCCAATTTGGAGGTATGCCTCCTTCTCATGGGTGCAGAATACAATGAAAACCACCTAACGTGTGTGTGTGTGTGTGTGTGTGTGTGTGTGTGTGTGTGTGCATGTTTGTGTATGTGGGGGGGGCGCATTACTCATCTGTCAGCTTTTATGGTTCTCACAATTGCCCTGTTCAATAGGGGCTACCATTATCAACCACAGCGTCTGTTGTATCCTTATTCTTCCCTCCACTCACTCAACCACCACTGTGGTATAGACCTTCATCACCTCTCAACTAGATTACTCCAACATCCTCCTAACTGGTTGTCCTGCCCCACGTTTCTCCCTATTCCAGTTCATCCATCAGACTGCTGCCAAAGTGCCAATGTAAATCTGACCATGTAATTCCCCTACTCAACCTATTGCCTCAATGATCAAATATAAACTCCACATTTTAGCTGTTAAATGTCTACACAACACAGCCTCAACCTAATTTTCCAACTTCTTTGGATGTTAGTCTTCCTCTCTTGTTCTTCTATCTAGTCTGACTGACGTTCCCTCTGTTCCTTAAGAAGAACTCCACTTCTCATCTTGGTACCTTGGCATAAATCTTATCCAATGCCTGGGCCCCACTCCTGGCTCTGCAAACATCTTTCTCCTCTACTCCCCACTGCATCATCAATCGGCCTCTGGAGTTCCTTCTTTTGATTGGTCAGTTCATCCCGGAATCTCTATTTTGCAGAAAGTACCTATGCCAGTCAAGTTATTTATTTGTTTTATTGGTTTATTCTTTATTTTTGTTTATGTATACTTTCCTTCCTCTCTGAACGTTATTTCTCACAGCACAGAATTCTTTTTTCTCATGCCCCCAGATGAAGGCTACTTTCTTCTTTTTGCCTCCAACCTTCTTTTTCAAATATCTTTTTTGTTGCCTTTCCCCCATTGGAATGTAAACTTCTTGAGGGCAAGGACTATCTCTGTGTTTGTATTCCTGTTCATGACTGAAATGACTGGACAACAACCTTTACAAAGCATTTTGCCTCCATTATCTCACTTGAGCCTATCAGTCAATCAGTTAATAAGTATTTATTAAGCACCTACAATGGCCAGACAGTATGCAAAGCATTGGAAATTCAGAAAACCTTTCTTGTTCTTGAGGAACTCACAGTCTATCCACTACCCTACCAAGAACTCTTTAAGAGAGGCACTGTAGATATTACTGTGCCCAGTTTACAAATGAGGCAGCTAAGTTTTCAGAGGGATTAAATGACTTAAGCATACTCACTCAGTGGTAAGTGTCTGGGGTGGGATTGGAAGCTGTTCTCATCAGGCCACAGATTAAGAGAACCTCAGAATGGTAGACTTCGAAGAGACCTCAAAACCATCAATTTCTGTTAAGGACCCTCTGTCATCATATGCACAATAAGGGTATATCCAATCTGGAAGACCTTTATGAAGGGAAAGCCATTTCCCCTCCCAATCCCTCCCCAGGCAGGCCATTCTAGTTTAGAAAATTTTTGTTAGGAAGTTTGTGGATGTTTTGCTTATGTTGAACCAAAACCTGATTCTCTGCATTCCTTGATTTACTGCTCATAGTTCTGCTGTCTGGGGCTAACCTTCAAGCACTTGAAAACACACATTATGTCACATCTAGGCCTTCTGTTCTGGAGGTTCACCATACACAGCTCCTTCTCTTGGCTGACATAATCCGAACCCTCTTCTACTTAATGATACCCAAGAAGGGACTGGAGCTTAGGATGCTTCCTTTAAAACCATCCGAGCAACAGGCGTGACCGTGGCATTAGGATTCTCCCAAAGCAGCTGTTACTTTTAGGAAGACTAATACCACTAATATTACTACCGTAAGTAAATATTGTTGCCCTTAGTAAAATGGTCATTGCCATTACTGTGCCCAGTTATTTGTTTCTCTTTACAAGTAGTGTGACTTAGCTAGAGAATTGCACTAGAATCAGAGTTCCTGGGTTGGGATTTCCTTCCAATACTCTAGCTCTGTAACTGTGTATAATTTAAACTTTCAAAGCCTCTATTTCCTTCTCTTTAAAATGGGCTTCCTAGTCCTTGGATCATTTCCCTCACAGGATTGTCGGGAGCACTTTGCCAAATTTACGTTATGGAAATGGGTCTTGGTTGTGTTGTCATCATATTATGAATATTCTCATCCTTATCATGATCAGAGACCACATAAGCAACACAGTAGCAAGAACCAGTGTGTTGTAATAGATGGAAAACCATCTACATATCCAGGAAGATTTGGGTTCAAGTCTTGTTTGAGATATGTTCTGAGTCATCTATTGCGCTAAGGGAAAGGAGTAACAATTTCTATGCAGTGTACTCTGTGCTAAGCACTTTATAAAAAAACAAAACAAAACAAAACCCCAAATAGCATCGTTTTTAATCTTTACAACAACCCTATGAGCTAGATGCTATTATTATTCCCATTTTAAAGTAAAGGAAACTGAGATAGGCAATAGTTAAGTGACTTTCCCAGGGTCCTATAGCTAGTAAATTTTAAGGATGCATTTGAACTCAGGGCTTCCTGACTCCGGGACCAGTGCTGTAGCCACTACACCAATTAGCTGCTTCTAATTAGCAGTGAAACCATGATCGGGATGGACATGCCGGCTAAGGGATTTGGGGAAAGTCATCTAATCTCTCAGTGCTCTGGCAACTCTCTAAGACTGTAAGTTTCAGAGAAGGGTACTGACCTGCACTGGCAGAGGGCATTTCCTTACCTTGGGGTTTCCTATTCCAAAGAAATCACAAGTCCAATCCTTATACTTATGGTCTTAGGGGCTTGAGCTTCTTAGAACAAGCTTATAACCATCTGGAAGAATTGCCATTTTTTTTCAGCTTCAAGAAATGACCAGGCACTTCTGAAATTATCTTCCACCATCTGTAACCTTGAGATCAGATGTATTGCTTGGGTATTAATCTTGAAAGTGCAATTTACATGATTTTGAGAGCACCATCTGGCCAGCTCATGGATACCATCCAAGTGTTTGAAGGAGTGGTCTCCAGAGTACCAAGAGCCAGGGCCAGAGGGAACACAATATTCCCGAAGTCTAAGCACTTTGAGTTCAATGCCGCAGAGACCTCAGTGCCCAACTTAAAAAAAAATATTAGCTTTTCTTTGGCCATTATTGATTAGACGCAGACAGAGGTCTGGGTTGCTTCCTATTGCTCCCTTCACTCTGCTCCAAAGGCTGCTATTTAGGTATATCTACTGTACTGAGCGGACTATAACTTTCCACTTGGCCTGCAAGCTTCAAATCCATCTTCTTAAGAGCTACTAAAATCATCTTTCGAAGGCAATTTTGGTTGGACAATTTTATCCCCCTACCCTACTCCAAAACCTTTAGTGGCTCCCTATCACTTCAAGGATGTGAAACATACTCCTCAGCTTGACATTTAAGGACCTCCGCTCTCTGGCCCTCACCTATCCTTCTAACATCAATGGACATTCTCTTTCATAGACTCTGTGTTCCTTCCAAACTGAACCACTGGCTAAACCACCGGAATTGAATTTTTTTCTTTCATGGTGCTTTTGAGGAGGTTTTTCTTTACACCTGGAAAGGTTTGATAGGAGGATACACACACACACACACACACACACACACTCACGCACACACACACAGACACAGACACACACACACTTCCTAATACAGCTGTCCTTAATTGGCTGCCAAAATAAGAGGTGAATTCCTCTCTTTGGAGGTGTTCAAGGAAAGACTAGATGACTACTTGTTGAGAATGTTGAGGTATGGGTTCCTTTCAGGTCTAGGTTAATCGAACTGGTCTGCCACCTCTTACGTGAAGCCTTTACTGGTCCTCTTCAATATTCATATTCTATGTACTGAGTGTGTAGCCTCTTCTCTACCTGTCAGGATCTTCCTCTTCCTCCAAGGTTTAGGTGCCATTTCCTTTATGAATCTTTCCCAGACCTTCTCCACTCAAAGCAACTTCCTCTTTCCCAAGTTTTCCTCTTTCTGGATTTTTTAAACATAGATCCCTAAAGAGTTGCTCCATCCTTTGTGCTTATATTCCCCAGCACCTAGCAGAGTATCTGTACTGTAGAAAGCACCTAATAAATATTTGCATATTAATTGATTGATCACTCCCCACTCTACAATGTACTTATCTGGCTTCATGTCTTAGATTTCCCAGCGAAATATAAGGTTCTAGAAAGAAGACTGCGGCATTATTTATCTTCACTTCCTCAGTCTTTACCAATATTCTTTACACATAACAAGTTCTTGATAAATATTTATTGGATGAATGAATGAATACTGTTCATTGATGCCAAATTGTCACATCTTACCAATAATTGGCAAGAAGACCAAATATCACCCAGGACCACTGCTCTGGGAAATGCTTGGCTGTGCCCTAAGGTCCATTGATGATCCCTTCTCAATATGAGGAGGGAAATAGACACAAGAACTGGATGAGGAGAAAAAAATAGAGACCATAGCTCTAACATGAAGACAAAATTCAATAACCATTGTAGATACAGAAAGCCTGAGGAGTAGCCAGAATGGAGATGTTGGGAATGTCAATGTTGGGTGAAGTGCTGAGACAAGAGAGGGGATCGGGAATATGAGTAGACAAAAGTCAGGTAGAAGCCAAACTATAGTATCATAGGAATAGTCCAATTGTTAGGGCTCAGTAAGGATTTCAGGCAATGAGATAAGTTGTTTTGATCCTTCACTATGGCTTTCTTTTAGGAGTAATTTTTAAAAATTCTGGACCTGCACCTACCAGCAACTTCTCAAAAAATAGGAGGACTATAGTAAATAAGCCATAAATAACTAATAACTTTGACACTGGACAAACATAGTGAAATGCATCCTCAAATCAACTTTGCAATGCAAAATGTGAAGATAATATCAGCATTAATTAAGACAAATTCAGTTGAGTAGGAAGGAGAATTAAATTATACAGAGGCTCAAAGAGCACTGCTATAACATACATAAAAGACTTTGTAAATCTTAAAGTGCTTTTGAAATATGAACTATTATTATTTTATTTGTGTTATTTATATGTTATTTAATTAACCTTGAGAAAGGTCTCATAGGTGCCTATTTCAACTACTTAATCTTTTTAGCCAGGCGCTATGTATTCAATTTCTGTGCACTCTAAATTTTAGCGCCCTGAGGCGAAGAGTTGATTCCTCTCTTCCTAGTTAAGCTCTGGTTGGATACAAGCTCTATATTCTATCCAGGTTAAATAATACTTTGTTCCAGCAAAACCCTCAGTTTAAAAAATGCGATATTCTCCTGATATTTCTCCAGGCTGCAAATCATGAACACTATAATCTGCAAAGAAGCCAAATTATAAGTGATGCAGAGGGTAATGGGGATGTACATTATGGTCATAAGCAGATGATAGCATATTATCAATTATGACTTGGATGAAGAGGATGACATCAAAGTTAGCATCTGGCTTGGAAAAGGAGGTAGGCTGGTCATATCTGGAGAGCAAAGGATGAAAAAGGGTCAATAGATTGAATGCTACGTTGCATCCTTGGGACCAAATCAGATACCAAGAATGTCATACACCTAAGGAGACTAACTACCACATCAGGGGCATGCTAAGTTCCATGACTTGTTGTTCCATGATGTTTGAAGGAGATAGTTCTACCCAACATAACAGAATAATTCAAAATGTGGCAATTTGATTTAAAATTCTTTGTGTATCAAAGGATTCCAGAATTTGGGAGTTGGAAGGGCCCTTGGTGGGCATTGCTCCAAATGACAAACAAAATAATTACCAATCAAACATAACAGGTAAATGGTCATCCGGTTTCTGCTTCATTGAGATAGAACCCACTGTAATTGTCATTGCCTTCATTTCACTTATATAGTGCCTTAAGTTTTGCAAAGTGTTTTACAAATCTCATACCATTAGATCCTCACAGGTTGCTGTGTTTATCCTTCATTTTCTAAGAGGACCATGACATCAGGGAACTGATGACATGGCTTGCAGTTGAGTGAGTGAGGGCAGCACAAGGTCACCAACCTCACTTTCTCCTCTAGAGCCATTTGGTTCAGTGGCCAGATATTCATCAGGATAACTGGAGATGACTCAGGATGCAATGGTAGACCCTGGCCCAATAACCCTGGGAAGTAGCTGCTTTTATTATCTCCATTTAATAGATGAAGGACCTGGGCAGACAAAGGTAAAGTGATTTGCCTAGGGTCACACAGCTAATAAGTTTCTGGGGCTAGATTTGAATTTAGGTTTTCCTGACTCCAGATCAAGGGCACTATCCATTGTACCACCCTACTGCCTAGAACTACCACCATCTGAGACAGTCTCTCATCTACTATGAGGCAGCTCTAATTGGTGGAAAGCTTTAACTGATATCAAGCATAAATTTGCCTCTATGCTACTTCTACCCACTGTTCTTGACTCTGCCCTTTAGTTCCAAATTAGACAAATCTAATTCTTTTTCTATGTGACAACCCTTAAAATCCTGGAAGAGAGTCTTCATGCCCTACCTACTATCCTCTTTTTCAGAATAAATATCTTTATTTCTTTCAACAGATCATCATAAGTCATGAGCTCAAGGCTTTTGACCATACTGGTGGTCCTGTTGTGGACCTTCCAGCTTGCCAATGTCTTTCCCAACCTGAGATATCCAGAAATGAGCACAATCCTCCAGATGTGGCCTGAAGGGCCTTCAATCCAAGTCACAGACCTTTTTCCTGAGGAACAAGCATTTCCTCTTTGTCTCACTGACATCATTTTTCAGAAAGTAGCCCATCCTTCGGCTGGAGTCTGGGAAGGGATCAATGACTAGAGTGCTGTTTTGGGAAGAGTGCAGAGCAAGGGGAAAAATTACTCCCAGCAACCCCCAATGGACTGCCAAGTTTAGAGCCTCCCACATTTGAAGAAGTTCTTAAGTTTCTGATTAGAAAGAAAAAAGGACCCTCTTAAAGAGCTGAGTTCTGTTTTTTCTGGCTTCCCTTGACTTCCTGGTTCAAAGGAAAGACACATATGAATGAGGCCCATAAGGCCTCTTGGACAGCAAGGAGCTCTTCCAGCATGGTGTTCTGATGAGTTAAGTGTAAATGAACCAGAAACGTACGGATTGAATTTCCCCCCATGATACCAAGAGGTTAAAAAATGTAGGGGAAAAAGCATTTTGAAAGAGGCATTTGGGGCTTTCTGAGCCCAGAGGAGCTGAAAATCTGAGTTGTTCATTTGGCTGGACACAAAATGTAACTGGGTTTCACTAACTCTGCTTGGCTCCTAGACTTAAGGTAGAAAATTGGCCTAGCTCTCCTCATTGTACATTACTTCCCTTCCACCACTCTCCTTCCTATCCAGCCACACCAATCTCCCTGTTACTCA
The DNA here is from genome assembly GCA_028646595.1 of Phalanger gymnotis. NCBI lineage: Eukaryota > Metazoa > Chordata > Mammalia > Diprotodontia > Phalangeridae > Phalanger > Phalanger gymnotis. Next base: position 320,837,341 of record CM053626.1, on the reverse strand, counting down.
TACTGTAGCTTTTAACCTCCTTGCTCAGTTTTCTCCCTCCTTTCTGCATCTCTGCTCTGGCCTTGAGGGGGCAGGGATGACATCCTTCCTGGAAACCATTCCTTCTTTACTTCTGCCTCATAGAATCACTCTCTTGAGGGCAGAACCAAGATGGTGGAATACAAGCAGCAACCCAGCTGAGTTGTCCCAACATTCCCCATCAAACAACTTAAAAAACAAAACAAAACAAACAAAAAAGACCTCCTCAAATAAAATTTTGGAACAGAGACAACAAGTTAGAGTGAGGCATTTTTCCAGCCTAAAACAGCTTAGAAGATATGTAGGAGAGGTCTCTGACATCAGGGTGGGCACCACCCTGGACAATATGCAGCAGCAGCAGCACCAGTGGTGGGCCTTGGAGGTGACTGTGGCAGCAGCAGCAGCAGCAGCAGCAGCATCCTCAAGAGTTCTCAGCCCTGCAACAATAAGGTGATCAGATAATGGGTCAGAAAGAAATTACAGAAGACCCTTTGCTGGCACTGGGTGCAGCTGGTGCTCATTAGCAGCTCTATTGTTCTGGTTTGCAGTTCCAGGGTGGAGAGGAACACTTCTGGTTGGTCACAAAGGAGTAGGGTCCCTGGTCTCAGTTCCAAGGTAGAGAGAAACACTAGTCCTTGTGGTTGCAAAAGAGCAGGGAACCTGGTCATAGTTCCAGGGTGAAAAGGAGTGCTATCTCCACAGGAAAATAGGGACTCTTCCTGAGTAGAGACCAGAGTGCAGACCAGGAGAGCAGTGACCACACCTCTTTCCAAATCATGCCATCTTGGAAGCACAGGGAATTTGTAGACGCCCCAGAACTAGATTTGAAAACAGCAGCACAAAAAAGCTTGAAGCTTGGGGCAATGCCTCACCACTTCTGTATGAGCAGTGCTCAACTTTAACTTAAAGTTCATAGTTAAGGAAGAAAGAGGACACAAAATTTAGCAAGCAAGAACAAGAAGAATTTGACCATAGAAAGCTACCACAGTGGCTAGGAAGGCCACCAACTCAGAAGAAGACAATAATGTGAAAACAGTTACATGCAAAGCCTCAAAGAAAAATGCTAATTGGACCCAAGCCAAATAAGAAATCCTGGAAGAGTTGAAGAAAGTAATAAGAGTGATAGAGGAAAAATTGGGAAAAGAGAATCATCAGCTTTGTAAAAGCACAAATAATACTGAATTAAATAAAATCTTTAAAAAAAATGGCCTAATAGTAAAAGAGGCACAAAGATTCATTGAAGAAAAGAACTACTAAAAAGCAGAATTGGCCAGACAGAAAAAGAGGTACAAAAGCCCACTGAAATCAATACTTTTTAAAAAAATTAGAATTGGGCAAGTGGAAGCTAATGGCTCTGTGAGACATCAAGAAACAATAAAACAAAGTCAAAAGAATGGGGGGGGACCCCCAGAAAAATGTAAACTATCTCATTGGAAAAACAACTGACAAGGAAAATAGATCAAGCAGATATTATTTAAGAATTATTGGACTACCTGAAAGCCATGATAAAAAATGAGCCTATTCATCATATTTCACGGTAAATTATCAAGTAAAACTGCCCTGATATCTTAGATCCAGAGGGCAAAATAGAAATTGAAAAAAGTCCACCAATCTCCTCCTGAAAGATATCTCAAAATGAGAACTCCCAGGAATATTTTAGCCAAATTCCAGAGCTCCAAGTAAAGGAGAAAATATTGCAAGCAACCAGATAGAATTCAAATATCATAGATCCACAGTGAGAATCGTGACAAGATTAAGAAGCTTCCATATTAAAGAGCAGAGGGCTTGGAATATGATAATCTGGGAAGCAAAGGAACTAAGATTACAACCAAGAATCATCTACCTAGCAAAACTGAGTATAATCCTTCATAGTAAAAAATTGATACTTAATGAAACAGAGGACTTTCAAATATTCCTGATGAAAAGACCAGATCTGAATAGCAAATTTGACTTTAAAATACAAGACTCAAGAGAAGAAGAAAAAGGCAAATATGACAGAGAAATTATAAAGACTCTAAGGTTAAACTCTACATGGGAAGATGATACATGTAACTCTTAATGAAATTTTTTTCATTATTAGGGAAGTTGAAAAGAGTCTAGTTGGCAGAAGACATAGGCATGAATTAGTTATATTGGGATGATTTACACAAAATGAAGAAGTGAGAAAGAGGGTTGCAATGAGAGAGGGGGGAAGGAGAGGTAGAATCAGGAAAAATTTCTCGCATAAAAAAGGTGTGCAAGGAAGAGCTTTTATAGTGGTGGGGTAAATGGGAGGGTGTGGCAATGCTTGAATCTCACTGTCTTTGGAATTGGTGCAAAAAGAGAATCATATCTATACACAATGGATTGGGTATAGAAATCTATCTTATCTAGTAGAGAAATAGGAGGGGAAAGGGATGAGATATGGGAAATAGGGATGTGGCAGGGCCAGGATGATAAAATGGAGGTTAAGATAAGGGAACCAGTGGTGAGAAGCAATACTGACTTTTGAGGAGGGATAGGAAAACAAGAAAGCTTGAAGGATAAACAGAAGAAAATGGGATGAAGGAAAATACATGGTTAGAAATGGCAGTGGATAGCAGAATGGATTAAAAACCAGAATCCAACAATAGGCTGTTTACAAGAAACACATGAAACAGAAAGACATACATAAAGTTAAAATACTGGCCTAAGGCAGGATCTATTATGCATCAGCTGAAGTAAAAAAAGGCAGGGATAGAAATCACAATTTCAGACAAAGAAAAAGCAAAAATAGACGTAGTTAAAAAAGATAATCAGGGAAATTACATTTTCCTAAAAGGAAATTGAGGGGATCCTCATCAACTGGTGAATGGCCGAAAAAGTTATGGCATACGATTGTGATGGAATGTCATTATGCTATAAGAAATGACTAGGGGGATGGCTTCACAGAAAAAAAGATAGCAAGACCTATATGAGCTGATGCAAAGAGAAGTGAAAAGAACCGGGTGAATCATTTTTGCCTGATGACAGCAATGTTGTAATAATGATCGACTCTGAAAGACTCGGCTATTCTGATCCAATACAATTCCACAGGATTCATGATGAAAAAAACTGCCATGGTCTTCCAGAGAGAGAACTATGATCTTTGAGTGCAAAATGAAACATATTTTTCTCTATTTTTTGTCTCCGTGATATCTCTAGTATGGAAATATGTTTTGCATGATTTCACATGTTTAATTGATATCATTTTGCTTTCCTTAGTGTGTAGGGGAAGGCTGGGAGGAGGGAGAAAATTTGCAACTCAATATTTAAAAAGAAAAGAATGTTAAAGACAAATAAATACCAAATGTATTTAAAAAAAATACCTCCTTCTCCTCCTTCAAGACACAGGCCAAGTGCCTCTTCCTACAGGGAGCCTTCCTTGATCCCCTCAACTGTTGCAGCCCTCCCCCACATATCTACTTATTTGCATTTCTTCTTTATGTACCCCTACATGTATTTGGCATCTCCCTCAAAAGATGGTAAGCTCCTTAATGAGAGGGTTTGTCTCATGCGTTGTACTTCTATCCCTGTGGCCTAGCACTGTGTTTGGAACTTTGGAGGTGCTTTGAGGATTGTTACGTGATTGATTGATTGATATGCAAGTGATAGTCAATTACCATTTCATACAGTAAGAATTTATTAAGACCCTGCCATAGGCAGCCCTCTGAGGATACAAAGGAATAAAACAAACCCTACCCTCAAGGAGTTTGGATTCCACTTTGAGAGATAAATAGACATTTACAGACTTAAGTAACTACATGTTAACTTTTGGAAGGAGAGAAGAGAAGAGGAAAGGCTTCCTGGTGGAGGGGGTATCTGAGCTGAACCTTGAAGAAAGCTAAATACTCGAAGGAGCAAGGATGAAAAGGAAGCGCCATTCAGAGATGGGCAATAATCATCGCAAAGCACAGAGGGAGGAGGTGGAGCATTGGAAAAGAACAGCAACTAAGCCAGTTTGGCTCTAACTCAGAGTGCGTGCAAAGGACTCACGTGAAATCAGTCTGAAGAGATAGCTTTGCTGAAGGAGGGTTTTTAAGGCCAAGCTGAGGCATTTGTACCTTATCTTAGAGACCAGAGGGAACCAAAGCATCCCATATTATCACATTATGTGGTATTGAATATTTTTCTTAGACTTGTAAAGACCATTCCAAATTGTTTTATATCACTAGGAAGACATATACTTGGGGGAGGGGGAGTAAGAGAGAGAGAGA
>CM053626.1:320821731-320832609 GCA_028646595.1 Phalanger gymnotis | reverse complement strand
AACTCCTTCCTGTCCCGCAGCTTTTCCCACTAACCTTCTGTGTAGTCTTTGCTGTTTGTAGGTTTTGAGGTCTGGTACATGCCACAGCTCAGTAATTCAGCATGCTAGGGCACTCTCGGCTCCACTCCTGGTCTCGTAGGTCCACGGTCTGCCGCGCCGCGCCGCAAGCGCTGGGCTCTGCTTGGCTCAGCTCCGCTCCACTCAGCTGGGGGCTGGGAGTTTTGTTTGAGACAGACCTTACCCCGAGACCATCCAGGCTGTCCTGGGCTGGAGCCCTGCTTCCCTCTGCCACTTTGTGGGTTCTGCAGTTCTAGAATTTGTTCAGAGCCATTTTTTATAGGTTTTTGGAGGGACTTGGTGGGGACCTCACGCCAGTTACTGCTTTCCTGTCGCCATCTTGGCTCCGCCCCCCCTCTGTGCCCTATTCTGAGTGATGGGTTTTTCCTGCCTTGCAACCAGTTCCTCACCTGTGGCCAATGAAAAGGGCCTCTGGACAAGCTGGAATGAATGCTGACTCAGTGTTTTACTCAACGTGGGGAGGGAGAATGGACAAGAGGGGCTGGAGAGCAGGAGGATTTATTTAGAGGGCTGGTAGTTCTCTGTGAAATGGCTTAGACAGATTTCAAAGTAAGGAAATACTGCCTGGAAATGAGCATGATCGCAATGTACCATGGGCTGCCTTTGGACACGATGGCTTCCCAGTGACCCTGGAGAGGCTGAGGCTGAACCACAACTGGGGAGCAACGTTCCAGGAACTGTCATCTTAGCACCCCTGGTACCTAGGACAGTGTTTGGCATAGTAGGCACTTGATTAAGGTGCCTCTGCTTCCTTCATTTTTTAGGTAAAGTAAAGGTGGTGCCAAAGATGGCTGCATTCTACTTTTCAGGTAACTGGGACTTTTTGTGTGATCTGGTTTGGAATGAGATGACTTCAGAGTTCGCTTCCAGCTCTCAGAGCTGATTCTAAGAGATGGGTGTCATTTGTAAAAGTCTCTTCCTTGACCTTCTTTCTATATAGTAGCATCTGATTTCCAGCCTTTTAGTATGTTCCCCAAACAATCACTGCTCATTGCCAGAAAACCTCTCCTGTCCTGTCCTCTCCTCTCCCATCATCTCCTCTCCCTCCCCTCCTTTCCCCTCCCCTCGTCCTTCACAAACGGGACCTAACCCATATTCCAAGCCTCATTATACATTCCTCCCCTACTGCACTATTCAGTCTAGCTGAAGTGACCTTCTCTCTGTTCTTCCCAAAAGGCACTTCATCTCCCATCACCGTACTTTTGCATCAGTAGTCCTGTATGCCTGGAACACCCTCTTCCTCCTCTTCAGCCCCTCATAAAACTGCAAGATGCAGCTGAAATTCCACCCTCTATAGGAAGCTTGTTGAGGATCCCCTGACAAACACTAGTTCCCTCTTTCCCTAAATACCCTTTATCTAACTGCCTGCCACTTATGTTTATTTATTCTCTTTGTATTTGTTCTCAGTTTGCTTATAGCAGGCAGAGAATGTGTAGGAAGGTGGACCTGGAACCAGGAAGAACTGAATGTGATGCTGCCCTCAGATACTTAGCAGCTGTGTGGCCCTAAGCAAGACAAGGGCAAGTCGTTTAACTTCTATTGGCCTCGATTTCCTCATCCATAAAATAGGGATAATAATAGCACTTGCCTCCCAGGGTTCTTGTGAGGATAAAAATGAGACACTATTTGTAAAATGTTTAAAAACCTTAAAAGAATATATAAATGCCAGTTGAAATCATTACTGTTGTTGGACACTTCTTGTCTCCCAGATTTGAATGCAGCTCCTTGAATTCGAAGAAGCTCTTTGAAAGTCTGATTTTCTCATTCTTTGTCTTTTTCTCCCCAGCCCTTAGTGCAGTGTCTGACACATAGTAGGCACTTAATACATGCTGATTTACCAAGTCAGATTGGGATCAAGAGTTCTCTGCCATCTTCCTTCCGAACAAGCAGCTCTGCATTCTGGGCATCTCTCAGCAAAGACATACTTGGTTTACCTGAAATTTCAGACTTCTGGAAGCAGAAGAAAAGCTCGTTGTAGTTATTTATGACCCATGGACAAGCAGTTTTAGGATCCCTTCTACATGAAAATCATTGTTCTAAGCTCTAGGGAATACCAAGAGAGGTAAAAAAAAGACAAAACAATTCCTACCCCCAAGAAGCTCCCGGTCTAATGGAAGAAACAACATGCAAACAACCATGGAATGGCTGGTAGCAAGGTGGGTAGAATGCTGGACCTGGAGTCAGGAAGACCTGAGTTCAAATCTAGCCTCAGACAGTGACAAGTTGTGTGACGCTGGGTAAGTTACAACTTATGTCTGCCTTCATTTTGTTTATTACAAAATGGGGATAATAGGACCTACCAGCCAGGGTTATCATGAGAATAAATGTCGAGTGATTTGCAAACCTTAAAATGCTATATAAATATGAGCCCTGGCTATTTATTATTGTTGTTTCTATTTATAGAAATTGTTCAGTCATTTCAGCCATATCTAACTCTTTGTGACCCCATTCAGGGTTTTCTTGGCAAAGATGGAATAGTTTGCCATTTCCTTCTCCAGCTCATGTTACAGATGAGGAAACTGAGGCAAATAGGGTCAAGTGACTTGCCCAGGGTCACACAGCTAGTAAGTGTCTAAGGCTGGATTTGAACTCAGGTCTTCTCAAATCCAGGCTTGATGCTCTCTTCACTGCACCATGTAGCTGCCCTTTTATATAGAATAAATGCACAGTAACCTCAAAGGGATGGGCACTAGCAGCTGGGGCTGGAGTAAAAGCCTTTTGCAGAGGTGGCTTCTGAACAGTGTTGAAGAAAGTTGGGGAAGCTAAGAGAAAGAGGTGATAGGATGGGGAACCCCAGGCATGGTAGGCAACCAATGCAAAGCCATAGAGGTGGGAGATGAGATAACATCTGTAAAGGACACTGACCAGGCTATACTGTCAGCTACTTGAGGGCCCGGGCCAGACTTCATTTATCTTGAATCTGCCATACTCTCCAGAACTGAGCCTGGCACACAGTACGTGTTCATTCAATATTGATTGGATGCCTGTTCTATGATTATCATTGTTTGTAGATTGTGTTATATACAAAGGGAGTAAGAATAAATGAGTCTTGTCCCTGGAACCAAGAGACCTGAATTCAAAGGTCATCTTATATGTTTGTGAGTTGTGTGACCCCTCTCAGAGTCTCAGTTTCCTTATCTATGAAATGGGAATAATAATACTTGCTTTTCCTCACAGGGCTATCATGAGGAAAATACTTGGCAAAATTTAAGTGGCACTGAAATGACCATTGTTATCATTTTCTCAGGGGTCTGTTTCTCCCAGGGAGAAGAAATGGGGCCCAGTGCTTTGCTGGACAAAGCAGGCTTAATAGTTTCTGATGGAGACACCAGTTATGGGGACCTGTTGCTTTCAAAGATTTTTCTGCCTTCAACACGGATGTATTGATCTCAGTGTACAGCCCGAACATCACTGGGTCAACAACTACGGGCACAGGCCTTGGGTGGATTCCTAACGGCCGTGGGGCAATTCATCACATTCACCTTGTTTACCTGCTCTGGAAAGAATTCTCTGTCCCTGTTCTCTCTCTGTCTCTCTTTGTCTCTTACTCTCTGTCTCTGTCTCTCTTTATCCTTCATTCTCTGTCTCTCTGTCTTTGTCTATCTCTGTCTCTCTGTGTGTCTCTGTATCTTACTCTCTGTCTCTTTCTGTTTCTCTGTCTGCCTCTGTCTCTATTTCTGTCTCTCTGTCTCTGTCTCTCTGTCTCTGTCTCTCTGTGTGTCTCTCTTTGTATCTTACTCTCTGTCTCTTTCTATTTCTCTGTCTGCCTCTGTCTCTGTCTATTTCTGTCTCTCTGTCTCTGTCTCTCTCTCTCTCGCCCGCTTTCCCTCTCCCTTTCCCTTTCCCTTTCCCTCTCCCTCTCCCTCTCCCTCTCCCTCTCCCTCTCCCTCTCCTTCACTCTCTCCCCTCACAGCTAGCCTAGATTTTTGTTAGGGCAAATTGAAATATATGCATAAAACTCTGAACTCCATCCCGTTTCCTGGCTTATATAATTTTTCATGAGTCAGGAACTGAACCCAGCATGCCTGAAAACCTCACAAAGTATTTATTCAGAGGTGATTCATGTGTTCTCAGCCTGCCGGGAGGGTATTAAATGGAGATATATTCCATTTGTAGGCAGGGCATCTGCCAACTTTAAGAGAGGGTATCTGTATGAGTATAGGGCATCGGAGAATATTGTTAAGTCCTTGTTACCTTAGGGAGCAAGGCTTTGAAACTCAGGTGTTATGTGGGGCTCCTTGGCAACTTGTTGACACCTTTTCAGCCTAAGGTTTTTAAATGAATAAAATAAAATACATAGGATTACAAAGGAAACAAATTACATTGAAATATGTTGACAATGTTTAGAAAAAGTTCATAGACCTCAGGCTAATAATCCTTGCTATAGAAAAAGTGGCTTCTTTCAGTCTGCAAGGGGATATTTGTCTTTTTGCACCCATTAGATAGTAGAGAGGGTATCTTGCTGACTGTCCATAGATCATCTGACTAGAGATAGACATAGTAACTCTGACTATAGACAGGGCATCTGTCACTGCAGAGAACATATTTGTCTGTCTGCATACAGGTCACCTGTCAGATTGTAGCAAGAATGCCTCTGACAGTAGGCAGGCTATATGTCACTCAGAAGACCAGGCATTTGTCTACCAGGGGACAAATCCCATCAGACTGGAGAGAGTTGGATCTGACTGTATACAGGACATCTACCAGTCTTCAGAGAGTTAACTATGTACAAACAAGTTACATTTCAGGCTTCTCCTTCTCTACTGAGAGATTTTCTGTCCAATAGGAAATAAGGAAACTTTGACTCTAAGAAGGGGGCATTGACTAGACCACAAGACATTTTGCTTCTCTCTCACGCACTGCTAGAAACTGGGACTCATAAAACATCACAGCTTGATGGCTAGTCTGCATCTAATCCAATTAACATTGGCTTTGCCCATTGCAGTGTTCTGTGGCTAAAACAAACACTTAATTTGGCTAAGCATTTCCAATGGACTTTAAATAAGATGGAGACACTGAAAGGGCAATCGATCCGTGAGTGAAATCCCACAATACACTTACACTGGTCCTTTATTCTAGTATATTACAAGACAGAATCTCCTTCTGCTCTACATCTCTATAGAACAATCTTTTTTCCCCCAACCGATCTACCCCTTGAGTTACTTTTAGGCTATTTATAGCCTTCGAGTGTTTCCCAGCATAGCTCTATGGAAACAAATTTTGGATTTTAACACAGATGCATCTTCTGAATTTGGAGTCAGAGAAACAAAAACCAGGGACTGAAGATAAAGAAAACAGAAACAAAATAGTCTGTCCCCCAAAAGGCTTAAATTTTTAATAGGGGAAAGAACATGTTGATATATAGATATATCTAAGATCTCCACAAAGTATATACAGATACCTTATCTCAATGGAAGCATCTCAAACTCAATGTGTCCAAACAGATCAAATGAACTTTCCCTCAAACACTTCCTTCTTCTCAACTTCCTTATACTGTCAAAGGCCCCATCAACCTTCCAGACAGCCATGTTTGTAGCCTCAGAGTCCTCCACATCTCTGCTTTCCCTGTCACTGCTCTACCTATTTTATTAGTTACCAAGTCTCTTCAATTCTGCCATTACAGCATCTCTTATGTTTCTCTCCATATTCTCTCTACTAACATGGTGACCATTTTAATTTAGTACCTAATCCCCTTCCCAATCCCCCACAAGCAACTGTAGGGCAAAGACTATGTTGTATTGTTTTTGTCTTTTTATGTCCCCACTGCCTTGTGCAGTGATTGGCATATAGTAGGTGCTTAAGAAGTGCCTATTTTTATTGTTGAGATATTGCAGTTATTATTAACATTGATGGGCACTAAGATCCCTTTCACTTCCAAGTCTATGATCCTACACTGTTCTACCCAGGCCAACAGAAGAGTGTGGAACTGAACAGTGATTTACAATTCACAGACTGTCTTACTTGATCCTGACTTTAGGACCCAAACATTTGTATCCTCACCATAACCTCATCTAGTGGGGAGAAAAGTGATGGTAATAGAGATATGAAGATGTCAGCCAATGGAGAAGAGGAGAACTCAACAGTGTGCATGTTACTGCAAGGGACTAAAGCAAGCCAAGCAAATGAGACAAGGGAGACAGGCCTGAGTGAAAGCTTCTTTAGTTACAAACATTCCATTTCTCCTTCAATTTATAGCCAATAAATAGTCAACAATCAAAAGGCAAGTCAATTATATACCTTCTGAGCCTTAGTTGCCCCATCTATGAAATGAGGGGATTAGACTAATTTGTCACTAAAGTTCTTTCCAGCTCCATAGAATATTCTAAAATACTATGATCTTATGTTATAAAATTTTAATGTTCCTATATAGAATCGAGTTGAAGTGTGACTCAGCAGTGTCCATGAGGGCAGGACCTATGTGGCATTTTGAATTGAGGGGGAGAGGGAATAACATTTATTAAGCACCTGATATGTATGCATTTCTTAAGTGGTTACTGTGTGTCAGGGGAGCAATTAGGTGGATAGAAGTGGATAGAGTCCCAGGCCTGGAGTCAGGAAGACATTTTCCTGAATTCGAATACAGCCTCAGACACTCACTAGCTGCGTGACTCTGGGCAAGTCACTGAACCCGGTCTGCCTCAGTTTCCTCATCTGTCAAATGATCTGGAGAAGGAAATGGAAAACTACTCCAGCATCTCTGTGACAAAAGCCCTAAATGGGGTCACAAAGAGTTGGACACGAATGAAAATAACTGAACAACTACAAAATATGTCAGGCACTGTAAGTGCTAAAAATACAAATGTGAAGAATGAAACAGTCCCTGTCTACAAGGGGCTTACATTCTAAGGAGGTACATCTACAATTCTTCCTTCCTTCCTTCCCTTCTTCATTTATTTATTTGTATATGGATGAGAGCATTTCCTTTTATTCATTCAGTCATATATTGATCTACATAGCTATTGATTTGTTTGTTTGAAGAGAGGGGGCCAATCTGTATTAGTAGAGGGAGTTTCATCACTGAGAATTCCCTATCCCTATGAAATCATATGTATATATATATATATACACATACATACATACACACATATGTATATATACACATATGTATGTATGTACATGCATGTTGTTGTTCAGTCATTCAGTCACGTCCAATTCTACATGACTCCACGGACTTTTTCCATGTGTCTTTCTTGGTAAAGATTCTGGAGTGGTTTACCATTTTCTCCATACATGTTTATACATACATATGTATATATATGTGTGTGTGTGTATATGTATGTATATGTGTGTAATGTGTATGTATGTATATGTACACACTACACACATATGGAGAGGCGGGAGGGAGAAGATGTAAGTATTTCTGTAGTTGCTAAAGACTTTACAATTATCTCAATTGATCCTCACAACTACCCCATGAAGCGGATGGTGTTATCATCCCCATTTTACAAATGAGGCAGATAAAGGCTAAGAGACTTTTCCAAGGTCACACATCCAGGAAGCATCTAAGGCCACATTTGAACTCAAGTTGTCCTAACTCTAGACTTGACACTCTATTTACTGTGCCATCTGCTGCTCTTGATATGTGTACATGATATGGTATGATATGATATGATATGATATATGGGGTTACAAACATAGATAGACAGCTCTATGTAGCTATCTATCTACATCTATATCTATATCTATATCTATATCTATATCTATATCTATATCTATATCTATATCTATATCTATATCTATATCTATATCTATATCTATATCTATATCTATATCTATATCTATATCTATATCTATATCTATATCTATATCTATATCTATATCTATATCTATATCTATCTATATCTTTGAGCCAGCTATAGCTTATTTCCTTGCGTCATTGAGAGGATCGAATGAAATGGTATACATGTAGAGCTCTCAAAACCTCAAATCATTTATAAAAAAAAACCCTCAATTATTCTTATGCCCCTCAGTTTCAACCTTCTGTTTCTTCACTCACATTTCCCCTTCTCTTTGCCTTCTCTTACCTCGTTATCTATTGAAATCCTATGCATCCTTTGAGGCACAGCTCAAATTATTCCTCCTCCAGGCAACTCGTTTGCCCTTGCCCCCACCCCCACAATAGACACGTGACATTTTTTTCTCCTTAGAACCCTCCCCTCCCCCCAGCATCATTGGAGTTATTTGTGTATGTGTTTCATTTCCCTCGTGAGACTTTACTGAAAGCATTCACTAAAATTCTCCTCTGGGAGCCCATGATGGTGTGGTGGTTACTCCTGCTTCTCTAAGTCTAGTTCAATAGACCAAGATCAGGAATGACAGGCATCCAAGTGCAGGCTTTGACATGTAGGTCTGTGATGGGAGGGAAACCTTTACTAATCTTACAGAACTTTATGACTAGGATGGCAGCAGGGGTCTGATCTTCTTGACCATAGCAATTCCCAGTCTATCTACCAAGGTGGAAAGGAGTTGCGATACGTGTTGGGAGGGTGGAAATCCATCATGGAGCCATACAAAGAGTAGTGGCTTTGGAGTCAGAGGGTGTGGTTCAAGTCCCATCTCTGGCTTTTCCTTGTGTGGCTTTGGGCAAATCAATCCTACCCCTTCTGAGCCTTAGTTACCCCATGAAATAAGGGGATTAGACTAATTTGTCACTAAGATTCTTTCCAGCTCCAATAGAATATTCTAAAATACCAGCATCGTATAATTACAAATTCTTAATGTACTTACATTGACTCGAGTTGAAGTGTGACATAGTAGTGTCCATGAGGGCAGGACCTATGTGTCATTTTGAATTGAGTGGGAGAGGGAATAAGCATTTATTGGGCACCTGATATGTATCAGGCACATAGAACTTTACAGAGTACTAAGAACTTTATAAATATTATTTCATTTGAATTAATCCATATTCTATCAATATTGCTGTGTGCCTACAAGATGCCTATCAAATCTATGGGTCAAAGATGACAAAGTGAGGAAGAGCTCCAGTGCTCTGCTAAAACAAAACAAAACAAAAAACAAAAACCCTTCCTAGTCACATTAAACTCTTTTAAAGTATTTATTGAAGGCGTGGAAATGAATACTTGCAAACTGCCTGATTGCTGCTTTGAACTGTCAGGAGCTGGGTAGTTATAGAAACCCACTGAACTTTCCTGGGAAGCCTTCCTCTGGCCATCTGATTTTCTCTTGTGCTCTAGACGTGGGCTCAGGGATGTCTGCTGGCAGGTCAAAAGACCTCAGGACACGGAGAAGAAAACCTAGAAAAATGGAACTGGTGCAGAACGGTGGGCACAGTAGCTGGTGATGGCGCCCCCTCCCATCTGTGCCCATCTCCCTTCTCTGAGGCCAGTGTTCCAGCAGGGAGAGGCTTGGCATGCAAGCCTCTGTTGCCATTAAAAAAAGAAAAATCTCAGCCAGTGATTTTGCCCGTTGGCAAAATTTCTCCATAATAAAGGACGGCAGACTTGCATTTAGTAATTGCATATGACTTGGAATAATTGAATAGAAAACGAACTCTGGGTTTGTTCTTTGAGAATGCGGCATCTGGGCTTTCAATTTGTCTGCCTGAGCTTCTGTCTGGCTTGTCACTAGACCTCTCAACTCTCTTATTGAGGGCAGAGGATAGGACCTAAGCTCAATTCCCTTCAAAGAGAATTCAGAGAGCCCCTCGCTGCCCCACATCCTAGCAGGAACATTGAGTCCCTATTTGCTGAACTCCTGATCCTCCCCTCTACAGTAATGGCAATTGTGCCTTCCCCAGTGACTCCACTCACCTTCCCTGTAACTTTCCAAACCATGATGACTCCCCTACAGGCTTCGCCTCCTCCTTTAAAATCTACACTCCTTAAGAGTAAAGGCCATCTTCACTTTTATATTTGTATCCTTGGCTTAACACAATGCTTGGTATATAGCAGGAGGTTAATAAATATAAATATTTTTCCTTCCTGCCTTTCTTTTTTCCTTCACTCCCTCCTTATTTTCCTTCCTTCCTTCCTTCCTTCCTTCCTTCCTTCCTTCCTTCCTTCCTTCCTTCCTTCCTTCCTTCCTTCCTTCCTTCCTTCTTTCCACCCCTCCCTCTTTTCTTCCTTGCTTTTCCCCCTTCATCCTTCCTCTACATAGAATGTTTAGATTAAAAATGACCAAATTCCAACCCTAAACAATTCTGGCATATAGGTCCTACATTGGTTCCATTTTACAGACAAGGAAACTAAAACTTAGTGATTTAACCTGTGCCTTTCTTAGTCTAAGTCTAGTACTTGAGGACCCAGAGGGTCACATGTGACTCTAAGGCTGCAGGTTCCCTGCCCTTGTTCTATACCTAACAATTACCACTAACAAGTGAGGAGAGGAGGTGACTAATTTTTAAACCTTTCAGCCCTTTTCTCCAGCCATCAGAGAGTTCGCACATGTTCTTCAGTCTCCAGTGTGTGCCAGTAAGGCAAAATGGGCTTAGTTTAACGGGTACCCTTGAGGAGTTTGGCTTTTGTTTACGGTGAAAGTACTTTCACCTGTTAAATGCTAAGCCCCAGGCCCAAAGCCCTATCAGGTGTGAAACCTGTGTGGGCGTAGATCAAGGACTTAAAAAGGGCCAATTTGGGAACCAATGGGTCTCTGGACTCTGGTCTCTAGTCATTGAGGCAGGACTTGAGAACGCCAGAGGTTTGGCTGCGAGGAGAGGCGAGAAAACTACAGCTGGAAAAAAATCCGAAGCAGAGCCGACCGCTGTGTGGAGCCAGGAGTTCGAGCGAGGTCTTGAGGCCGGTGAATATGATTTATGCCATCTTATTTTTCTGTGGCCTCCTG
>CM053626.1:320791585-320808857 GCA_028646595.1 Phalanger gymnotis | reverse complement strand
GAAGAGAGGGAGAGAGGGAGAGAGAGAGAGAGAGAGAGAGAGAGAGAGAGAGAGAGAGAGAGAGAGAGGGAGAGAGGGAGAAAGAGCACAGTTTTGAAGGCTTTGAGGAATCAATTCTCAAGGTATATGAAGAAAGGAAATCTACCCAAGGAATGGGAATAACCTCAGCCTTTATTATTTGGGGGAGAGAAGACAACCAAAAGAACACTAACAGCTAATAACTCACATGGCTTACTCAATATCTTCCACATGCATTGAGGGAATAGTTGACAATATTCTTAGTAGGGAAATAGGCAGGATTTCACAAGTGATATTCCGCAATAAATCACATCTTTACCATCATACAATTGGGAGTGTATTTGTGCGTGTGTTATGATGGACGAGTTCTCAAGACTGTTCTAGCAGGCCACAGTCTAGACCAGTGGTTCCCATGTTTTTTTTTGTTCTATGACCCTCTTTCAGCAAAGACAATGAAAGAAAATGTGTCGTAAACCCCCAGAGAGGGGTTACATATATACCATATTATATATATATATATATTATATATATATATATATATACGTATATATACGTACATACATACATACATACATACATATATTTGTTAGCACATTTAGACAATTATATACTGCTTCAGGTAACATATTTTTATTAAGAAGCCCTTGGAAAGCTGTTGAGAACCCCTTGAGGGTCTATAAGCCAATAAATAGGAATAGTTTGGGAATTTTTCATCTACTTATGTTTCATGTATGGATAGTTGGGATAAAATCTTTTGAATTGCAATGAAACGCATTTAGGAGGATCTTCAAATGTTCCAGGACTTGATATAATCAGCAAAATGCTGCACCAATATCTGGAGGATATTCCCTTTTACAAGGAATGCTAAAAGAGCCAGGACCAATAGGGAGAAACTATACAGGGCGTCCCCAAAGCTTTTGTGCGATTTTAAGCCGTCAAAGCTTAAATCTGCATAAAACCTTTGGGAATTCCATGTATTGGGCTAGATTTCAGCTTGACATGAAACAAACTTCCAACCAAATTTGTGTTCAGTCATTTCAGTTATGTCTGACTCTCCAGGATCCTATTCGGGCGTTTCTTGGCAAAGATACTGGAGTGGTTTACCGTTTCCTTCTCCAGCTCGTTTTACAGATGAAGAAACTGAGGCAAACAGGGTGAAGTGTTTCACCCAAGGCCGCACAGCTAGTAAATGTCAGAAGCTGTATTTAAGCTAGAAAGACGAGCCTTCCTGACTCCGGACCCAGCGGTCCCTCCGTCGCACCACGTAGCCGCCCCTTCCAAATAATTAGCATTGTGCTAAGGTAGGAAGAGCTCTCTCTAGAGATCTTGAGTTATTCATCATTCACACATTCAAATGGTAGTTAAGAGAAAATCTGCTGAACTGTTTATGTGCTTTGACCCAGAGGCCCGCTGCTCACGGCGCATTCTGAGGAGGCCCGTGGTGACCAGAATGAATAAATCCATCGGTAAGCGTTTATTAACTGCTTTGTACCTACCTCGGACTGTGCTCGATACTGGGGGCAAAGTGAGGCAAAAGCGAGCCAGTTCCTGTCCTCAAGTAGGAGACAGTACGAATAATGTTCGGAGTATTGCTATTCATAAAAATATTTAAAAATGGGTATCAGGGCAGCTAGGTGATGCAGTGGGTAGAGAGGTGGTGTACCAGCCCTGGAGTCAGGAGGACCTGGGTTTAAATCTGACCTCAGACATTTGACACTTACCAGCTGTGTGACCCTGGGCAAGTCACTTAATCCTGATTGCCTCACCAAAACAACAAAAAAAAGGTCCTTAATAAGCATGGAATGGCTGAACAAGCATATGTGCATGTAAGTGGTATGGTTACGATACAAGGAATGATGGATATGAAGAATTTCGAGAAGCGTTGTCAGACTTGTAAGACAGTGGGTAGGAAGAAGAGACAAAAGAAAAAGGCCCTCAAGGATTTTCATAATATAAATAAATTGAGTATAAAAAGGCAACACAACTCTGGTCATTTCCAACTTCACTGTTAGAACCACATCTTCAAAATTCATGTTCACTTCCCTTCTGCCAGTCATTAATAATCTGCTTTTTCTTTTCCAGAGGACGGGAGAAGGGAGGGATCCACTTTATAAAAGGAGTTGTTTTGGTTCGTGTTTAGAATTACCTATTAAACTCAAATACTAAAAAAATCTGGTGGGTCAAAACAAAATGTACTAATAAATGTAAATACTAAAAGAGATGGGTAGTCCGATGCTGGCGAGGTCACAGAAGGGATCTGTGCTCCAGGCAGGTGTTGGGCTAAGTGGCCCGATTAAGTTTTCTCCCATCTCTGGGAGTCAGGGATTCAGACAAGATCTATGGACAAAGTTGGGGAGGGAGAAGGTGAACGAACACCTGTTAACAGGAAATCTGATTGAATAGACTTGACATCAGGAAGTCCTGTGTTCAAATCTGATCTCAGATACTTACTAGCTGTGTGACCCTGGACAAATCAATTAATTTCTGTCTGCCTCAATTTCCTAATCTGTAAAATGGAGATAATAAAAACACCTATATTCCAGAGGTTTGTGAGGCTAGGTTGCAGTAATATTTTAAAGCTCTTTGTAAACCTTAAAACACTATGTAATGACAATTACTAATATTATGATTGTTATTACTATATAATCCCTGAAGTGCCTGCCAACTCAAAGAATCTCTGGCTCTGATTCAGGATGAACCGGGTTCAAATCCTACCCTGTGCTTAGGGCAAATTTCTCAACTTTTCTGACCTTCAGTTTCCTCTTCTGTAAAATGTGGCGGAGTACCTGTATTATTTATCCCAGCAAGATTGCTGTGAGCTTCCAAAGAGATAAGGTACACAAAGTGCTGCAGAAATGTCAGGTTTTATTAGGGATGGAGCTTTTAATTGTGTGATCTAAGGCTATTTCCCAGAAACATTTGTCTTCTACCTTTTGCTGAATGTTGCCTTTCTCACAGTGTTCAGAAGGAATCTTCCTGGCAGATGTTCCTACCCAGAATTCTCTTGTTCATACACAGGATTCATTTGCTTAGAGCCAGTGGGTTGTGCTTCAAGCTTAGCACATTTTCTCACTTCTGTCATTTCCCACCCCCATTATTTGGTCCTGTAGGTAATCTCTTCGTGACTTTTGCTGTATTCATACATCCCTTTTCACATTCGCCCCTTGGAAATCTGAAAATAGGAGGTGAGAAGGATGTTGAGACGATCCCCAACTCCCACCCAATCCAATCACCCGCCAAGTTCTGTTGATACCACTGAGTCAATAGCTTGCTAACTGAACTTCAACTTGACCTTAGACCATAGAATCACAGCATTCCGGAGTTAGAACTGCCATTAACCATCAAGTCTAGCCTGACCCTGAACAAAACACCCTTCCACACGATTATCACCAGGGACTCTTTGTGCCTGACCTGTGGTGGAGCATTCCACGCTCATATTGGCCTGATCAGCCAAGATGAACACAATGAATCTTGACTCAAGCATAGTGATGTCATTTTGGTCCTCTTCCAGAATGAAAGACAGCAACCAATTACCAACACTATAACAACTAACACCAGCAAAGTGTTTTGAAACTTGTAAAGTACTTGGAGCATATGAATGCACTATAATACTATTGTGCTGTAAGAAATGATGAAAGGGATGGTTTCAGAGAAACCTGGGAAGCAGACTTGGATGAACAGATGTAGAGTGACGTGAGCAGAACCAGGAAGGCAGTGTGCACCTGGACAACACTGGGAAGAAGAACCACATTGAAAGACTTTAGGACTCTGAACTAATGACCACCCATGATTCCACAGGACTAATGATGAGTTATGCTATGCACCTCCTGACACAGAATTGATAATGCCAGTGTTCCGGATAAGAGATGTGTTTTTTGGGCATGGACAATATGGGAATTTATTTTGGATGACTGTACATTTGTTACAAGAATTTTATTTTTCTTTTCAAAGGGTAAGAGAAGAGGGGAAGGAGAGAAGATAGATTTTTGTTCATTAAAAAAATAAACAAAATTACATACAATCACATTTGAGTCTCACAATGACCCCAGGTAGGAATACACTACAGATGTGAGTAGCTCCACTTTACAGATGAGGAAATAGTTCCAATAAGGCTAAATGATTTTCTCATAATCTCTTGGATAGTTTGTAAATGACTAGTGCAAGCTTTGAACTTAGCCATTTCTGAGTTCAGTTCCACTGATCTATCTAAGACACCAACCTTCCTTTCCTACCCAGCAAGCATCCAGCCTCTCCTTCTACCCTGAACTTCTACATCAGCCTCCTCACTGGTGTCCTTGCCTCTAGTCTTTCCTCTCTTTATCCCATCCTCCACAGAGCTGACAAAAAAAATCTTTCCAATGTACAGGCCTGACTACATTACTCTCTCACTTGAATTTTTCTATGGCTCCCCGTCACTTCTAGGCTAATGGCAACTTTAGAGCTATTATGGTTTTCATGATTATTAATAGGAGCTACATTGATGATATTATACCAACCATCACAATTTATGTGGCACATTAAAGGATTCCAAACTGCAGGTGGTATAGGTATAATTATACCCATTTTATAGATGAGAAAACTGAAGCTCAGGTTTTAAGGTACTTAAAAATTATTTTAGAAGAAAATTCAAACCTATTTCAAAATCCAATTAAAATGATTGGTGAATTGAGAACTCCCTGTGATCAGTCCCAAAACTATTTTCTTAATTAATTAAAGAATCAAGAGCTGCTGTTGGTTCTAAATGCCAGAGAGCCAACGTGAGGTGAAAACAAGACTCCATGGCCAAGAGGTAGGATATCTAGCTCTTGGTCTCAGTTCTACCACTCTCTAGATTTGGGACCCAGAGGATGTAATTTCTCTTCTGCTTTGCCATTGCCTTTCAATTTCTGGGTATAATGGCATTCTCTCCACAGTCGAGAGGCTCTGTGATGCAGTAGGAAGTCAGAATCTCTGGAGTAAAGGTATCTGGTTTTTTGTTTGTACTTTTTAACCCCACTCTGCTACAGAATCCAAGAATTTCAGAGATGGAATGGAAGGGAACTCAGAGGTCATCTAGTCCAATCTCTTAGGAACAAGATTTCTTCCACCATATCAATCGATCAATCATTAAATTAGCATTTACTAAGCTCCTACTGTGTTCCAGGCACTGAGTAAGGAACTAGGAGTACAATGATCAAAATGAAATCATTCCTTTCCTTAAGGAAATTGCGACCTACTGTATGGGATAGCATATCTATATATCCATATGTAACTGAATTTAAATTGCCTATTAAATAAATGTAAGGAAATATACCAGGGTGCTGCTCATCTAGCCTTTGCTTGAAGACTTCAAGTGAAGGATTAGCCAACCCCTCTCAAGGCTGCCCATTTCCCATTTGAGTAGCCCTAATTGTAAGAAGATTCCTCCCCGACATCAAACCTCACTTTAGCTCTTTGTAACTCCCATCCAACTTAACACAGTTGTACTACCTGATTCCTAAGGTTCCTTCCTCAGAACTTCAGTCATTTTGATTCCAAGTTCAGTACTTATGTCGTTGTACTCCATCCACCATATTGCTTTTCTCGTTCTACCAGTTCCAGGTACCCCATTTCAGGAAGGAAATTGAGAATCTGGCACATATGCAGTGGAAGGTGGCCACTATGGTGGGGATCCTGGAGACTCTGCCATAAGGGGATTGAAGGAAGAGGGAATGTTTAGCCAGGTTAATTGGTAGAGAGCTTTCTTCAAGTATTTGAAGACCTGTCATGTATAAAAAGGAGTAGATCTGCTAAGAGTCGAGGGTAGATTTTATAGAGAGATATTTTGACTTGGTCTAAGGAAAAGATTTGTTTTGCAATAAGAGTTCTTTAATAGGTGAATAGCCTGTCTGGAGAAGCAATGAGTCCTCCATCATTGGTGATGTTCAAGTGGAATTCAGGGGGTCACTTGTTGGTGATGGTGTAGAGTGAATTCTCTGCCAGACCGAAGTTGGATTAGATAGTCTCCGAGGTCACAAAGCTGCCAACGGTGACATTTCCTGATTCTCAACTATGCTCTGAAGCAGACTTCTCATATACTCTTGGCAGTCTCCTTTTCTGGATACTTCCTTCCTTGGGTTTTTGTGACTGCACTTTGTCCTGCTTCTCTTCCTACCTTGTTGACTTTATAGAGTCATCATTCCATCACTGATGCCCACTCCCAACCCCTGTGTGGAGGTACTCTAAGACTGTGGGAGCTAAACCTTTTTTTCTTCCTCCACTCTCTTTAGAGGAGTCCATTAGATTCAACTATCAATTGTATGTGATTATCAGATATAACATAACCAGTTTTCATCTTTCTGCTTAGCTCCAGCCTCACATCCCCACCTCTCTATTAAGTTTGATCACATGGACATCCCCTTAGGCACCGCAAACTCAACATGCCCAACATAAGATTATTTCCCCCCAAAATCACCACTTTGATGTTGAGGGTCATACCGTGCAAAATCTAGAAATCAACCTTAACTCACCTCCCTCACCTCCCCTATCAAATCAATTGCCATCTCACCAATTTCACCACTACAGCAACTTTTACATCCATTCTCTCTTCTCTAATTACAACACCATCACTCACATCCAGGTTTCATCACCTTTCACCTGTAATATTGTAACAGCCTCCTAATTTCTCTCCCTGCATCCAGTTTTTCTCTTTTCTAATCCTCCTATAGCTGCTAAATTGCTATTCAGCCACGCAGGGTTGACCAGGTCACAACTATTCTCCAGGTATCTGTGGCTTCCCATTGCTCTAAGCATGAAGTACAAATGTCTCTGTTTGGCATTTAAATCCTTCGCAATCTGATTCCAGACACTCTTTCCTGATTGGTTACATATTGCTTTCCCTCAAACACTATACACTCCAGCTTAACTTTCCTGATATCTGTTCACCATTGATGATATTCCATCTATCACCTCTTTACACCAGCTGTGCCCCATTCTTGGGATGGTCTGTTGCTCACGTCTACTTCCTTTAAGGCTCAGCTCAAGCACTACTGCCTTCGAGAGACTTTTCTTTATTTTGATAGTTCTTAGTGTCCTTCCTCCCTCATAAAAATGTGTGTGTATTTGCATATTTCCAATATGCAGTCATCTGTAAATATAGTGCACCCTCAAGTAGCATGTTAGAAGATTTTGTTTTAGTATCCTTAGTGGGGACTTTATAAAAATCCCCGCTATCACATAGTGGGGACTTTATAAAAATTTGCTGGTTGATTGATTGGTTTACTCATCCTGTCTGTGCAACAGAAACCAACAGTCAGGATCTCTCTAAATACCAAGGATTTTTTTCTTTTATAATTAGTTAAATCTACTACAGGTGGTCCTAAATTAAAGTTTGGCTATTTTCAGCCCAACAGCTGAGCAGCAGCAGCAGCATTTCTTGAATAACAATGATGAGAACTGAGAGTGAGTTCTCTTCCCAACATCTCCTGCTTTTATTCCTCTCTCCCTGACATTCACCAGAGAACAAAATTCTGAAAAAAAGTCTTAGGATTACAGACCTAGAAATGGAAGGGTGCTTAGAGGTTATCTAATGATGACCATCATCTTACAAATGAGATAACTAGAGTCCAGAGTGGAAAATGACTCACCCAAGGTTACAAAGGAAGAAATAATGGAAGGATTTGAAGTCAGTACTCTGGCAGCAAAACCAAGTGTTTCTCATTGGCAGTATGTCATGTTGTATTGGGAATCAAGATGGGCTCTTAGCACTTATTCAACCAAGTGCCCTTGAAGAGTTTGGCCTTTATCTCCTTGATTAAATTAGGTAACTAAGGTGGGGCTAAAGGTCGGGCCCAATGAGGGAGGTCTGATTATATCTTAGCTCTCAAATATGCCCAAAACCCCTATCTATTAGGTGCTATGGCTATGTGAGTGTGAATTGGTAACTAAGGTGGGGCTCCAGGTGGGGCCAATGAAGCGAGGTCCTAAGACCAGGGCCAAGAGTAAGAGCTTAAGTTCTGGTTGCTCAGATGACATTTGACGATGGCTAAAGAGTGCATAAAAAGAGAAGACAAAGCTATTTGCTTAGGGCTCTCACTCTTGGTAGTGTGCTGATGTGGAGGCTCTGCGCAGCTGTAGTTAAGAGCCCTCCAGCTTGTAAACCCGGATGACTGGACTTTGTTAAACTCTGGTAACTATGCATTAAGATTTGCATCAGACAAGGTCTGTCTGTTGATACCTGTAATTTGTTTGTATTTTCTATGAAGTTCAGGGTGCTGGCTTTTCCCCCTGAGATGAGCGAATGATATTTGTATGCTGGATTAAAGTAACATTGTTAACCCCTTAACGTTACTTTCCTTAGTAAAGCAGATCAAAAGAACCTGGGCTTGCAGTGTTCTGTGAGTTGGTTGTTGTTGGTTTTACACCCCGCACAGCAACTGCTAGCCTGATTGTTGCAACACATATCAGAGAGAACATTGTGTTCAGAGTTAGAGGATGGGGATTCAAATCTCAACTCTGGCACTTCTACCCTTGTGACATTAAGCAAGTTCTTAAAACATCATCCCAGGTCCCAGTTTGCTCAGTTTTTGGAAGTTATTTTCAGTGAATTTGCATGTTCGTGTTTACGTATAGATTTCTCTGAAACACAATGTTCTCATGAAATAGCATGCCCAACCACACCCCCAAAAATTCGCATTTCTATTATTAAATGAGTTCTGATTAGCTCCAAGTTCCTTTGGCTTCTTCCTAAATGGTCTGAGTTTTGCTATCTGGAAAAGAGAATCAGATGAGACCACAAATTGTGTCTTAGAGTGGTGTTGGTAAAAACCTGGCAGAGAACTCAGGCCTGCATTTTTAAAAGATTGGAGTACTGCTAACATTGTTTATTTCCATTTCAAAATGTAAAAATAGCAGCAAAATATCATTGGAATTGCTTATACGCTGGTATTGCAAGCCAGAGCACTGTGCAGAGTACGATGTTTGTCATTACAATGCAGAAATTTCTGTTTTCAAAAATTATATTAAAAATTACTCATTTTGCCTGAGTAATGTGGCCCAGAAACAACTTGCCTTGTTTCCTCTTAGTTCCTTCTCTTTCCACCCTACGTATTGCCCTTTCTGCCATGATATCCTATATTTGTTGTAGCCCAAATAGTTGGCTTTTTTGTTGTTGCAATTTCCTGCCTCCAGGCTTTCATTCATGCTTTTCCCTACCTGACGTAAATTTGATGAAGCTTTACCGATTCTTCGACACTGCTTCCTCTAGGATGCTTTCTCTTATCACTCCAAGTCACAGTGCTTATTATGGATAATAATAAGCTAAACTGTGCTAAACACCAGGGATACCAAGAATGTCTAATCCAAAAACAACAAATATAGCAGTGTCTGTCTTCGGGGAGCTTGCATTCTAGTGAGGAAAGCAACATAGAAAGAACTAGTTTCTATATAAACAGCATAGATGGCCAGTCACCTTGGAGGGGAAGCCACAAGCAGCTGGAGTGTGTTGGAGGGGGCATGGAGGCAGGAAAGGTCTCCTGCAGAAGGTCATGTCTGAGCTTAGTCTTGAACAAAGCCAGAGAATCTAAGAGATGAAAGTGCAGAGGAAGTGAGTTCTGTTCATGAGTCACAGCCAGTTCAAAGGCCTGGAAATGAATAGTGAGTAAACCAAGGGAGTAGGATCTTGGACTATCTGGAGGGAAGTCTAAGATGCCTGGAAAGGTAGGAATAAGACAGGCTGCATGTAACTTTGAGACTTTATATTTGTTCCTGTAGGTAACAGCCATTGAAGTTTACTGAGTAGGGGTGGGGGTGACATGGCTGTTACTGTTGTTCGGTAATGTCCGACTCTTTGTGACCCCTTTTGGGGTTTTCTTGGCAAAAATACTGGAGTGGTTTGCTGTTTCCTTCTCCAGCTCATTTTACAGATGAGGAAATTGAGGCAAATAGGGTTAGGTGACTCACCCAAGGTCACCGACATAGTAAGGCCAGATTTGAACTCACGTCATCCTGACTCTATCCACCGTGCCTCCTAGCTGCCATGACAGGGTCAAAACTGTGCTTTAGGAGAATCACTTTGACAGCTGATGGATTGTGACAAGGATAGATGAGAAAGGGAGACTGCCCAGAAAGCCGTTGCAATAGTCCAGGCATGAAATGATGAGGACTTGTGTTAGGGTGAGTGGAAGGAGATGCGGAAGACAGGTCATGAAGCTGCCAATCAGATTTACTGCCTGATCGCTGTGTGGACTGAGTGAGAGTGAAGAGTTGAGGATGTCCCCAAGGCTGTGAACCCTAGTGCCTGGGAAAATGGTGGTGCTCCGAACAGAACTAGGGAGCCTAGGAAAATGAGGGTGAGGTATTGGGACTGAGCTCTATCTTGGACATGTTGTGCTCGAGCGTCCTACAAAAACATCTCCACTATGTCCCCAAATCCACACTCACACTCACTATGCACTAATGTGGTGTCTGCCAATGCTGCTCTGTGTTGTATTCAGGCACTTCCTTGGCATAGCTCCCCTCTGACATCGGAAGTTCCATAAGGACAGTATGTGCTCCTGGGCAGCACGGGAGATCCAAATGACAATAAGTCTGTCCTAAAATAGTAATAGAATTGTAGACTCTTCTAGCAGGAAGAAATCTTAGAGGTCATTAGAATCCAGCCTCCTTCCTTTTAGAGAGACAAATCCAACCCAGAGAAATGAAATCATTGCCCCAAGGTCCCACAGTGGTAGTTCTGAGTCGGGCTTCTGGGAGTAGAATTAGGGCTCCCTCAGTTCTACTGGTTTCTCAGAATATAGGATCTCAGAGGTGGAGAAGACCTTTGAAGTTATTCTACATATACTTATAGGAAGACATATTGTCTCTCCTGGTAGAACATAAACTCAAGAACAAAGATTGGTTCATTTTTTTTCCTTGTATCCCCAGGTCCTGGTGCATACTTACTAAATACTAAATATTTACTAAATACTTACCAAATGCTAAATATTTACTAAATACCATATACTCACCAAATACTAAATACTTACTAAATACTAAATGTTTACTAAATACTTACCAAAAACTAAATATTTACTAAATACTTACTAAGTACTAAATATTTACTAAATACTTACCAAATACTAAATATTTACTAAATGCTATATACTCACTAAATACTAAATACTTATTAAACACTAAATACTTACTAAACACTTTTCTAAATAATAAAAATTGGTTTGATCAAGCCCAAGCTTTTCATTTTAAAGATGGGAAATAGTTACTGAGCATTTCTGTATCATATTGAAAGAATCATTTTCATGATGGAAGTGAGTGGAGATTATAAAAATGTTTTCATAGTTTTTCAGAAGAGGAAATTGAAACTTAAAGAAATTAAGGTGGCTGATATTAAATTATTTGGATCACCTGAATTTTAGGTAGTGGGGTTTTAACTTGAACCCAGCAGGCTGCCCTCATGGGTGTTTACACCATCTCTTGTATGTAGTAGGCCCCAATAATGATTTATTGATTTGTTACTGCTTGGTGAAAATAAAAAGTTCAAACAAAATTGTTGTGATTTTCTTGGCAAGCAATGCATGGGGAAACTCTAAGTTTTCCTGTTCCTTAATTTTGCCAATTTGGAGGTTTTGTTATGTCTGCTTTCACAGACATGATGCTGGAGAGTTCATGCATGATGCGACAGAGCCTGGAGGATGACTTTACCATGCTGCTGACAGATGGCAAGCACACAGGCTGAGGGATACTGGACATCTCCATCATGCCTGTCACTGACAAAAGTCATCTTTCCACGTTGGCCATCATGTGGTATCCCTTGATCCTTTAAAGGGAACTGGAAAGTAAAATTTCATTTCTTGGATATTTTTAGTGACTTTGCAGCTGTCAGCGAGGCCAATGTACCTGCTCTGGTGGGAATGTGTGCTTTGGGGAGGCATAGGACTGGGTCACTTTAAACATTTCCGCTACTTCGGAGGTCTTGCGATTCTGCGTGGCTGTCTAGTAGCTTTGTGAGCTGAGTAAGATGAACGTGGAGCATGAAGAGACTAGTGTATCACCAGTGATAGCCTACTTTCATAAAATGGTGAAGAGGACACCATAAAGGACACATTTATCAATGAAACTGAGATAGGCTAGTTACATTGGGAAAGAGGATAGGCACCCCAATAGGTGAGGGATGGTATATATAGTACGGGCTTCCATGATGTATTCAATGAACCAGAGAAAGGCCTCTACTATCTCTTATATTCTAGGAGTCTAGCATAGGACTACAGTATGGTGCCTGGTATATAGTAGGTGCTTAGTAAATGCTTGTTTGTGTGTTTGTCATTTTTGAAAAAGAGGACAGGCTGAGGACTTTCTAGTTGATGCTGGAGTTGATGGGGAGTTAGTGGTGTTTATTGAGTAAGGGAGTGATGTGGTTGGACATGTACTTTAGGAAGACCACTTTGGTAGCTTCATGTAGAATGAATTGGAGATAGGAGACAGAGAAGACACATAGAAGACTATTGGGATGGTGCAGAGGGGTAAAAAAGGAGATGAAGGCTTAAACTGTGGTTGTGGCTGTGTGGGTGGAGAGAACAGAATGGATGCCATGGATGTTGTAGAAATAGAATAGACAAGATTTAGCACTGTTTGGATATATTGTGTGAGGGAGAAAGAGAAGTCAAAGATGACATAAAGTGACCCGGGGTGACTGGAAGGAGGAAGGTGAACTCAGAACTCAGTAGAAGTAAAGTTCAGAAGACAAGTGGGTTTGAGGCAGAGATCATGGGTTTCGTTTTAAACATGCTGAGCTGAAGAAACTTAGGAGATAGACAGTAGAAAACGTCCAACAAGAACTTGGTGAAATAAGACTGATGTTACATTAAATTAAAAAAGTTTTGTACAAATAAAACCAAAATAGCCAAGCTTAAAAGTTAAGCAGAAAATTGAGGGAATATTTTATAGATACTTTCTTGGATAAAGGTCTTATTTCTCATATAGAGAACTTTGTCAAATTTATAAGAATATGAGTCATTCTCCAATTGATAAATGGTCAAAGAATATGGACAGGCAGTTTTTCGATGAGGAAATCAAAACTATATATAGTCATATAAAAAAATGCTCTAAATCATTTTTGGTTAGAGCAATGCTAATTAAAATAACTTTGAGAGGTCAAATTACACCTATCACATTGGCTCAAATGATGAAGGGAAAAGGACAAATGTCAGAGGGAATGTGGAAAAATTGAGACATTAATACACTGTTGGTGGAAATATGAACTGATCTAACCATTTTGGAGGTCAGTCTGGAATTATGCCCAAAGAGTTATAAAACTTTGTATATATACCCTTTGACCCAGCAATACCACCATAAGGTCTGTCTCCCAAGATGATCAGGGAAAAAGGAGAAGAACCTATACGTTCTAAAATATTTATAGCAGCTCTTTATGTGATGACAAAGAACTGGAAATTGAAGGGACTTTGTTTGGAGAATGGCTAAACAAGTTGTGGTATGTGATTGTGATGAAAGACTACTGTGCTATAAGAAATGAAGAGCTGGTTGAAAAAACATGGAAAGACTTGAATGAAATAACGAAAAGTGAAGTGAGCAGAACCAAGAGAATGCTGTATACAGTAACAGCAACATTGTTCGAAGAATAATTGTGAACAACCAAGTTATTCTGAGTATTATAAATACTCAAATGAACTACAAAGGACCTATGAAAGAAGTTGCTATCCACCTCCAGAGAAAGAGTTGATAAATAGAAGTATGCATAGTATAGTTTTACATATATTTATAAATCTGTATCAAATGGTGGCCTTCTGTAGTGTGGGGTATGGAGGGTTGAGGGAGACAGTTTGGCACTTGAAATATAACATAAAATAAATTTAATGTAATTTAAAAAAAGAAATTTGATGCTCAGGAAAGAGGCTGGGGCTGGATATAGATAGGCAGGATAAATAGATAGATAGATAGATAGATAGATAGATAGATAGATAGATCGATCTGGGAATTCATACTTAAACCCACGAGAGAAGGGAACTTAAAACAGATTTTTGAGAAAATAAGATGTTAGAGTTGGAAAGGATTAAAACAGAGGACTAGAACATAGAAGGTCTAAGTTGCAAAAGGAATTTAGAATCTGTTGATCTACCCTGGGTGGGAAAACTGAAGCTCCCAGGCCACATGTAGCCCTCTAGGTTCTCAAGTGTGGCCCTTTGGCTGAATCTAAACTTCACAGAACCAAGACCCTTAATAAAAAGACTTGTTCTGTAAAACTTGAACTCAATCAAAAGTCTGCCCCCAAGGACTAGAAGGTCACATGTGGCCTCGAGGCTGTACGTTCCCTACCCTTCCAACAGATAAAGAAATGGAGACCAGGTAAGGCAAAGCAATTGGCCCAAGTTGATGGCAGCAGTAATTAGAAAAGTAGGAATTTGAATTCCCCTTGTACAAGCAGTGTAACTGAGGGGGAAAAATGAGCCCAGAAATCCTGTCGAACTCTGCCTCTGATAATTTCTAATGTGAGACCCTAGCCAAGTCACAAACTCTGAACCTCAGTTTCCTGAGTTCTAAAATGAATAGGTTGGGTTCAAGGCCTCCTTAACTCCCTTCTCTTTCCTAAAAAAATCAAATTTAAACATCAAAAAAGAGCATCTCCATATACATAGCAGAACCCAAAAGAGGATGCTATATCAAACTGCGAATTTCCCTTTCAAACCTCTTTTTTTTTTTAAACTTGGCAACAAAAGAAGAAAATGACAAATGTTGGAGTAGCTACAGGAAAGCAGGCATATTGATGTACTTTTGGAGCTGTGAATTGGTACAGCCATTCAGGAAAGTGACTTGGAATTATGCCCCCAAAGTTACTTATCTGTGCGTAATCTTTAAATCAACGATACCATCACCCGACCCATATTCCAACAAGATCGCTAAAACCATAAAAGCTAGTATGTGTCCAAAAATATTTATAGCAGCTCTTTTCATGGTGGCAAAGAACTGAAAACTAAAGTGGTGCCCAGCAGCTAGGGAATTACCAAGCAATTTGGGGTACATGAATATAATGGAATTCTATTGTGCCATAAGAAACAAAGAAGGAGGTGGTCTCAGAGAAACCTGGGAAGAGTTGTATGAATTAGTGCAGAGTAAAGTGAGCAGAACCAGGAGAACAGTGTGTAAGAACAACATTGTAATACACAAACATCCTTGAGAGACTTAAGAACTCTCACCAACACAAGGACCAAGGATGATTCTAGAGTACTGGTAATAAAGAACACTACTCACCTCCTGATGGAGAGGGGATGGGGCAAAGTGTGCTTCTGCCACCCATGACCCGATTCACCTTAGGCTCTTACCTTGATGGGCCCTGCTTTTCTCATCTAGAAAATGAAGTAAAGGAGCTCATTGGTTTCTGAGCTTCCTTCCATTTCTAAGTACACATGTAACCCCAGGAGCTAATCCTCTATACACAAATAGATACTGGATGCTTGGCAACGGTTCAGCAAGAGACCTTGCAAGGCTGGTAATGGATCACCTGAGCCCTCATCTCTGATTTTGAAGAAGGCTCAACAAGCTTATTCCCTAATCCAAATATCACAGCAAGGAAATGGTTCATTTTTATTTCTCCTATTATCTGAGAACCCTGAAGGGCCCATTTGCAGAATGGAAGCAGTGCCATCTGCTGGAATCCACTCTTGGCTTAGAGTCAAGGAAGGAGGTTTTGTTATCAAGAGGCTGGGCAGGCCTCATAAACTCTCTGAACCTCAGTTTTCCCTCCAAATGAAACGGGAATAATGGTATTGGTTTTCTTAACTTGGAAGGTTAAATGGAATAGCATATATGTGAAAGGAGTTAGTGTTAATTGAATAAAAGATTCCTAAATTTATCTTGATCATATTATGAATAGATATAATAAAAAGGGAAACTATAGAAAAAATAGCCTAGCGGGTAGAGTTGGTTAATGACCCCAAGACTCTAGATGTTGTCACTATGTAAAAATGTAACATAATTGTTCATACCTTTAGATACAATAATCCCACTACTGAATATATTCTGAAAGGAATTTAATCAACCAATAAGCATTTATTAAATGCCTACTGTATGCCAAGGAGTGGTTACAACCGGGCAGAGTTGATTTGGATGAAGACTTGGGGAGAGCTTGCTCAACATTCTCTTCTCTGATTATCCAAACTTCTCCCTTCTTCTGATTCTCCTGAAGCCCTCTCCAGCTGCTGCAGCCCACAGCAACCTGTCTCTTTTCCTAATAATTATTACTCTCCAGGCATTCTGATGAAACTTATATCTCTTCTTGCATTGCCTCTCATGGTTTCAGATGGGTTGCATGTTATATGTTAAAGTGAGAAGATGGACAGGTCGTCCCAAAGCTCTTTAATTCTAACATGGAATCATAGGTTCAGAGATCATAAACAGACTGTCAAAAAGATGGTCTCATCTCACCCAATCTTCTCATTTTATCGATGAGGAAACAAGTCTCAAAGAGGTTAAGTGGCTTTCCAGGGGTCACAGAATTAACTGGTGTCAGAGGTAGGATTTGAACTTACATCCTCTGGGTTGTAGTATTATATCTCATATGCTAAGTTCTATGTTCATAGCCCTGATATAAATACACTTGGAAAAGGGCATCTAGCTTTTAGGTACCACATTTTAGTAAGAACACTGAAAAACTGGCAAGTGGCTAGAGCAGGTGAGAATGTCATGACTCAAAAGGTTGTAAGTCAACATCGGAATCATCTGAAGGAAATGGAAGGTGAGTTTTCAGCCTGGAAAAGAGAAGACATATGAAGGACATAGCTGTCCATAAGTGCTTGAAAAGTTGCCATTTGATTTATTTGACCCCAGGGTATAAAACTAGTATGTTATAAAGAACCCAATTTAGGCTTCAGATCAGAAAATAACAACAAGGGGGGCGGAGCCAAGATGGCGTCTGGGAAGCAGTGACTGGCGTGAGCTCCCCACCAAAAACCTATAAAACAATGGCTCTGAACCAATTCTAGAGCTGCAGAACCCACAAAGTGCCAGAGGGAAGCAGGGACCCAGCCCAGGACAGCCTGGATGGTCTCTGGGTAAGGTCTGTCCCACACAGGCCTCCCAGCCCCCAACCAAGGGGAGCGGAGCTGAGCCCAGCGCACATGGCGCGAACAGACCAGACTCGGACCTACCAGACCAGGAGACGAATGGAAAGTGCCCTGGCATCCTGAAATACTGAACTGTGGCATGTACCAGACCTCTCAACCCACAAAGAGCAAAGACATCAGAGAAGGTTAGTGGGAAAAGCTGCCTGACTGAGTTTGTGGTTCGGCCA
>CM053626.1:320769275-320791085 GCA_028646595.1 Phalanger gymnotis | reverse complement strand
GGGGGGGAGGAAATGGGGAGAAAATTTGTAATTCAAACGCCTGTGAAAATCAATGTTGAAAACCAAACATGTCAAAAATAAATTTAAAAAAAATTAAGAAATAAAAAGCAGAGATTAAGGAATAAAAAAAAAGAATTATTCTAAAAAAAAAAGAAAATAACAACAAAAACATAAAAAAAACATAAAAACTTTGTAACCATTAGGAAGGTGGAATGGGCCCCTTAGGAGGGGGTGGCTTCCCCTTTGCTGGAGGCTATTAAGAGAAGGAGGGATAACTAGGTTATGAACATGGTCAAGAAGATTCTTGTTCGTGAAAAGGTTTAGCCAGAAGACCTCTGAGGACCCTTCCAACATTGAAGATCTATGTTAGGGCCTTACTTAGTGGTAGCTGAATTCAATTGGATGGAATTTGTCCAGAGCAACACATGAAAAAGGTTTATCAGGTCTGTGGGGAAAGAGGCAAAGATCCATATAGAAGCAATGCAAACCCAGAAGAGCTTGAAAATTCCATTCATTTTAAGAAGCAATTACCAGGCATCTACTTTGTTTAAGTCATGAAATGCAGGTTTAAGACTTCTGATTAAGTCCAGTCCCCTCCTTTTATAAGTAGGTAAAGCAACCAAATCCTCAGGAGGTAAGAAGGTCAAGTGATTGGCTAACCCCAGTCCTTTATTATTATCACTACATATACACACATTTATACATGTATATATTTGTATATATATATGTATGTATATATGTACATATATATTTACATGTGCATATATGTGCATATACACATTTATATATGTGTACATATATTTACACATTCATATACATGTAGATACATGTATATGTTTTTATATATTTATGTGTGCATATACATGCATACACACATACATATACACATACATACATACATCATATGGGTAGCTAGGTGGAACAGTGGATAGAGAGCAGAATCTGGAGTCATGAAGATCTTAGTTCAAACCTGGCCTCAGAGACTTACTAGCTGTGTGACCCTGGGCAAGAAGTCACTCATCCTGTTTGCCTCAGTTTCTTCATCTGTAAAATTAACTTGAGAAGGAAATGGAAAACCAATTTCAGTATCTTTGTCAAGAAAGCCCCAAAGGCAATCATGAAGAGTTGGACACGACTGAAATGACAGAACGACATCTATCACTCCTACGTGCCAAGCACTGGGCTAAGTGCTTTACTAATTTTATCTCATTTGATCTTCATAACAACCCTGGAAGGTAGATGTGATTATTATCCCCATGTGATGGTTCAGGAAACTGAGGTAGACAGAGCTTGAATGACTTGCCCAGGGTCACACAGCTAGTGTGTGTCTGAAGCTGGATTTAAACTCAGGTCCTGGCTCCAGGACAAGCTCTCTATCGCCTGCAGCGTCACCTAGCTGTCTCTACATATTATAGTGCACTATGTACTAATTATAACATTATATGATGTTACACACTAATACAACAATATAACACAAACCAATAATACGGCACAGATGTCATTGTTATGATTATCTCACCTGGATTCTGCCATGCATAAAATCTCTATCCTCTTTCTTTTCTCCCTTTCCTTTTCATTGTCAAGCATCTAGAGACCCACCCACACATTCTCTCTTCACTTCCTTGGCCCCCACTCACTTCTCAACATCTTGAATCTGGATTCTGGCCCACTACAATACTGAAACTGAAACTCTGAGAAGTTCCAAAGGTCTTTGAATTGATAGTGCTCATAATGTTTTCTCAGTCCTCAGCCTTCTTGAAGACTGCAGAATGATAGAATTAAGCAGGACCTTAGAACATAGATGTTTGCAGCTTTAAGTGCAATAATTTTTATATTATGCATACATATATAATGTGTATTGTGTATATTATGTATATATAACGTACATATAACATATATATATACATACATATGTTATATTATGTTTTATTCCAATAAGTGAAAAATACATCAACAAAGAACGTAGAAGACAAGTTGGGGAAGACTCTTAAACACAGAATGTCAGAGCTCAGAGGAACCTTAGACAACATCCAATCCAAGATGAAGAGCCTGAGCCTCAGGGAGGGAAACTCAGCCATGCAAGGACTTGGAACAGAGCCAAGGAGAGAATCTTGGTCTCTATTGCTGTGGTCTAGCCTGTGACTTCAGAGGAATCCCCTCTATAAAGTTCCTGACAATGCTAATCTGTTCTTAGCTTCATGATCCCCGAAGGTCTTGGAACAATGTAGGTGCCTTCACTCACACTCTTTCCAAGTCAAACTGGCCTACACGAACCACCTTCTATCTCCTTAAATTTACGTTTTCTATCTCCACAGCATCTCTCCTATCAGAACCTTTCTTTCTGCTTAGAAAGCTGTCACCCTAGTCAAGGTCCTCATCACCTATCCCCTGGATTATTGCAATGGCGTCCTCATCGGGTTCCTTGTCTCACATCTTCCCCCACTCTAATCCATCTTCTATATAGCTCCCAACATGATTGTTCTTTAATATAAATATGACCATATCCACTCTTCTAGCCACTCCTTCAACTCCCCAATGCCTCTAGGATCAAGGACACGCTCTTCTGTTTGGCATTTATTAAAGCTCATTCCAACCTGGCCATACTCTCACATTCCAACCTCTTTATGCATGGTCTCCCTTCTTCACTCTGTAATCTAACCAAATTGTTCTCTCTGTTTCTCCATCTCCCACCTCCATGTTTTTGCCCTGGCTGTCCCTTTTGCCTGCAACAAACTTCTTCCTTACCTCCACTTCCTGTAATGCATCTCTTTCTTTGAGATCCAGTTCACACACCACCTTCTAGGCGAAGCCTTTCCTGATCTTCCTCTTTATAACTGCCCTCTCTCCTTTCCTTACCTTTCTTCTGCATGTATTTATTTTGTCTCTCATCTCCCAAGATAGAAGGCGAGTTCTTTGACAACTGGGATTGATTCATTCTTTGTATTTGCACCGCCAGTGCCTAGCACA
This sequence comes from Phalanger gymnotis, assembly GCA_028646595.1. Classification (NCBI taxonomy): domain Eukaryota; kingdom Metazoa; phylum Chordata; class Mammalia; order Diprotodontia; family Phalangeridae; genus Phalanger; species Phalanger gymnotis. Next base: position 320,788,118 of record CM053626.1, on the reverse strand, counting down.
GTGGGGTAGTCAGTGCTCATCACTGATGCATGCTTTTGCCCAGGTGGTCTCCCACATATGGGATGAACTCCTCACTTCCACCTCTTAAGATTCTAAGATTGTAAGCTAGAAGGGCACTTAGAGATCAGAGTTGAACAGCCTTGTTTTACATCTGAGGAAACTGAGGCTGAGGGAGGTTAAGTGAACTTCCCAGGTTCCTACAGCTAGTAAATGTCTGAGGCAGAATTTGAACTCAGGTCTTCCAGTATCAAAGTCTGAGTACTTTACTCACTCTCTACTCCATAGATGTCTTGATGACATACCTCAGGCACCCACTATTGACAGAAGCCTTTCCTAATCTCCCTCGTTCTTGATGTTGATTCTCTCTTGACATGAATTTACATTAAGCCATATACTTCTCTCTCTCTAGGGTGTGTTTTTTGAGCAGAACATAGACTCTTTGAGGACATTTCATTTTGTCAACAGCTCCATGCTTGACCCAATATCCGGTGCAAAGTAGATACTTGATCCAGGGAAATTCAATGGGATTAAACTGGTTTGAATAATTTTCAGGTTGTATTTTTTCTGACATGAAGAATTCATTTACAAGTCAAATCCACACACTCACACACAGTCTGTCCCATCACTTTATCCCTTTTTGTTTGCACTTACCTTTTCTTGCATTATCTTGTTGGATAAACACAACAATTTTGTGAGGTAGGTGCCATTATTACCTCTACAACCCATTTTATAGATGAAGAGATGGAGGCTTGGAGAGATCAGATGATTTGACTAGCTAAGTGGTATAATGTATAGAGGAGTTAGAGAAGACCTGAGTTTAAACTCAGGCTCAGACACTTATGAATGACATGACCCTGAGCAATTCACTTAACCTCCATCAGCCTCAGTTTCATCAACTGTCAAATGGAGATAATAGCACTTCCCTCTCAGGTTTGTTGGAAGGATCAAATGAGAAAATATCTATAATATGATTTGCAAAGTGCTATAAATGCTAGCTATTATAATCATCTTCACCATCATCATCACCATCAGAGGTACAATAATGTGCTGGATTTGTTGTCAAGAAGCTCTGGGTTCAAATCCCACTTACCTTTGACCCCTAAAGGACAGTTTCCTCATCTGTAAAATGGGGGTAGTAATAGGATGTGCCTAACAAGTCATTTCAAGGATCAAATGAGAAGAATGAATTAGAGTACTTTGCAAAATTTCAAGTGTTATATAAATGTGAGCTACTCTGATCATTACCTAAGACTTGGACTGGCTCCTTATTCACCAACCAGACTTGGCTCTCATTGACTTTTGGCTTGCAAAAAAATCAAATCCACCTTCAGAGGACAAATGTGTACTGCCTTTATGCATTTCCCAAAGAATGTGCTCCAGGCACAAGAGCAGTTTCAAGATGTTTGGATCTTTTTATTCAATTCCACTCAGTTCAATGGAACAAACATTTATTAATTCTCCTACTATGTGCCAGGCACTGCACTAGGCACTTGGAATGCTGAGACCACTTAAGTGTCTGACAATCTCTTGGGAGATACACTCTATCCACAAATACAGAGTTTATACAAAGCAATATCAGGGTCACGGTTAGTAAGGTGAGAGTATTCAAATTGAGGATGGGGCAAACAAAGTCTTGAAATATGACCGTGGTACCTGAGCTATGAAGTTAGGGAGTCTAAGGGACAGAGGTGAGGAGGGGCTGCACCAAGGACAGACAACCTATTCCTCCTATTTGAATATCTCATAGACATCTCAAAGCTCTCAAACAGAATTCATTATCTTTCCCCCAAGCCCAAGCCTCTTCCCGATTTTCCCATTATTTCAAGGACATCGCCATCCTCCCTGGCTCACAATGCCAGTGGTATCCTTCACTCCTCACTAGCATTCTCACTATCCATTACTGTCAAATCTTGTTGACCTTCCAAACATCATGCTATATGTCCCTTTCTCTCCACTTTTTCTAGCCCAGACTATTGCAGGAGCCTCCTAGCTGGTCTCTCTGCCTCAATTCTGGGTATGCTCCAATCGATCCTCCAGACAGATGCCAAAGTGATTTCCCTAAAGCCCTAAGTCTGATATTGTCACTTCCCCCACTCAATAAACTCCTGTGCCTCCCTTTTACTTCTGGATCAAATATAGAATCCTCTGTTTTGGCCTTTAAAGCCCTCTGTATATTGTCTTCTTCCTAGCTTTCCAGTTTTTTCAGACTTTACTTCCCTCTCCAAAGCACCACCCAGCTACCCTGGCCTCTTTGCTCCTTACATGTAACACTCCATCTACCTGACTGAATATTTGAACAGGCTGTGCCAAGCACCAGCAGGCTTGCTATTACAAGATCTGTTCCATTCTCACCTTCTTGCAGGAAGTCCCCCTAGCCTCATGCATAACTGAGCATAGTTAGTTATCTCTTGCTCCTCCCATTCAATTGTGAGCTCCTTGAGGAAAAGGGGGATGCATTTGTATCCCCTGGACTTAGAAATTTCACTGATTATATTCCTGAAGCAGGGCCTCTAGATGACGCAATGGATAGAGTACCAGCAATGGAGTCAGAAGGACCCGATTTCAAATATGACCTCAGACAATTACTAGCTGTGTGACCCTGGGCAAGTCACCTAACCCTGTTTGCCTCAGTTTCCTTATTTGTAAAATGAGCTGGAGAAGGAAATGGTAAACCACTCCAGTATCATTGCAAGAAAACCCAAATGGGGTCACAATGATTTAGAAATGACTCAACAATAACAACACATCTCCTGAAGGAAGCTGATGTTACGCTTCAGCCTCTAGTTCTATAAATGCTTTACTCTATTTCAACATTAAAACAACCTCTTGGATTAGGCATTATCTCTCTTTTGCGTATGAGGAAATGGAGGCACGGAAATGTTGAATGACTTGCCCTCCATCACACAACTTGTGAATGTCTGGTGGGAGATTCGAACTCATGTCTGGCTTTAGGTGAATCACTCTGTTCCTATACTGTGTTAATGAACATTTGACTGTTTTAAAGATAATGAGTGTGAAGAAAGCCCCGAAATGAGAATCAGCTCCAGTGTAAAGAGTGTTAGACGTGGAGTTAGGAATAGATGAATTCAGTCTGTCATAGGTCACTTGTGACCCTGGGCAAGTCACTTTACCTCTGTCTATGTCAGTTCCTTCATCTGTTAAATGAAGATAATAATAACCCCCACCTCTCAGAGTTGTGAGAATCAAATTCAATAGTATTTATAAGGTGCTTTCCAAACCCTAAAGCACCCTATAAAGGCTAGCTATAATTATCGTTCATCACTATTATCAGTATTATGCCCGGCTCTGAGTGCCATAGTTTACAAAGGTCATTTATAAAGTAGAGAGAGTTGAGGTGAGAGCAATCAGGCTGGTGAAGGGCCACACACTTATGTCATGTGAGGATTGGTTGAATGAACTGGAGATGTTTAATTTTGGAGAAGAGAGGAATCGAGAAGACATAAAAATCATTTCAAAGATATGAAAAACTGGGCTGTGGAAAATGAATTAGATTTTTCTTGTTGGCTCTAAAAGACCAAACTGGGAGAGATGGCAGACATGACAAAGTGGCAAACGTAAGCCGATGGAAGGCGATCCTTCCTAACAATTGGAGCTGTCCAAAAGTGTGATATGATGTCGTGGGAGTGGATTTCCTAAGCAAAGACTGGATGACTCCTTGCTAAGTATGTCATTACCCGTTCAGGTGCAGGTTGGACTAGACAGTTTCTGAGGTGTTTAAGCTCTTAGATCTGATGATACAATAATAATAGCTAATATTTATATAGCACATACTGTGTGCCAGGCAAGTTGTAAATTTTATCCCCATGGTGCTATTATTATCTTCATTTACCAATCGAGGAAACTGAGATGAAGTGGTTTGTTCAGTGTCTGAGGCTAGATTTGAACTCAGATCTTCCTGATTCCAGGCCCAGCATTCTATCCACCAGGGCCATCAACCTGCCTCTATATTTTGCAGATCTTTTCTTCCTAAACTTCATTCCTTTTATCAGGACACAATGTCTTCCCTGCGTCATTAATTGGGCTAATTGTCTGAAGCATGCAACATCTCACCCCCTATTTTAGCTTCCTAGAGCACATGGAGGCAACATGGGATAGTAGATAGGGACTTGGAGTCAGGAAGTTCAAATCCTGCCTCAGATACTTAATAGTCCTGAGACGCTAAGTCACTTAAGCTCTCTGGGCCTCAGTTTCCACATCTGTGAAAATCAGGGGGATTAAACTAGATGGGCTTTGAGTTTCCTCAATCCACAGAGCCTGTGAGTCCATGAATCCCATCTTCCCTAAGCCCTTCCTCCCATCAGCAAACTAGGCTTTCTGTTTGTCTTTAAAACAGGCTCTTCATCTAAAGTTTGCAATATCTTTAAGCCCCCTAGTTCACCTTTCCAGAGCACAGGGCTTAGCCATAGTAATCAAAAACCACCTAGCCACCTCAGAGCTGGATGGCTAGACTGTGTCGTAGGAGGGAAGGGGTGATAAATCTCCTAAAGGGAGTGAGCAATTGCAAGGTTCTATTTAAAGTCAGATTGGAAATGTACATTTCAGCTTGGCTGAGGTGCTTGGGCATCAGCCAGCCTAATTGGCTCACATTTCTTTAATGCAGAGCACTATAAAAATTAAACTTGTCAATGATAAAACATTTACCAGTTGCCCTCTGGGTTTGTACTTTTAGAGGGATCTTCACTTCCAAATAAAAAAGAGGGACAAAGTAAGGTGTCCCAAACCAATGATGACATCCCTGAGGCAAAGAACAGCTCAGCAGGTAATCAGAGAATGAGAAGAACTAGAGCCATTCTTTGATCCAGGCCTTCCACATTCAAGAAGAGAAAAAAAAATATCCTTGGCAGGAAATTGAACCTGGGCATCCAGGATGGAACTTGAGAATTCTCCCATGGAAACAATAATTCACTTTGATGTCCACAAGGTTGGATTCCATTGTCTCTTGCCCCACCTAGGTTAGCACCCACCCTTCCTTCCAGGAAATGACATGGAATCATAGACTCAGAGATGGAAGGAGCCCAAAGCTCTTGTGTTTAAGTAATAGCACCTACATGGAGTCTAAAATCCTTTAAAAGGAAGCCTACAGAGTGCTTGTCTAACCTCCATTCAAGACCTCAGTGCTGTGTGACTCATTGTCTTCTGGAACATTCCATTGTCATAATTATTAGGACATACTCTAATGGATCTGTGATTTCAGCTATGGGTTACTCCCTCCATCATCATTAACAGTAGCATTTTTATAGTGCTTCAAGATTTTCAAAGGACTTTATATCACATCAAACATTATCTCCTTTGATGACCATCGGTATCATAGAATTATAGAATCTCAGATTCAAAATGGATGTCAGGGTCAACTATTACAAACCATCATTGAGCAAAAATCTACCCACTGTCTCCTGAGGCAGTCTATTACATTTGAGGAGAGCTTTAATTGTTATATATTATATGTCTACATGTTTATGTGTATATATAATATATCATATGTATAAATCTGTGTGTCTATATAATATATGCATGTGTCTATATGTATATGTATGTTTATATATATTTATTATTTACATATATTATATACATATATATATATATATGTATTATGCTATGCCCCCTCATTCCTCACCATCGAATCTAAAACTGTCTTGTTTCGACTTCTCCCTATTGCTTCTTGTCATGCCCTCAGTGACTGGAGAAAGCAAAGTTATTTCCTCTTCCAAATGACGATTTCTCAGCTAGATGAAGACAACCCTTGTGCCATCGTATTTCAGTTCTGCCAACTCATCCTCATATAGCAGAAACTGAAAGGCTTCATCATCTGGTCATGATCTTCTTGATATTCTCCAAGGTATCCACGTCCTTCCTAATGTGGTTCCCAGAATTGCACCCCTGCTTCAAATGTGGGATCAGCACTGGATCAAATGATGCATCACCTCCCTAGCCTTGAATGTCCTCCACTTCCCTTTATGCAGCCTAAGAAGATATTAGATTGGGGAGGGGGGCTCTCAAATCACATGGTTGATTCATATAGTGTTTGCAATATACTACTTTACTCGACCCTCATATTTTTTTCAAACAAACTTCATTCTAGCTACACATTTCCTGTATTATAACCCTTCAGAAATGGATTTATTTAAATTATATAAAACTTTATCTTTATTTCTATTAAGTGCCATCATATTAGCTTTAGTTTAGAATTCATTCCTATTAACTTTTTTTTTGCTTTTTAAGTATCATTTTTCCAATTATATGTAAAAGCAATTTTAACATTTATTTTTTTTTAATTTTGAGTTCCAAATTTTCTCCTTCCTTCTTCCTCTCACCCCTTATTGAAAAAGGCAAGCAATTTGAAATATTATACATGTTCAGTCACATAAAATATACTTTCATATTAGTCTTGTTGTGAAAGAAAATATAGGCAAAAAACTCAAGATAAATAAAGTGAAAAAAATAGCATGCGTGGATCTGCATTTTGACTATCAGTTCTTTGTTTTTTTTTTGAGGTGGAGAGCATTTTTCAGTATGAGTCCTTTGGAATTGTCTTAGATTGTTATATTGTTGAGAATAGCTACAGCATTCATGGTTGATCATCATTTAATATTGCTGTTACTGTGCGTACTGTTCTCCTAGTTCTGTTCATTTCACGTTGCATCAGTTTATACAAATCTTTGTAGGTTTTTTGAAACCATCCTGTTCATCATTTCTTATCCACAACAGTATTCAATCACAATCATATACCTCAACTTGTTCAGCCATTCTCCTCTATTTCTAATTCTTTGCCACTACACAAAGAGCTACTATAAATATTTTTGTACATATAGTTCCTTTTCCTTTTTTTTTTTTTAAAAAAAAAATCTCTTTGAGATACAGACCTAGTCGTGCTATTGCTGGGTCAAAGGGTATGCACAGTTTTATAGTCCTTTGGTCATAGTTCCAAATTGCTCTCCAGAATGGTTGGATCAGTTCATAACTCCACTGACAGTGCTTTAGTACCCCAATTTTCCCATATCTACTGCAACATCTGTCATTTTCTTTTTGTCATATTAGCCAACATGAGAGGCGTAAGGTGACATTTCAGAGTTTTTTAATTTGCATTTCTCTAATCAATCGATATTTAGAGCATGTTTTCATGTGGCTATAAATAGTATGATTTTTCTGTCTGAAAGCTGCCTGTTCATATCTTTGCCTATTTATAAATGGTGGAATGAATTGTACTCTCATAAATCTGACTCAGCTCTCTAAATATTGGAGAAGTCATGCCTTTATCAGAGAAACTCCCAGTGAATATTTTTTCAGTTATGATCACTGTATCTTCCCTCCATCATATTTTCCCCATGTATACTTCTCTTTCTCCCTTTACCTTGTCTCTTCTCAAAAGTGTTTTGCTTCTGACCACTGCCTCTCTTAATATGTCCTCCTTCTATCAGTGCTCTACCCTCTTCTCTTATCCCCTTTCTGCCCTATTTTCCCATAGGTAAGAGAGATTTTCATACCCAAGTGAGTGTGTATGCTATTTCTTATTTGAGCCAATTTTGATGAAAGTAAAGTTTGAGCATTGTCTGCCACTCCCCACTCTTCCCATCTTCCCCTGTACTGTAAAAGCTCTTTCATGCTTCTTTTATTTGAGAAAATTTACCACATTCTACCTCTCCCTTCTCCTTTCTTCCAGTGAATCCATCTTTCTCACTCCTTAATTTTATTTTTTTAGGTATCACCCCATTATAGTCAACTCACACTTATGCCCTCTGTCTCTGTAGACTCTGTCTAACTTCTCTAATAATGAGAAAGTTCTTAGATGATACAAGTATCTTCTTTCCAGGTAGGAATGTAAATGGTTTAACTTTATTGAATCTCTTGTGATTTTTCTTTCTTGTTTATCTTTTTATGCTTCTCTTGAGTCATATTTGAAACTCAAATTTTCTATTCAACTCTGTTCTTTTCATCAGAAATGCTTGAAAGTCCTCTATTTCATTAAATGTCCATTTCCCCTTCTCCCAAAGGATTATACTGTTTTGTTGGGTAGATGATGGTTATAATACTAGTTCCCTCGCCCTCTGTAATATCACATTCCAAGTGCTCTGACCCTTTAATATATAGGCTGCTAAATCTTGTGTTATCTTAACTGTGGCTCCATAATATTTGATTCATCTCTTTTTGGCTGCTTGCAATATTTTTTCCCCTACCTGAACTTTGGAATTTGGCTGTAATATGTTTTGGGAGTTTTCGTCTTGGGATCTCTTTCAGGAGGTAATCAGTAGATTCTTTCAATTTCTATTTTACTTTCTGGTTCTAGGATATCAGGACAATTTTACTTGACAATTTCTTGAAATATAATGTCTAAACTCTTTTTTGATCATGGCTTTCAGCTATTGCAATAATTCTTATCTCTCCTCAATCTATTTTCCAGGCCAATTGTTGCTTTTTTTTCCAATGAGATGTCTCACCTTTAATTCTCTTTTTTTTATTCTTTTGATTTTGTTTGACTGAGTCTTGATGTCTCATAGAGTCATTAGCTTCCACTTGCCCAATGCTAATTTTTAATGAATTATTTTCTTCAATGAGTTTTTGTACATCCTTTCCCCCCATTTGACACATTCTTTTCTTCAACCTTTTTTGCTTATCTTTTTGTACTTGGCCAATATTGCTTTTTAAGGCATTCTTCTCCTCAGTGAATTTTTGTACATCTTTTTTTTTCCATTTGGCCAATTCTTCTTTTTAAGGAATTCTTCTTTCGATTGGATTTTTGTACTTTTGCCATTTGATCTATATTGTTTTTCCAGTGTTATTTTCTTCAACATCTTTTTGTGCCTCCCTTACCAAGTTGTTGTCTCTTAAATTGTTTTCTTGAATCACTTTTATTTCTTTTCCAATTTTTTCCTTTTATTACCTCTTATTTGATTTTTTTAAATTGATTTTTTTAAATAGCTCTTCCAGGAATTCTTTTTGGATCTGTGACAAATTCACATTTTTTTGTGGCTTTGAATGTAGGTATTTTGATATTGTTGTCTTCTTCTGAATTTTTGTTTTTATCTTCCCTGTCATCATAGTAATTTTGTATGGTCTGATTCTTTTCTTTTTCTCCTTCCTTCCTTCCTTCCTTCCTTCCTTCCTTCCTTCCTTCCTTCCTTCCTTCCTTCCTTCCTTCCTTCCTTCTTTCCTTCCCCTCTCTCTCTTTCTCTCTCTCGCTAATTTTCCCAGTTTATTTCTTGACTTTTAACTTTATGTTAAAGTTGGTCTCTGAGGCTATATATGAACTCAAATCTTTGAACTCAGGTCTTCCTAATTCCAAGACATCTATATAGATCTTCCCCCACCATAGATAGATAGATCTACAAGTAGATGGATAAATAGATATTGTCTATGCTTTCATCCAAGTCATTGATACCAATGTTAACCTTTTCCATATAAAAGCATAGATATTTGGGAAATTTTACTATGTATCTCCTTCCAAGTCAACAATGACTTTGCTGCAATACTCACTATGTTTCCACATGGTCATTCAATCAATTCCATGTAGGTCTAATTGGATCTTTTCTTGTTTCCCCAAGAATTAATAAATAGGCTTCATCAAATGTCTTGCTCAAATCTAGTTAGACTTTGTCTCCAGATTTCCTTTTAATTGCCAGTCTATTATTCTGAAAAAAGGAAATGTGGTTTGGCATATTCTTGTGGAAACCTGGCTTGTTCTTTGTGAGGACTACTTTGTTTCTAGATATTTTTCAAGTCTTTCTGTGCCAACGGATGTCAATTTTACCAGTCTATCATTTGCTACAGTGACTTGTAGTCATGTAGACATGAAGGTCATGGAAAGTAAGAGTTATTATAACATTAGAAATAGACAAGTGATATTCTAGTCAATATAAGCTAGCATTCCAATGACCGTTAGCAGTACTCTCTCCTTCCTCAAATTACTTTGCATTTAGTTATCTGTGTATATTATATAATCTCCTCCTCACATCATTCTGTACCAGAGAAGTGAAAACTCATTGAAAACAGAGATTAAATTATTTTGCACTTATAGATATATGTCCCTATGATACAAACAATGTAGCATAGCATCGTTCATTTTGAGCTTGAAGGAACCTTACAGGCCATTAAATCTAACCCACTCACTTAACAAATAAGGCCAATAATAGTGATAGAGTTGGAGGTCATACATCAAAAGTAGGATTTGTAGCCAAATCTTCCTGACTCCAAGATTAGCGCTACCCATGATGCCATGCTGCCTCTCAGGTGTCACTGAACATGAGCATTTGTTGTTTTGATGTGTTTTATTTTGACATTATAAACATTTACAGAGTACTCCCACTTTATTAGAGGTCTCTTGAGTCAAGTAAAATTAACAAATAACAAAATTAATGAAAAATTAAGTAAAACTAACAGTGGTCCCCTTTTCTCCCTTCCCCATCCATTCCTGCCCCTCTTCCTTCCCCTCCCTCTTTTCTTTCCTTCCCCATTTCTGTCCTTCCCTCCATCCTTTCTCCTTCCTCCCTTCCCTGGCCTAGATGACGCCATGGTGGAGACAGCCGAGGAGGTCACAGAGTCCGCCGAAGCGGACATCATGGGGCTGTGCCAGGACATGTTCTCCGAAATGGCCACATACTCGATGGGCAAGCTGACAGCTATCAATGAAGACTATAAACTTTTGGAAAATGTGAACAAACCGACTAGCTTGAAGTATCTAGGAATAAAAGATATTACAGTAAACATAAGTAGAAACCTAAAGGGCTTAAACCAGAAACATGCAGCACTTCAGCTTTGTCTGGATCAGATCATTCTAATTGAGGTGCAAGTAGCAGTTCTTGAGTGAGCAGCTTACAAGTTGGATGCATATTCAAAGAAACTAGAAGCAAAGTATAGCAAGTTAGAGAGGCGATGAAAGAATTCTTTAGCACAAAGACTTTTAGCTACAAGCATGTTTTATAAAAGCTGAAGTAAGTGGGATGGAACTTATCACTGTGCTTCAATTCCTAAAGAGAAGTGGTGCTGCTGATCCAAGGAGAATCCCAGCCCCCACTTCTGATTGGATGTGTAACTCTGGCCACCCATACCCACCCATATTTTCCTAAACCTCTACCCCCTGGAACCTCATCTTATCGCGTGCTTCATTGTGTGCCCTGGACCAAGGCTCAGAAATCAGGATCAACCCTGTCTGGAGCAGACACAAATGAAAGACTCTTGTCTCCCTGTCTCCTACCTTCTTCCCTCTCCCCTAGGCCCCCCCAACCCCTTTCACAACCTGTTCTTGAACTTAAACAATAAATGCCGGCATATGAAAAAAAAAACTAACACTGACCTCATCTCAAATGGCATGCAAGATTTCAAATCTGTGGCATTCTCTGCCTACCTCCCTATTACAAAAATAATAGCAGAAATATATTTTAGCTCCCTCATATTCCCTCCCCATTGGGAAAAAAAAGATAAAAAATATCCTACTTCCTCATAACAAATATGTATAGTTAAGTTAAACAGAAACTAGAATCCTTTCCAAGAAATTCAGGGGTGAAAAAAGGCTGTCCCTTGTCACTATTTCTATTTCACACAATACCAGAAATGCTAGCTACAGCAATAAGACAAAAAGAATAACCCTAGGTGAAGAAGAAACAAAAATATCCCTTTTTGCAGAGGGTATGATGAGCTACTTAAAGCACTCTAAAAGTCAACTAAAATTAATTGAAATCGTAACTTTAGAAACTTGTAGAATATAAAATAAATTCAGTATTTTTAGATAATACCAATAAAACGTAGTGAGAAGAGATAAAAAGGGAAATTCCATTTAAAATTACTGCAGAATTTAAAACAAAGAGGCCTCAGAGACAGCTCGTGCACACATAGAGAGATGAGAGTGGTGCTACTGTGTTTAAGTAATGGGCAGCTAGGTGGATCGATGGATAGAGCCCTGGCCCTGGAGTCAGGAAGACCTGAGTACAAACTCAGCCTCACATACTAGCTGTGTGACCCTGGGAAAGTCACCTAACTTTATTTCCCTCACTTTCCTCATCTGTAAAATGAACTGGAGAAGGCAATGCAAACCATTCCAGCATCTTTTCCAAGAAAACCCCAAATGGGTTCACACAGAGTTGGACACAGCTGAACAACAATCTAAGTAACAGAAAGAAGGCTAGTTAACTACAGCATAGAAGGTCTGTAGGGGAATATTATCTAATAAGGCCATTGATATAGCCCTGCTAAGCTCTCCCTTCAAGGTTATTTCATCCTTCTTTAAGATCCTATGAGCACTCAATATGGGAATATAACATGATTAAAATGAATGGCGTCAATCAGAAGGCTACAATCATGGGATCTTGTATCTAGAGTTGGGAAGAACCTCAGAGGCCAGGTAGTTCAATACCTTCCTTTTAAAGTAGAGGAAACTGAAACCCAGAGAGGTTAGGTTATTGTTCTAAGGTCTCAGAGCTAGTAAACATCAGAATTCAAACCCAGGACCTCTGACTCCAAAGTCAGTAGTCTTTCCACTGGACCAGACTGACTCTTTGCACCTAGCCCAATGCTGGGCACAGAGTACATATTTTAAAAATATTTGTTGGATTGAATCAAATGTTGGACTTTGGTCATACTGATTGGGATTTATCTATTGAACAAGATGCCAAAGATGTCGTGGTTTTTGAAAACAAGAACTCCTGGACAAAGCTGTGGGTCACCCCTCAAATAGCAGAAGATGCTTAATTTTTTTGACGGGTAAACCATCCCCTTTTCATTCCTTTTCACAAATTCTGCTTTGGATGTTGGAGTCGCTGGTGGAAAGGTGAGCCCCAGGCTCATGCTCCAGGCAGAAGGTGCAGCCTCTCTGAGGGAGGGAGAAACTCCATTAGGTCATCAACACTGGCCATGGGTCAGGAACTTCAATGAAAGCTCCCTAAGTTTCCATTTGCTATTTTTGGAGAACATTCTCTACTGTCTTGTCTCATTTCCTCAGGCTGGTTTAGAGGGTCTTTAATTACACATCTGACCCAAGAGAAAGCAAAGAAATTATGTCGATAAATAAACCTTTCCCACACAGATTCACCTCAAGGGAGCACGTCAGGCCTGGGGCCCACCCTCATCTCTGCCAGGAATATGTCTAATAATGAAAATAATAAAATCTCTTGTGTTTATAGAATACTTTGAGCATGGAGAGTTCTGTCCATTTTTAAAAGCCTTCTTTACTTTCATTATCTTGTGCTTAACACAGTTCCTGACACTTAGTGGGCATTTAATGTTTAGACATAGCTGTACCTCAGTTTCCCCACCTATATAAAATAAAGACTATATATATATAAAATAAAGATCTCTATAGTTCCTTTCATGATGTCTATAGACCACTGGGTGTTGGAACTGGGGACAATCCTTGCTTCATGACTTATCAGTAGGGACTTTACTGGGGGTAATCTGGAAAATCACAGGATCATGCTTGACATGGTGGTATATAAATATATATAAATGTATATTCCCTCCTCTCCCTCCCTCATACAGCTGGAAGGTAACTCAAAGGCCATTTAGTCTAATTCTTTCATTTAACAAGTGTGGAAAATGAGGCCCATGGAGGACAAAGGTCTTTCCCAAGGTCATATAGGTAGTCCATGCTAGAGGAAGGATTTGAACCCAAGATCTCTGACTCTAAATTCTGTAATCTTTCTTTTGTACTGTATATCTTGGCTCCAGAAGGCACAGTGAGGAATCATTCATGGAAAGCACACACACACACACACACACACACACACACACACACACACACACACACCCAGAATCAAAACCCAACCAAACCAAAACAAAAACTATTTTTAATTTTGGTTAAAAGAAAAATGTCCTGGGGCAGCTAGGTGGCACAGTGAGTAGAGCAGTGGCCCTGGAGTCAGGAGGACCTGAGTTCAAATGTGGCCTCAGACACTTGACACATTTACTAGCTGTGTGACCTCAGGCAAGTCACTTAATCACAATTGCCCTGCCTTCCCTCCTCAAAAAAAAAAAAGAATGTAAGAAAAATGTCTTAACAATTAGAGCTTCCCCAAAGTGCAGTAGGTTTCCTAATAAGGTGGTGGGTTGCTTGCCATTGTAATTTTTCATATAAAGGCTGGATGACTATTTGCTAGATATGTTGGACAGTGGATTCTTCCTCAGATGTGGCATTGGACTCAACGACCCCTAACATTTCTTCCACTCTAAAAGTCTGTGATTCTGGATGAACAAAGGAAATACTATTAGAATGAGAATCGGAGAACCTGATTCAGATTTGGGTGTTGGTAACTTATTGCCTGTATGACCTTGGGCAAGCCATTTCCCATCTCTGGGCCTCAGTTTCTTCAACTGTAAAATGAGAGGGTTGGACTAGAAGACTTCTGAGTCCCTTCCAACTTTAAATCTATGGTCTTATAATCATATTGACCCTTCATTTGTCTCATTTGAAAAATGAATAATTGGGCTAAATGATTTCTAAGATCCTTCATGGTTCTTTCATATGTTCAATCTCTCCATAAGTTGTCCTATATAAAATTATTCTATAAAGTGCCTTTAATTCGCTTTAAAAAATTGATCCTCACAATAACCATGTGTGGTCAACCACAAGATGTTCTTATCTTTATTATATGGATGAGTAAAGTGAATCTCAGAAAATTAGCCCTCCCCAAGTTAAGCAACTTGTTCTAGTTCACAGGGCTAGGAGGTGGCTAGTGTGGGATTCAGCCCCAGCTTTTCTAACTTCAAATAGAGTGCTCTTTTCCATATTTGCCTGCCTCCTAGAAGAGTACGCAATGGTTCAATCTAGAGAATAAAATGTGTATCTACCTCAAATATTCCCGTTTGACTTTGTGGGTCATTCTAGGATGGAAAGATGATAAGAGAGCAAATCTAATTCTGGGAAGGACCTCAGAGTCCATCTAGTCCTAGATGCACATTTTATAGATGAGAAAACTGAGTTCCAAGGAAATTTAGTGACATGATTTCTTCAAAGTCACACAGGTAGGAAGCAGCAGAGATGAAATTTGAATCCCAGGCCTTTGGATTTCACCATGCTGAGAATAGCTACATGCATATCTCAGATCAGGTGCTGTCTCCTCCATAAAGTCTTTCTTAACTCTCTCCAATTGTTACCCTTCTCTTTCCCCAAATTCACTTTGTATTTATTTCCTATACATCTTACATATATTCATCTATATACATGTCATTCCTTCAACAGAATACAGGTTCTTAGAAGACAGAGGCTATATCTTTTTTTATCCGTGTATCCTTAACATCTAGCATCATGTCTGGCACACAGTAGGTGCTTACATAATGCTTATTTAATTGAGTTGCAATTAATTTCTTCATGAACCTACTCATAGGAGGTTTGAACTGGTTCTTGTCTCAGGCCACTGAGCTGTCCTCTGCCTTCCATAATTAAGCAACTTGAGAAATCCACAGAGGTCGATAAATTTAGGAAACGCTTACATAAAACAGAATATAAAGTGGCCAGCCCTGCCATCAGAAGCCAGTAAAAGTCAATCGCTTTCCGCAGCACCTCCACAAATGGCATTATGTCATTGCCTAATATTAGCAAGAAATTGTAAGGTTTTGTTCGGTGGGTTATAAAATGTAATGAGTCTCACATCATCTAACTAATATAAAAAGGAATTGAAAGAAAGTGATTTTCAAAACTAGCTTCCAACTCCTTGGCTACTTCTGGGGTTGAGGAAATCTCGCCCATCAAGAAATGAATTTGAGTGCTTTTCAGTGTGGTGAGACATTTTTTCCCCTCTTTCCCCCACCTCCTTCATCTTCTTTTTTAACTAGGAACACACAAGAAATCCATTTTGAAAATCAGGTGGTCTTGGCTGACAATTTCTCGCAATGAGTATAAATAGCAAAGTGTCCAGAAAACGGAAAGTTTTTCTGATGCCAGTAAAGGGATGGTTTTATTAGTTCTGGGCTAAGGTACAGGACATTAACTTTTGCAGACCCGGCCATCCTCTCTCTCCCTCCCATCTCTTCATGCTAGGCTGGCCCCCAAAGTCATTGTAGACTCAGAGAAATGAGGCGATGTGTCTCCAGTGGTTGGTGTTTGTTTTCCTAAATGAACAAAGATGCATGCACAGAAAGGCACCAGCCGAGTTCCCCTCTTCTGAAACTGGGGCCTTGGACACCCATTTGTTTGGGAGTAGGAAGGAATCGATCATTCCAGTGAGGCTTCCATGTCCCTGTGCCAAATACCTGGCTTGTGTCTACATTAAGTATGATCTGTAAAATCGAGAGAGCTCATGGCTCCCCCACAGTTCAGATTCACGGACATAAGCAAACAAGTCTGCTTAGGATAATATATAGCATGGGCTGAGCCGTACAGCTTTCTAAATAAACTGTCTGCATATTTGGGGAAGAGAAGCGTATATGTGGTGCGGATGGCTGACATAACAAGTTCTGTTTTTCTTCTTTGTCAGCGGTACTAATCAGTAGAGTAGTAGGAAATGGATGGTCTCCAGGAGCTTTTGGAGTCACACCCTTAAGATGGGGGCCCTCACTTAACCTCTAGATTTTATCTGGAGCAGCCACGGTCTTGCTGAACCATTGGATCCTCTTAAGAAATCACAGAGTCTTGGAGGTGGAAAGGATCTCAGAGGTCATCCCACTCAACCTACCACTCAGTACACGAATCTTTTCTGTGACGCCACTGATGGTCTGCTCATGTGGACAATATTGGAACTCTGTGAAGAGCATGGTGTAGTATAAAACACTCTGTACTTAAAGTCAGACGATGAGGTTTGGAATTCTCTCTGCCGTTTACTATTCAGGCGACCTTAGACTTCACCTCTGTAAGTCTAAGTGTCTTCATCTGCATAAAGAGGTACTAGAGAACCTCTAAGTTCCCTTCTAGCTCTAGGATAAAGACATTCTTCCTTGTGCTGGATTGAAATTTTCCTCCCTGGAACTTCCTCTACTGGCCTTTGTTGTGTCCTATAGAAGTAATCAATTAGTCAACAAGCATTGCCTGAGTGCTTATTGTTTTCCAGGCACCAAGCTCGGCTCCCAGAATAAAAAGACAAAAATACAAAGCCCCTAACTCCAGGGATCTTACATTTTATTTGGGACAACAAACAGACATATATAGATATAGTTATCAATATCTATATGCACAAAATAGAAGATAATTTTGTAGTTTTATGTGGGTATTAACACTAGCACCTTGTGAGTGGGGAGAAAAACAGCCCAAATAAAGGCTATTTAGTCCTTCCATATTGCAACTGTTCAAATATATGTAGTCAGTATCATAATTATTAAGTTCTCCATAATTTTTTTCCACACAAACCACCCTTAGGTCCTCCATCTTTCCACCTATTCTGAATGTTTCTTGTATATGCCTAGTTATTTACATGTTGTCTCTCCCATTAGAATGTAAGTTGACCAAGGGCAGGGATGGTTTTTTGCCTTTCTTTGTATGCCCAGTGCTTACTACAATGCATGGCACGTAGTAAGAGCTTGAAGGTTTCCAGGATAATAACTATCCCTGTCATTCTCTTCTAGGAACTTTTATTGGTCTGAATCCCTCGCAAGATTTGGAGACCCAAACTGAACAAAATGGTCATATAACTGACTCCATTCAGAATCCCGTGGAACTATTCCCTCTCTTGATCACACCCCCTTTGGAGAAGAGTAGAAGCTATGCTCTTATTGAGTAAACCAAAAAGTTATTCCTTAAGGCATTGACTGATTGACTAACAAAAAAAAATTCCTTCCCCTATTGTGGCCTATGTTCTTTTTTCTAACTTAGTGCTTCCCATATAGTATATATTTAATAGCTGTCTGTTGGATTGCATTGGATACACCACATCTGCTTGATGTACAATGAGTGTTTTTGGTAATGAATTCTGAATAAAGAAAAAAAAATTCTGAGAGTAAGAACAGACTCAGTGCCTTGGAAGAAAGAGGTCTGCTATTTAAAACGGCAGTTAAGTTGATTCAAGGTGATACTTAAGGGTATCTGGAAATTCTGGCCTTCTGGTCAGTTTTGTCTTCATTGGAGTTTGATGGTATTGAACCAAGTAGAGTCATCCATCCCTACGAGCCTGGCTGAAAACAGGTCATATGAAATGAAAGTTAGACTTCTTATTGTAGTGGGATGTCCAAAGGATAACACTTTTGATGGCAATCATCCAAGGCCAGAAAAACCAATGAATTACCATGTGGAAGAGATTGCCATTGGATATGTTCAGAATATAGTCAACCTTTTACTGCCTTAGCAGCCCCCAGGAAACACAATGGCTTTTGTCTCTCCAAAGATCTGCACCCCCTTTCACTCCCAGCCTTGGATAGCAGCTCGGAGGAAACCCTGAATTTGAAGGCAAAGAACCCGGCATCAAATTCCAGGACTTGTCATAGGGTAAGATAAGCAGCTAAGTGAATAGAGTGACAGAATTGGAATCAGAAAGAAGGTTGTTCAAGTTCAAATACTGCCACAGAAACCTGAGAGTTTCTTATAACCTCATATCCATCACTGCCTACTCAAGTTTGCAGTTGTCCTTAGTGAAGATCCAGATCTTTATCATCTCCTGTCCAAATTATGGCAACAGCCTCCTAAGTAGCCTCCCTGTGGTCAGTCCTTCCCCTACCAATCCATGCTGCCCACAGGCAACGAAGGGATATCCCTAAAGTTCTGGTGTGATAGAGTCACTGCCCTGTCCAAGAAGCTTCCATGGTTCCCCATTGCCCTTGGAATAAAATTCTAAATCCTCTGTTTGGCATTTAAAATCAGTAAAGTATTGCACAGAACTGGTCAATGTACTAGGCCCTCCATAGGTGAATGGCCTTGCTTCTTCTATACCTTTGTACAAACTTCATCCATACATAGAACATTACCCCTTCTCGCCCCCG
>CM053626.1:320758888-320769175 GCA_028646595.1 Phalanger gymnotis | reverse complement strand
TTCACCTGTTAAATGCTAAGCCCCAGTCCCAAAGCCCTATCAGGTGTGAAACCTGTGTGGGCGTAGATCAAGGACTTAAAAGGGGCCAATTCGGGAACCAATGGGTCTCTGGACTCTGGTCTCTAGTCGTTGAGGCGGGACTTAAGAATGCCAGAGGCTTGGCTGCGAGGAGAGGCGAGAAAATTATAGCTGGAAAAAATCCGAAGCAGAGTCGACCCCTGTGTGGACCCAGGAGTTCGAGGGGTGAATATGATTTATGCCATCTTATTTTTCTGTGGTCTCCTGGCTACTCTTGTGAGGCGGGCCTACTGGGCCTGGAGGCTTGTGTTCACAATACTGGAATGGCAGGTTGGTTCGCTAACTTGTTGCTCTGGGCCCTGAATAAATTTTTGGATGCCTTCTGCTTGGAGAATTCTGTATACCCATCGCTTTCAAACCATTCAGATATTTATATGATCCTTTTTGAGATCATAAATTCGGCCTTCCTACTACAGCTCCTTTGACAAAAAAATGAAAATAAAATACTTTGTCTTTATTTTGTGTATTGTGCCTGACATATTATACCTGCTTAACGAAGGTCTGTTGAATTGAATTGAATTGAACTTGGGCACCTTGACACCAACTCACAGCTTTTCCAGCTTGGGGCACTCTGTTTGTTGGACCTTCAAAAAGAAGGGATCAGTCACTGACCACCGGGAGATATCAGACTGATAATTATAACCACCTTTCCAAAATCACGAGGCTCTTACAAAAAGTGTATAGGGGCTAGAGGAAGGAAAAACCGGAAAACATTTAAAAAAGTTAAATGTAGGGCTGGCAGAATGCAGCTGAATCCTCCTAGTATTTCCCTCCAAACAACTTTAAAATAATACCTCAAATCAAATTTTGGACTGACAGAACCAAGGAAAGATCAGAAGGAGACGTTTTTTCCAGCCTAAGACAACTTAGGAGGTACACAGGAGAGTTCTGTAACATCAGGGTGGGCATGGAGAACAGCAAGAGCAACAGCAGTGGGGCTTGGAGGCCATGACAGCAGCACCAGCAGCAGCAGCACCAGCATCAGCAGCTTCAAGGGCTCTCAGATTGGAGACAGTAAGGGGGTAGAACAACTGGTCAGAGATTATAAATGACTATTTGTTGGCAGTGGGTGCAGCTGGTGTTAACTGGTAACTCTACTGCCCATGTGTGGTTCTGGGTTGCAGTTCCAAGGCAATGCAGAGTGCTAGTACTTGTGGCTGGAGGGGAGCAGGGGCCATTCCTGGGGAAAGACCAGGATACACACTAGGAGAGCAGTGGCCACACCTTTCCCCAGATCACACTGCCTTGGAGGCACCAAAAATCTTTCAGATCTCCATAACTAGCTCTGAAAACAGCAGCATGAAAAAGCCTAAAGCATGCCACTGTGTCTCCCTACCACCAGGCAAGCAGAGCCCAATTTTAACATAAAGTTCAAAGGGAAGAAACAGGCTGGGAAAATGAGCAAACAACAAAAAAAGGACTTGACCACAAAAATCTACTATAGTAGTAGGGGAGACCAAGACATAAACTTAAAAGAAGCCTACAGTGTGAAACCATCTACATGCAAAGCCTCTAAAAACTGCTAATTGTACCCAAGGCCAGCAAGAAGTCCTTGAGGAGTTAAAGATAGAGATAAAAGTTGTAGAGGAAAATTTTGGAAAACAAATTAGAATAATGCAAGAAAATTAGGAAAAGAATTAACAGGTTGGCAAAAGAAGCACACACACAAAGGAGATAAGAGAAATACTTTGAAGAGGGATAAAATAAAGAGAAAGAGAGGGGGAGAGAGAGAGAGAAAGAGAGAGAGAGAGAGTAATAAACAGAAGAAAATATGATTGAGGGAAACACACAATTAGTAATCATAATTATAAATGTGAATGGGATAAATTCACCCATAAAATGGAAGTGAATAACAGAGATTAGAAACCAGAATCCAACAATACACTGTGTACCAGAGACATACTTGAAATAGAAGGATATACAAAGAATTAAAATAAAATGCTGGAGCAGAGTCTATTATTCTTTAGTTGAAGTAAAAAGAGGCAGGAATAGCAATCGTGATCTAAGGTAAAGTAAAAGCAAAGATAGATCTAATTAAAGGAGATAATGAGGGAAACTACATTTTATAAAAGGTACCATAGACATGAAGTAATATAAAAGAATTACAGTAAGTTTTTCTAATGAAGGACTCATTTCTCAAATACATAGGGAACTGAGTCAAATTTATAAAAATAAGAACCATTTCTCAGTTGATAAATGGTCAAAGGATATAAACAGGAAGTTTTCAGAGGAAATCAACGGTATCTATAGCCATAGGAAAAAAAAAGGTTCCAAATCACTATTGATTAGAGGAAAGCAAATTAAAACAACTCTGATGTATCACCTCACACCTATCAGGAATGACAAATGCTGGAGGAGATGAGGGAAAATAGGTATATTAATGAGCTATTGGTGGAGTA
Source organism: Phalanger gymnotis (assembly GCA_028646595.1). NCBI lineage: Eukaryota > Metazoa > Chordata > Mammalia > Diprotodontia > Phalangeridae > Phalanger > Phalanger gymnotis. The sequence goes on along the minus strand of CM053626.1, from coordinate 320,766,698 downwards.
GTAAACTGGTTCAACCATTCTGCAGAACAATATGAAACTATGCCCAAAGAGGTATAAAACTGTGCATACCTTCTGATCTTAGACCTGGACCCCAAAGAAATCAAATAAAAAGGAAAAGGACTTTTATATACACAACATTTATAGCAACTCTTTTGTTGTGGAAAAGAATTTGAAATTAAGGGGATATTCATCAATTGGGGAGTGGCTGAACAAATTGTGGCATATGATTGTCATGGGGTACTATCGTATTGTGGAAAATGACAAGGAGAGTGGTTTCAGGGAAAAAACCCAACATGGTAAGACTATATGAAGTGATGCAAGTGTAGTGAGAAAAATTGGGAGATCATTGTGCACAGCAACACAATGTTGTAATGATGATCAATTGTGAAAAGCTTGGCTACTCTGATCAATAAAGTGAACCAAGACAATTCTAAAGGACTCATGAAGAAAAAAATGCTATCCCACTCCAAAGACAGAGCCAATAAACTCTGAGTACAAACTGAAGTATCATTTTCTTCCTTTACTTTTCAGTTTTATTGCTTTTTTGTGATATGGCCAATGTGGAAATAAGTTTTGCATGATTTCACGAGTATAATCGATAGCATATTGTTGGCCTTCTCAGTGGTGGGGGAGGTGTGGGGAGGAGGGAAAGAATCTAGAACTCAAAATTTAAAAAAGAAAAATGTTTTAAATACAAATGTATATTTTTAAAAAGTGAAATGTTTTAGAAATAAAATGTATTAATAGCAATAAATATATTATATGGACTCTTAAGTGGTCCCTGATCCAATGATCTAAGTACTCCATTGAATCCTTCCTCCAAGAGGCTTTTTGCAGAAAAAGAAATCTGGGCTAAGATGAGGAAACATGGTGGGTGGTAGAACCTAAGTAGGTAGACGATTTGTCATCTGGCCTCATTCTCCTCTGTCTCTGTGGCACCCTGGGAAATAGTTCGAAGGAGAGAAGGTATTACAGGCTCTGAAAAGACAGTGGCTTATACTTGCCATAGAAAGATCAGAGAAATTTATACTCTGGACAGAATATAAAAAGCCTGTCCCCCAATGGGAGGGAGAGCCAGGAAAAACAAGGGACAAATTGTTAGGTGGGTGTAGAGTGAAAGGCATGTGGGAAGAAACAAGAGCAGGTGTGGGGAACTTGTAAAGGAGAAAATCCTATTGAAATTTCCTCTGGCCTCTTCTCAGGCCCATGGAGATTCTACAGCCTTCTTTCTGGGCTGCTCTTCTCTAAGAGATTTCCCTTTCTAATTTCATCTGATCTGTACCTTGAATATGAGGCATTTGTCTTCTGAGTTAGACCAAAATCCCGTAATACATGGGAGAGATTGGTTAGAGAAATTGGGTTCTGAGGAGTAGGTGCTAATGGGCCTGACTCAGGACGTAAGCTTTACTAGATGAGAAAATGTGTCCTTTCTTTAATTCAACTGTATCTCTAAGCCCCTAGGACCTCAACATGCACATAGAACTGATAGAACATGCAGGCAAGGTTCAGATTCCAATATCAACAATTTCTCATTATGTGACCTTGGCCAAGTCACAGAATTGAATTTAATCCAGAAAGCATTTAGTAAGTGATAGCTATTTGTCAGACATTGTGCTGATGCTGGGAATAAAAAGACAAAAATGGAAGCAGTAGATGACCTCACTGAGCTTATATTCTACTGGAGTTGGGGCAGGGGGAGTAAGGGGAGAGGAGAATAATTGTGACCTAGATAGAAATGACAATCAAATAAAATGTGGGTATCCTATTCCTCCTACAGATAGTTCTCATTCTGAAAGGAGGTTTTCCTGATCTCATTTTTTTCTGATATGAAGTTTAAGTTTTCCTCTTGCAACTTCTTCCCACTGCCCCCAATTTTTCCATCAGGGCCAAACAGAATGAGTATAATTCCTCTTTCACAAACTCTTTGAATACTTGAAAACATCCCCCCAGCCCTCGATCTTTTCTTCTTCTGGCTAAACATCAGTCATGTCTCCAATCAGTCCTCCCAGAACATGAACACCTGGCCATTCACCATTCTTCTTTCCCTCCTCTGCAGGCTTCCCAATTTATCAATGTCCGTCCTAAACAGTGGTGCTCAGAAGTGAACACAGTACTCTAAATGTGATTTAAATAAGGCAGAATTAAGTGGGGCTATTGCCTCCTTTGCACTTACTAGGTATGTGACCCTGGGTAAGTCACTTATCTTCCTTCAGCCTCAGTTGCCTCAACTTAAAATGGGCACCTCCCTTGCAGGGTTGTTGTGAAGATCAAATGAAATCACATTTTAAAAAGTGCTTAGCACAGTACCTGGCAATATAATACCTGGCACAATATAAATGTTCTTTCTCTCCCTGCCCTCTTCCCTTCTCTTTCCACTTTCATTCACAGAAACTAGCTTTTATTGTAGCCCAAGATCTCATGATGGTGATGTGATGGTGATGGCAACAAAATGATGATAATGATGGTGATAGAGGTGATGGTGACGATAACAATGATAGTGGTGACAGTAATAATGGTGATGTCTGGACCAGGTTGAAATTAACACATGCAATTACCTAAATCAGACACTTATAGAGAAAACCAAAGTTTCTTCAAGAAGATAGTACTTTCCTTCTTGTAGGAAGTTTGTTTTCCATCATGGTCTATTAAATGCTCAGACCTGGTCATTCTCTCATCTTAAGCGATGTCTTATTTTCTACCATAACAAGATTTAAAAACCTCCACATCACCACTAAACCACAGATCAGAAAACAGTGCCTATTCTTCAGAATTCCCTATGCATGTGGAAGCACAAGCATCTTTGTTCTTTTTCTTAATGGAACTGACTGAGTAGAAATGAGGCTAGAAGTAGAACGTGTAGCTTGGAAGAGGAAATTTATTTGGACAAAAAGCCAAAATCCTGAAGAAATTGGACCACATCCTGAGAGACCATATCAAAGAGTCTGAGGCCTTTTCTCCAGGCCCTGGTTTGGGGGCCAAACCACCAAGAGTCAAAATCAATATCACCTTCCAGTAGCTGGATGACTTCCCAGATCAACCAGTTGAACATGGAAAGTACTTTTGCAGCCACTGCAAGAGTCATGACTTTTAGAAATGTTTGACCCAGTGATGGTAATGTCCATGGCATACTCTGGGTATGAGTAGGATTACTTACCATAACTTCAGTTTAATTTTATTCTATTCAAAATTCATTTACTAAGTGCCAGGCAATGGGAATATAAAGACAAAAATGAAACAGTACCCCAAGGCGTTAATGTTTTGCTGGAAGGATACAATATGCACATAAATACCTCAGAAAATAAAATAAAAACTAGACAATAGAGAGATAAAGAAAAGAAAGAAGGAAGGAAGAAATATAGGTGACATAAAAACCAAAGTTTTTTTTTGTTTTTTTTTTCTTTTAGAATGAGAGATGGACAACTTACATGATCCATTAGTATCCACATAATACCTAGAAAATATGGTAGCCTTAAACTTATAATGTTGGGTAAATGTCCTATAGGAATTGACAAGAGGACATGGCCAAGAACCACACAAGAAGAGGAGTAGATGTCTTACTATCAGCACATTAGAAGAAGCATCCATTTTGATAAGATAAAAAAAAATCTATGGGACTTTGAATTTACACACTATTCCTATGTGTAAGGAATTATTCTACGCATTGAATCAAGTCATTTTTAAGGGAAGGGAAGAGGTCGTAAAGGAAGGGAAGTAAGGAGAGGGGAGTGAGGGGAGGGATAAAACCACTGCACTGAGCTAAAATAAAACAATGAAAGTAAGAAAGGTTAAGAGATGAGAAAAATCAGTAAGAACAAGAACCATAATAGTACCTAGCACACATGTGGCAAATGAAGGTGTGCAGGACACGTCATAAATATTTTCATTTCATATTCAAACTGAGAAGTAGGTGCTAGTATCATTCTCATTTTTTTTAGTAGATGGGAATCTTGGGGGATGCCTCGATCCTTAATTAGACCTTTGTGATGGAGGACAGTATAGCTAGCAATAGCCTATCCTGTGGCCTAGATTTTAGAAGAGCTTTCAGCTGTTTTAGGAAGAAAGACATGTGGAATAGAATTCTATAGGGGAAGATAGCCCAAGAAGTATATGAAGCCTTCAAGAATGGAATTCTGATCAATTGTTCAATCAACGAGCATTTATATATTTGCTACTATGTGTCAAGCACTGTCCTAAATGGTTTTTGCTTTCATTTTGTTTTATTTTTACAAATCATATCCCATTTGATCCTCAAAACAACACTACATAGTAGATGTTATTACTATTTCCATTTTAAAGTTTAGGAAACTCAGACATGTAGAGGTTAAGTGACCTGTCCAAGATCACACGGCTAAGGCCAGATTTGAACTCAGGTCTCCTAAAGACCAGGTTTAGCACTCAATCCACTGTACCACTACCTGCCTAATATTAGGAAATGTTAATCCATCTGGGAAAGTTTCGCGAAATGTCAAATTTCCAGTCATGGAAATGGGAGAACATGTGATGGGCCAAAGTAGGGAAACAGAGGTATTAAGTGCCCAGGGAAAAGATCAAAAGTTATGTGACAATGGCCATTTTATCTTGCTTTTCTTCCTTATTGTGTTTAATGGCACCACCATTCTTCCCACACCCAATTTGGAAATCATTGAGTAATCATTTTCTTTCCCCTATCCCCCATAGCCAACCAATTGCCAAGTCCTCCACAACACTTCACCCATTTGTCCCCTTTTCTGTACTTATATGCCACCCTATTTGAGGCACAGAATCAGGAATTGAAAGTTGGAAGGGAACTCCACAGCCATTCAATTTCTACATGAAAGGATTCTCCATCATAACCTCACTGACACATAGTTTGGATTTGACTTAGACCTCCAAGAAAAAGGAACCCAATCATCTCCAAGATAGCTCATTTAAATTTGTACAATTATAAGTGTTAGGAAGTTATTTTTATTTTTTTTGTTCCCCCCCCACTCTCCCCCTAGGTTTAGACTAAATTTTCTTCTTTGCACTTCCTTTTCTACTGGTTCTACTGGATCTCTCCATACAAGAGAAAAAAATTGTCATCTCCCCACCCTTATGTTGTTGTTATCCATCCTTTGTTCTCAGAGAGGACCAGTGACATCAGCAGGGTGATGTATTGGCTTGCAAGTAATAGACTTTCAGATACATGAATACAGCTATCATCTCCACCTCCTGCCTATCCCCAGTCTTCTCTTCTCCAGGTAAAATCTGTTCATTCCCTTTAATTAATCCTACTATGACATGAACTCAAGACCCTTCATCATCCTAGTTACACCCCTCTGGATACTCTTTATATTATTATTATCTTTCTAAAACTTTGTTTCTTGTAACTAAAAAGAGCCCCCCAGGTACAGTATTTGTTTTAATTGAATTCCATCTCATTATATTTAACCCTGTGTTCTAGACTCTCAGAATCCAAGCCAATCCAATAAATATGGAGTACCTACTATGTTCCAGGCACTATGCTAAGTGATGCAATCTTTTTGGATTCTGACTCCACTATATTAATTATCTCTCCCATCTTGGTGTTATCTGCACTTCTCTAAGATACTCTACCAGAGAGAAATTTGTCTTTGAGTCCGGCCATTGGACCATTTCCAAATTCACCTAGTTCTATTGTTAGGATCTCCTTTACCAAAATAAAGTTGTAATGCATGAGAAAATTTATTTAATGCTTTGCTAAAATATAGGTAAAATATAACTATAGCATTCCTCTGATCTATCATTTTGACAGGAACTTTGTTGAAACAGGAAGGGAAGTGTGGCATGACTTGTGTTTGTGGAAGCTATTCAGCCTCCTTGGGATCACTGCTTTTCTAGATATTCACTAACCATTCCTGTTACAGTATGTTCTAGCACGTTGTCAAGTATGGAAGTCAAGTTCATTGCCTGTGTTTACTATTTTTTTAAATCCATTGTCTTCCTTTTTAAAATTAAGACCTTTTCCAATCCTTCCACACCTCTTCCACTCTCCATAATCTTTCAAAGATCTTTGACATTGACTCAGTAGTCACTGGCCCCCTCCTCCCTCAGTTCTGTGAGTCCTTGAGGCTGTAGTTCACCTGGGTCAGGTACATTTCTGATTGGGGCAGCTAAGTACTGTCTTACAGTGTTCTTACTTATCTTGGCTATCAATACCTTTTTAGCCATTCTTGTCTGGCTTTTTCAAATTTAAAGATCTTTTTCAGAGAGGATCCCAATAAGACTTAATTACCTCAGTGTTTTCTCTGCCATCAGTTAGCATTATTTCATTACCCTCAGCAGTGGTCCTATATCTTGCTTCTCATATCCTCTCTACATATAGCTTTTTTTAAAGTAAAGAATGAAATCTCATCTTTTCAACTTTACACTTTCTTTGAAATCTAAGTGGGTTGTGCAGCCACATTATTTCTCTTTAGGCAACCTCCCTTTTTCTCTATCAGAATTGTTTATCTTTGTATCAAGTCTTTCTTGTATACCCCAGGTCCTGGTGCCCAATCCCCCTCCACCCTCACCTAAAAACCCCAAATCCTAATCTATTTATTTTACATAATTTACATAAATATTCATATGAGTATGTGTTAGCTCTCCTGATATAATTTAAACTCTTTGAGGTCAAGGATTATTTTATTTTTGAGTTTGTATTTGCAAGATCTGGCACAATCCCTGGCACATAGTAGGTGCAATATAAATGCTTATAGAATGATTAGAATCCTATTTTTGAAGCCTTCATATTCCTCTTGGGCTGTATTCCCCTACAGAATTCTATTGAATCCTATCTCTCCTTTAACCGGAGGCCATTAACAGTTCTCCTAAAATCTGGGGTGCATGTCAGGCTATTTCTAGCTGCAATGTCCTTAAACACAAATGTCTGATCTAAGCTGCAGTCATTCTCCAAGTTCCCATAATTCTATGGAATTGTTGAAGTTTAGGGATGCTTAGACCCCAAAATAGCTACACTGTGTGTCCTGCCTGAACGAATTCAACCCAAGCCTTCTTTCAGCCAAAGACGAGGTTTATTAAAACACTGATAGAAGAAGGTCATGATTCTAAAAATCCTCCATATTGGCCAGACTCTTAAGGGATCTGAGCATTTGTGATGGTTGTATTGCCAAGTGGGCCAGATTGAATCTGAGCTCCTTAATGGAGGCAAGATACATGTTATATACAGAAAGATTGTGGGAACAGAGAAGGGCGCTAGATAGAATTAACGGAGTTGAGGTCTAGGGTGGGGCCAGGTGCAGACAATAAAAGGGCAATTAATTAACTGGAAAGAGTAGATTGACACGTGGGAAAGTGCAGGGGCTTTCCCTTTTTGGGTCTAGATCCCAAAGATGTGGTCTTTTTCTTTTGGGGGTTCAGATCCCATCCTCATCAGAACAACCAGTTTCTTATTATTTATGAAATTAAGACTCAAAATAGATTTTGAGATAGTAGGTTACATTGAAATTGTAAACAATCCTTAGAGATCATCTAGTCCAATCTTTATATTTCATTTTTTTAACCATAAAGAAACTGAAACCCAGAGATATTAACCAGCTTGCTCACTATCAAATAGGTGATCTGGGTAGTGGTAAAACTTATTATTGAGCCTAGGGTCCTCAGACTACAAGAACAGAGCATTTCCCACATCACCATCCTACTTTCCTGTGCTGATTCCTTGACCTTGTAAAAGATAAAATTATCAATAAGGCAAGCATAGCCTATATAAATCTCGGGTTTCTTTATTCAACTCCTACTCAGACATGCTTTGAATTCTCCCCTCTATCTTGCCCCTGGCCTCTGGCCATCCCAGCTTCCACCCAGGAATGTA
>CM053626.1:320737521-320758388 GCA_028646595.1 Phalanger gymnotis | reverse complement strand
AACCTATATATTCTGGCGTCACTTGATGAAAGAAAAGTAAAGTCCAAGAGAAAGCCCTTCCCAGAATGTGCTGCCTGATTTAAACCCCTGATTAGCCCAAGGGTGGAGCACCTGTGGCCCTCTAGGTCTTCGAGTGCTGCCTTTTGACTGAATCCAAACTTCACAGAACAAATCCCCTTGACAAAAGGATTTGTTCTCTAAGACTAGGCCACATGTGTCCTCAAGACCACAGGCTCCCCACCCCGGATTAGTTGCTCTTCACAATTCATTTCCAAATAGTTGCTGCAGCTTCTAGAGTCTTGAATGGATCTCCCCACCAGGCAAGACTGTGATTAATTTCCACTGATTGCTCTCAGATACCACTGTGCTTTGCTGTTCTATCCTGCTCCTTTTTTGTTGAATGGGGTATTGCTCCTTTGGACCTTTCTGTACTCTGGGCTGGATTTCATACAAAAAGTTGTAGATAGAAGGTGCCTCAGGGACCTCTGTCCTCCCAAATCCTGGACTCTTGAGAGCCTCTACGGTTTCCATTTCTACATAACAGATGGAGAGAACAGCTCTGTCCCAGAAAGCTTCTCTATTTCAGTCAGAAACACAAGGCAAGGTGGGAAATGAGTTACAGGCATCTCAGCGGTGCTCTCAAGACCTTTTTGGACATGAGTCCAGGACTGACTCACCTCTGGGAAAGCTGCAATGCATTAGGAAAAAAATATAAAAAAAACCCTTTTCTTCATCACTTCCCACCCTGCCCAAAGTGCTGCTAATGTGGTTTTAAATGCCAGATTGCAGTATGCCACCTCCAAAGGGGCCAGTCTTTTCTGTTTGTTTGTTTATTCTTCTGAAGATAAAGCCCATTAGAATCGATTCCATCTAAAGACATAACCCTCCAAATATCTGTTGACAATGACCATAACTTTGTTCCTGTACATTAGTCACCAGGAATCAAAGTAAATGGTGACCAAAAAGAATAGATTGTCCCCCAGAAGCTTTAAAGCCCTGAGTTCAGTGAGCCAAGATACCTCCTCAGCTGTCTGGCAAAGATGGACTCCATTAGGAGACCATTGAATCCCAAGCTCAGGGACCGTCTGCTATGCTGTATGCTAGCTGGAGGGATTGGGTTACGGGGAAGAGGCAGGAAAAGATGGACAGGTATTCTTGACTTCTTTAGTCTGTGGCCATCTTAACTATGCAGCCTTCAGTTCTCTGGGCTGCTCCTAGCCTTCCCAGCCAGGTTTTCATTTAAAAAGACTAGAATTCATATTGAGGTGCACTGCCCTTATTCTCGGATAAGAGAATTTTTTATACCTGCCAATCAGCTCCAACTTTCTCTCTCTCTCTCTCTCTCTCTCTCTCTCTCTCTCTCTCTCTCTCTCCCTCTCTCTCCTCCCGCCCTCTCTCCTCCCCTCCCCCTCTCAAACAAGGGCCCTGCCAGGGTGAGATTGGCACAAGAGAAATGGAGACAGCTAATTCTCAGGGGGTCGTCTTTGGCAGGATCCCCTATTGAGCCCTCATGCTCCTCTGTGCCCGTCGCCACTGAGGCCCAGGAGTGCCATCTGCAAACTGTGATTCATAAGCCCTCTGTCAGTCTGCCATCTACCCTGACATCATAAAATAACAAGAAGCCGCATTGTAATAAAGAGCCGAGGTTTGCAGCCTCCCAATTAAAGACCTCTAATTTATGGCTGCCGCAGCTGAGGCTTTATTTATTAGTAAACAGCTGCATTGGTTACACTTTTCCCTCCAAATGCACCAACTGGCCCCTCGGATAACCCATTAATCCTCAATAATCATCTGGGTCCTTCATGGAACCCGCGATGGATGGGTCTCAATGTCTAAGAAGGTGATTAAAAACGAATGAGTAACCTTGCCAGTCAGCTGGAGAAGCTGCCCTCCAGAAAGAACTTTGAGTGTGGAGGCAGGAGGGTCAGGTTCAAACTGCAGCTCTGCCTCTGTGGGGTAGTCTTGGGCAAGTCACTTCTGCAGCCTCAGTTTCTTCATCTGTGAAAACTGAGGAGGCTAGATTAGATGCCTCTAAGGTGCTGCCCAGCACTGAGATAGGTAGAGAGAGAGAGAGAGAGAGAGAGAGAGAGAGAGAGAGAGAGAGACTCAGAGACAGAAAGAGAGACACAAATAGAGAAGAGAGGGAGAGTAGATAAAGAGGTAGATTGATGATAGATGAATGGATGGATAGGCAGATACAGAGTGGACAGATGAATGGAGAGAGGTAGATAAATAGATGGGTATAGAGATGGATATATTAATAGGTAGATGGATAGATACATACATAGATAGATAAGAGATAGAGATATATGTTCTACAATCTAAAATTAGCCTGAGGAATTAAAGAAGAGAGGAGAGGCAATTATTTTGTATATATTTTGAATTTCGTTGTCTGTGTCCATGTTCTTTCCAGGTCCCACTCCAACCCTGCCCCAATAGTAAATAAGTTTCTTGCACACAGGAATGGACTTACCTGTAGCCTTTGCACATCTAACCCCCAGCTCCATACCTGGCTTATGCTCCATGCTTAAGGAATGGTTATTGAATTGAAATCAAGGAAAACGAAGGGGACATGGAAGTTTGGAAAGATGCTGATTCCTTTCTCCATCTTCCTTGAGTATGTTCAAGAAGATTCCATGTGATTGGATGTTGCCTAATTATTTGACAAAGTTTCATTAAGTAAAGTTTGTCTGAAGCAAGATGTGGTGTTTGTGGTGTGTCCAGCACTGTGCTAAGCATTGAGGATGCATATGCAAGCAAAGGAGACAGTACCTGCCCTCAAGGAGCTGACATTTTAATGGGGAACACACACATAAAAGGGGTTGGGAAGGGGTGGTATATGCAGGCCATAGGCGTTGGAATTGGCCAAAGAGAGGACTGGGGGCCTGGTGTGGGGCCATGCAAGGTGAAGGCTCACGTATCTGAGCCTCCAGGGTAGAGGCCAGGTTCTAGTGCGCTAGGAATGAGGAAGATGGGCAGAGTCCAGAGAGCTTAGTTTAGAAATAGAAGTGGAGTGAAAGCCTGATTTCATCCAATACAAGGCTTACTACTCAGCACCTAAGGTCCTAGTTGCAACTCTTCATTGGTAGAAGCTTCCTTATCGGAGTCTTCTCTACAAAGAAAAACAAAGTTCTGGAGGTTTGGGATGGGGAGTGGGGTGAAGGGGGCTGGATTCTAAAATCAAGCACCAATGAAATCACTGTGCAGGTTGAGCTTATATTCTTAAGAAAAGTCATGGACATTTTTAGGAAGTGGCTATCCCATCAGCTTGGTCCTGAGGTGAGGTAACATGGAAAAAGGCCTCCTGGAATATTCAAAACAGAATTGAGATTGCAAACTGACCAACCTAGAATTACAGGATCACTTTCTCTCAAGTCCAGTGGCCACAACCTTGCTTCGAGACCTCACCTTTCACCAAAGATCACCTTCTGATTGTCCTTCGGCCTCAGGTCTCTTCCTCCCCTTGGCTGCCGCAGGGATTTTTCTAAACACAGGTCTACTCCTCAGCCTCAGTGAGTCTCTATCGCCTTCAGGATCAAATACCAAATACTCGTTTCAGCCTTTAAAGTTCTTCATTACCTTTCCCACCTTTCCAGTCTCCTTATACTTCGCTCCCCTGCACTCCAGCAATGATTCCGGCCTCTTGGAAGGTTCACCTCCTATTTCAATGCCTTTGAATTGGCTGCCCCCATCCCCAGGATGTGCTGCCTCCTCTAATTTTCCTTGGCTTCCTTCAAGACTCAGGTCGAGACCCACCTTCCAGGAGGCCTTCCTCGTCTCCCCTGTTTGCTAATATCTTGACCTTTCAGGTTGTCTTCTGTCTATATTTGTAGGTACCTACATGGTTACATGTGGTTGCCTGCAGTAGACGGTGATACCTGCAAGGCCGTGCACTGTTTTTGCCCTTCCTTATATACTTGGCTCTCAGCTCAGTGCTTGCCAGACAACATATGCTCATTGAAAGCTTGTTGACTGAGCAATGGACAGAAGCACAGAATTCGAAAATCAGAAGGAACTTCTGCAGCCATCTGGTCCAACCCGTGTCTGGAAGGAATTTCCAAAATAATATACACGAAAAACGGTCATTCGGTGTCACTTGAAGAGCTCTACTGAAGAGGGCCCACCACCTCCTAAGGTAGCCTAGACAATACTTTGTTGTTAGGAAGATTTGATTGACAGCAAGCCGGGATTGGGCTCTTTGCACTTGTACTCACTGTACCCAGTTCTACCCCCGGGATCAAGCTGAGTACCATATTCCCCCACGTATAAGACGCAGCTTAATTTTGGGGCCCAAAATTTGAAAAAAAAATGTATTATATATAGTTACTGAACTCAAGTTTTATTCATCTGCTCGTAGCTGTCAGTCATCTTTTGGGCAAGTCTGGTGCATATACGCATGCTTAATCCATTCTGTTTCATGAACCTGAAGCACCAATTGTGTCCTCCTTTGAAATCAGTAACTTCTTTTTCATCAGCAATTCTTCTTGCCTCATGCTGAACCATCTATGTAGACACAGGAATTCCAATTGCCCTTTGCTCTATAATCTAGATCTTCAATTCCCTCTCTAAATCAGGCCATTTTGGTGACTTGCCTCTCATGGCCTTCTCTGCCGTGGCGTTTTCAGTGGGGTTCCTTTTTCCCGAAGCCAGTCTCGGATTGTTTTCTCAGTTGGAGGAGGACCAAACTTACGTTCAGCAGCACGATTTCCATTCACTTTTGCAAACTGGATCACTTTTAACTTGAATTCAGCACTGTATGAAAATCTTTTCTGAGCCATTTCTGGACAGAATGTGGCAAAATGTAACCTAATATACTGGTAACAAATGCAAAACAATGAGCGCAAAGACAGCAAGCGTGAAAAAGTAGGAAATGCAAGTAAAAAAATCTACAACCACTGTGTAAGATGCACCCAGTTTTTAGATCCCAAAGTTTTTGGAAAAGGGTGTGTCTTATACATGGGGACATACGGTAAGTATTCTTGTTGTTCAGTCCTTTCAATAATGTCTGACTCTTTGTGACCTCATTTGGGGTTTTCTTGGTAAGGATGCTGGAGCAGTTTGCCGTTGCCTTCTTCAGTTCATTTTACAGATGAGGAAGCTGAGGTAAACAGGGGTAAGTGACTTGCCCAGGGTCACGCAGTATCTGAGGCCAGATTTGAACTAAAGAAGAAGAGTCTTCCTGACTCCAGGCCTGGCACTCCATCCGTTACAGGGCTACCTAGCACTAGCCGCCTCCTTTGCATGGCAGCCTTACCGATCCATTTGGACAACATTCATTTACCCCTCCCCAGTCTTCTCATCTGCAAGTTAAATAAACCCAGGCCCTTCAACTGATCCTTATATGCCAAGACTTTTCCCGTCTTTGGTGCCCTCGTCAGGACACTCCCCAGCTTTTCAGTTGTGCACAGAATCGGATACGATATTTAGGCAGAGCACAGTGGAGCCAATACCTGGCCACTCCCAAAAGCAATGTCCCTTTCAGTACAGACTACTATTCCATTTGGTTTTCATCTTTCCCCCTGCCCACCTTGACAACCACACTGCTGACTCAGACCAAGCTTGCAGTCCACTAATATCTTCAGGTCATTTTCTGAACAACTACTGTCTAACTATACAATCCTCAGTGTGTATTTTTGGTGTTAGAAACTGCCAACAGGCCTGATTTCCATTGGTTTGGAGGGTTTTTTTTCCAAGGGGTCCTTGTTATACTGTCAATGCACACCAAGGTTTAAGTTTAGCATAAATCATTCCTCTTTTCAAGAGTCTATATACATATACATATATATATATATATATCCTTTGATATAGGAATCTCTGCTATGGTATATGAAAGAGACTGCACCAAAATCCATCTCTAAGGTACAACCAGAGTGGGAAGGGTCTGAAGAGGATGCCATAGCAGATGAAGGAACTGGGAATGTTTAGGTTGAAGAAAAGGAGACTTGGGGGCAACAGGAGGATTGGTTTTGAGATCTCTTATTAGGAGGAAGAATCCATCTTGTTTACTTGGCTTCAGAGGGCAGGACTAGAAGCAACATGAGGATGAGAGGCAGGGAAGCCTAGGAGGCAGTCCGCTGGCCTTGGGATAGGAGGCAGGAAGATCTGCCTCTGATGCTTGATACCTGTGTGTCCCTGGCCAAGTCACTTCATCTCTCACAGCCTCAGATTCCCCATTAGTAAAACAGGGCTAGTAATATCTAAAGTAAATTCTTCACTACAATGGAATGACTCTCAGAGCAGGGAGGAGTGACACAGGGGAGTTTTAGGCAATGTGAAAGAAACGATATTAAAAATTATTTCAAAAAACAGCAAGGATATCTAAAGTACCAGGCACTCTGTGTGATCATGAGACCCAGCGAGATATGTATGTAGAGCAGTTTCCAAATGTTGATGTCCTATGCAAACGTTGGTTCTTGCTTCAAGGGCAAAAAATTTGGTTCCATATGAAGGCACGTTTCTAACAGAAAAGAGATATTCAAAAAGCAAGATGAGCTCCTTGGGAGGCAGTGAATTCCTCCTCTCTGGAGGCTTTCAAACCTCCAGAGGGTTTGATAATGGATGTAGGACTGGACTTGGGATCAGATTCAATGCCAAATTCAGCCTCAGACACTTCCTAGTTGTGTGAATCACTTAACGCCTCTCAGCCTCAGTTTTCTTACCTATAAAATGGAAATAGTAACAGAACCTTCTCTCCAGGGTTGTAAAGAACAACTGAGTTCACATATATAAAGTGACTGATAAAACATAAAGACCTGGAGAAGCATTTATTCCTCTAGAGAGGGTGAGTGATTGCTCCATATGTTGTAGAGTGAATTCTTGTCCTTGCATGGGTTGGACCAGATGACCTGTGACCTTTTATAATTCTGTGAAATTCTGGAGCCAACCACCATGCCATTTTCTTCTTTGGTCTATGCAGAACACCTGAAATTGAATCCTGACCCTGCTATTCCCTTGCTCGCCTTGGTTTGGCCCTCTCACTTTTCTGGTTTCAGTTTTTCCTTCTCCAAAAAGTGAAAAAGTAGGATCAGATGACCTCCAAGTCCCATGGAACTCAAAATCTCTAATCCTGTAATGCCTGACACACATTCTAGCTGTGTGACCATGGGCAGATCACTTGACCTTGCTGTGATTGTGGCAGTTCTTGATGTCATCCTATAGCAGAGAAGATGCTGACTGCCACTGGTAGAGGGACAGGCAACTGCCAATTAAACCCCCCTTCTGCTTCTGGTCCTTTTCCTTCTACTTCCTTTACCCAGGCACCCACAATTTCTCCTAATACCGACACCTTTATCTCCAGAAGAAAGCTCGAGGAGTTGTGTGAAAAGACAGGAGATGAGCTGCTTCTCACCCTTAGACAGTGAGATTTTGAAAGCCCCAGGAAGTGCATGGTGCTAGCGATGGTGGCTTAGGACTGGCTTTTGGGCCTTGACAGGCCCTCCTTTTGTAACAGATGGGTGTTAAGTTGGCTTGCCACATGTACTGAGTCAGAGTATTACCAAAAAAAGCCTAAAATATATGTATTTATATATCTATGTATATATATATAAATATATACACACATACATGTATATGTGTTTATGTGCACATACACATATGTATATGTGACCATGTACATAGATATATATGTGTGTATAAAATATACACTTATATACATAGCTATATAAATATGTGCATATACATACATAGTATATAAATACATACATACAGGAAACAATAAAATTCATACTGCTGAGAGAGAGTAGAGCTGCCTGTAAGTACTGCCGGCTTTAAAAATCCAATATTGCATTTGATTCATTAAGGTATTTTGTCCGTCAGCTCATTAGAGTCTATTAACATAATTGTCCTTTATTAACAAATGGGTTCTTCTTTCTGGCATAAGAGCAAAAGCTCAAATGTCAGTAAAATACTTTGATAAACACAATCCCCCCTCCCCCTCTGCTCCCCGCCTGGCCCCTCAGTGAGCACACATATGAACACACACGTACATGCACATGCGCATGTACACTCAGTGAGAAATATTTCTGGAAAGGGATCACATCAAAAATAGCTTTGTTGATATATGGAGCAAAAGGGGGAATACATGGATTTAAAAATAAGTTCTATCATAACTGCAGATCTGCTTTTTTAAAAAAGAGGGAAGACTTGACTACAAAATCTCCAAGATTATATGTAATCATATTTATATTTGCTTGATATATAGAGGTATTAGATAGTCTAATATTTGAAGTAGAGGTGAAGACGGAGATAAGATATCATTGACCAAGTGGTTTAGAAAAAAATTCTTAAAGAAAATCACATATATTTTACCTATTTTCATTCAATTTACTGAAAAGATGTTAGATTCTTTTTTTTCTCACCTATTTTTTTAAATCATATTTTTCTGATTTATCTAATTTCCCATCTCCTCTTCCTCTCCATCCCTTCCTTCCTAGGTGACATTGTTCTCCTCACCAAACCTGTAACTTTAACAGAGGGTGACAGGGTGACCTTGACGACAGATGTTCCGATGGCAACAGATGGCATTGGCAAACCCGAGAAGCGGCTGTACGCCGTCTCCGAGCCACCTGTGCACGGTCAGACCGAGCACATCAATTATCCCAGCCTGCCCATTTCCACATGCAGCCAGTTGGATGGAGGGGCCCAGAAGGTTTTCCCTGTGCATGACAACAGCCAGGAGGCCAGTAAGGATGCACTCAGGTGAGAAGGGTCTTCTTCCCTTCCTCCCTGCCCAGTCCCTGATGTATGAGAAGACCTGCAGGAGTCAAAGAGGTTACTGCTGGCTTCTCCAACTCCAACTGCCAAGCAGCAGGAGGAGGAATGCATGACTTCTGGAGATGGTAACAAGGCTTGTTTCAGAGCAGAGAGGACTATCACATTATTCCTTAAGTTATAAGGATCTTGTTGGAATGTCTGCTTAATGACTTGGGAATGAGCCAGTATAGACACCACTGTAGGGATGAATACCTAAAGTAAGCCGGGCATATCACATGTGAAGTGTTGTATTCATTCCCACATCCTGGCGCTTCCTTACCCAATCACTGGCCTTGTTCATTAATTCCAAGTCCAATGGATTGGAATAAGAGTAAATAAAGGAAGAGTAAAACATTCAGTCCTATTAGTGAATGTCACCATTAGACAAGAATTATAATTACAGGTATTATTATTATTATTATTAAAGTCCTATTAGCAAGTGTCCCCATTGTTTACCTTCAATAATACAACTTTAACAATAATAATCCCTATTATTCTTCTCTTCTTAATAAAATCCAGACCAGTCATTTCAGCAACATTGGAAACCATTCCCATTACTGTCAATCAGCAACTCACCTATTAACTAGAATCTTGGAGAGCTGCCTGGTGCACTGATATACCCAGTGACCAACCTAAGGTCACAGAGCTAATATGTATCACAGGGGAGATGCTACCCCACAGCTTCCTAACTCCAAAGCTGGCTCATTATGGACTATACCATGCTGCCTTTCTTTGTTCTCATAACATGAATGAATGACTCACCCAAGGTTTCACAGTTATTTGATGTCAGAGGCAGGATGTGAGCCTGGATATGCCTGATTCCAAGGTTGTCCCTCTGTCCATTGTATTATACTGCCTCTCTTTAGTCCCATTAATAAGTGACTTGTCTATGGTCACACAGCCAATATGTATCAGTCAGGACTGGATCCTGGATCTTTCTGCTTCCAAGCCTAGCCCACAAATCATTCCATTAGCTCTCTCTCAGTTACTTCACAATACAATAGAATCCTAGGTTTGGGTCAGAAACCCCTGTCCTGTTTACCACCACTGACTTTTTGACTGGGATGAGTCACTCCCCCTCTCTGAGACTCAGTTTCCTCCTCTGAAAAGTGGGCATAATAATGATACATGGCCTCAGTGGGTTATTGTAGAAAAGCATGCTATTCAGGAAGAATTATTGGGCCCTCCATTTCTTCTAGCCAGACTGATTTCTGCAGAATTCCCAGCTCCAATGGCAGTCCTATTTTTTTCTCAGCAAAGCCATCTGCAATCTTCAGAAGGGAGGTCACATGTAAGTTCCACCTCCAATTGCTTTTGCATTAATAAGACAAAGCTCTCCAAGTAGGATCATTCAGCCTCCCTTCTCTGAAGAAAGAGGGAGTATTGTATGAAATTGTCAGTAGACCTAAATCCAGATGGCAGTGTCATTTCTCAGAAAAAACATATGCTAGCTATTAGGACACTTAAGCATAATGGTTTTATATCTCTCCAGTGGGCAAAGAAGCCATACAACAGGTTTGAGTCTAGGAATCTGGGGGAAAAAAGATGGTTTTACCTTCCAAAATCATGCTTCCCCAAAGAAATGGAAAATTCACTTGATAGAACATGGAGTAATTTTTGCTCCAGCAAGATGTATATTGCTGCCTGGTTCCACCTAGTAACAGGACTGGGGCTGGATTTATAACCCATTTGCAATGGTATTATTTTATATAATGCTACTGAGTTTAGGGCCAGTGTGTGCATATATGTATATTCATGTTTTAGTTTTTTAACTTTATTTACACTTATTTTACAACAAAGAGGGCAATATAACTATTTTTTTCTTGGTGTGATTATCCATGAGTCATTTCCTAAGAAATGAGTTTAATTAACCAGGGGAAGAATGTAGCAATAAATCATCTGAAGGGCTGGATTCTAAGTGGGGTTAAAAACATTTATTTAAAGCAACCATTAAATAAATCACAAACCTTAAGTTCTCAATTAAGAGAGGGGATCTTTATGATTTTCTAAAACACTGGAAAAAGGGGGAAGGGGAAGAAGAGAAGAATGGGTATATTACAAATAAACTGGCTTACTTACTGTTCCTTGCACATAACATTCCATTTCTCACCTCCATGACTTTGCCCTGGCTGTCCCCCATGCCTGGAATGCCCTCCTTCCTCACCTCTGTCTCTTGGAACCCTTAGTTTCTATGAAGTTGAGCCCAAGGAACCACTTCCTATATTAGGGATTTTTCTGAGTCTCCTCTCTCATCCCAGTGGTTAATACTCTACCCTCCACTGAAATGACTATTTATTTTGCATCTATTTTATATTTGAAGTTCATTAGTCTCCCTCTTTATAGCAGTGGTTTTCTAGTAATGATGTAGAAGACTTTTTTTGGAGTCATAGGCTAGCCAGAAGGAACTTCAGTGACCATGCATGTCCTTCCCCCATTTTACAGACTGAGAGACAAAAAGGTTAACTCACTTGGTGAAGGCTGTACCAGTAATAAAGATCAGAGGTGGGATTTTAATTCAAATCTGAAACCAAACAAGGGCAGAAACTGTTTTTTTTTTTGTTCGTTTGTTTCTTGCCTTTGTCTTTCCAGGTTTGGAGTCAGGAAGACCTGAGTTCAAATCTAGCCTCAGACACTTATTGGCTCTATGACCATGGGCAAGTCACTTAACCCTGTTTGTCTCAGTTTCCTCATCTGTAAAATGAGCTGGAGAAGAAAATAATAAATTACTCCGGTATCTTTGCCAAGAAAACCCCAGATGGGGTCACAAAGAGTCACATACACAACTGAAAATGACTGAAAAATAGTCACATAGTGTTTAGAACAGCGGTCCACAAGTAATTAACACTTGGTGAACTAAAAATAAATTGAAGTGAGTGGAACAGAATGGAAGACAGAAGTAGATTTATTTGGGAAAGAGGCGGTACGTGTTATTGGAAGAATGCAAACTATGCTGCCCTGCAGATGGAACGACCTGCTCTTGCATTTCCTGCTAACTAGCTCTGGGACCTTCAGCATTTCATCAAGCTTCGGTTTTCCCATCAATACCAGGAATCAGCATC
The DNA here is from genome assembly GCA_028646595.1 of Phalanger gymnotis. NCBI lineage: Eukaryota > Metazoa > Chordata > Mammalia > Diprotodontia > Phalangeridae > Phalanger > Phalanger gymnotis. Next base: position 320,746,578 of record CM053626.1, on the reverse strand, counting down.
TTGGAATCGTAGCATCTCCAAGCTGGGAAGGACCACAGAGGCTCACACGTCCCAAAGAAACGTCTGATATAACGCACCCAACAAGGGCTGGTCCAGCCTCAGCTCAAGGGTGTGTAGTGAGAGGAAACCATGACCTCGGAGACAGCCCACTGGACCTTTGGACCTCTCTAATTATTAGGAAGTTGCATCCATCTCTCCTGTAATTGTCCTTCGGGACCAATCCAAATCAAGCCTAGTGCTCCTTCCACAATGGACCATTAAGATGTCATTTGACTTCATCCTCTTGTCTCTTATCCACTTATAATTCTTTCTAGCTTAGCACATTTAGCCCTAGGTAGAGTTCAGGAAGCTGTTTCTCGCTGCTGCTGCTGCTGCTGCTGCTGCTGCTGCTGCTGCTGCTGCTGCTGCTTAGTTCTTGAGGTCTTCATTCCTTTTGTCTCCCAGAGTGAGTCTGGGTATCCCTTTAAGAACCCTGCGGTATGACTAATCCTCTCCTCCTAATGCAAATCTTAAAATAATCCTAAATTACTCTCAGGGCAAAGAAAGGAATGCTGGTCCCTCTGAATTACAAATCTCAAGATGCCAATCAGTTCTCAAATCCCCATTATCTCTGAAGCTCTCCACCTTTTTCAGAACAGTGGTGAGATTCTTTATCAAATGCTTTGCTAACATTTCGCTAATATATCTATTTACCATTTTATTATCCAGCTACTTTATTAACCACACCATAAAAGGAAATAAGTTTAGCCTGGGATAGCCTGGTCTTGATGAAACCATGCTGACCCCCTATTTTGCATTAATCATCTCTTTCCTTATCTGTTCAATCATTCTCCCCTCCACCTCCACACTGGAATTAAAGATCCTTAGCCAATAGTTTGCATGGCCTGCTCCCTTCCCTTTTGGGAAAATCAGGACAGTAATAGCCAATCTCCCACCCTGCGGTCCCTCCTCTAGTTTCCATGGTCTTTCATATTTCACAGACAGCAATCCTGTCCTAGAGTTGGCTTTGTTGTTCTTGTCACTTGTTTGTTTCCCCAGTCCATGAGGATGTAATTCACCTGGACTAGAGTGCTTCATGAAGAACAATAATGTGTGCTCTTACTATCACCTTCAGTGATTGCCAGTTAGTCATTTTTGTGCTAGAATTTCCTGGGTAAAAGCTATTCGTTCTCTTTAGCAAGGAAAACACAAGGGGAATAAGAAGTTCAAATCTTTGTCTTCTTTCTGTTGTCAGTTATCATCATCCCATCCATCCAAGTGGGAACAAAATGGTTCCTGTTTCTCCCTCCATTGTCCTGCATCCAAACACCTTCCCCTATGCTTCTCTGACCTGGTTCTTCCATTTCCTCTTATAAGGATACCTACTTATTATGCAGTGCTCCTCCACCCTACTTTTTCCTATCCTGTTTCTTTTGAATTATATTAATAATAATGGCTCTTGCAGATGGTACAAAAGTAAGACTCTAAGAAATAAAATGACTTATTCAAGGGCATATAGCTGAGGTTCAGATGCATGGACTCTGCCTACTAGTCCATATTGCTCCCACAGGTATCCCTATTGACTATTCATAGGATTTTTAAGGGATTATTAATGAACATTTATGTTTCCTATTTTATATATGAGTAATTCCCCATGACAAAGCCTCTTTTAAAAGTAGTTGAACAGATAATATTCACCTATCCAACCCTAAAGACAACCCTGGCTTCTCTTTTAGTCAAAAACTGGTTTACCAATAAAATCATAGGATGAGGAGCTAGAAGGAACATCAGAACTCATCTATCCCACTTCCTCATTTGGCAGATAAGGAAATTGAGGTCCAGAGAGGGGAACTAGCGGATTGTCAAAGGTCGCACAAGTAGCAAAGAGTAATTGATTACATGACCAGCCTTCAGATTTGTCCCTGGCAATTGATTTCCTCCTCTGTACTTTGTAGGAATGAATGAGACCTAGAGTTCGCCTATATTAAATCAATATCTGTCCCTGGAAATTCGAACAGGATTAGCCATGAGTCACCACATACAGAAGGCTATCTCTGCCATTGTAACAAAGTGACCAGAGGACATAATGCCATTTACTAACTTCATGGTGAAAGGTAAATCTGAATTATTATATTTATTAGCATATTATTGGCAAATCTTAAAATTTGGTATAAATATAAAACGTTATCATTACTAGTAGTGGTATCATTAATTGTTCTATCAGAACTCTTGTGCATATCTCATACTTTCCTAATCAAGCCTTATAAGGGAAGTTTTGTGGGTCCTTTATTATTGATGAGGAGACTGAAACTCAGAGAATTGGATCAATTTGTCTAAGGTAACACAGCATTCATAAGCCAAGATTTGAACTCCAAACCTCTCATCTGATTCTCAGCACACTATGCTTTCCATTAAATCAAGCCAAATGCCATCTTCTGCCTCCTTGGCCAATGGATGGTACAGTGAGGAAATAGATTCTAACACAGTATTACCCCCTGTTCCACCTCCAATCAATCAGTTAATTAAAAAAAACATTTATTTTATCTATGATGTGCTAGTCACAAAGGAAGAAATGGAAGTTGATGAATTTAATGAATTTGCACAACATCTCACAGATACCATGTAGCAAGGCCCAAATTCCTACCCAGCTCTTCTATGTTTAGGACATAGTACCTTCTACTATTCCTTGACATTGACTCTGAATTAAATGATATTTGATGATGCATGTTGGAGGGGGCCTCTTTTGGGGGCTTCCCTGCATCCAGCTAGGACATCAGTTAGCCACTTCTTTGTACATGATTCATCAAGGACTAGGATCATAGATCCATAGAAATTCTCCTGTCTCAGTCTTCCTATTCCTAGACTAAGTATGGCTAGGTCTTGTAAGATTTCCTCATTATTCACATTCTCTGCTTCCTTAACCAAGTGTCATCCTTCCCTGGCCCCTTTCCAAGCTCTCTACATCTCTCTAAAATTGCCCTTTTGAAAATTTTTTTTTCCCTATTGTGTTTGCCTAGGGTCACTTATTTTTATTCCAAAGGCCAAATTCTCAGGCCCCTGCACACCCTGAGGGCCTCTACATTGCACAGAAGGGTCTACTTTGAAGTTAAAGGAAGTTCTGTGTGTGGGGGGGGGAAAGCAGTGATGAACAGGAAAATAGGTTGTTTAGGTCTCTTACAAAGACTGAGCAGCAAACAATTGTTCTGTAAAATGAGGGTGATGGACTAGGAAGTTTAAAGGTCCCTTCAAGCTGTGCCTGTCTCTGCTCTAAATTCCCTCCCAGCTCTGACATTCTCTCTTCTAAGGTATCTTTCAGCTATAGTGTTCTAGGTACTCGGGGGGAACAGGGTGGCATTGTAGTACGGTCTAAAGACATTCAGTATGGGTTGTAGGAGCTAGGTCCATACCACACTTCTGATACTTCCTATCTGTTTGACTTTAGGCAAGTCATTCAATTTCATCAGACCTCAATTTCCTCACTTGTAAAGTAAGGAGGTTGGACAAGATGGCTTCCCAGAGCCCTTTCAGGTCCAACATTCTTAGGTCCCTTCCTATGCTGATATTTCATGGCTTTCAACATTCTTTCCCTCTTGGATATTCTGAACTCCATAGTCTTCCATTCTACATTCTAAAGCTCCTTCCAGTCCTAACTTTCTATGCCCTAGTACCTAACTCACAGGTTGTTGGGAAGATCCAATGAAAGAACCCATGGAAAACCATTCGCAGAACTTCAAGCACTAGACAAGTGCTAGCAACCATCAGTTATTCTGCTCTGAGCTCTGATAATCTAGCAAGGTCCTCAGCTCTGTCCTGAAGTGCTAACAGTGCATGTGTCTTTTTCATGGTCCCCATGCCATAATCATTCATTTAATGAGTATTTCTTAAGTGTGAAATCATCCCCAGCTCTTAAGCATCTTAAATTCCCATGAAGAAAACAAGCCTGTGCTTGGATAAAGAAAGACCAAATAGAGAGAGACAGAGAGAGAAAGAGGAGTAAAGGACAGCTGTTGGGAAGACAACAAAAGGTCTTGAATAAGAGACGGTTCTTCAACTGACCCATAATATTCACCGAGGTCTGGTTAAGAGTCTGTTCTAGGCACCACAGAGGATACAAAAATAGAAGAAGTTGTAGTAGCAATTGGACTTACAGTCAGGCACACCTGGCCTTAAATCCTGGCTCAGGTATTTGCCAGCTGGGTGACCCTGGGCATCAACTCCACCTTCACCTCTATGGAACTTCCATCCATTGTTTCTGGGTCTGCCTCTGGGGCAAAACACAATCAATGTAAATTCCTTTACATGTGGCAGCTGCTTTTAGATGCTTACGTTCAGCTGTTAGGGGCATCATGAGCCTTCTTTTCTCCAAGATAAACATCTTCACTTACCTCAACCAGTTTTCAGAGATGGTGAACACAAGGCCCCTAACCAGAATGATTGTCTTTGTATGGGCATATACAACTTATCATGGTTGTTGCAGATGTAATCTAAGGCCCATCATCCCAAATTCCGGCCTCACGTGCACTGGCTCCAATCTTGGGGACAACCACTAATATGATATTGTTCTTTAGTCATTTTGCCCCCACTCACAGTTACCTCTGTGACATGTTTGATCATAACCCAAATACTGTTGCTATTTATGTCACCATAGATGTGGGTAAGGGGATTCCCAGCTCTTATAGAAACATTCAGGTTAACAGTGGATGTCAGGCATAGGATGAGCTTTATATTACACTACAGGAATTTTGAAATATACCTAAAAGGCTCCTAGTAATTCATATAAAGTCAATATAATTCTCTTCCCTCTTCAGTCATTTTCAGCTTCTTTCAATGCCCTATAAAGTCCTCCAGACTCCTAATCCCACTCTGTGGTTTTGATGTCCCTCCAAACCCCAAGAGGAAATGTATACGATATTATTAGAGAGGCAACCCACTCATGCTCCAGTAAGTCCAGGGATGTAGAAAGGCATCCAGTTTTCTGGTACTATGCTCCAGACTTAGACCTCTCATCCCTACAACCTGCCTTCCTTAACTTTCTTCAAGACTCAGTCCAAACCTTACTTTTTGCAAGACATTTTTTCCCAGTCTCTATTCATTTTCCCTTTATCCTCCACTCCCAATGCTAATTCTTTCCTCTGAGTTGACCTTCAATTGTTAAGTAGGTATGTACACACACACACATACACACATATATATATGCATATATACACATACATATATGTATATTTGTACATATTTGTGTATGTGTGTATGTATATACATATATACACATACATATATTCATGTATATATACATGTATAAGTGTATATCTATATCTGTATATATACATACACATACAAACATATATAAATATCTCTCTACCTATCTGTATCTATATATCTATCTATCCATATTCTGTCCAAATCTCTGTCTCTATATCTTGGATGTAGTAGTTGTCTGTGTATTTTCTTCTCTGCTGCAATGCGAGTTCCTTGAGGACACACACTCTTTAGCCTTTCTTTCTACCATTGGCCACTGCTTGTTGACTTGCATCTCCTCAGAAGTAAAATGAACTTGGGCTTGCTAGAGGTGCCCAACTTCTCATCAAAACATCCCTCTCCAAATAATTCATAGAAGTGGAAGAAATCAAGTTTTAGAATTTTTTCTTACATGTGGAGTCTTTAGTTCCTTGTGGATCCCCTACCTTTGGGGGGGTCACAATCAGAACTCCCTTCTTCCTAAGAGGTTAGTGTTCCTTTCCCATCCCACTTCTCTCTCTAGAAGGATGAATCCTACATTGGGGGTCTAGGAATTCTTGGCTGAGGCTCTGTGGTTTAGTACACATTCACATCCTGTGTCTATTCCAAGGTAACTGTTAGTGGCTTCCATAAGTTGGGGAAAGCTGCATGCACGCACAAGCTTTTGCCACTAACATATCCCATCCAGGACCCAAATATGATGATCTGTTCTTTTCATAAAGGGCTAAAACACAGACTACATGCTCCTACATAGGGTGTGTGTGTGTGTGCATATGTGTGTATGTGTGTGTTAATATACAGGTCAGCACAAAAGAGTGGCTTCACAAGAGTCCAAGTTCACTGGTTTATCACCAGTGTATCTATACTACCCCAAGCCAATTAATCCATTTCTTAACAATGATTTAAAATCATGATTCCAAATAAATTTTCACCACCCTGTAACATCATCAAATTAATGAGAGAATTTCTCTTATCCACCCTCTACAAGAAAACATGATACCCAACACTGAAGAGATACTCCAGTTATGTTATGAACAGGGTAGAATACAATGGAAATACCACCTGCCTGGTCTCAGACATTATGCCTCTCATAATACAAACTAAATTCCCTTGAGTTTTCTTGGCTGTCATACAACACTATTGACTGATGTTGAGTGTGCAGTCAATTAAAATAATGGCTAGAGCATGGCACTTGGAGTCAGGAAGACCTGAATTCAAATTCTGCCTCAGATGCTCCTAGCTTTCTGACTCTGAGCAAGTCACTGAGCCTCTGTCGGCCTCAGTTTTCTCAACTGTAAAATGGGGTAAAAATAGCACCTACCTTTTAGGATTGTTGTGAAGATCCAATGATTTTAAAGAAATCTGTAAAACTTAGCACACAATATAAAAGCTAGCTATGATGATAAAGATGATGGTGATGAAGGGTCACTGTATACCAAGCAATCAGTAGAACATAAGCTTCTTGAGGACAGGCTATTCCTTTCTTTTTCTTCTTTGACTCCCATTCCCTAGCACAACTCTTCAGGTAAAGTAAACAGTTGGGAATTTAATTGGAGAAGGGAAGGTTTTCTGAACTAAATGGGATTGAGCTGGGTCTTTGAAGTAAGGGCATGAATCATCCCCTCTCCAAGGTTAACTTCTTCTTACCAGTCTTCTCTTGACATGCTTACACCATCTTTCCCCCAAAACAAAGACTCCTGGAGTCATTGACCATCTCATCTAAACCAAACCTGAATAAAAATTCCCTCTAAAAAATGCCCAACAGATCATGACTCAGTTTCTGCTTGGATACCTCCAGTGAAGAGGTGGTCACCATATCACAAGCCAACCCATCTTACTTTTGGACAGCTCTCATTGTTTGGATTTTTTCCTTCTGAGGTAAAATCTGACTCTGCAACTTTCACTCCTGGCTCTTAGTTCTGCCCTTTGACCAAATTAGGTCAGTCCTCATTTAATTCATGGGCCATTTTTGTCCTTTTTATTGACTCACTTTTCTCATCTCTAAGATGAGGAGGTTGGACTGGATAATGTCTGAGGGCTGTTCACTTGGCATTTCTCATATTCTGTCTCATATTGTCATTTACATTTTTATGAGTATGTCTTTTAAAGGTCCTTTGAGTTCCAAAATGCTATGATTCTACATTGTTGAAAGGCAATTTGGCCAAAAGGAAGAATCCCTTGATTTGCAAAGAGCAGAAGAGGTTTTTGGCTCTTATTCCACTCTGAAATTGATAAATGACTTCTGTGAGTTTAGACTTTCTGTTTCAGGCATAAGGTATATATCATTTCTATTCTTGTAACTTTGAATCTTCACAATTATAACTGGGCTAGGATGACCAGGGGTCCTTCCCAGTGGGTCAAAATTTATAGGACACTGATAGCTTTTGGTATATGCAGTTGCTTGCAAAATTGTCTGCAGTAGCATGGAAAAAACTGAATTCATCGTTAGTAAGCAAGAATAATTAGGTAAAATGAGAATCTCCAAGATGGCACTCATTTCCTCCCTCCTAGAAGTTGTATTCAAAGTGAGTTTCTACCTAGTCCAAATAGAACTTCTTACTTCCCATCACCACCCAGGGTCCCAGGGTCTCTGCCAACATCACCTCCATTTCCTTAAAAGAAAATGAAATTGTATTTTCGCTGCTTACTCCTGGCACACTTTATACCCCTTGGAACCTGGTAATGCACCAACTACTCACTTTGTGGTTATTTTGAGAAGTGAGTGGAAGCAGACACAACCTGGGCTTATCATGTTCGAACTAACAAAGACACCTCGGATGCACCGGGAATTAAGAGACATATGTAGCTAAATACCATTGGAATTGTCTTTGCTTCCTTCAAATTCCTACAAGGCCTTTGGAATAGAATTGAGAATTCTCTCTGGGTCTTTGGAATAATCGAAAGCTTTAGAATTCTCTTAGGAGCTTTGGAATTCCCTAAAGGGTTTTGGAATGCTCTTAGGAATTTTGGAATTATCTTAAGGGCTTTGGAATTCTTGGGGTTAGGGGGTGGTGTAGGGATGCTTTCAAAGGCTGCAGTCCTCTCTCAGGGACTTAGGAATTCTCCCAGGGGCTTTGCGTCCCTATTTCAACCACAAAACTTTCCAGTAGAAATTTTCCTACTTCTTGCTTGTGAAACATAGTCTCATATCGCCCCCTTCCAGTAGTACCGGACAGGTCAGCTCTCCGGGCTTCTGATGTGTCTGTGTGGAGGGGGGGAGATTTGGGGATATTCCTTTCAAATACACTTTCTCTTTAAAAATGTATTAGATTCCACTCAACTATATTCAGACCCCAGATTGCCTAGATTGGGTAGATATTAGTTTAAAAAATTGACCAAATGCGCCTGAATTTGGAGGGGCCTTAAGTTTCCCTCCTCAGCCCCTTCTCTGTAATCAATGACCCCTTCAGATAACATCTTATCTGCTACTATGCAGGGGCATTATTAAAGTAGTCCCACCAACTCTGCTGGCACTACCTCTCACCTACCCCACTGGGGCCCTTCCCCTGCTCATACTCAGCCCCTCCATCCCTGGAAGACAGCAAAGCAATTATGTGGGAAGCATCTGTAGGAGAGGCAGCCAGTCCCCCACATCTATTCCTCATTTGGCAACCTGGCTCAGCTGATGGAAAGTGGTGTGTGTGCGTGTGTGTGTGTGTGTGTGTGTGTGTGTGAGAGAGAGAGAGAGAGAGAGAGAGAGAGAGAGAGAGAGAGAGAGAACTTGCCTCCCCTCCAGTGACAAAGGCGGAGGTACTGAAGGGTTAAACCTGCTGCCTTCCAAACCATTTTCCCCCAAAGCTGCGGCCCCCTAAATTAATTTCGGCTGGTAATCTAGATGGGGTT
>CM053626.1:320710900-320727335 GCA_028646595.1 Phalanger gymnotis | reverse complement strand
GATTGTGTCAGTATCCTCATCTGTAAAATAAGCTGGAGAAACCACTCCAATATCTTTGCAAAGAAAACCCCAAATGGGTTCATGAAGAGTTGGACTTGACTGAAAATGGCTGAATAAAATGTACATGGAATATTGTTTATGCTGTCTGATCTGTTTCATATGCTGTTTCTTTTCCTCTTTTTATTTTTTGTTACAAATGGGAGATTTCTGGATATGAGAAGGGAGTAAAGTGTTCGGAAATGAAGGATTTTTTAAAAAATATATCAATTAAAAATAAAACAATATGGGCCTTTTTAGGGTGTTCCCTGCTTTGGGAAGATCCAAATTCAGAGCATTGAGTTTTGTAGGGGTGGCTAAATTTCAGAAAATTCATCAGATCCACTGTCCTAAACCAAATCTATTTTCTGTTCCACATACTTTGAACCTTGGGTTGGGATGGCTCGTGGTTTGCCCCTTTGTAGCCATTTACCTACTTTCATATTATAGTCTTGAAATTAAGCTCTGTTTCTCTCTCAAAGTAAAGAAATGTGCCCAGTTTACCTCCCTCATTTCCCAGAAACTGGTCATTTTGCTACGAGCAGCATGAAAGGATTGGCATCGTGTTGGCTCTGTCCTTTGAATTAATGAAATTCTCTTTAATTCCTTAGATTTTCTGGCTTCTGACAAGGCTCAGCCCAGTCATACCACTTATATAAGGCTCATGCTGGTCTCAATAGTAGCTACTGCCCTCCTCCCTGAAATTACACTGGATGGACTCACGAACATTTAAGATTGACTTGTGTGCTTGTGATTTCCCTGTTCAAAAATTCTTGAGAGAAGGAACCAATTCATTTATGTCTATTTCCCCAGCAACTGGCAAATAGTGAGTACTTGCTTAGTAAATTCCAGTTGAACTGAATTTATTAAATGAATATTATAAAATCACAATAAGTCAGCATCGGTAGGAATCTTGGAAATCATCTAATTCAAACCCACATTCAGAAGAGGTTTACTTACTGTTTCTTCCTTAGCCTTAAATCACTGAATAGGTGTTTCCTGAGACAAACTGAGACCTGCGAAAGACCTTAGCTTAAAAAGGTCAAAGTCCACCATTGCACCCGGGGCCATCTCTGGTCATTCTGACCTATTCCTTGCCACTGGACTGTAATGATTCTGGGGGAGAGAGACCGAGGCTGATGCACAGCTCTGCCTAACTTAAATCCAATTCACTTACCAGTCAAGACATGACCCTCCCGAAGTCATCGGTCCTCTTCAAGAACAAAGGATGAACAGCAAACAATAGCAACAATATGACAACTACAATAATTAACAACGATAATAATACTGGCTAAACTTTGCATAGTGTTTTAAGGCTTGCAAAGTACTTCAAATATCTCATTTCATTTGATGAAATCATACTGAATTTGATCAAAACAATTTTGCATGGTAGGTAGTATCATCCCCATTTTACAAGTAAAGAAACTGAGGCAGACAGAAGTCAAGCTATCTGTCATGATCATACAGCTGATAAATATCTGAGGCAGGACTTGAACTCTTGTCTTCCTGACTCGAAATCCAGTGCTCCATCCATTATGATGCTAAGATGCTTCCCAAGGTACTTTGCTAGACCTTGAAAAAATTGAAAAATGAATTAAACAGCATTTATTGTTCAGTCATTTTTCAGTCGTGTCTGACTCTTCATGACCCATTTGGGGTTTTCTTGGCAAAGATATTGGAATGGTTTACATTTTCCTTCTTCAGCTCCTTTTACAGATGAGGAAACTGAGGCAAACAGGGTTTAGTGACTTGCCCAGGGTCACATAGCCAGATTTGAACAAGATTTTTTGGACTCTAGGCCCAGTGCTCTATTCACAGTACCGCCTAGCTGCCTGAAAACAGCATTCTTTGCCTTGATAGATTTACAATCTGCTAGAAAGTTTACTAATGTAGAATGAGTAAAAAGATATGAAACCAGCTAGTGGCTGCATGCTTAGCTTGGAATCTACATAGATTCCATACATAGTGCTTTATACACACTTATTCCCTTCCTTCCCCTGTTCCTCTTTCTCTACAAGTTATTTCTCTGTCTCTCTTTTTATATAGACACATATGAATATGCAAATGTGTGTACATGCATGTATATCATCTATTTATCTTTAATTTATGTCTCTTTTGTATATCTCTAATGATCTCTATTTTGGCACAGTGAGAGAAAGTTGGCTTTAGAGTGAGGAAGACCTGGATGCAAGTCCTGTCTCTGCCACATACTTATTGTGTGACTCTAAATAAGTTACGACCTCTTTATTTGCTTTTACAAGTAGCAGCAGCAGCTAATATTTATATAGTGCCTACTACATGGCAGGCATTCAATAAATATTATCTCCTTTCCTCCTCACAGCAACCCTGAAAAGTAGGTGCTATTGTTATCCCTATTTTGCAGTTGAAGAAACTGAGGCAAACAGAGGTTAAGTGACTTGCCCAGGGTCACACAGCTAGTAAATATCTGAGGCTACATTTGAACTTAGGTCTTCTTATTCCAAGTCCAGGACTCCATCCATCATACCACCTAGCTGATCCTAGTAGACTTCTTAGTTGCACCTATCAATTTGCTTTGGTCCAGGAAGTTTCTCCTGTTGGAGTCTCCAGTACCACCTGCCTATCTATCCAATCTATCCTCTGTCTCCGTCTCTCTGTCTGTGTCTGGGTCTGTGCCTCTGTCTCTGTTTGTATCTCTCTCTCTGTCTCTCTCTTTTTCTCTCCATATATATGTATATGTGTGAATATGTATATATGTACACACACACACACATCATGCCTCGACTTGATAAAAGCACCCATGCATGAATGAACAAGATTCATCATGGTGTTTGTGCTTGTCAAAAAGTTTGTCCTTGTTTCTTGCAGAGCCAGGGCAAGAATTCATGTCGCTTGACTCCCAGGGAAATGCTCTTTCCAAAACACTTTTCATCATTTCGGTTCCTTCATTTCCACACACTTCGGTGGTACAAGGACTCACATAGCTGGTGCTCAATACACATTTTTAAATGAGTGAATGAAATCCCAGCAGTGGACTTACATCGATAGGTCCTTACTTCCCTGAAGGCTCCACTTAAAAGAAGTCAGGGACACTCATTTTAAGAGGTAAAAGGGTTTTTAGAGTACAGAATATTGGAGCATAGAACAGTGTGATGCTGGAAATTACTTGAGCACATGGAAAGGGATAATTCATAGTGACCTTGGATCATAGAATTTTAATTCTGTGAGGAACCTCAGAGGTCATGCCATTCAAACCCTTCACTTGATGGAGGTGGAAACTGAGGCTGAGAGAAATGGAATGAGTTTCCGAAGATTATCAGGTAGCAAGTGGCAACCAGGATGTCCATCCTTGGACTCCAAGTCCAATCCTCTTTCCACTCTGTCACAGTGGGGCTCACCAACTCAACTGTACCCCAAATTTAGGAAGATCAAAATAAAACTCAAAGCATGAAACTCTCTCTCTCTGTGTCTCTCTCTCCCTCCCTCCCTCCCTCCTTCCTCCTTCCTTCCTTCCTTTCTTCCTTCCTTCCTTCCTTCCCCCTACTTTTGGAAAAAAATGGTTTTAAAGTTATTAAATTGTCCCCTTTCCTCTTCAGCCTCCCTTGTACTGCATTGCCACTAAGAGCCACTGTTTACATAATTTAATTAACATTTGCCAGTGCCTGCAACCTAACACACTGTCTTAAAACATTTGCTTGAGAAGTCTCCTTGTCCCCAAGCTGTCATTTTTTAGCATGATGGATAATGGATAGAAATAATTACCCTGAACAAGGTTAGGCATTAAACGATGAGAGCTTCAAAGAATTAGCAGCCTTAGCTAAACATCTTATTTTTCAAGAAGGGAAAATGTCGCAGTGACCATGATGGATGGGAGGGGCTGTGCTCTGTTAAAATTATTATTATTATTGTTGTTATTATGATCATCACCATTCCCATCATCATTATTATTATGGCAAATCTGGCCCATTGTCCACAGCAAGTTGCTGTCAAGCCTGTACTTTCTCTCTGATTGATAGAGAGCAACATGTCACTGAGGACACCATAAATCCTGTCACTGACCAGACTTCACTGAGAGCTGGGAATAGGAGGAGCAGAAAGTCAATGGCTACAGAAGCATAAAGAAGTGGGAGCCACTGAACCTCTTGGCACCTATCTTTCTTTTATCTAAGCCATTGGAATTTTTAGGGGTGGTGGTTGAGTTTGCAAAGTGGGGTGAGAACTGTTGTTTTCTTTACTCTGATCAAATGTTATCCCAAAATCAGAACCCTCACTTCATATCTCAAGCTGATTTTCTTAAAATGGGCTTCATTTCTTTGGAAAAGCTCTCCAAGATGCCACTGGGAAGGATTTACCACCTTTATTTTATTAGAGGGATTTTTATTGTTCAATAAAATTTTTACTTTTATGTGCAATATTGTAAATGGCTGGGATGATGGAAAACACTGAGGGCAATCGAAAGTCGAAAGAAATAAGCAAATCAGTTCCATAAAATGCTGCATCCACCAGCTTCATTCCTTGTGTTTGCATGAGCTCCCAAAGTGCAAAGTTACCATGGGATGTGTAGACAGCAGTGCTGACCCAGGTCTTTGTGCGGTGCTAGGAAATGACCTGACATTCTTCCTTTAGCCCCTGGCCAAAAATAACTGTTATCATTTCTTTCCACTGCTAATAGGAGCAAGAAAACTTTGTTCTCCTTCCTCTCATGTTGGGAACCAATGTGCAAAGGGTAGATGGAAATCTTCAGGGGAAGAAATTGAGGCTATTTTAAGGGAAAATCTTAGAGCAGTATTCCTCAACTGGTTATTTTTTGTTTAGTGTTGTTTTGGTTCTTTCAATAAGAACAAAAAATGTGTTATGACCCTCAGGGTAATTTAATATATTATTCATAACATTCTACAATTATATACCACTTAAGGCACCACTAAGGAATTTTTATTACAAATCCCTTGGACTAATGTTGCAAACTCTTGAAGAATTTGGGAATCCCTAAATGGGAACTACTGTCCCAGAGCATAATTCCTGTAAAGCTGTTTGCCTGTAAGCCAACTTAGAAGCCAGTAATGGAACTGGAGAATAGATAACAAACACATATCTCTCTTCTCTAGGCACAGAAGTGGAGACTACTGGGCCAGAATTGTGTATACTCTGTCAGATGTATGCGAAGCCAGGTCTTCCCGATCCTCTATCCACGATGTCTGCTACATGTGTGATTTTTCTCTCCACTATCCACCCACATCCTTTCACTGAGGAGCCTAGTACCTCCCTTCAACACCTCAACCAAGACTGACTTCCTTGGCAAGTATTTCAAAGCTAATTGTTCTATTTTCTTGTATTCCCTCCCAACCCCATCGCCCTCTGACAAAATGTAAACTCCTTGAAGGCAAGAACTTGTGTCTCCATTTGAATGCCCATGTCTCTGGCACTTAGCACAGTGTGCAGCAAATCGTTGGGATTTGATAAGTACTGGTTGAACTGAATCCTTCCTTCCCTAACCCTTCAGGCCTATCCAGAATTGCAGTCTTTTCTGGGTAGGAGTTAGAATGGAAATCTTATTAAACCATGCCAGCAGTAACACTAACTGACAGTTCTATGGCATTTTCATGTTTGGGACAAATTTTGCATAGATTATCTCATTTGAACCTAATAACAGCCATATTCTATTATTATCCCCACTTTACAGATGAGGAGGCTGAGTTTCAGAGATTTCAAATTAATTGAGAGAGACAGACACAGAAAGAGAGAGAGAAAGAGAGAGGGAGAGAGAGAGAGAGAGAGAGAGAGAGAGAGAGGAGAGAGATAGTGAGACAGAGGCAGAGACAAAAAAAGACAGAGCCACAGAGACAGAGACACACAGAGAGATAGAGATAGTTGCCATAGATTGACCTGCAACATACCTTCCAGCTCTATAGTTTTGTGGGAATCCATTGAAGGATTACACAATGTTTAGCCTGGAGAAGCTGGGGAGGAGAGGCATGGAATATGTCCTCACGTATTTGAAGGACTTCCATGTAGGATTATATTTGTACTGCTTGACTCCAGAGGGCAGAATCAAAAGGGTCAAAGAGAAAAGGAGGTGCAAAAAGGTAAATTTATGCTGAGGGTCAGGAGAAAATCATTCCTCATCATTATAGTTGTCCAAAAGTGGACCAGGCTTTCTTCCAAGGTGGTGTCGATGACTTCCTCTTCCTCAGGGGAAAGGCAGGCTGGATAGCCACTGCTTGGGGATGCTAGAATAGGAATTCCTTTCATGTATGAGATGGATTAGATGTCTGGCTAATGATGTCTCTCCCAACTCTCAAATCCTCTTATTCTGTGAGATGCTTTGCTTGGTCTCCATGGTTTCTTTCTCATCCTGCTTGGTTATCTGCTTATAAGTTTAAGAAAATTAACAGAAACATTGATATCGAATGGTTTGCCTCATCCCAGTATGGTTTGGGTATCAGATGCGTCCAGCTGGACCATCCTCAACAATTTAAACCTTAGCATTTCTACTGCAATACACAAACAGTATTGTCATATGAGACATCCTCTCCAAGCCTATGTCAGAGGGACAGTTCTCCCTTCTGGCCTTGCATTTTAAAACTCTCTTTTCTCTGCTGAAAAAGATGGTTTTTCATTCTTCTTTCTGTATCGGGCTTTATTGCTCCCTTAATGGCATAAAAATAACACCATGTGTTGTATTTCAAGAGAGGAGATAGAGGCAAAGCACTGTTTGCCCATGGTGATGTATCCATCCCACAGAACTGAACTTTTGCCTCCCTCCTCCATGTCCTTTTTTGATTAGGAAACCAATGAATAAGTCAAAACCTCCCAGATTGTCTGGAATTGGTGTTTGTCTAGCAGCTGCTAAATCTAGGGAGACAGTGTGGTGCTATGGATGCGGCATTGGAGAACGCTGTCCTGACATGTCCTACCCAACCCCATGCCATTGGACAAGTCCCTTAACCTTCAGAGCCTCTAGTTTCTTCCCCTGTAAAATAATTGGGTTGATCTAGATGGCCCCTAAAGGCCCTTCTCCTTCTGAATCTTGAGATTCTCTGCTCCCAAGCAATACAAGCATATTGAGGCAAATGCTTTGTTGGGGTACGTCAGATGAGAATTTTAAGAGGACAGGATATTTCTGAAGACTCTATTTCTTTAAGAGTCCAGCATATGGAGTTCATTATTTGGAAGTTGAGTTAGGGAGGTTTGGAGGGGGCTGAGAGGAAGAGTGTGGTTGTTATAATGAATTACCAAAACTTCTTTCTTTCTGGGTAACATAGGGGTGTCTAACCCTGATGCTATGGCCCAGTTCCAGTGGGGGTAATTACATTCTCCTGTCCTAAATTCTCCTTGCAATCTCAATTGGACACGGTGTTGTATGTGCATTTCCTTCACTTCCTTCTCTAAATATGGGAGCTGGGGCTCTCTCTGCAGTGAAGAATTTGCTTCCCTGGAACTGAATTCATTACAAGGATGGGTGATTCCTTCCTTATCCCTTGTCCCCATTAATCAGCATGCTGAGTTTCACTGTCACCTACCAGATTGAGGGCAATGGGTGCTCTGAGAATCCAAAGGGGGTGTCCTTCCGAAGATGGTATTTTTTTCATCAAAATCAGTAATGTGAAGGTTCCCCAGAAGGAAAAGCAACAGGACTTAGCAGCATAAAGAGCTTGGGATTTGGACTCCGCTGATTTAGATTGAAATCTCAGCTGAACTACCTACCAGATTGCTTACTAGTGACCTTACCTAAATTACTTTACTTCGTGGGGACTTAATTTTCACCTTTATAAAATCCAAGGCATCAGTTGAGGGAATGGGTGAATAAACTCTGGTTTACGAACGTAATGAAATATTGTTCAATAAAAAAACGAAAAATGTAAAGAATGCAGAGGAACCAGAGAAGATCTCTATGACCTGAGGGAGAGGGAAGCAAACAGATTCAAAATAAGAAACATACATGATGACTGGAAAAACATCAAGTCAAGTTAACAAGCACTTGTTAAGGGCCTACTATGTGCCAGCTACTACACTAAGTATCGGGGATAAAAATAAGGCAAAAAAGTGCCTACCTCCAAGGAGCCTACAGTCTAATGCTGGACAATTCTGGGACTGTGGGGTGATTGCCTAAGGAATGCTTAGGGATGCCCAAGGAAGGGCCCACCTGACCGAAAGGTGGCTTGTTTTAATTTCATCTCATAAGTTAGAAATGAGTCATTACTCATGACAGTGTTCTAATTGGAGGCATTAAGAGACTTGTATGAACTGAGGCAAAGTTAGGTGAGCAGACTAGGAGAACAATTTTTATAATAACTATATGTAGAAGACAACTTTGAAAGACTGAAAAGCTCTGATCTACAAAATAAATAATTGGGATTCCAGAGGACTGAGGATGAAGCATGCAACTCACTTCTTGATAGGGAGATGACAAACACAGGGATCGGAATGAAATACCCATTTTTGGATGTGCTGTTTCCAGACAATATGGAAATTTGTTTTGCTTGATTCAGCTTATTTCTTACAAGAGTTGCTCTTCTCCCTCTACCCCCAAAATGGGGGGTGCAGGTGGGAGAAAGAGAAAAAACAGATTTTTGTTAAATGAAAAAAAATAATTTTTAGAAGAAGGAATAAATGTGTCCTCTAAATGTTATTTTCCTCATCTGTAAAGCGGGATCATAATACCTGCCCAGTTTATTCGACTGAATATTTGTGAGCAAATGAGAATGAAGAGGAAAGTACTTCATAAGATGAAAGGTCAATACCTTAATGATGTCAAGAAGGTCTATAGAGAAAATACATGAATATGAGAAATTCAGAGAAGCATGGGAAACCTTACATGAACTGATGCAGAACAAAGCAAGCAGAGCCAAGATGAGGCCACATGTGGCCTTCTAGGTCTTTGGATGTGGCTTTTTGACTGAGTCAAAGTTTTACAGAAAAAAAAAATCCTTTTATTAAGGGGATTTGTTCTGTAAAGTTTGGACTCAATCCACTTGAGGACTGAGAGAGCCACATGTGGTCTTGGGGACCCATCCTTGCCCAAGAGCAACGAAGACAAAGATTATAAACAATTACAACTTTTTGTCTCTGCCTTTAGAATGTAAACTCTTTGGGAGTAGGGACTGTTTCTATCTTTGTCTTTTTAGTCCTGGCTCTTCTTACAGTATACGACACACTGTGGTTGGTTGTTGTCCTTCCTTCCGGAAGAGGACCAAAATGACATTATTATGCTTGAGTCAAGATTTAATGTGTCTGACTGTAGCTGATCAGGCCAATACAAGCTCGGAATGCTCTACCACAGGTCAGCACAAATAGTTCACGTGAACATTTGGGGTGGATACTCCAAACTTGTGCATCCTGTTTCCTTTGGTCTGTTACAATTCATTGTAGGTGCTTAATAAATGCTTGCTCATTGCTGATGGCTCTTAGCCCTCATTTTAAAGAGAGATTAAGGTTCAGAAAGATTTAGATTTTTCTCCATCACCTTGAGGGCAGGGGTAGTTTCATTTGTGTAATTGGCTCCCTTGTACCCAGCAAAGTACCTGACATAGAGTTGGTACTTAAGAAATACTTGCTGGCTGATGAATTGAATCATTATCACCACCATAATGCTGTGTAATTAGAATGGCCACTCTTGGACCTAGAAAAGGGCTATAAAAGGCACATCTACTGTCCATTGGCAGAGCTGGCAGACTGTGTGTAGAACATTGTCTGTATTGTCATGTGTGAATTGATATGTTGATGTGTTGGTTAGTTTCACTAAATTATTTTTTTTTCTTTTTTTATTCTTTGTTGCAAAAGATATCTCAGTGAATGAGGGAGAGGGGAAAGACATACTTGAATGTTAAAGTGATGTGAGTACAAAAGATGTCAATAATTTTTTAAAATAGAGGTGACTTGGAAGTGGGGAGAGCCCCCTGATTGAGGGGCTATATTGTCCTCTGGCCTCCTTCCATTAGCCTATATAGAGGGCTTTATTTATCACTTGTCATTTCAAACTCTTTGGAACTAATCAATCAACAAACATTTATTGTTTGCTAAAAGGCACTTTCCTAAGTGCTGGGAGTGTGTGGAGGGAATGGAAATCATTCTTGACTCCAGGGTTGCAAGGATTTGTGATCTCATCCATGAAGGAATCACCCTCTCACCTCATCCAATGAGAGGACTGCATGCTTTTGTAGTTGGTCTTCAAGAGTTGGTATCATGAAAAATTCACTGCCTTTTGGACATGAGACTGAGCCTTTGTACTTAGTAAGGCTGGTCCTCAGGCTGTAGTGTCCAGCCTATGAATGGATACTTCCTAGCTTGGTAAGGCCTGTACTCTCTCTACCACAACACTACCTAACTGCAAAGCAAGTTAAATATATATTTAAAGAGGGAAAGCAAGCAAGCAAGCAAGAAAGAAAGAAAGAAAGGAAGAAAGAAAGAAAAAGAAAGAAAGAACGTCCCTTATAAAGCAGTTTCCCACACTCTTAACCCTGTGAGATAAGTAAGGTAGCACAGGGCATAGCGTAAGACTTGGAGTAAGGAAGACCCAAGTTCAAATCTGGCCTCAGACATTATCCATATGAGTAAGCCACAAAAAACCCCAAACCAAAACAAACCAACAAAACACAGTGCTGTCTGCCTCAGTTTCCCCATCTGTAAAATGGGCATAATAATGGCACCTACCTCACAGGTAGCAAGGAACTTATGATCCAATGGGGAATACAACTTGTCAATGATTATGTAGAAGCAAGATAAATATGGGATAAGTTGGAGATGATCAGGAGAGGAAGAGCTCTTGGGTTGAGAGGGATCAGGAAAAGCTTCTTGCATAAGGTGGGATTCAAGCTTGGATTTAAAGGAATCTGTGGAAGTGTAGCAACAATTTGGCTAGCAGCTATTGCGGGGTATAGGACCCAATGAGACCAGCAACAAGAGTTGCTGCCAGCACAGATTCTTTTATCTGCTTTACTAAGGAAAGCAATGCTAAGGGGTTAACAATCTTACTTTAATCCCACATACAAATATCATCCACTTAGTTCAGGAGGAATAGCCAACAACCTGAACTTCAGAGCAAATACAAATTACAAATATACACAATATAAATAGACCAAATCAGAATTCATGCTTACCAGGAAAGTATCAACATTTTGGTTGACAAACCGGGGAACTCTTAACAATGGCTAGCCTAGAGTCATGAGACACTTTTTCAAGTGGCCAAGAACCCCAAACAGAACCCCAACCTTTGAGCTTTTATACTCTGTTCAGGCCTCAAAATATTCACACCTAATCAGCAAACCGGTGCAGGCCTGAGGCTTTGCACCTAGTAAGACTTAAGCAAAGGCATTTGATTACTTTAGTATTCTAAAACAGTAAAAACAAATCCCACCTTAATTACCAATACAGGCAGCTGGGAGGTAGAGGTGAGAAGAGAAAGGATTCTTGGCATAGGAGACAGCCGGTGAAAATGGCCAGTCAGGAGATGGAGAGTCTTGGGGAAGGAACAGCAAGGAAGCTGATGTCGCTCCTTCATGCATTGGGAGGAGGGAATTAAAATGGAAGATCAGAAAAGTAGGAAGGAGCCAGGATGTGAAGGGTTTTAAAAGCCTAAGGGAGAATTTTACATTTGATTATGGAGGCAATTAAGAAGCACTACAGTTTATGGCACAGAGAGCTGACCTGGGCTCAAATACATTTTAGGGAGGTAATTTTGAGAGCTGAGGGGAGAATGACAGAGGGACCAGCCAGCAGGCTGGTGCAGCAGACCAGACTTGAGGGGATGGGGGCAAGCACCAAAGTGGAGGCAGTGTCAGGAGAAAAGGGGGTGTAGACAAGAGATGGTAGGAAGGTAGAATCAACAATAAGCCATAGAAAAAGAGTGGATTGGGGGTTTGGGGGTGGGAGTAAGGGAAACAGGAAGACACTGAGGTCATGAACCAGGGTGATTGGTGCTTCCTTCAACACATATAGGGGAGATGTACCCTAGAAAAAGAGTCTGGTTTCATTTTATTTTGTATTTCTGAAAGTTACAATGATGGAAATGTAGGGTGACCTATCGAGATCTCTCCAGAGGCAATAGGAGGAACGATCTGACTTCGCTTCTTAGAAAAGGAGGTAGAAGGTGGGAGGTGTCCCTATCAAGGCAGAAAGCTGCCTGAACCCAGAGAGACCTGAGTTGAGGGGCTCAATTTCTCCGAGGTCTGCTCCCTGGCCATCTGTTTTGGAAGAAGAGTGGGGCCCGGTGGTAGAAGGGAGAATTCATGAACGTTGTACTCGAGGTCACCAGGCTTGGCTTTGAATTCTTGGGCTACACTTAGAAGCTGCCAGATTGTAGGCAAGGTCACTTTGTCTGGAGAGGTTTAGAAATTCCTTCTCTTTGGCAGTCTTCGAGCTGTGGGTGGATGACCACTTGTTTGGGATGCAATAGTGGGGACTACTTTTTAGTACAGTGGGAGTAGATAGACAGTTAGATCAACGATTTCCCAAATTCTCTCATTTTTTGAACTCTCTTTACTTCTCTGGGATTCAATCTCCTCATCTGTAAAATTAAGGTAATTTTTAATGAAAAGTAAAAGAGTAACAGCTAGCATTTATATAATGCTTTAAGATTTGCAAAGCACTTCACAAATAATATTTCATTTTATCTATATAATGGCCCTGGAAGGTAGGTGCTATTCCTATCTCCATTTTGCATATGGGGAAACTGAGGCAGACAGAGGTTGTGACTTGTCCAGAAAAACAGAGTAGGTGCTGAGGCCAGATTTCTGCTCATCTTCTTGACTCCAGGACCAGCTCTCTATCCCCTGTGCTACCTGAGAGGTAGGTGCTATTATAATGCCCATTTTACAGATAAGGAAACTGAGGCAGACAGAGGTTTGTTACTTGCCCAAGGTCACATGGATAGTAAGTGTCTGGAGACAGTTTTGAACTCAGGTCTTTCTTATTCCAGGCCTGACACTCTATGTCCTTTGCCATTTTATTCTACTTTTCTCACAGGGCTGTTGAGAGTGAAAGAAACTGCCTTATAAACATTAGAATACAATAAATATCTTAGTCGTTATCGTACATACTGCTTTCTTGACATATGGCATATGAAAGTCAGTGCCTGACCTCAAGGAGCTTATGATTGGATTAGATACACAGAGCTGGACCTCATAGGGAATCTGAGAGGGTGGAAAATAGAAGAGACATGTGTTTATGTATGAGCAGCAGGCAAAGAGTTGGATCGGTGATCCTGGAGAGGCTAAAGGAAACCAGGGCTGACTCCAAAGTGGAAATGGCCAGGGTGCTAAAATAACAACAAAGAAAAAACTGACATGAAGCAGCAGTCACAGAAAAGGGAGGCAGCAAGGCAGAATGGATAGAATGACTGATTTTGAGTCAGAAAGACTTGGGTTCAAATCCCACCTTGCACTTACTAGCTGTGTGATCCTGGGCACATCTGCCTCAATTTCCTTATCTGTAAAATAGGGATAATAATAGTACCTATCTCTTAGGGTAACTGGCAAGATAAAATGAGATAATATTTGTTAAAGTATTTTATAAACCCTAAATAACTAAATGAATGGTATTACTGCTGTTACTGTTATTGCTGTTAATATTAACATGAGGGGGTTGGAATCAATGGCTTCTAAGGTACCTTCCAGCTCTGAATCCAATGATCCTCTGAAGACCTGAGTTCAAATATCTCTTCTGCTACTGACTTTGGACAAGTCATTTAGCCTCTCAGCCTCAATTTCCTCATATGTAAAATGAGTATTTCAGACCATAGGGTCACCAGAAATATGCTCAAGGCTGAGGATGCAAATACAAAAAAGACAAATATTCCTTGCCCTCAAGGACTTTACATTTTATAGGACTTAACAAACCTACTATGTGCAGACTGGTCCTACTAGGTGTCCTCTGAAGCCCTTCCTAACTGGTATTCTGCAAATTTATCTGCCCTGTAAAATGAGAGGCTTGGCTTTGATTCTCCCTAAAGTCTCTTCCAGTGCTAAAATTCTATGAATCAATAAATCTATGAATCTATATTTAAGGGCTCTTGGAGCGTTAACATTAAATGAGACTAAAGATGCTGGGCTAAAAATTGAATGCATTGTAAATCTTAGAATGTAGCTTCTAGGGAGAATGGCTCATGGGTTACAATGGAGAAATCATCTATTTCTATTCCCTAGGATAATGGTCACTACTGGTAATGGTAGATACCTGGGGATACGATTGTTTATACCCTATCAACATACTTTAATGTTTTAATAAATCTTCCACATGAACACTTTTCAGGGGAGGGGTATGTGAAGGCTTGAAGGGGAGGGTAGAAGAATGGTCCAGACTTACGATGTCATTGGTATAGGGAAAACCTGGTTAGAAAATCCTCCCTAATTGATGTGGGAGTAACTTGGCTCTGTCATCTTAGAGAATTGACTGGGGCAATGAGAGGCTAAGATGCTTGCCAAGAGTATGGCCAAGTAGGATTCTGAAACCAAGTCTTCCTGATTCCAAGTCTGGGTCACCATTCACTATGCCACACTTCGTCTCCCAAATGAGTCACAAGGAATGTCTGTCCCAGTATCTTATATTGAGACTAAAAGTTGATTTGGTTGAGTAAATCCAAAAGCACTTCTGGGCTCTTTCCATTGAACAGGGGCTCTCCAGAAAACTTAGTCTTCTTTAAGGAAAAGTTTGATGGTAAGGCTCCACAGCTGGCCCTATAATTGCCAGATGCTGGTTCTCTTTAGTAGTTAACGGTGGTGACACCACTTAATTGTATATTTACAGGCAAACACATGTTGTTTCATGAAAACTGCGTGATAATTACACAGTGACTCCTGGAACCCCTGATAATTACACAGTTACGTGTGTTCCTGCTACCAAGTTCTCTCCCCATGGTTAGCTGAGTAATTAGCTTATCAACACGGAGGAGTCACGACTCCTCCTCTCACAGTCACATTCATCAATGCTTTCAGTTGGGGGGTTTTAAACAGGAGGAGGTCAAAGTGGTGGCACTGGCCCCTTGACCTGGGCCCTAAAGTGACACTTCAATACTCCCAGGATGGAAGACATCTCATTGGAGGAGAGTTTTAAAGATTATTTCATATTTGACCAAACCAAATCCCATTTTAATAGACGTGAACAGTAAACCTAGAGGGATATTGAGTTTTCAATTCAAGGATGTGGTCTGAGGTGCAATCGTGCTTGTGGGGAGGGTGTGAATTGGCTGTGATACGCTGATGTGAGAAATTATGAAAGAGAGTGGAAAGGATGTCACCAGAGAAATGTGTGTCAGAAAAAACGGTCAGTCATGCAGCAAGGCTGAAATGTTGCTTCTAGACAGAGTGTGTACTCTATCTGTATCCATTCAACAGCAAGAGAAAAATAGGCTGGTTCCCAGAATGTTGGGTGGGCCCATAGGTCAGATTTGTAGAAAAGACATGGATCTGAGTTGCATAAGATGGGTAGGCATGGAGAGTTCCAACCTCTAGAGGCAGCTGCTGGTGGAGTGGATTGAGTCTTGGGGCTGTATTCAGGAAGACCTGAATTCAAATTCAACCTCAGTCACTAGCTGTGTGACTCTGGGTAAGTCACTTAAACTTTGTTTGCCTCAGTTTCCTCAACTGTAAAATGAGGATAACAATAGCACCCCCTTCTCAGGGTTGTTGCAAGGGATCAAATCAGAAAATATTTGCAAAGTATTCCGCAAACTTTAAAGCACTATATTAAGTGTTTGATATTAATAGCAAAGTACTTTACATGAATTTCCCCACTTGATCTTAACACCTGAGAAAGGTACATGTAGTACACAAGTAGTGGAGATAAGCCAATGGCACAGAAGAGAAAATTGAGCACCTGATAGGTTAACTATTTGGCCTGTGGTCCTATGGCTGGTACAGGATTCAGGCCTGGATTTCCATGTCAAAGGGGCCACAATGCCTCTAATAACCTTATGTCTTTTAGCATGGCTTCAGTTCAGAACTGAACAAATCCCTGTATTTTGAAATATTGTACAATAGGTGCCCATAATACTTCTTGGTGGTGCAATGGAGAGAGGTCTGGGCCTGGAATCAAGGATACCTGAGTTCAAATTTTACCTCAGATAGTTACTAGCTGTGTAACTCTGGACGAGCCACTGAAGATCCTCCCTGCCCGTTAATAGGCCTCTCATGGAGCCCATTAAGGGAAGCTTGATTAGGGGAGGCTTGTTTTGTAGGAAGGCTCATACCTTTTGTCAATTTCTTATTAAGCACTGGGTTCTAATTAGGCAGGGGGTTGTGATGCCCTCTGGCTCTAAAAAGTGTGTGTGTGTGTGTGTATTATTGGTGGCTCACTCATGGGAAGAATGTTCATACGATTTGGTCAGATGAGACTCTGGGTACCCGTTAAGGAGCCAGCCCCGCCACCTCGTTTGAAAACCCAGATGTTGGTGCTTCTCTCTCTGGTAACTATGTATGTATTGCTATGG
>CM053626.1:320671895-320710400 GCA_028646595.1 Phalanger gymnotis | reverse complement strand
GGCTGAGTTGGGACAGAGAATGCGTGAAGACGAGCAGGGTAAAATGAGGCCGGAAAGGGAGATGGTCTGGCTTTGAGAGCAGGCCAAGGGTCCATGTTTATCCTAGAGGCATCGGGGAGCTCCTGAGGGTTGTTGTTGCCGTTCTGTTGCTGTTGCTGCTGTTGTTGCTGTTGTTGTTGCTGCTGTTGTTGCTGTCGTTGTTGCTGCTGCTGCTGCTCTTGCTGTTGTTGTTGCTGCTGTTGTTGATGCTGTTGTTGTTGCTTTTGTTGCTGTTGTTGTTTCTGTTCTTGTTCTTGCTGTTGTTGCTGTTGCTGTTGTTGTTCTTGTTGCTGTGGCTGTTGTTCCGGAGGAGTGATGTGGCCAGACTTGTTTCCTAGGGAGGTTGTCTAGGCAGTTTCTAGTGCCTCCTATTTCCTCCAGCCCCCAAAACCTTGCATTTATTTTATTCATATTCGTTTGAATTCTCCTGGTACCTGTTGTTCTTTCCCCCTCCCCCAGTGTAAGCGCCTTGATGGCAGGTCTTTGCATGCACAGTGCTTGGTCATATAACAGGCGCTAATAAGTGCTTGTCAATCAGTTGATTGGCATTTATGCAAAAGATGGATCTGGGAAAGGAGAGACTGCAGCCTGAGAAAGCAGAAGACTATAGTCAATAGCTAAATTGTAGAATTCTCTATCCACATCTTAAAGAGACCTCAGAGATCATCTAATCCAACCTTTTCATTTTACAGATAGGGAAACTTAGGCCCACAGAGGTCAGTGACTTATCCAATGTCACATAGAAAATGCCAGAGATGTTTTTTTTTCCCTTCTTGCCTCTTAATGTCCCTAATGATTATCTTACCTTCATCTTAAAATTAAAGGAATGTTGTCTTAAATCTCTCAGTATATTCATTAATTATTTTGCCTTTTACTTTAATTAAAATGTCTGTCCTCTTAGCTCTGGCTTCCATGTAGTAAGACCACATGAAATATCTTAAGATATGCATATATGATATTACATAGTTACAATTTTAAATATTTGATCTTATACATGGTCTATATATGTGTCAAAATATGCATGCATATATATATGTATACATATATACATACACATAAAATCTTGGGATCCAAATGGAATTTTGAAATGATGTTAATTTGGGGACCATTGTAAGGTCCACCTCACTGAAATAAGATTTCATCCCAGACACCTCAGTCAGCTCATAGGCATTTTCTAACACGTTAGCTGTTGGTGTCTACAACCTGACATTTGGTGCTAATGGGTGGCTGATAACCTTACAAGAGCTGAGGGTGCTTACAATTGGTGTTTGGCTCCTTGCTCTCTGTGGCAAAAGATCTTTAGCAAGAGCTCTTTCCCACTATTCCCCCAAATTCTTGGCATCCTTCAGTGGTCTTGGCCCTATCCTGCAACCCAAGGGAGGATTGGATATCAGCAGGTCTATATGGACAGCTAAAATCTATGGATTTTTCCATGGTCACAGACTTCTTCCAATATAACAGTCTATAAATATGAACAGCCTTTTGGAGACCTTTGTCAGAAAAAGGGGCTGGGGGAGGGGGAAGAAGACCAACCAGAAAACAGGCCATGTGTCAATTCCATTCTATCAACAGATATTTCAATAAACATTTATTAAGCATTTGCTCTGGTTAGCCAGTCAGGAGACAAAGTTAGACAGGATACATACTCTGCTCTCAGGGAACTTATAATTTGATTTGGGAAGTTACTAATGGAACCATGGGAGAAAGTCAGGAGGGAAGATCAAGATGCTGCCCACTGTAGGCACTTAATAAATGGGTGTTGAATTTTGGAATTGTTTCTCTACAATTGAAACCTTGGGAGTGGGTGATGTTTTGAAGGAAGAGGGTCAAAATATAAGAGGGTCTAGAAGAGAAACTTCGAGGTTATTTGTATGTATGTGAAGAACTATGATATGAGAGTAATCAAAGAATGAATAAAGAAGTCACCAGGTACTTACGAAATGTTTTCTATATACCAGGTCCTATTCTAAATGCAGTGACTATAAAGACCAAGAACAAAACCCAAAAAACAAACAAATAAAGAACTAGACAAAAGACACTGGACTTACCCTCAAGGAGCTTAGTGAGAAAAATAAGAGATTCATATACAAGTAGGTACAAAGTCTCCGTCAAGTAATACAAGGTATGATGGTATAGAAGGGAGAGGCCCCAGTAATAGGAAGGCTATCCTTTAGATGGGGACAAAGGTTGCCCTTTGAAGAGCAAAATTAGATTCTAAGAAGGAGAAGTGGAGAGCATAATAGAGGCATGAGGAAAAGACTGTACAAAGTTATGGAGATTTGGTGACAAGTACAAAGGAGAGAGGATAGCAGAACTGTAATATTATCAATAGTAATGACTAGTGTTTATTATTTATTATATATTATACATTTATATAATAACTTACAATGCATAATAAGGTATAATAATTTATTAGTAATGATAGAATAATAAGAATGGCTAGCATTGATTATTAGTATTAATGATGTGTTGTGTATATTTATATATAATGATTTACAATTGTAATAATGCACGATAATTTGTTAGTAATGATACAGTAAAAGAATAACTAGCATTTATTATTTTAGTAATAATATTACATATGTATATACAATAATTTACAAATTGTATATATGTAATAGTGTAGTTTTATAGTATAATTATATATAATGTAGTCAAATGGTCTACTTATATTTATAATATATAATAATTTATTAATAATGATATAGTATTAAGAATGACTGCTATTTATTATTTATTAGTAATAATGTTTTATATATCTATATAATAATTTATAATATGTAATAATGTATAATAATTTATTAGAAATAATAGAGTAATAAAAATTACTAGTATTTATTATCTTTAATAGTAATGTATTTACATGTATATATAATAATTTATAAAATATAATATAGTCAAATAGTATAATTACATTTTATAATATATAATAATGGGTAATAATTTATGAGTAATGATAGAGCAATAAGAACTAGCATTTGTTAATTATTAGTAATAACATGTTATGCCTGTTTATATGTAATAAATATAATGATATACAATAATTTATTCTTAATGATATAGTAAAAAGGATGACTAGTGTTTAGTATTTTAGTGATGATATTGTATTGTACATACAATAATTTAGAATGTGTTATTTATCATAAAATACAGTTATACTATGTATAATAGTATAGGTATATAGTATAATTACATATAATATAGTCAAATAGTATGCTTATATTTTATAATATATAATGATGCATAATAATTTATTAGGAATGATATAGCAATAAGAATGGCTACCGTTTGTTCTTAAGTGCCTGCTATGTGCTAGGCATTGTGTAAAGTGCTTTGTAACTATCTCATTTGATCCTCAAAACAACCCTTCAAGGTAGAAGCTATTATTATCTTCATTTTACAGTTGAGGAAACTGAGGCAAACATAGTTAAGTGACTTGCCCAGAGTCACACAGCTAGTAAGTGTCTAAGGTCACATTTGAACTCAGGGCTTCCTGACTCCGGGACTTCCTGACTGTTCTATTCACTATGACATCTAGCTGCCTCTCAGGTACAGGAAAAGTAATGAGAAATTTGAGAAAAGACAGACCACTTTCAGTTGGTTGGTGGTAGGGGAAAGGGAGGAGAAGGGGACATTAGAGAAAGCTTCAAGAAGGACATGGTAATCAACTCGAAGAAATAAGAGATTATAAGAATTGTATGTTCTAATTATACTTCTATAATAACATGCACATTATTAATGGCTAATAATAGATATATAGTCTAATAATAAATGTAGCATTGTGTATCTGTGTGTATACATATACATATATGTGTGTTTGTATGTATATGTGTGTAATTATAACATAATACATATGTACACGCATACATGGATTTTTAGAGAATCCCAGCAATTCGGTGAGGTGGGTGATGCTGGTATTATACCCTGTTAACAGAGGAGTGAGTGCAGGCTTAGCAAGATAAAAGAACTCCATCAGAAGTCGAAGAGCTAGATAAGGGCAGGAGAGAGAGTCTTCTTTCCAAGCACGGAGTCAGCCTGTGCACTGGCCGAGGGGGTGGAGCAGTAGCCCTGGATCACAGAACTGGCACATTGAGTGGATCGCTGCATTTGGGGTGAGGAAGACCTGAGTTCAAATGCTACCTCAGATGTGTTCTGGGCAAGTCACTAACCTCTCTCAGCCTTGGTTTCCTCATCTCTAAATGGGGACAGCTACAGCACTTACCTCACAAAGTTGTTCTAAGACTCAAGGGATAATGAGTATAATGCATTTTAAAAACTTCAAAGTGCTTTATAAATGTTTATTATTGTTGTTGTTAGACTGGAAAGAGAGGAAGAGGGCAGCTTGTGAAGAGCTTTAAGTGTCAGAGAGGAGATGACATGGTCTATCTAAATAGGTAGGGAAATTGTGTGCATAGAGACATTAATGACCTCATGGGAACTGAGGAGGTCACTGAGTGGGGGAATTTGAGAGAAAGGAGAGAAGAGCCCAAGAGAGCTTTGTGAGACATCCAACAGTCATTGGCCAGTGACAGGCATGATAACTCATCAGTGGAGAATGAGAAGGAGCAGTCAGGTAGGTAGCAGGACACCAGGAGAGAAGAGTGTCACAGAGACCCAGAGAGCGTTGGGACGAGAGGGTGAGCAACAGCAGCGGTAAGAGATGAAACTTCCTAAGAACAGAAGGATGAGGCGAGGAGGCAATTTCCTTAAAGCCATCATGTGATGCAAAGGAGGATACACATTTTCCTTCTCCCACAACCATCTTGCATCATTTTGTGTATTTTCTGTGTGTGTGTGCATGTGTATACACACATACATATATGTACATGCGTACATATATGGGCATACATATACACCCATGTGTATGTGTATTTGTATATGTGCATGCATTGCATGCATACACATATATTGCCTACATATTCTGTGTGTATGTATACACACACACACATACACACACATACATATGCACATTCTCTGTGTGTGTATATATGCACACGTTCATGCTTGGGTTTTCTTCCCCATTAGAATGTAAGCATCTTGAAGACAAAGAATTGGTCATTTGTATCATTATCCTTGTTGCCCCTTTCACAGTTCCTGGCACACAGTAGGTGCTTAATGCATGCTTTTTGTTTGATTATATGGGTTAAACAAAGACAGCATTAAAAAGTGGGGGAGATAGATAGTATTGCCTTTGTTTGGCCACCAACTTGAAGCAAGGCACCAAGCTGGAGGATCAGAATATGAAGCCTGTACCAAGAGTTCTGCCCAGAAGAGCCTACATCCTAATGGGCAGAGAAGAATCCAGTACAGATTCATTAAGTACACAAACTGTTATGGAGCAAATATAGAAGCATTTTGCAGGGCAGTAGCAACTGGGGGGATCAGAAAAGACCCCCTGCAAGAGGCACCTGAGTTGAATCTTGAAAGAACCTCGAGATTTCAAAAAGTGGAGACAAGGGACAGCAGCCCAGGCATGGAGAAAGGGGAACAGTTTGGTTAAAGGCATTGAGGAAGAAGCTGGGAAGGCAAATGTGAAGAATAACAAACAGGCCATTTCGTCTGGATCGTAGACTACATGAAGGGAAATATAAGAAATTAGGCTGGCAAGATTGGCTATAACCAGATTATGAGGGTATTTGAATGGTGAACAGAGGAATTTATATTTCCTTTAGAATGAAATATGCTTATTCAGATGCTTACTAGCTTTGTGACCCTGAGGTAGCCACTTAACCCTTGGCTGCCTGCCTCAGTTTCCTCAACTGTGAAATGGAGATAGTAAGAGTCAGGAAGACCTGAATTCAAATTTGACCTCAGACAACTACTAGTCTTACAACCCTGGACAAATTGCTCAACCCCTCTCAGTTTTCTTGACTTTAAATGGGGGTAACAATAGCATGTGCTTCCCAGGATTATTGTGAAAATATGATGAGATAATGTTTGTAAAGCACTTTGCAATCTGTGAATCACTATATAAATGCTAGCTTTTATTATTGCTGTATATTTGAAGGGTGATTGAGAGAGATCCTCCTAGCTCCTTCTTGGAGACTAGAGGAGAGAAGATTCAGCCTTGTCTACCCCAGATCTTGGCTGATGGCAGTCCAGGCATACTTTGCTCTTCTCACAGAGGTGAGGCAGACCTCAGTTCATATCTATTCATGCCACTCATGAGCTGTGTCTATGCATTAAGACAAACCACATGCAATATCATCCCAGGTGTAGATCTATTCTCGTAATATTTACAGATCGAAGCATGTCCTGAGAAATGAAGAGGCTGGCTTGCCACACATATCACCTCTTCCAAAGTCTTTCCCTCTCTCCTTTCTAGAGAATCTTCTTCTCATGTCTCTCCAGAGGAAGTCCCCTCCCCAGACACATAGCATCAGACTTAACATTTTCTCTGTCAGTCAAAAGCAACAATTCTTTCTCCACATGCAGCATCATTCAAGATGCCCTATACTTGGTGGGTTACATGATGTCATTTGGGGTACAGGAATGTACAACTAGCAGAGGGGGGTGGGATAAGGGAATATTTTGAGGCTCTTATGCTGAGTCTTGAAAGAACCATAGGGATTATATGATGCAAAGATGAGGAGGAAGGACATTCTAGGCATGTGGAACAGCCAGTGCAAATGAAAAGATAGAATAGATTGTTGTCACGTGTGAATAACAGAAACAAGGTCCAAGTGGCCAGATGAGAGATTGTGGAAAATGCCTTCACTTATATTACAGCATTAACCAACCTTATGAGCTGGCAAAGTAGCATAGTCCCAATTTTAGAATGATGAAACTGAAATTCAGAGAAGTTTAACAATTTTCTCAAGGTTGCACCCAAACTAGGCAGTGGTTGAATTGACATCTAGGCTGGTTCCAGCCATGCCTCATTTTATTCCTCATCTCCTTTTTATAAATTTTTATTTATTTAATTTTTAATTTATGGAATAAAACAAGCATTTCTATAACATGGTATAATAAAAAAGATGTTTTCACATGAAACTTCAAATCTATTATGTACAACTTTCTATTCCTTTTAAATATAACTCAACAGTGGCCTCTTTCCCTCACCCTTGCTTTCTAGTTCCACTTCTGGAAACACAGTGAAATTAACATTGCCACCGCTGCTGCAAAGATTGTGTTTTTCCACTCCTCCATGCCTCCAATCATGATCACTGTAATTTTCCAACCTAAAATTCCCCTTTGTAGCCACCACTTCCCTTCCTTCATGTGCTGCCTCTTCTATTAGAATATATTAGGATAGACTGACATGCTTTGGGGAGTAACAATATCCCCTAGACCAATGGTTCTATTTCTAGTTCCTTGCCTCCCCTTTCACAATTCCTAGGAGAAAGGGGCCAACCATGCCATCTCCTCCAAATACAAACCAACTTCCACTTACAGAATCAGCTTAATTAAAGAGACAGGAAGCAGCGTATTCCAGGCAAGTCAAACAACCGTTGTCATCTCAAACATCACCTTAACTTAGACCCTAATGGAGATGGCACAAGACCTGAATTCAAGAGCCTTGGGGATAGACCCGCCCCCCCTCCCCGTCCCAGACCACTGGTCCTGCTTCCAGACCAAGCCTTGCAGCCATCCTTGAGGAAAATAATCACTGGTGAATAGATGTGGCCTGGCATCTGCTTCTGTGGGTGCTACAGTACCTGCTTCCCCAACAGCCACAGCTACTAATGACCAAAGAAAGATTTTCATCACTGAAGGCTTTGTAAATGTCAAATGTCTCCACATTAGAAACAGCTATGGCTTTATCAGTAGACATGATCTTAAAGAAGAAACGTTAACATCTTAACTGCTGAACCCTAGGGACCACTGGACCTTTCCATATGATTTACAGCTGAGTCCTTTTTACGTCTTTCCCATTAGAATGAGAGCAGTGTCTGTCTTGTTATTCTATACGTGCATACAGCACTGTATATACTATGTGCTTCGTATGCAGTAAGTGCACAATAAATGCTTTTTCATTCATTCATTTACTCGCTGAATCCTCCTGGTACAGTGTTCTTTTCAGTAGACCATGCTGAAGTCACACTTCTATGGAAAAAGAAATCAGCAAAACTGGCTATATCCAATTGATTGTCTTTGGCTGTTGGTCCGAAACAAAGAAAACATGGTCACACATATGAACTCACTTCCTGGGAATTCCAAATGTTGCTCTTTTCAGGCTGGCTAATGAATTTGCACATCTGCGTTAGATAAACTGGCCAGGCAGCCAGCTTCAGGTATGTGTCACGGTCCGAGGGAGACATCTGCTTGCTCTTTCTGGAGAACTGAAAAAACTTCCTTTGGCCCAATCTGCCTCTTACATAAGAAGCGAGTGTTGAAAGCCTGGAAAAGACCGAGCTCCAGTGGGTGCATTTGCAGGATAAACAGACTTTATGGGAATGCGGGCCTCTGGCTTGTTCTCTTTCAGCAAAACATACTTTTGACTGAAAATGCAGGATAATGCTCAGAGTCTACAGACAATCCTTTCCTTTAGTTTGAGCCATTAGACTCTGTTTAACCAGCCCAATATGACTGAGGCAGAAGCAGCAAATGCTGGGAAGGGTATTGACTCTGGAGCCAGACCTAAAGTTTGAATACAGAACTCAGAAATGACTGGGAGATCATCACAAGCAGGAACCGGGCAGTTTGAGGTGGATGGAGGGAAGATCAAAGGAATGTCAGATAGGAAAGGGATTGGGCTTCTTCAGATAGTGAAAGGACTGGGCTTATTCTGCCGGATCTTAGAGAGCTGGGGCAGGAGCAATGGGCAGAAAGGGCAAAGAGAGGAACTTAAAGTCCATGTCAAAAACTTCCTAACAAATCCAGCACCCCCAAAATCCAGTGGGCTTCCCATTGAGGTGGAGGGGGCTCCCTCCTCAGAGGGCTTTAATTAGGGGCTGGATGGTATGTTTACATATGTCTTTCAGGGATGGGTTAGACTAGTTAGCCATTGAAGCCCCTTCCCACCCTAGGACTTTGTGGCTTGGTGATTCAGAGGAGGAAAGTTTTTTTCAGTGATGGCACAAGAAGGAGCCATCTCAAGAAGTGATAATGAATATCAAGCAAAACACCTACTCTTCCTCCTTGCCTGGTACATTGGGGGTATAGTAGAAGGGGCCTTGGTGCTACGGAGGGCAGCTTGGATCCAGTAGTCTCTGGGGGTGGTGGAAAGATGGAGCCAGGTTTCCTTGGGCTCAAGGAAATAGATCTAATACAAAGAGAAGTTGGTATACCACAGAGGAGAGATTCCACAGGGCAGAAGTTACTCTAAGGAACCTTCCCTGACTTCTCCAATTCAAAGTTTTCTTTCTTTCCTCAACATTCTCACAGTACTTTGCCTGACTCTCTCGCTTGCTGTTTTTCACACCTTCCTTTGTTTCATCCTTATTCGTGTAAGTTCTAGGAGCTGAGTGATTATTTCCTTCTTTGTCTTTGCACAAGTGCACCTCCACACACACACACACACACACACACACACACACACACACACACACACACACACCCATAGAGCAGTGATAGGAACATAGAAGGTAATAAACACATTCGACCAATTGATTGTGCACCTCCTTCCCTCCTCTCCCCCCACTTCCAATGTAAGCTTCTTGGGGGATGGGGTGAAAAGGGGACAGTGCCACGCGTATCTTTGTATACCCTGCCCTCAACATGGCTTCTGGAACCTAATACACTCTATTTGAATTGAATACAAAGAGTCACCAATGGACTGGGTATAGGCCATTCTCCCTGGCATTAAACTAAAATAAATTAAAACCCAGTGCCCGGTCTCCTTGGTTGTCAGCACTATCCCGTGCTCAAAGTTAGCTCACCCTTGTTCAGAATCCCCCTCTCAGAGCTTCTGTTCATTACTTTCTCCCGTAACTTTAGTATTTAGCCTAGCTTGAAGTTCCACAGTATCCTTTCAGTCTGGCACCTATGTCCTTCATTACTGCGGACATAAAATAGCCATTTGGTGAAGGTACAGCATACTGAAAAGGTCATGCTACTTCTCGGCCACATTACTATATCATCTAAGAAATATGAAGGACTAAAATCCAAATGCAGAAAGTGGTCGGAAATTTAACCCACTCACTCTTTCCTTTTCGGATGGTGATCTTACACAAAGAAGGGAGAGAGAGTCCCTGTTAGCCATCAGTCAGATCTTTACTTTACCAGGCTCTGCTTTTATTTGTCTTATATACGGGAAGCATGGTATCAACATGTTTTTAGAAAAGGCAGAAAATTGCTTGAAAACTAAGAAAAATAAAGACCCACTTCAGCTCCTGGGAAGACTGAGGTTGGAGGATCATTGAATGCTGAGAGTGTGTTCACACTAAGTCTGTTACCAAATAGTGAGCCCCTGGGAGCCGGTGTCCACCAGGCTGCTAAGGTTTGCGATGGTGGTGGTAAACTGACCCAGATCAAAATTTCCAGGCCACTCAGCAGTGAGACTGAGCCTCTGAATGCCCTCACATTTCCAACCTAGGTGGGATAGGAAAACCCAGTCACACACACACACACATACACACACACACACACACACACCATGAGCATGGTCTTATAACCCCTCTATTTCCAGTTAATATATTTTTATGCCTTTGGAGTTTTGGCTACTGAAGTCTCTCATATGTCCAGTAACAGATTCCAAGATTGAGATCTCTTGACCTTGACAAGCTTTTCAGAACAAAGAGGTGGATTCTTCTAGCTAGCTAATATTTATTCTGATCTGTTGATTCCCCCTCCTGTTCTAGCAGTATGAGTCTTTCTGTCAACAACCTTGCTTTGGCTTGGAGAGCACTTCCTGGTTTGAATATCTGAAGGCTAAACCATAAGCCAGGTAATGGTTATTTGCTCAGTAACCACCAGACAGGTCTAGGCTTTGGTTTCCTCAATTTTTTTAACCCTAAAGTTTTCTATTATCCTATGGAGAAAAGGGGGAAAAAACATAGAAACAAGCTGAGCTCCTGGGGCAAAAATCATCAACTCTTTTGCCTATCCCTGTTCTTTTCAAATGCAGTATAGTAAGTCAGCAAGCATTTATTAAGCACCTACTATTTGCCAGACACTGGAGATACAAAAAAAAAGGGCAGGGCATGTAAGAGATGAGGGAGTTAAGATATAAGAAGCCTGGGCAGATAGGAAGGGGCTAGTTGAACACCAGAAGATTTTCCATTTAATCCTGCAGGTAACGGGGAGTCAATGGAGTTGATTGAATGACACGTGTTTAGAAAAATCCATTTGACAGCTGAGTGGAGGATGGACCAATGTGGCAAGCAGACCAACCAGCAGGCTACTGTGCTGAGATGATGAAGGCTTGCATCAAGGTGGTCCAGGGTCAGAGAGAAGGGAACTCATGAGGAAAATTATGAAGGCAGAATAGCCAGGACTTAGCAAAAGATTGGATATGGGGGAGACAGAGAGCAAGAGCCAAGGAGGACCCCAAGTTTGTGAGTCTGGGTAACTAGAAAGGTGGTAGTAGCCTTGACAGTAATAGGAAAATGAGGACGAGGAGAGGGATTGGTGAAAATATGATGAGTGCACTTCTGGGCAGCTTGAGTTTAAGAGGTCTATGAGATATCCAGTTTGAGATGCCCAACAGGCAGCAGGAGATAGACACTGGAGATCAGATGAGAAGTTAGGACTGGGAAGTATTAGCATAAAAATGATAATTAGATTCATGGGATTTGGTGAGGTCACCAAGAAAACAATAATGAAGAGAGTGAAGAAAAGAGGGTCCAGGACAGAACCTTGGGGGACATCCATGGTTTAGGGGAGGATCCTGGATGAAGATCTAGCAAAGAAGACTGAGGAGGAGTGGTCAGATGGTGAGGAGGAGAGCAAGGACACAGTAGTCTTACAGGACACTTCATCTCCTGAGTGTGCATTCTCACTGTCTGTTCTCCATGTCAGGAAATCCCTCCCTCCTCATCTCTACCCCCAGGCTTCCTTGGCTTCCTGGAATTCTCACATAAAATCCCACCATCTATCAGAAGCCTTTTCTAATTCCTCTTATTGCTAATGCTTTTCCTTTGTTGATTATCTTCAATTCAACACTCATGTAATATACGTATATAAAAACTGTATAGGGGTATGTGTGTGTTTGTGTGTGTGTGCAGTTCTCATTGTGGGTACATAGTTGCGTGGTGTCTCCCTCGTTAGACTGTAAGCTTGAAAGCAGGGACTGTCTTTTGTCTTTCTTTGTGTCCCCAGTGCTTAGCACAGTGCCTGGCACATAGTAGGTGCTTAATAAATGTTTGTTGATAGGCTGTGGACTGCCTGATTGACTGGGCCAGAGTAAGTACATTATAAATGTATTTCAATTGGATAATTGACTGATTAAACTTACCTGGATGTCAAAAATGACAAAAATGTAGGTCTGAAAGTGTCATCTGAGTCTGGAAGTTGGGACTTCAGTCACCACTGCCTGGCATTTAGTATATAGTAGGCTCTTAACAAATTCTTATCAATTGCTGTGACCCTCCCATT
Source organism: Phalanger gymnotis (assembly GCA_028646595.1). Classification (NCBI taxonomy): domain Eukaryota; kingdom Metazoa; phylum Chordata; class Mammalia; order Diprotodontia; family Phalangeridae; genus Phalanger; species Phalanger gymnotis. The sequence goes on along the minus strand of CM053626.1, from coordinate 320,697,884 downwards.
CCCCTTCATTCAGGAACACATCTATTGGATCCTGAGATGTCTTATCAGTGGCCCAAGGCAAGCCACATCCCCAGTGTGAGTCTCAGCATTTTATTTCCATGTACCAAATGAAGATAACATTACTGCTGCTTACCTTAGAGCTTTTCCAACTTCAATGCATTATAGAAATATGAGTAGTTATAATTAAAAGTGGGGCCCAAGGATCACCGTTTTCATGAAGAACAGAGCATGTTTTCCTGTTTATGAAGTCTTCTGGAAGGTTAATTACACTCATGGCTATGGCTCAAACACAATTCTTGGGAAATGCTTTTGCAACAACAGGTTGGCAGAGTATGGAAGCCATCTGCTTCATACAAATGTTAAGGTAGACGCTCAAACTTGTGAGGTTAACGATTACAGATTGCTCCATCGCTGAGTGGAAAGAAAACCCATGTTGTGTTGATGTAAAGTTTGTGACGCTCCTTGACCCTGGGTCTAGAAGGAACTTGGAGTAACATAAAGGGCAGCATTGGAGGGCACTGAAACTCTGAACAACCGTCATCTTTGTTTGCATAGATTCAGGTTATCCAATGAAGTACAGAACACAAGGGAATATGGTATTTATACAGAATGTCTCTTGAGTAAATTAGGCCTCTCTGTCTGCCTCTGGCCTTGACCCATTAATGGGAGCAAGATCATAGAAGCAAGATTTGTTCTTTGCAGAAATATGTGATTTACTCTACAAAGAAACATAGAATGTTGCTCCATTGACCCACCCCCCAACTTAGCAAGCTGCTTTCAAGGATGGCGGTGGGGGCAGTGAGAGATGCTTTGTCGTGGAGAATTTCCTTTCATTCCCTCATCCCATGCTATATAGCCATGGTTCCTTCCTCTTCTTTTCTCAGGGAATAGCCAATGCGTTGGAGCCTTAGCACATGCCCAAAAATATCACTACAAAGGTAGTTCCAAAAGTGACAGGCCACTGGATAAGTCATTTTGCTGTATGGAAGATGGAACACTGGCGATCTGGGGAAAGTTCTGAATTATGAACGCAGGAATTGGATGGCTACGGTCAGAGGCACAAATCACCATTCATATGATCTCTAAAGAATCTACTCGAGGCTCTGTGGCCACGACTGTGCAACGGCCCTTTAAAACTCTAGGGTCAAGAGTATCTCATCGCTTATTGTTCTGGTGGAAAAGCAGTCCTAAGGAATGTCTTCCCTAGGAGCGTGGGCTCTCCGTGCTAACTGATGCTCGCTCTATGGTATTTTCTCACTGACTTCCTAGAGTGACCCTTAGAGTGACGCAGTTTGGGTGGGATTTTAGAAGGCAAGAAAATAAGCTATTTAAATATAGGGCAGACCATCTTGGAGACAGTGGATTCTCACTCACTTAAGGTCTTCAGGTAGGTGATGGAATGCTGGCTTTGGCAGAGAGAAGATCTGGGTTCAAATCCTCCCTCAGATACTTCTCAGCCTTTCTGGTCCTCAGTTTTCTTATCTGAGAAAAGGGCATAAGAGCTTACTAGCATTTATATAGTGCTTTAAACATAAACGTTATCTCATGTAATCTTCATAATAATTTGTAAGGTGGTGCCTTATTACCGTGCATATCACCACCCCAATCACTGCCAGAAGGAGGAGTAGAACTGATTTCTGATTCGAAGACCAGCCCTCCATGCTTTGTGCCACTATACTACAAGTAGTAATCTAAAATGAGGGATTGTCAGATGATATGGGGGACCACGTGGGGAGGGGGAATCAAATGTAGTGATATATTGAAGCATTCTGCTAACTTTACAAGTGGCATATGAATGAAAAATCCTACTTTGTTCTAGAGGATGTTTTTTTTTCACATGGCCACAGGTCTTAGAACCAGAAAGGATCATAGACATGAAGCCTAACACTAGAGAGAAAAAATTAAAGGACTTGTCTAAGATGGAATCTGAACTCATGCCAAACAAGAGGTTGCGTTAGGTGGTCCCTGAGATTCCTACAACTCAGGGGAATTCTGTGGTTCTGCGATGCTGAGCCTGTCAGACCTCAGCGAAACTGGCCTTGACCTAAATGGGATACAGACTCCTGTGGAGGATGCTGCTACTGAAGGGATTAATGAGGTGGCCTCTGACATCCTTTGGAAGGCTAAGATTTAAGGATCCCAGGACTTTCCGATCTTGGGGACAAAAGATGGTGAACTCTTGCCATACCAGTCTGTAAGAGCTTCTGAGGCAAAGGCTGGATACGATTTCAGGCTGAGAGTCAGGAAGATGCTTCAGATCCTGCTTCAGCCGACCCACAAGCTGTGAGACCATGGGCAAGTGATTAAGCTCTCTCAATCTCTGCTTCCTCATCTATAAAATGGGCATTAAGTATAGCACCTATTTTACAGGACTGTTGGAGGATCAAGTAAGATAATTCGTAAAAATACTTTTTAAATCTCAAAGTGCAACGCAAACATTATTGTTATTGTTATGATCCTACCTCTCTATCCGGGTAGCTAGGGGGCACAGTGTATAGAACCTGGGGCTTGGAGTCAGGTAGACTCATGTGCTTGAGTTCAAATCCAGCCTAAGATACTTACTAGCTGTGTGACCCTGGGAAAGTCACTTCACCCTGTTTGCCTCAGTTTTTTCTTCTGTAAAATGATCTGGAGAAGGAAATGGCAAACCACTGCTGTATCTTTGCCAGCAAAACCCCAGATGGGGTGATGAAGAGTCAGACATGACTGAAATGCCTGAGCAACAACAACAAAACTTCTTTATACTCCACCTCTAAACACCTCTGAATTTCAATTAAAGATCCTCCTTATTCCCAAGCTTTAGAATCTTCCTTCTTATTGACCTGGAATGGTGACCTCATTTCTCGTTTGTGATATTTCCTTTCAGACCTTGTCTCTGGTTATCCAACCATAGAAACTGATCACAACTGTTCACTGTTCTTTTGACCTGATAATTTGATTTACTCTTCTTTGCCCTGGGTTGTACCCAGGAGTGCTGTGAACTGGAAATGGGAAAATAGGTGCAAAGCACTTTGAAAATCTTAAAGTGATTTATAAATGCTAGTTACTGCTGCTGCTGCTACTACTACTACTACTACTGCTGCTGCTGCTGCTGCTGCTGCTATATCTCTAGTTTGGTGATAACTTCATTCTCTAAACTTTCTATCCAATCTTGCTGTGCTCAGGTGGCATTTGAAGAACAATACAGGGGTGTGCTGGTAAATGTTTAACAACTGGGCTTTCTGGGGCGAAAATGTATGCACAGTTTTAAGTTTAATTTGCACCATTAACATTAACATTAACCTTGTTTCTTAAGTCTAGAAAATCAACACAACAATAAATTGAACCTTGCTTGGTAGTATTTGATGATTTCTGAAATGCAGCTTTTGCTAAGTTAGAGATTTCTCCAACACAACCCGGGTGTACTCTACCCACTGCTTAATGCCTACTAAACATACACACACACACACACACACACACACACATACACACACAAACACTCACCAATGAATCTCTAGCAGAGAGGTAGGATGAGGTATGTCTTAGAAAGAGCATTAATCTTGAGAATCAGAACACTGGGGTTTGAGTTCCAGGTCTTACACTTACTAACATAGGCAAAGTCACTTTCTAGGCCTTGGTTTTCCTCTTCCATACTCAAATAAGCATTTAGTAAGTTCTTACTACATGTCAAGCGCTGTGCTAAGCCCTTGAGGAAAAGAAGAAAGGCAGAAACACCAAACCCATCTTGCCCACAAGAAGCTTACATTCTAATCAGAGGGAACATGCACATAAAATGTATGCAAATGATAAGTGCACACTTGAGGGAATTGACCTTAGTAAAGAAGTCAAAGTAGGCAAAGCAGGCTTGATGATGTAATATTTGAACCATTTATCTTTATAGCTAATCTAAAATATCCAATATCATCCTGTGACCTTGTGATTTGTGTTGCTTACATTTCAAGGTTATTGGAAAGAAAACATAATGTAAAGGCTACATAAGACTAAGAATTTGCTGACTTTGAATACAAGCAATTTTTTTTTTCAATGTGGGAGCACCCTCCATACCTTAGTCAACAGTTTTGTGTTGTCATGTCTAAGCAAATTCATCAATTCACAGCCAACTCGTCCTGGATAAGTTTCTCTGAACTTAGCAAGGCTGGTCCTTGGACAGCAAACACAGAGTATATCATTGGCCCTACACATTGTTTAAAGCCTCTCCAGATCAGTGGGAGTGTCAGAACCTATGCTCTGTTGGCATAGATAAGCTTTATGGCCTATAGGGTCATCATCATATGTAATGATGGCATTAGAATCAGATTTTAATGCAGGATTATCATCACTATTATTATTCAAGCTGTATTATTACCAGTCAAACCTCTCCAAAAGGGAGCCAAGAGAGTATAGGAAACTGCTTCAGCCAACAAACATCTAGGCTTCTTCCTGAAAGGTAAGACATGGGAGCCAAGGTCAATAGCAGTTTGGAATAGAAAACTCTACCGAGAAGGATGGTAGTAGATTATGGTCAGTTGCATTTCCTAAAATAGGAGGACATGATAGGGAAAATAACTTAAAACCAATCTTGGCAAGGAAACCAATTAAGTTTCCTCAAGTGCTATTAAGGTTGAGGTTGGAAAGATAACAAATAGAGAGAAAATGGAACTCATGTGTCAACATTTTAATGGCCAACTACTTTAACATTTCAGTCCCAAAGGAGTAGAATTATTGTTCTGAAGAAGATGAACATGGAAAGATCACAGAGGCTAAGTAAACTATTACAGAGGAAGCGCATGCTGAAGGCAATAACTTCGAAGAAATTTAGGATGTCTTAAGATGTCTGAAATAGCGGAAAACACCATGTGATTGTGAAAAAGTCATGTATGGAATAAATGGCGAAAAAGGGGCAACCGAGAGGTCTTCAATAAATATCATTCCATGTGCCTACATTCCCATCTCTATAAAACTTTTATGGGAAAAACTTTATTGTTCACTCATTTCAGTCATGTCTGACTCTGTGAGTCCAGTTTCAGTTTTCTTGGTAAACATATTGGAGTGGCTTGCCATTTCTTTCTCCAGCTCATTTTACAGATGAAGAACTGAAGCAAACAAAGTTGAATGACTTGCCCAGGGTCATACAGCTAGTAAGATTTTGAGTCTAGATTTGAACTTAGGTCTTCCTGGCTCCAGGCCTAGTGATCTACCCACTGTACCACCAAGCTGCCCTTGAGAAAAATCTACACGTGTATTAAAAGCAACTTTTATGAAAATATGAAAAGGAAACAGGCAGGGTTATGTGCAAGGTTTTTTTTTTATAATAGATTAAATCTTCATATTGACCAGAAAGGAGAAATATAAAATCCTCTTATATTTATTGTGAATTGACTATTTAAAAAGCATTGAATTTCATGGAACAAAATTCATACTTAAACACGTTTCTCAAACATAGACTTAAGATCACTGAGATTCCTTGGGAGGTGCAACAACAGAAAAAACTTTGTTTGATGAGCCTCTGAGCATCCACGCCAAGTAAAACCTAATTTGTCAGCTGGTCCACAAAGAAGACACTCCACCTCTTGGCTGTCCTCCAAGCCAGGAGGGCTCTCTCTTCATCTCCCTTTACTGGATTCCCTGATTTCAAGTCCCAACTTCTCCAGGAGGTCTTTCCCAACCCCTTGTAATTCCGGTGTCTTCCCTTTCTAAATTATTAGCTCTCTTTCGCTTAAATCCAATTCACTTGGAAGTCATGACATCTCCTTCCTGATGTCACAGTCTTCTTGGAGAATGAAGGACAAACCACCACCTGTGATTCCCTATTCATCCTCTATGTAGCTTATTTGTACATATTTGTTTGCTTGCTGTCTCCCCATTAGATTGTGAGCTTCTTGTGGGCAGGAACTATCTTTTGCCCCTTTTAGTATCCCCAGAGTTTAGCACAGTATTTGGCATATACTAGGCACTTAATAAATGTTTTTGACTGCCTGCCTGCAAATGGCCACCTCTTCCTTTCCACCTGTGCATTGTTTAAGAACTGTTTGGAGCTATTTCTTGAGAGGAAGATGGTAGCAGAGGCATCTTTCCCTAACCCTCACCCTAGCCTCCATGCAAGCATGAGAACATGGCATTTAAGATACATGTCTCTCTGAGGTAAGCCTAAGCCTGTATTTGGGCAGCCTCATTTGGTTTTATTGTTTCCTTATCTTAAGAGAATGGATATCTATCTTGAACAAGATATCCAGCCTTGAAGGAAACCTTGTAAGTTCAAGAAGTCCCAAGGGATTAAGATGAATGACAGCAAGAGGAATTCTTAGCACCTATTCCTCTGTTCTTGGAAAGGAAGGCTACGCATCCAAAGCCCACCATATTGGCTTTGAGAACAAGGGATGAGCAGCAGCAGCAGCAGATGACAAGTACCCAGGAGTTGTTTGGACAGTGATAATAAAAAATATAAAGTGCCTAATTAACAGCCCCATATACCTCTTAATGTACTGAAGAAGTTTAAGTATTAATCTCCCAGTAGATTGTGGCATTAGACATAAGTTAAAACACTAAATCCTGGGTGAATCATTTTATTAATGTGACTAGTGATTCTTTTATATTTGGCATTTCTTTTGTGTGTAGGAATAAATGACTTTTCTCATGCTTGATTCACATTATAAACTGAGTACATTTTACTTCTTCATTTTGGGAGGAAACCCTGGAGGTCAAAATCTCAGCTATGGTAAAACTCTTCTCCAGGTCTTAGGATGGGGATTTAAGAAGCTGAAGAAGAGCCTAACTGCCTATGCCCTCCCATCCCACCTCCTCACCTCCTTGTAGGTCAGGCTCTCCAGGACTGAACCTGGACCAAACCACATGCCTGGGTTTGAACAAGGAACTGGCTCCACACCTTTCAGTATCCTCAGTACTTTGTGGTTTCAGCAATGGCTCCTCAATGTTAAACTCTCAAGAAGCAAAATTGAGAATAACATAAAGGTCAGTAGAAAGGCATATAAGAATTTGCAGCAGTGGAGGCTTACACAAAAGGAGTCATTAAAAATATATCATTTCTAACATGTATGATCAAAATAGGAGTTAGCCTGATCCCACAAAAAGAGGGAAGGGTACTGGAGAGAAAGTCAAGGCTACACTGGCCCTAATATTTTTCATTTTGTTTTTTGTCAATTATTAAGCATTTATTTTTTTATTCCTCCTTCCCTCCTCCTTGAGGAAAGAAGAAAAGAAAATAAAAGACAAAACAAAATCCTTGTAACAAATCCAAAGAGAGAAGCCCCCTGCCCATAAGGAACTTACTTTCTAATGGGGAGAGAAGACATATAAGGAGGGGAATTAAGGTCCACAAAGGCACAAATATGGTGAATGGAATCAGAGAGATCAATTTGACTTCCATTTACAAAAGCAGAGATATCATTGATGTGATTACCAGTTTGAGAGTGGGACTAGGGAGAGCAATGGAGCAGAATGTATCAGGATGGATAGCAGGCACCCTGACTCTCAAGACTGCTAGGCTATGTGCTGGACCTCAGGACCTCAGATCTCTGCAGGTCTGCCTTCCTTCCTTCCTTCCTTCCTTCCTTCCTTCCTTCCTTCCTTCCTTCCTTCCTTCCTTCCTTCCTTCCTTCCTTCCTTCCTTCCTTTCTTTCTTTCTTTCTTTCTTTCTTTCTTTCTTTCTTTCTTTCTTTCTTTCTCTCTTTCTCTCTTTCTTTCTTGCTTTCTCTCTTTCTTTCTTGCTTTCTTTCTTGCTTTCTTTCTTGCTTTCTTTCTCTCTTCCTCTCTTCCTCCCTTTCTTTCTTTCTTTCTTTCTTTCTTTCTTTCTTTCTTTCTTTCTTTCTTTTTCTTCCTTTCTTCTTCTCCCTCCTACCTGTTCTCTGTTTCTGTTTCTCTGTGTGTATGTGTCTGTTTCTACTTCTCTATCTGTGTCTGTTCTGTCTGTCTTTCTCTGCCTCTCTCTCCCCCTTTAATATACTCGGACAGAATTTATATTAATATTCAGAAAAACAATGGAGAATGAACTCTTTATCTAAACAAATCAAACTTAACAACAAAAAGCCTCCATCACACAAAGGTTACCTTGCTTTGCAAGATCCATGTATAGGGAATGGACTCAAGAGGAAAAAATAAAAAACAAAAACATCTGTCTCAGCAGATGGAGGTAAGTGCCGGAGGCGGGGGGGGGGGGAGGGGGAGGAGGGAGTTACATTCCTACAGTTTTACTAAATCCTTGCTAAGTGCAGGCAGCAGGAAGAAACAGATGTGAAATTAGGAAGACCTGAATTCAAGTGCTGATTCTGCCACATACTCATTGTGTGACCTTGGGCAAGTCACTTTGACTGGCAGTTTCCTCAGGCATCTCTCCGAGACTGTAAATTACAGAAAAAATAGTTGATCTCTGCTGGTTGGGTGATTTTCCTCATTGGAATTTCTCCACACTTTTACAAATCACAGGAATAAATAAAGTACACATATACACCCATATATAAATATAATTTACCTCTACCTATGACTTATATATAGATATGTCTATATCTAGAGACAGATTTGCAAATGCGTGTGCATATGTGTATATATATATATATATATACATACATATGGATGAATTTGTCTGTGTATATGTGTATTATATGAGTGAAACCAAAGAGACAGATAAAGTCTGAAGGGGGTGGGGTGAAGGGAGGCAGGCAGGTAATCACCAAATGCAAGTGGTTACAGAAGAATTCCCTTAGTTGATGTCATTTGAGTTAGATCTTTAAAAATATGGGTTGTAAGACAATGACCCAGGAAGCAAGAGTGAGAGTAGAGGACTGAAAAGAAATTCCAGCCATAGCAAACAATGAGCACAAACCTCGAAGGGAGAAAGTGGAGGGCGTTTACAAGGGATGTCTCCTGGTCCAGTTTGGCTGGACCCAAGGGTTCATGAATCATAGAAGTCTGGATTTACAGAGAGCTAGAAGGAGCCTTGTAGCAGCTTTAAATCACAGTTGTTAGAGCACTGGACCTGGTGTCAGAAGACCTGAGTTCAAATTTTGCCTTTGATATTTATTAGCTGTATAACTTTGGTCAAGTTACTTAACAGCTGTCTGCTTTAGTTTCCTCATCTGAAAATGGGGACATCAGAGCCTTTCTCCTAGGATTGTTGTGAGGATCAAATGAGATAACATTTGCAAATCAATTTGCAATCTTTAAAGCATTATATAAATTTTAGCTAGTATTCTTATTGTAGACCATTAAACCCATCCCTACCACCACCACCACCACCATCATCTCAGATCCCTGGACAACTTCCTAGGACCATAAATTAGAGAATAGGAGCTGATCTTCATTTGTTGAGTGAGTTTCCCCATTCCAGGAATTCTGTACATCAATAATATCACCAGTCTAGTCCAATAAATTAAAAGCAAAACATGAAAATCATTTGCATCACTTATTGTTTTGAAAGCATTCCCACTTTTGAACAACTTATATATTTTAAATGAATTCTGACTTTTTTTTTCCTTTTTAAAGAATCTCTTCCTAGAATTCTTTTTTTTCCTTTTCTCTTAAATTGAAGCCAACAAATCCCTTTCACAAGAAAGTTTAGGCAGAGCATTGTTAACTCAGGGATGCTGGGAAATAGACTTTCAGAGAGAATAAATGCAGTACAGAATGTGTATCTTCTCAAATCCTGTTTCCACAGTGAGATAAAGGGTGATGGGCTCCTTCCCTTGTGTGGTAGAGAATTCCACATGATAGCATAGCAAAGGTTGCTTTTGGGTTTTGCACTGGGTGAAAATTGACTTCCCTGCGACTGAGAAATTCAGTATAATTGGATCAATGGAACATCTGGCCCTTAAGAAATTTTCTTCATTCTTCTCATTATGAGAAAATGGACATCTTCCTTCTTTTCCCATGATCCAATGCAGGGAAATAATTACAGAACCACCCAAATTCAGAGTTGGGAGGAGCCTGAGAGGCCATCTAGTCCAGCCCACACCTGAATCCCTCTACAACAAATCAGACAGGTCATTTTCTTGGCTCTTCTTGAAGGCTGCCATCAAGGGGGTACCCATTTCCTTCAAAGGCAGCCTATCCTATTCTGGGACAGCTCTGATTACTATACCTGCATCCCTAGTGCCAAGGATGGTGCCTAGCACATAAAAGGTGCTTAATAAATACTTTTTAGTTGATTGATTCTTAAGGCATTTTTCCTGATATCAAACCTCAATTTGACTCTTTTGACCTTCCACTCATTTTTCACCCTGATTCCAAGCAAAGCAAATCTAATCCTTCTTCTAGGTGGCAGAACTTCAAATAATTGAAGATAGCAACAGTGTACCCTAGAGTCTCCTATTCTCTAAGGTAAACCACCTCCAGTTAATTCAATCAATCTTACAGAATTGTCACCAATCTGAATCTAGGGGAAATAGCATTTGTTGGGAGGGGGGGAAGGAAGGACTGGCATCCTCTCTGTGTTCATTAGCATGCTAATAACCAGCTATCACATAGGTATTATTTTTGCATCATGAATTAGCCAAGGTAAAGACCATCTGCATCAGGGAGGGCAAAGCCAGAGTATTGTGATAAAAAGGGAACAGCTCACAAAGGGGGAGTGATATAGATTTAAGCTTGCAGGACTTATGAATTATGGCTACCAGAAGCCCAACCATGGTCCACTGAGGGAATTTGACTTGGCCTAATGCCATCATATCCAGGGCCTCTTTGGTCAGTCACCCACAAGTAAATGTTCTTACAATGCAAATTAATGCAAATTAAATGCAAATCAAGCTCTTCTAATGTGCCAGACACTGTACTAAATGCTGGGAATCTGAAAAAAGGTGAAACTATGGACTCTACCCTCAAGGGGCTCATATTCTTACATGGAAGGTAACATACAGATAGCTATTTACATGCAAGATATAGACAGTGTAAATGCAAGGTGATCGAAGAGGGGAAGCCATTTGAATGGTTTCAATGGCAGTGGACACCAGAAAAGGCTTCCTGCAAAAGGTGGGATTTGAGCTTAGTCTTGAAGGAAGCCAGAGGTGACAATGAGGAGAGAGATCATCCCAGACACAAGGCATAGCCCATGAAAATACATGGAGTCAGGAGATGGAATTCTGTGGGTGACGAATAGCCAGGGGGCCAGTGTGATTGGATTATGTTTGTGGAGGGGAGGAAGATATAAGAGGATTGGAAAGATTCAAGGAAGGGGGGCATGTTATAAAGGGCCTTGAAAACCAAACAGAGGACTTTATACTTGATCTAGGAAGTAATGAAGAACCACTGAAATGTGTTGATTATATCTCATCTAGGCCTCAGAACCATATTTGCAGAATTTCAGTTACCAATGATTTCAACATGCATCTACTCCAACCCCTACCTAAACAAGAATCCCATCTACAACATTGCTGACCACTGGACATCCAGGCTTTGTTTGAAAACTTTCAGGGAGGTAGAACTCATCCATTCCCAAATACCTCATTCTATTTATGGGCAGCTCTCATTGTTGAGGAGTGTTCCTTGATATCCAATCTAAATTTACTTTTTTATAGTTTCCAGCTCTCTTTACTGGTCCTGCCTCTTGGGGCCTTACAGTCCCTTAGCACAGACTCTGGGCCTCTGGCCTAATTTGTGTTTTCTCATTTTTTGCCTTCCCTGGGATCAAGGGACCTTAGGTCCAAGACCCTTCTTATTCACATTGTTATGGACAAGACCAATCAATGTAGACTGCTATTGTCAAGACACAGCTGGAAAGGGACATTGCTGGCATGGTGGCAGGGAAGGAAACTGGTTAATGGGACAGAGCTGAGTTGAGACTTGAGGATGCTGGTAGATGTGGCTCTTTAAGATTCTTTAAGCTTTTTAAGCTCCTGTATGACTTGATGGATATTGATTTTTACCTATTTCCATGTTTCAAATTCACTTCAATCTAAGCATACCTAATTGACAAAGTCTGTATGCATGCAAAATACGGGAAAGGGGTGGTGACATTGGGCCTTTGGCTATAGGAGAGCTTTAGACAGAAAGGTGTCCTGGTACATTTCAAGGTGTGGAACGGGAGCTCTTGACCTTTCTTTCTTTGTGTGTTATGGATACCTTTGGAATTCTGGTGAAGCCTCTGATCCCCTAAAATGAAATATAGAATTCTAGAAATGAAACCAATTACATTAATATATAGTTATCAACATGAAAACAAAAAAGGCCCAGACTCCAGTTTAAGGATCCCCAGTAGAGAAAAAATCATGGAACCGGAATTCTCAAGGCCTGGGATCTTGCCTTGATCCTACTGATAATCTGCTGAGGAACATTGGGCAAGTCACTGCTATCTAGTTTGGTGGCTCAGTTCTACAGTGAGAAGGCTGGTCTATGACTCTCTGACGTTGTTCACAAGAAGCCAGTTTACACACAGCTTTCCAAGAAGATAGATATCCTGCATAGAACAGACTTCCAAACAAATTCAATGCTATTTCCACCACCTGCAATGGCACTGTCTGGAGACACAAAATGGAGTCCATCTAAGCTGTCCAGGATATTCAATCAAACTAAGCTGAGTCAGGGAGGTGAAGTAGGAAAAGGGCTGGATTTGAATCACAAGCCCTGGGTGCAAATTCCGGCTCTATGGCTTCTATCTATGTGACTTTGGGCAAGTCACCTTAACCTTTCTGTGCCTTAGTTTCTCTATTTGTAAAATGAGAGGGTAGTACCTCATAACTTCTGTAGTCCCTCTCAGTTCTAAATCTGTGATGTTGCTAATGAGTTAAAAAAGAAATCCTAAATTTGAGTCTGGTTTTCCTGGCTCACACTACAGATTAGATGAACCAAATCATTGCTTAATTTCTTCCCCTACTGGTAGACACAGAATCTGAATCATCCTCTTTTCTTTTCCCTCTTCTACACTCCATTCTTGACCTTCCTTTGCCTGGGATGAGGATTCCTGAACCCCAATTACAAGCTAGTGCAAATAAAAAGCATTTGTTACAGGAAAGATTCTAGACTGGAGATACAAAGGGGAAGAAGGAAGCAGTCTCAATTCTCAAGGATCTGAAGCATCCCAACCTCCCAAGGGCTGTGCCCAGCGAAATCCACAAGAATTCCTTTTGCTTCATGTTTGGGACTTTTTCTTTGACAGGAAATGTAACATCTTGAAAACGTCACGTCTGTGGCGGTAATGCTGTCTGAAGATGAGGGAGATGCCATTGCCCCCTGTCAGCAGATCAGATGCTTTTAGGATGTTTTCCTGTTAAAGGGAAACTTGGCTTGTGCTGAGTCATCCATGTGTTCCCCTGCTAGGGAAAGGGCACATGATTACAGTATACTCTGTAGCAACGTCTGCTAGTTGGTCTTTGGGTGCAAATCTACACCCTGCTGTTATTATTCTCTTTCCTGCCTTTTTGAAGACCAATGACATCACATGGTGATGTCTTGACTCTTTCATGAATTACAATCAAGTGAGGCAGAGTTGCACAAAGTCACGTCAGCCTCAATCTTTCTTCCAGAGTCATACGTGTTTACGGGCAAAACAAAAGTCAGAATGACTGGTGATGCCCCTCAATGCAGTGAATGACCTCGGTGTCTTCAATGTCCAATCAACTGCTCTAAGTGCTCCACAATGCCTGCATCAGTGACCTTCATGGCCTTTGGAACATGTTGTCCTCATCCACCCATTCTCCCAGAGGAAGTCTTCACATGCTTGTGGTAGATACACTACTAACTCATTGATGGGTTTGAGGTCCTTTGGCTACCCTCAACCCAGTTTAGCTTCTCTGCCAAGATGGTTTACCTAGGTGTGGCTACAGCTTCTCGGAGCCCCAGGTGAGAGCTGAGTGCCAGGTAGACACCAAAAGTAGATGAACATCATATCAGAGGTGTTAGTCTTCTTTGAACACCCCTTGGCTCTGCTATTAACTGACTAGATAACCTTGGGCATATTACTTTCCCTCTTTGGACTTCAGTGCATTCATCTATAAAGCAAAGGGATTAGATTAGATCACGGGTTCTTACCCTGGGATCTATGGGACCCCAATGGGTCTCTGGATAGATTTTACGTATTTGCAGGAAAACAGCTACATATTTATTTTTACTAACCTCTAATTGCATCTTAGAATTTCCTTCAATTACGATTTAAAAAAATAAAACTAAAGCCAACATTATTTTAAGAAGGCATTCATAGGCTAAAATTGATCTAAAGAGATATGGGTTCCAATCCTGGCTCTGTTGCTAACTTGCTGTATGACCCTGGAAAATGCATTTTACCTCTATTGGCTTTAGTTTCCTCATCTGTAAACTGAGGGATCAGATCAGGGGTTCTTAGCTAGGGGTCTGTGAAGAGATTCCAGGGAGCCAGTAATCTTAGATATAAAAAATACATCATTATTTTTACTAATTTCTAATTGAAATTCACTATTTCCTTCAATTATGAATTTTACAAACAGTATTGTGAGAAGACAACCATAGGCTTCATCAGATTATCAGAGGGGTTCATTAGCCAAAAAGGTTAAGAATCTAATGCTAGATGATTTCCGACTTATTTTTTCAGCTCTAAGTCTCTGATCCTGTAATGCTGGTCAGGAGGGATGGGGTGTGCAAGTAGAAGACAAAATGTGTGAAAGTGGATGAAAATAAGGGTCTTTCCAGTTGACTAGAGCAAGTTCTGAAAATGGAATCAGATGAAATAGGTTCAAATCTCAGTTCTGCACTAGTAACTGTGTTATATAAAATACCCAAATTTTACCCCCAATATTCATATTGACTATTTGTGCCCAATCTGTGGTGTACCATTCTGAGCTCATATTAGTCTGATCAGCCACAGTCAGACACACTATAACTTGACTCTAACATAGTGATGTCATTTTGGTCCTCTTCGAGAATGAAGGACAACACTGTATATAAGATAAGTCACTTGAACTTTGGAGACTTTATTTTCCTCATCTGTTTCATAAGGGAAGAGAACTAGATGACCTCTAAGACTCCTTCCAGATACAAAAGTTATGATCCTCAGAACTGAACCTTCACCTTTGACCTCACTGGCACCATGTTCTAATAAATTGAACTCCTAGACCACTGCATCATGACAAAATTTGATTCAGACAAACAAGAAGAGAACTGTGATGTCCTAGAAAGGGTATTAGAGTCGGAAGTTCAAAACTCTTGGGTCCAAATCCCAGATGCCACATGTTAGCTTCGTGACCCCTGGCAAAGTCTCTTACTGTTTCTGGCCTTCAGTTTCCTGATTTGTAAAATGAAGAATCTGTACTAGCTGATCTCGGAGGCGTTAATATTTTATATTCTAAGCCTCTTTCCCAGCTCTAAAATTCTGTCCTAAGGTATTTTCCAGTTCTAGCATTCTATGTTTTAAGATCCTTTCCTGTTCTAACATTTTATGGTCTAGGGTAGTTTCTTTCACTCTGTGTTCTAAAATCACTTTCCATTTAACATTTTATGATCTGAAATTCCTTGCAGCTATAGTATTCTCTCTTTTGAAATCCCTCATAGATCTGAAATTCCCTAGTCTAAGGTGTCTGCCAGCTCTGAAATTTTGTGTTTTAAGATACCTTCTGGCTTTGCCATCCTCTGTTATAAAGTAGCTTCCAGCTTTGCCATTCTCTGGTCTAAGGTTCCCTGTTTCTCAAATATTGTATGTTCTGATGCCCCACTCTCACCCCAAATCTGACATTTTATAATTCCTCAGTCTGTGTCTGCCTTTATATCCCCAAAGCCTAGCACTGTACATGGTACACAATGGGGGCTTAATAAATGCTTGCTGACAAATGAATGAATGGTCAAGGTGACCTCTTACTGTCCCCTAGAGCCCTGTGTCTCTAGGCATTTATTCATTGGAAGCTTTATTTGACCATCAGCCAATAACTACATAGGAAAGTGTGGGCCATCCCTAGGAAATGAGACTCTTAGGTGAATGATACAGGAATTGTAAACCACTTAGGAAAGCGAGCAACAGGTCAATTTAACTGCCCATTAATTTCATCTTGGGTTGCTTTCTAAAAAGCAAATGATCTCAGCATCAACCATGATCTTCATTGTTTGGGGAGAGCTTCTGGTCTCAGCTGATACGTTTTCTTTCCTTCACTTAAAAACAATTGGGAGATGTCATCTTGCTTTACTATGTAAACTATCAGATAGGTTTTCACAGACCTAAGCAGAGTCACGGAGCGTGAACATAGCCTAGAGAATGGGATATTTATGGGCCTAGTTCAACCTTGTAAAGATTTGATCAACGGATATGACAATTGATGCTCCATAATATTTTACAACTGCAGTTGCCTTGGTCTATAAAGCTTGTTATAATTCTGCAGGAATTGTTGTTCTGAGTGTGAAAATGCCAATTTTACTACTTTTGTGTGATATGGAACAAAATTAGATGTTTGGCAGCAAGAATTCAGGAGACAGACTCACTGGTCAGAGAGTTTGGGTCACAAATATGTCAGTGATGGATGGATGTCACCATTTCTAAGGTCTTCCCTTTTCTTCTTCTGTCTTTTCTGTCCAAATCTAAGTAAAGAATGCCTATCCCATTAGCACACAAGCTCCTTGAGAGCAGAGGTTATTTCACTCATTGTATTTGTATGTCCACTACTTAGCATCGTACTTAGGCCCTTATTAAATACTTGTTGACCAATCGATCGGCTTTCAATTTGCTTCTTAATGTTTTCACCCATTTTTACCCTTGGGGCGAATTAGAAGAAAATTATTCAGTCCTCCGTATGATAAAACCTATCTAATACTTGAAGAAAAGTCATTGTTCTACGTGCCCCAAAGTATCCTTTTGTGGTACAACCACCAAGCCTTTCACCACCATACATATCCTTCCCTGGGTACTCTCTATCTTGTCAATACCATCTCTAAAATGTAGCGCCCCAGAACTGAATGCAGTACCACTCAACATGTAGATTGACCAGGGCAGAGTGTACTCTGGCCCTGACCAGTATTCCCTTAATTAGTAGTAAAATCCTCTCTGAAAAAGCCAGCCTCTGTCTCCAGTGAACTGAAAGGAAAGGAAAGGAGGGATATCTGCAGGCTATTGGCAGGAATAGAGTGATTGATGAAAAGCTAAACATCCCAATGGTCTTAAACGAGAACAAAATGGGAATGAGATGGAGGGAATAAGGTCCAATAACAAATGAAAGAGGAAAAAATCTTACTTGAAAAGTTGTTCCACTTCCTGAGATACATTTTCTCATTCTCACCACCATCAAGAGAAAAAACGGAAGGAAAGGAGGAAAGAAGGGAAGATGGAATGAAGGAAGGAAGAAAGGAAGGAAGGAGGGAAGGAAGAAAGAAGGAAAGAAGGTAGGAAGAAAAGAAGGAAGGAAAGGAAGGAAGAAAAGAAGGAAGGTAAGGAAGGAAAGGTAGGAGGGAGGGAAAAGGGAAGAAGGAAATAATCATTAATTAAGTATTTTTAATATTAGGTATTTAATAATAAGCATAATATAATATACACTTTACAAATATTTCATTTGATCCTCACAACAGCCCTGAGAGGTAGGAGGTATGATTATTGCTATTTTACAATTGAGGAAACTGAGGCAGAAGTTAAGTAACTTGCCCAGCATCACATAGCTGGTAATGTCTGAGTCTAGATTTGAAAACAAGCCTTCCTGACTACAAGCCTGACCTTTATTTACTGTACCACTTGGCTGCCCATAGGAGCTGAACAGGAGCCTGCCCAGGCCATGACCTGGACCTGTGCACCATGGCTTGTGGAGTCTTGTGCCATGTGGCATCTAGCTAGTATAATAAATAAGAGTGCTGGCTTTAAAGTCAGGAAGGCCTGAGTTCCCATCCTCCCTCAGACACTTGCTAGTTGTATGACCCTGGGAAAGTTGCTTACCCTCTCTTGGTTATTCCATTTGGAAAATAGGGATTATGATAGCTACTTCGCAGGGTTCTTGTGGGGATCAAATGAGACAATATTTGTAAAACACTTTGAAAACCTTAAAGTGCTAATTAATTTTGTTATTTATGAGTGGTATTATAGCAACTATATCTATAACATTCATATATCTTACCCTAATTTCAGCCCCCACCTTATGTGTTGTCTATCCTCATTAGAATGTAGGCTCCTGGAGGCCAGGAATTTTCTTTCTTTTTGTTGGTACTTCTATCCCCAGTACTCAGCAGCACAGTGCCTGATAATTAATAAATACTTGACTGCCTTTGCTTATAAAAGTTTATTAGAACTGCTAAAGTTTGCCATGACCAGTGCTAGTCCCTGAACCAATGGTTAGAAAAGATTATCTCACATCATTGTTTCTTGGAAGAGACAAGAGACAAAGGACAACTAGTGAGGGTACTAGCCCATCGGGACATATAACAGGGAGCTCAAGAGCTGGGTCTTCAGATATCATACTCTCCCTTCTAATTAATGAAAACACATCCACAATGACAACAATTCTTCCACAAACATGGAAGAACTACTTCCTGTGGTTTAGAAAGAGCTCCAAACTGAGAGATCTTTAAGATACCTAAAATGGCCTCTTTAATTAAGCTCTTCTAGGGTTTCCAAACCTTGCCTTTAGAGAGTGAATCTGAATCCAAGTAGTTGGCTCTACCAAGGATTTTTTGAGAACTAAGTACATTGTATTCTCCTACCTAGATTCTGTAACTCATTAGTCCTTCCTCCCTCCCAGGTTTATAACTTTGGTGTCATCCTCTACTCCCCACACTCCCTCAGCCCAGATGTCCAATCAGTTGAAAACATTTTCCTCTCTTTCTCTCTATAGCATGTCTAGCATTCAACCTCCTTCTTTCTTCTCAAAATGACTTCCTCATCGGCCTCCCTGCCTCCTGTCTCCCCATTCCACTGTAGCCTCCACAAAACTACCAAAATGATTCTTCTAAAGCACAGATTTGGCCCAAGGCTCTCCAGAAAATCCCAGGGATTCTCTGTTGCCTCCTATTTGTGCCTGTATTTGATCCTCCTATTTGAGTCTCCATTTGATCTTATCAAATAGAAACTCCCATGTAGCTTCATAACCTGACCCAACATGTGTTTCTTTTCTTCCTTTATTTTTTTTTACCAAAATTCAATTCTTTTTTGAAAAATAAGGATTTATATTCTCTCCCTCCCACTTCTTCCATTAAACAATTTTAAAGCAACAAGAAACCCCTCACAGCAAACATGCTTAGTCAAAAACAAAACCCCTCACATTGGCCATATCCACAAATGTAGGTTTCATTCTGCATGGTGAGTATACCACTTTTATGGAGATCCCAACCTATATTTCTAGCCTCATTATATACATTATGACAATTTCCCTCCTGATCCTGCCAAACTGGCCTTCTCTCTGTGCTTCCAGATGGCCCTCTATATTTCATCTCATGCCTCTGTACTGCTTTCCCTCATGCATGGAACTCTTTCTCTCTGTATCTCTGTCTCATTCATGGAAATCCTCTCTTGAAGACTCAGCTCAAGCACCACTTTCTTCATGAAGGGTTTCTTGATCTCTCCCCCTAGCATGCTGGCCCTCTCTCAACTCCTTTGTAGGCATATCTTTCTGATTCTGAGGCCAGTGTTGTACCTCCTAGGTTACACTTCCACTCAAAAGGAACCCAGATCTTTGTGTAATCTTGGTGTGTGAATGCCAAGTCTCCTTCTCCAAACTCCCACTCTAACAAACATATTCCAGAACAAGACTTTATCTCCTCCTCAGGGTTCCAGGGATAATTATTAAAACAGGGTGTCATATTTATATTTGGGGAAAAGGACTGGACCTGGAATTTAAGTTCCAGAGAGCTTTCTGGGTAAGAAAACACTTTCTAAAGCTAAAATAGATTTAATCAAAACAGAAAAATAGGCAAACTACATAACATGTCAGCCATATTAATCAATATTGTTGTAGACTATTTACAATAACCAGACAGTGTATGTTGGAATATTACTGTGGTGTAGGAAACGATGAGTTAGTGGATTTAGAAAAATCTGGAAAGACTTGAACCTATGAAGGAAGATGTTATCCACCTTCAGAGAAACAGAGGACAACAAGTATAATACGGTCTTACATAGATGCATATGAATATACGTCTATACATGAGTACGGCTATAGATAACTAAGTATATATATATGTGTATGTATGTAGTTGTATATATGTATATGCATATGTTGGTGTATATATGTATATGTATGCATGTGTATATAGATAGATACATATATCTATATTTATATCTGTATCTATGTATCTATCCATGCTTAATTGTAGCCTTCTTGGGGGAGGGGGTATGTAAGTAGGTAGATGGGAGAGAGAGATGTTGATGGCATGCAGAGACAAAGATAATGATACAGCAGATAGACAAATACATACATATAGATATATAGAAAGATAGATAGATAGATAGATAGATAGATAGATAGATAGATAGATAGATAGATAGTTGGTAGATACATACATATCAATGCTAGTTATACATGATATATAGAAGCATGCATGGAAAGAAATGGTCTAGAGGGAGGGTAGGGAGATAGATGCATAGCTGTATAAATATATAGATGATAGATATAGATGGTAGGCAGAGAGATAAATCTACACATTTGCACATGCATACATACAAGATGGCTAGAATATAAATATACAGGCATGGTTTATTCCATAGGTTTCTCAGATTCTGTTTAATCCAACAAACACTTTTGAGCACCTATTGTTTTCATGACACTGTGTTCGGTGCTGAGCAGAAATGCAGATATGGATCAGAGCCTATTCTCTAGGATCTTAGAGAAAATAAGACAAATAAGACATGTGCACAAAGAAGTCGACTCTAAGAGGGAGTAAGAGAAATGTACCCAAGAAAGCAGGGCCAGGCCACATGCTAGGAACAATCTGAGGAGGGAGATGTTGCTTGAGAGAACAAATCTCCCCTCTTTTAAGCAATGAACATGCCAAGGGAGGTCTCCCTCCTGGGCTGTGATTTTCATTGTTAGATTGCAGCTGTGAGGCAGGAGCATCAGCTGCATCGACAAAGCCGCCATCTCTCGGGAGGGAGCACCAATTTGCTCTTCTCTGGGGAGAATAGGAGGCTGATTACAAAAATAAGTAGGTAGGTTTCTTTCATTATGTGCAATGGATAAGGCAACTGTAAACACTATTTCTCTCATTTAGAGGTGGCACACACAACAGATTGGAAAAGCTCTATCTCTAAGCTATAGGGGCAAAAAACCCTTATCTACATATCATGGTCATGAATATACATGCCATAAGCATTTTGAACAGAGTTGACAAGTCAAAGGATACTAATAGTACCTTTTCTAGATGATGTCTTTCTGGAAGGCCAAAAATCCATTTGGTGGAGACTGTCCTTGAATCAGAGAGTATTAACGTTTAGATGGCACTTCAAGGTTTGCAAAGTAGCTATACCTCATTCGATCCTCATGAAAGTTCTAAGAGGTAGGTTCTATTATTGGCCCCCCTTTACATATAGGAAAACTGAGGCAGACAGAGATAAAGTTGCTTGTCAGTGTCTGAAGCCTGACTTGAATTCAAGTCTTCCTGATTACCCAGTGTTCAATCCATTGTGCCACCTATCTCCCTATATTCGGGAGGGAAAGAATTTGGAATGGAGAACAAAACAAATTTTAATTTTTTTTTGAGAGCACACATGGAAGAAATAGCTTCACAAAGGACACAGAAAATCATAGAATCTGAGACTCTGGGAGCTGGGAGGAAGCTCAGTAGCTATTAATTCCAACCAGTAACTGAGCAAAAATAGTGTCCAAATCCTATCTAGGCAAGTTTTGGGGTAATCAATGAGATATGGCCAACTCTAATGTTGCTCCTTCCACAAAACTTCCCCTCATCTTTCTTGATGAATGGGATCTTGATCTCTTCTGTCTTTCCTTTAATAGCACTTAGTTCTCCTTCTATAAAATAACCATATTCAAATTTAGATTGCCTTGACGTATGCACATCCAAGGCTCTTCTGCTCAACTACAATGATATTCCCTGAGAGCAAAGAACATGGTAGCCATCTTTCTCCTTTTGCTGAATATGGTGCTCATTTTAAAGCAAGCATAATAAATAACCAATAAATGATTGTAGAATGAATGAATAAATATTATTATCAAAGAATCACAGTTCATTAGAAATAGGGGAGGATGAATAAAGAATGTCAGAGAACAGAGAATGTCAGTTGATGGACCTTAGAACACAAGATGTCAGCACTAGGGGAAGCCTTAGATCATGGAACGTTAGAACATGAAGGATGTCAGAACAAGCAAGTACTGTAAAATGGATTATTGGCATTTATAAAGCAATATGGCAGATCACACCAGACTTGGATTGAGACAATATTGGTTTAAGACTGGACTCTGACATTTCTGGTTGTATGACTCCGTTTGCTGATGTATAAAATGGGATACTAATTACTCTAGTAGTCAGACAACAAGCATCATTTGTGTAGTGTGTTGGTAAGCAAAATGGCCTTTGTTTTTTTTGAGTAATTCAGTGTATTTCATTGAGCCTTACTAGGTGCTAAGCCCCAGGCCCAAACCCCTATTAGAAGGAGAACCTATGTGGGTGTGGATTGGTGACTGGAGTGGGACCCAAGGTGGGGCTGGCTAAGGGGAGGTGCTAACTCCAGAGCCATGCCCTATTAGGTGTTAACCTAACCTATGTGGACGTGAACCTCCCAGGGTCCTAAGGGGAGGGGCTAACTCAAGAACCAATCATAGCAGCCTAAATTCTGGTCATTCAGATGATGTTTGATGACGTCTGAAGCCCTATAAGAAGGGAGGACAGAGCCATTTATGCAGGGCTCTTGAGATGGTGTTGAAGAGGAGACTCCAGGAAGCTGTAGCTAAGGAGCCCTCCAGCTTGTAAACCCAGATGCTGAGATTTTGTTGAACTCTGGTAACTATGTATTGAGATTTGAATCAGACAAGGTCTGTCTGTTGATGTTTGTAATTTGTTTGTAATTTGCTCTGAAGTTCAGGGTGCTGGCTGTTTCCCCTGAACTAAGTGAATGATATTTGGGTGCTGAATTAAAGTAAGCTTGTCAACCGCATCACCTTGCTTTCCTTAGTTAAGCAGATCAAAAGAACCTGTGTTTTTGTAGCGTGCTGGCAGCTTTCTGGGTGCTGGCTGTGGGTGGATCTCACTCCCCAACAGAACCTGCTAGCCAGATTGCGGAAACATGTGTATACTATTAGCCAGGCACTACTTAAATAAATTTAAGTTGAGATTATTATAGAGTATTAGAGCTGGAATAGAAGACATAGAGAATAGGGGCAGCTCAGTGGCACAGGGGATAGAGTGCTGGCCCTGGAGTCAGGAAGACTCATCTTCCTGAGTTCAAATCTGGCCTCAGACACTTACTAGCTATGTGGCCCTAAGCAAGCCATTTGACCCTGCTTGCCTCAGTTTTCTCACTATAAAATGAGCTAGAGAAGGAAACAGCATACCAATCCAGTATCTTTGCAAGAAAACCCCAAATGAGAGTCATGAAGAGTTAGACGCAGCAGAACAACAACATATGGATAATTTAATCCAACCCCCTCATTTTACATATTGGGGAAATAAAGTGAACAGAAATATAGTGACTTACCTAAGTATCCAAGCTGAGATTTCAACCCAGCTTTTTTGACAAATTTAGAATGTAAGAGCAGAAAATGACCCTAGAAAATCGTCTGTTTGGACAGACTATATGTTGTTAAAATATGAGGAATCTTAGAAGACAGGACATTAGCCCATAGAAAATAGAATTTTAAAATCGATGGGAAAATTAGGGATAATCTTTGGATTCAGCATATTATAATGGAGGCAGAGGACATGGGTACAAATCCCAGCTCCCCTAGTTCCAATTGTGTTGGACTTTGGGTAACTCATTTAACTTCCTTCATGTTCAGTTTCTTCATCTGTAAAATGAATGGGGTAGTGAACAAGATAGCTTCTTGGATCCATTTCAGCTCTGATCTATGATCCCAGTCAAGCACCTCATTTTAGAGGTGAAGGTTAGAGAGGTGGAAAGCATTTATCCAAGATCTTTTGAATGGCTGCTCTTGTAGAAGAAGGACTCTGGCTTTATCGATTTGAAAAATTCCAAAACACCTCCCTGCCCTATCTGTTGTCGTTGTTAACAAGTGTAAGGTCTTGTGTTCTGTTCCAGGTAGCTCAGCAGAACATCTGGGCTGATTCCCATTTGATTTGGAAAGATCTTCCATATTAAATACCTCATTTAAAAATATATCTCAGAGGTTCTTTATGGGCTTCTATTATTACAAGGATTCCGAGTTGACATGATGGATGAAACCTGAATGCAGAAGTCGATAGTCTCCATTTCTCAAGTTTCATGACCAATGTGAAACCATAGTGAGGAGACGGGATATTTTTTTTGCTCCTTTATTGCAGTACATTTCCTTTTCTTTCATTTTGGAAGCAAACAATCCCCAATCCCCTTGTCGAGGTGGAGAGTGATGATTCTGTAGAATCTTTCTCTGGTGACTTGCGGTTAAAATCTGTAACCTCCAAGGGAGGCCCCTGTAGACATACTGTTCTATTGAAGCAAAAATTCACTGTGATGCATCTTTATTGGGTTTAATTTAAACCAGGAGCAAGAGATTTCACAGATATTTAGCTTTGTGGCAGCCCTCAGAAAAGAGGATGCCATGGCCAATTAAGAGGACTGCAGAATGCCGTGAGAAGTAGGAAGAGCTCTAGGTCAGAGGTCAGAAGACCTGGGTTCAAATACCAACTGTAATACTTCCTGGCAGTGTGATGTCTGATAATGTGAGTACCCTCACTGGGTCTGAGTTTCTAATATGAGCTGACTGGACTAAATTGGGGGTTCATAACCTTTTGATGTCATGGACCCAGTTGGCAGTCTAGTGCATGGACCCCAGCTTAGGAACCCCTGGATTCAATGATCTCTATTTCTTCTATCCCTACATCCAATGAGCTCAAGAATGTTAAAGCCAGAAGACAGAACATGGGAAAGTGGAAAAAACACAGTCTGAGGTCACATCCTGCCTTATGACCGTACTACCTGTAAGATAATGGCTTTAGATAAGTGACCACATTTTAGCCAATTTTAAAATGTGGTCATATTTTGTGACCAAGTCCTATACCAAAAGCTAACCAAGAAAGAGGGAAAAAACCCTTCTGCATTTTGATATTTATGGACCTTATTTTGTTATGGCAAAGAACTAAAACTGTTTTCAATGGGGGAGAGGATGAAGGGGAAGGGGAAGTAGTGATAGTGTTGCCAAAAGAAAGAAAAGAAGGCCACTGAAAAAATTTTTTAAATGCATTGTGAAAGTATGAAAAAGCTCAGAAGGAAACTAAGATAAGTTGGAGAGATTTGAATGTTATGTTAAATGTGTTATATTTTTTTTTGGCGGGGGGAAAGGAATCTGTAAGATTCACAGTTTGTCATGCAATCTTCTTTTTTTGCTCTACTTTGTATATGGAGATATCCTTTTATTTTTATTTGGGGAGCGTATTTATGTCTGGAATGAAAATAAAATTAATAAAAGATTTACAAATAATTAAAAATACAAAAAAGGGATAGGGCTAAATGACCTCTGTCTGAAGTTACTTCCGGATCTGTATCTGTGATCCTTCAGTAAATCAATCATTAAGCAATCATTATTTGTCTACTCTGTACCAGGCATTGTTCCAGACATGGGAGATACCAAGACAAAACCCAGAAAACACAGCTGTCTTCAATACTTGTCTTTAGTGAGCTTCCTTCTGGTGGAGAAATGAAATATGTTCATGCAAAAGTAAATACAGAACAGACACAAAAAATTGCAACCTGATTGGGAGTCGGAGGGTCACAGGAGAGGAAAGTGTCAGAGGAAGGTGGGAGGCAAACCAAGGAAGGACTCTTAAAGAAAGTACCATTGGTGTATCAAAGGAAGAAGACAGGAATTCCAGGAGGCTGTGGTCAGGAAAGGAAGCATTCTAGGAAGAGGGGATAGTACATTTTGTGAAAGACATCGGCAACCTGAACTGGCAGCAATCATAAACTTGGTGTGGATGAGAATGGACTATTTTTCAATTTCTCTATATATCCCAACTCCTACTACAGGGATTGAC
>CM053626.1:320613464-320659433 GCA_028646595.1 Phalanger gymnotis | reverse complement strand
AGCCCTGCTGATTTTGACTCCAGTCATTGACCTCCCCCTTATTACCACTGTAGCTTCATCCCATAGGGTAGGGCCAATGACATTTGAAAACCTAGAGAATACCTAACCTAGGTTTGCACCAGTGAACTCTCTTTTGCTTCATTTTTCTCCATTTGTAATCCAACATTGTTTGTGTCTGTGTTTGTGTGTTTCCTTTACAGTGCTGGTTAAAACAGCTGTAAAGCCCATATAGGATACCTGTCCAAACTAGAGGTGAATATGGTCCCTACTTAGGACAGAAGAAAAATCAACTGGATACCACGAGTAAGAGAATTACACATCAGGCTTTTTTGTTTGTGGTAGGACCCTAAATACAACATGTAGGGCAGGTAACAGACAAGTCATTGCTTCCACATTGGTGGTAGTTGGGACAGGGAGAAAGGGGACTGACATGGTCCATTTTGACATCCTAGAATAAGAAACTAGAAGTCTAGTGACCTTTAATGGCATTAGGGATAGATTTCTTTTCTTTAGAGTAATAAGCCAGCACCCTTGAGTTGAGCCGCAACAGGGACCTGCTGTCTTAGCCTTCTGTGTGCTTCGCTGGCAGAAGGCAGAATCCTGGAGGGAGAGAGAGAGACAGTGTGGAGAAGCAGATAGAGAGCTGGGTTAAGAGTCTGAGGACCAGTGTTCAAATCCTGCCTCACAAACTTACTAGCTGTGTAACACTGAGCAAATCACTTAACATTTCTCAGCCCCAGTTTCTTCATCTGTGAAATGGGAATAATAATGACGCATGCTCCTAGGCTTATTATGAGGATCAAGTAAGATAATGGGTGTAAAACCAGTGAAATTGGCCTCAGTGAGCTCTCATATCCCTTCGAGCTCCACACCGATGATCTGTGATGTTACCAGATTAGCCAGTGGGACAAAAGAACATTGTCTTAAGACAGTGGTGGATGTCACTAATGGTTAGGAAGTCTTTTCCTCACATCTTTCCAACAATACTCACATGGCTTGGGCTCCAGATCCTTCACCGTCCTAGGCGTGCTGCTCTTTAACGTCTCTTCTAAAGTGTAACACTCAATACAACCCAGCACCTCAGAGATTGTCTGCAGAGGCTGGAGGAGATATTTCAAGATCAAACACATATGAAAATGCTAGGTTATTTCTGGAGGGAGAAAACACCGCCAATTGATGGGCGTCAAACATGATGAAAACAACTTTTGAAGATGTGGAACCTGGACTAGGCACTGAAGGACCCCAAATGTCTGTGCCAAGTCAAGACTGGACACACCGGGACATAAAATCAGTCCACGAGTCCCCACTGGGACCAGGACAAAGTGCTCAGCTCAGGGACCAGCAAGCTCAGTGTGGTTGGACAACAAGGTGCACAAAGGGAAACAATGTTCATTAAGCCTGGAATGCGAAGCAGAATCCAGACTAAGAAAGTTGTATTTCTTTTTCCTTGAAGCAACCCGGAGCCACTGGGTGTTCTGTAGCAGGACAGTGACATAGAAAGATTGATTTTGTCCTGTGCTTTGTGACATATTGGAAACAGAAAACATAAGTAGCTAGGGACCCAGCTGATATTGTTATAATAATATTAGCAAGAAGTGGATAGCATTGTCTGAACTCTGGTAATGGGGAGGGGATGGGGAAAGAGATGTGGTGGGTGGAGATACGAGCCAGGTGGTGCAATGGATAGAGCATTGGACTTGGAGTCAGGAAAACCTGAGTTGGAATTCTGCCTCACATATTTACTAGATGTATGACCTTGGAAAAATCACTTAACCTCTCTTAGCCTCAGTTTTCCCAGCTGTAAAATGGGGGTAATGATAATAGTACCTACCTCACAGGGTTGTTGTGAGGATCAAATGCTCTAATACATGCAAAGTGCTTTATAAACCTTAAAACACTATATACATTTTAGCTGTTTTCATTAAAACAATATGACATAGCATTGATTAGACTTGGGGCTGGGATGGAGGAGAGAACAAATTAAGGCATGTCCTTTGATGCCAGGGCCATCCTTGCTTTAATTTTTCTACCCCTAGATACAATCATTTAATCATTTTATTAACATCTTGAACAAGTAGCTAGCATATATTTAACCCCTTGAGTTTTGAAAAGTGCCAAACATATTTTATTACATTGGATCCTCCTATGCTATTATTATCCCATCTTACACATGAAAAACCTGGAGCTTATGAGGATTTAGTGAGTTCTTGAGGTCATAATTCTAGTAAGCATCTGAGGCAGGGTTGAATTTGAATCTTCCTGACTTTATGTCCAAGGTCTATCCAATATACCACCATCTATTTGCTTCTAAAGACAGAGGTATGAAAATACAAGATGTGTACGGGGGATGAAAAATGATGCCGTTTGTGTGGAGCAAAGAATGAGTGGAGAGGAGTCCTATGAGATAAAGGCAGAAAGGTTATATAAAGCTTTGAAAACCAGGAAAAGGAATTTGAATTTTATGCAATGGAGAGACAAATGGTAAGTTTGAACAGGCTGTAAAATGTTCTGAATAAGAAATTATGAACGACAAGCTGAATAAAGGAGGTTGTTAGAGAGCTGTCGAAGTAGAAAAGAGATGAGCTGAACACACGACGTCATCAGACAGCTCACATGCCCAATGGAATATTTGTAATGTCAAGAGAAAGTGAGGAAGACCCCAACACATTGGGTTGGTCGAATTTATGGGACACCATAGACAAAACTGGGACAGAACAGGCAGGCATAGATTGTTCATAAATGACATCCCTGACATCCGCTGACATACCACTGTCAATGAGATTACAGATATATTTTGAAAATATTTTAGTATTGAATCAACAATCAATGAATTTATTCATCTTCTACTGTGCACTAGACACTGTGCAAAGCACTAAAGATACAAAAAAGGAACAAATACAGTCCCTGCCCTCAAGGACCTCACATTCTAATGAGAGAAACAACACTCAAAAATACGTACATATGAGATACTGAGTTTGAAGTGGATGGATGGATGGATGGATAGATGGATGGATGGATGGATGCACAGCTGGAAGCTGAGAGTTTGGGTCTATCTGGTGTTGCTCAAGGGAAAGAGTAGACAAATTAATGAGAAGAGAACATTAGGAGGCTATGGGCTCAGCCTCTTAATAATCAGACAATTTCCTAGCCACGTGGATCAAGCTGTTTCCTCTGTCCTGCTATAAATCGCTCCTGTTGCTAGTTGCTCTTCATGGGATATTGTCAAACATATTTGCTGCTTCTTTGTCTTGGTGAAAACATGATGACAGCAACAAGTGCTGGGAACTGATGGTGAGAGTTGGGGGACTGCAAAGAGGGAAATGGTATAAAAAGTCAGTGGTGTCAAATTCAGCTGCTGAGCTAAAATGAAGAGCAGAGCTTGGGCCTCTGAGCAGCTACGGCTGAGTCTAGGGAGCTGTCGGCTTGGGTTTTCTTTAAGAGATTTTATCTGAAAACAACAATAGCAGTACCCCTCCTTGGTCACTCTATGGAGATATTTTGCTGCTCTTTGAGTGAAGGTACTCAAGTGGTTTGCCCTTTCCTTCTCCAAATCATTTTACAGATGAGGAATTGAAGTAAACAATGCTAAATGACTTGCCCCGAGTTACACAGCTTGTGTCCGAGGCCAGATTTGAACTCAGAAAGATGAATCTTCCGGCCTGGCACTCTATCCACTGAACCACTTAGGAAAGAGAAATAGAGAGAGAGAGAGAGAGAGAGAGAGAGAGAGAGAGAGAGAGAGAGAGAGAGACAGAGAGAGAGAGACAGAGAGAGACAGAGAGAGACAGAGAGACAGAGACAGAAACAGACAGACAGAGACAGAGAGAAATGCAGAGAGAGAGAAACAATTTGGTGCCTACATGTAATGGAACATTACTGCTCCAGAAGAAAAAAATGAATATGAAGTATTCAGGGAAGAATTGGAGGAACGTATGAACAGACACTTAATAAAATAAGGACAATCAGTAAAACAGTATACATAATGACTACAAATATGTAGGCCAACATTACTAAGAAAAAAAAAACACATAACTAAAGCTTGTGTGAATGACAAAGGATGAGAAAACTTGCCATCTCTCCTTTACAGAGCTGGGAATTGGAGCTCTGGAACATCCTAGGTACCATGGAGGCAGCTGATCCTCTGCTTAGGTTTGCTGAACCACTTTTTTTTCTTCTTCCCTTTTTATTCGTTCAAAACCATTTCTCTGCTGCTGTCACAACCAGGAACTTCATAGATGCTTGGGGCTTTCCGGACCTGGAACATTCAACCATCTCTACAGCCCTTACACCCTAGAATATACCTCCATGAGAGCAGCCCCCTTCACCCAGGTCCTCCTGGGGCTTCCATTTTAGGGAGAGACCAAAGCCAACCTCCATTCTCCTCCCAGCCCAGCTCTGGTTCTTGACTTACAGAGTTCAAAATCAGGCTCCCTGCCCCTGCCTTTTCAATTTCCTTTTGTGTGCTATCTTCCTCCAGGAATGAATGAATGAACAAAGCAATTAATACTTGTAAAGCACTTACTTTAAAATGTCAGCTCTCCAAGGGAAGAAAGCATTTTTCTTTTTGCTTCTATTTGTTTTTAAAAATTTATTTGGTTTTTAATTTATGGAATAAAAGGAGCATTTCCACAACACAGTATAATAAAAGAGATGATTGCACATGAAACTGCAAATCTACTGTATGTAACTTGCTATTCCTTTTAAATATATAACAAAGTTATCACGTAATTTTTTTCCACCCCTCATAGCCACCATTAGACACAAACATATATAGATACACATAGAGATAGTTATATAGATACACACATATATGTACATATATAAATATATGTATACATATATGAGTGAATATATTATATATATAAATTATTTTATACATGCTTCTAATGATCAGTTCTTTCTCAGGATGCAGATAGTATCTTTCTTCAAATGTACTTTGTAGTTAATTTGGGTATTTATAATAGTCAAAATGACTTATTCGCCCAAAGTCCTTCTTAAAACAATATTGATTTTACTGTATACAATGTTTACTTGGCTCTGCTCATTTCACTCTTCATTATTTTGCACAAGTCTCTCCATGTTTTTCTAAGATCATTGAGCTCATCATTTCTTATAGCACAGTAATGTTTCCATCACAATCATATACCACAGCTTGTTCAGCCATTCTCCCATAGATGGGCATCCCTGCAATTTCCAGCTTTTTGCCACCCCAAAGAGAGCTGCTCTCAATATTTTAGAACATATAGGTTCTTTTGCTTTTTCCTTAATCATCTTTGGAAATAGATCCAGGGTCTATTGATCCTTGCTGGTTTAATGATATAGGAAATTTAATTACTTTTAGGCAAAGTTGCGGAGTTCTCTCCAAAATGGTTGGATCATTTTACAATTCCCAACAATGAAATAGTGTCCCAATTTTTCCACATCCCCCCTAACATTTTTTTTTGCTTTCTCTTTCAATCATTTTAGCCAATCTGGTAGGTGTAAAATGACATTTCAAGGTTTTTTTTTAATTTGTATTTCCCTAATCATTAATGAGTTAGAGCATTTTTCATATGACTGTGGGTTGTTTTGATTTATTTATTGGAAAATTGTCTGCTTATATCTTTGTGCATTTAACAACTGGGGAGTTTCTTCTATTTTTATCTCTCACGCTATGGACAATTCATGGTGCATAGTAAGTGCTTAATAATTGCATATTTCCCTCCTCCCCACCTTTAAAAAAAACCAAAAATGGCTGTTTAGGTAAGGGAAGAAGGAGGGAGTTTTAGAAAAACAAGAGGATATGAAAACAAAGAATATCACAATCTTTCTAGATACAACTATAAATATTGATATAGAAGGATAGAGAGACTGATAGGGAGATATAGGAAGATAAGCAGATAGTAGAGATGACAGAGAGAAAGATAGATGGATAGATAGATAGATAGATAGATAGATAGATAGATAGATAGATAGATAGAAATAGATATAAACCAAGACAAATAATGTAAAGAAGGCTTTGCATAAGGGGATAGAGTGAGCAAAGGCAAAGAATAGAGGGTTTGGAGTAGTACAGGATGTGTTAGTGAGACAAAGAATTAAGGAACGATGACAACACTCAAAATTAGAAGGCACCACAACATAAAAGAATCTCAGAACTGTTGATTTAAAGCTGGTCTCCTTGCAGGTTTCTATCGGGGGCACTCATTTACATTTTGACAAAGGGAAAGGTGCTTTTGTTGTTTGTTTGTTTTTTGTTATCCCAGCCGCCCCACCCCACCCCATGCCCCCTAGCCTTTTTATACAATTTACTCCTTCATAGCCTCTGGCTCCCACAAACTAACTTTAACTTGCATTGTTCCTTCCCAATAGTGTGGAGTCCACTTGCTGTCTTTTTTTCTCCTCCCAGACCTGGTGTGGTCTTAGCATTGGTCATCCCTCCATCCCTCCACTCCCCGCCCCCCTTTCCCAGGAAAGCTTCTATGCATGACCTCTGTCAGAGTCCCTGCTTACAGAGAATGTTAATTCATTTCTACATCAAGGCCCTTTGTATGTTGCATCTGGACTCCATGTCCTAGACAAGTTCCACACCTCCTTTGAACCTGGGGGAAGCTGAGAGCACGGTGCCTGGTGGTTGAAGTCATCTGCAGTTGATTAAGAAAAATGAAATAAATAAAGGAACCACTGAGAAGTTGAGTAACTTGGAGTCAGAAACCCCAAGAGCTAGTAAACATTTGGTATCCAAGGCTGAAAAGCCCTCAAATCCCTTAACAAATGTGCTACCAGCTGGGATATGAAGGTTCTTTGTTTCATAGAGTGTTCAAATCTCAGAGCTGGAAGGGAAATCAGGGTTCTCTTGTCTTAAGAATTCAGGGGCTCTTAGCCTCGGATCCAAAGACCCTGAAAGTATACATAGATGAGATTTCAGCAGGTCCATGAACTTGGATGGGGGGCAGGGATTCCATCTACCCTTATTTTCACTGCCTTCTAACTGAAATTTAGAATTTCCTTCAACTGGGAATGCAGGCAACAAATATTATTCTGACAGGTGTCTGCACTGCCAAAGGGGTCCATCATACACACACACACACACACACACACACACATACACACAAGCACACACACACCCATGGGCACACAAACTTACACACACAAAGTCTACCCATCCTCAACAAATGGTCACCTAGTCTTTGCTAGGGGAATTTCACTTCCTTCTCTTCTCCACTCTCCCATTTGACTTTTGGAAAGCTATAGTTGCCAGCATTACTTTTCCAAACATAAAACCTAAATCTGCCTCTCCACATCTTCCACCCAGTGCTCTAGGTTCCACCCTCTGGGGACAAGAAGAACAAAGCTAATCCCTCCCCTCCCACCATCTCTTCAAATACCTGATAACAATTATTGTGTCCTAATTAATAGATTAATTAATAAGCATTTATCATATGCTGAGTATGTAGCAGGCACTATGAGGGGAGATGGGAATATGAAGCCAAAAATGAAGCTGCCTTCCCTTCTTCCCAGTTCCTTCTCCTAACTCACATAGGTCTTGAGCTTAAAGGACATAAGCCTAATAAATACTTATTCTGTTCCTTATCCCTTTCATCTTAGCAGATGCCCTCCTTTTTGAGGAAGTATGACACAGTACTCTGGAGTCAGAGAACTTGAATTCAAATCTCGCCTCTTACAAATGAAGATCTACAATTTTATGTCTTTTTTTTTTCTATTCTAATATGGATATGGAAATGTCCCCTTCAGTTGGTGCTTATCAAGTTTGGAATAATTCAATTTGAAGACAAAAGGTAAAATGCGAATAGCCTGGTGAACAATGCAATTTGAATCTAGATTTTGTGACCTAAGATATGTTTTTTTTTTTTTTGCAAACTCTATAACCAATTGTTTGTTTTGATTCTCACCATAAGCCTCGGAAAGGAAGAAGCAGGACTACTGCTGCTATCCTTATTACAGAAATAAGGAAAGTGAAGCTAGAGGTCACTTGACCAGGAAATACCCAAGGTCACTCACATGTTACATCAAAGTTGGAATGGACATGCGTATGTTTTACTGTTCCCACTATTCTGTGAAGAAAGGAGAGATTCATGCAGGAAGGAATATTTGGGGTAGGAGAACCTGAATCATTCATTGGGCTTCCAACAATGGGTAAGTTATGGGCAAATAAGAGAAGAAAAAAATGTTGCATATTGTGAAAACACACCATTCTTCTGCTCTACTCTCAGCTAGAAAAGTGCTCTGTGTCCTTAAGAAATCTACATTCCCTATCCCAATCCCTCTTCACACTCCCCATGCCCCAGGACTAATGGCATCCATTCCCAAGGTCTGCATGTGGGCTAGCCAATGTGAAGGGCACAGCCTAGGGCCATGGAACAGGGTCTTTCTCTTCAGATCAAGCCCTTACCCTGGATCTCATTAGCACTACTGGCCAGGACCAAGTTATATACAGAGGTATGAGAACCCTGGAACAGATCCCAGCTGACAGAATTCCTTAGGCTACATGGACATCTGCTCCTAAGCATTTTTCCAGGCACCAGACCACAAAGAATCCTAGGCTCCTGGGGTGTGGATATATGGCCATTAGCCTCTGATTAGAAAAATATGCAAAGAAAGAACACACTCTCGAAGTATGATTTATGACTTTTTTGAGGGGCCGTAGGGGGAACAATGGCCTATGTAATGGCTGTGTACTTAGATTCTCGGTCAAGAATATAGGCCAGAGACTACTTGGCTTCAGAGAAGGGCTTAGTAAAACATTTGGGAATGAGGGAGATAGTTTGTTTAAGCAGGTAATTATCTTAGAGGTAATCATCTATGCCAGCATCTTCATATTACCGAGATAGAAACTCAGGCCCAGGGAGATTAAGTGATTTGTCCAAAGTCACATATGTAATAAGTGGCCATAGTGGGATTTAGATTTGTGTCCTCAAGTGGAAGGGGGATTAGACCAATTCTGCTTGGTCTCAGAAGGCAGAACTAAGACCAGTGGTCAGAATCTACAGGAGGTGGATTTTAGCTCAGTATTAAATTAAGTAGTCTAACAATGAGAGGTGCTAGTAGAGAAACAGGATGCCTCAAGAGGTAGTGAGGTCACTGCCAGGGGTCTTTAAGGGAATGCTGGATGATTAACCCTTATCGGGGATGTTGCAGCAGTGACTAATGCTTCAGGAGTTTTTCAGGATAGAACCACAGACTATCATAATTGGAAGGGACATCAAGAGGCCATTACGTCTAATCTGCCCTTGCAAAAAGAATCTATACCCAATTGGGAAATAGTCATCTTGCCTCGGCTTGAAGGCTGCCATTGAGGAAGAACCTGCAGTGTCCTAGGGTGACTGATTGTATTGTTGGACTGGGATAATTGTCAGGATGCATTCCCCTCTGCAAATCCCATCTCTTCTAACTCCCCCACAAAAAAATGAAAAAATCCCACAAAACTCCCAAGTCACCCACGTGATGAAGGAACACATGCACATACAAACACACACACACACACACACACACACACACACACACAGAGCTAAAAGTAAGAAGAGGACAGAGGCAGCATGTAGGTAGTACTATGGAAAGAGCCCCTGCTCCAGAACCCAAAGTCCTAAGTTAAAGTCCTATCTCGGATGCTTAGCTATGTGACTTTGGCCAAGTCACCCAGCTTCTCTGGAAATAGGAGTCTCCACGTATGAAAATGAAAAAAAAGGTGTCTTAGATGGCACTCAAGACCCTTTCCAGCTTAAATCCTTTGTGTGTGAGAGTCTTCACCAGTTACCTTACTGGATTTACATGGGTTGGCAGCCTGGGACAGTTGGAAGACACTGGGAGTACAATATTTGGATTTGGGGGCTGGCCAAATATCCTCTAACCCTGAATTATAGAAATGTGAATTATTTTACTACTTTTCTCTTTACCTCCACACATTCCTGCTCCTATGCTAAGGACCCTTAGTTCTATAAGGCTATACTCATACTGTGTAAGCTCTGAGAGCTTCTGCCTTGTTGAAAATGTTTACAGTGAGATCCACCTGGCAGACTGGGTCTGTGGCCTGATGAGTAACCCAGTTCAGAACAGAAATGCTTGTCACTGGTAAGCTGGCCACCAGGTGGTGACTTCTTTGACCCTGGCAACCCATGAAACAAAGAAAAAAATTAAATGTCTGTTTCAACAATCCAGCTAGCAGCTGTTGTGGGGGTGAAAGCCCCCACAACAAGAACGCTACCAGCACCCTGCAAAAGCACAAGTTCTTTGGATCTGCTTAACTAAGGAAAGCTACGTTAAGGGGTTTGACAAGCTTACTTTAATTCAGCATACAAATATCATTCACTTAGTTCAGGGGAAAAAGCCAGCACCCTGAACTTTGGAGCAAAATACAAACAAATTACAAACATCAACAGACCTTTTCTGATTCAAATCCCAATACATAGTTACCAGAGTTCAACAAAGTCTCAGCATCCGGGTTACAAGCTGCAGGGCCCTTAGCTACAGCTTCCTGGGTCTCTGAATCAACACCATCTTGAGTGAGAGCCCTAAACAAATTAAACACAGACAGACCCAATAGAATTCATAGTTACCAACATCTAGGTTCAGCCCGGGAACTCATAACATGGGCTGGCCAGAGTCACTCGCGCAGCCACTGCTATGGGAAAGTGCTGCAAAGCAGAGAAGGCCAACTCCTGGTTTTATATCTCTTTCAGGGCCAAGGGTGAGTCACACATGCCACTCACCCATGTAACCTAGAATCCTCACAAAGAGGCGACTTAAACCCAGGTGGTCTAAGAGCCTCTGCTGTCCCAGATGTGTAAACCAGGCCCTCCCTGAGTCAGCCCCACCTTGAGCCCCACCTTAGTTGCCATTCCACACCCACATAGGATTTACACCTAATAGGGGTCTGGGCCTGGGGCTTAGCACTTAGTAAGACTCAATGATAGACATTGAATTACCCAAAGCAAACAAAAGCCAAACTCTTCAAGGGCACTTGTTGAACTAAGTGCTAAGGAGCCCATTGTGCTGACCAACACAGTTATAAGATTGGGAGCTAGGATAGATCATAAACTCCATTAAGCCCAACCCCCTCTTCTTCCAGATAAGGAAACTGGGGGACAGGAAAGTTAGGAGCTTATCAAAGATCACGGAGCTGGTAAGGGTCCAAGGAAGAATTTGAACCTAGGACCTTCCTGACTCCATGTGCCGTGACTAATCCATTGCACCGTGTTGTCCTGGCCTGTGCAGTTCCCCATCCAATTCTACTGCGGAATACGATAGAATGGCGGGAAAGGGGACAGGGATGGGTGGGCCACGAAGAATCCGATGCGACTGAACAATAAAAGAACGATTGATCGCGGCAGTCTAAAGCTATAATAAGCTGCCCTAGAAGGTACTAAGTTCCCTTCGCTGGAGACTAATAAACTGAGGAATAATATCAATACTGAATAATGATGATGATGATGATGAAAATAATATCTAGGGTTTCCATAGCACTTTAAAGCCTGCAGAGCACACCCTATGTGTTAGCTCCTCAAACCAAGGACAGATGAGTCCGTGTCATCCAGGCTTGGGGGAAATCTCACACTAAATGGACCCTGAGGTCTCTTCCATCTGCCTGAGTCTATGATACTGTTGCATTTGATTTCTGACAACTTTCTAATCAAAGTCATTAGAGTCTCTTACAGACTCAGGAACAAATAGGAAAGGCTCAGCTGCTCAGTTAATATGGCATCTTCAATAATATGTGTAAGGCTATTCGTGTGTGTGTGCGTGTGTGTGTTAGTGACTATTTAACAACCACCTCTCCAGGAAGGAATACACGCAGAAGACACTTTTAACTTTATTCTACGTTAACATTATTACCATTTTCACTGTCACTCTCTTAAGCCTAAGGGATAAATCAAGCCCCAAGTTGGAGCATTTGGCATTTCTGAGGCGCAAAGGCTCACACTGAAAATTTAACAATTGGCTCTAAAAAGTCAGTTCGATGTGGCTCCAGCATACCTGCGCGTATATGTGCATATGTATGTATACCTCCCGATCATGCCTTGTTCTGGAGAATCAGAAGGACTGGATTCTAGTCCTGGCTCTTGCACTAACTTTATGAACTTAGGCAAGTCACTTTCCCACTCTTGGCCTCAGTTTCCCCATCCGTAATAAACAGTAAGTGATTCCTAATTGAGAGCATTCTAGCATTCTTTTGCTATTCAACACTCATTGATTGAGTATCTACCATTCCCAGGACACAACGCCAGGCACTAGAGGATAGAGTAGGAATTTGGAAATGGATAGAGTGTTAGGGAGATGGGGTTCCAAGATCCTTTCAGGTCTAAACTTCCAGGGATCTAGAATCAGAATTCAGCCCTGTCTAGTTCATGAAGTTATCCAGACAGTGGGAACATGGAGAGCTATTTTTCTGAAAAGAAACATCACTAACACCTAAGCCCCTCTCGAGGGCTGGGCAGCTCTTGCTTTTCTTTATATGCTCAGCCCCAAAGTGATGTCTTACACATAGAAAGTGTTTAAATAAAGGGGATCTTGAATTGAGATGATTGTAGATGGAATCTCTCACCCAGCAATGGACACAATGCCTGTAATGAGACATTAGCGCCACACGAGGGAGGCCTTGACACGTCACATCAGAGGGAGCAGCTCTTAGCTCATCTCAGGAGGGATGGAGGGGGTGATTTAAGAATAGATCTGGCCATCTCTCTCTGTCTCTCTGTCTCTGTCTCTCTCTGTCTCTCTGTCCCTGTCTCTCTGTCTCTCTCTCTCTCTCTCTCACACACACCTCAAGGGCTCCCTATTACCCCCTGTGTTTGGCTTTTAAAGCCCTTCATAACAGGCCCCTCCCTCTTTTTCCAGACTTCTGTGCGTTTCGTTAGCTGTCTTTTTTCGTGGTTTTCTCCCTCCTCCTTCAGGTCTCATCTACAACCCCACATTCCGCAGTAAGCCTTTTCTGCTCCCCGTTAGCGGGAGGGCCGTCCCTGTACTGATTCCTTCCAATTTAGCCTGTATGTATCCCATTTGAGAGGGCAGCTAGTTGCTGTAGTGGGTAGAGCTCCTCTCCTGGAGTCAGGAAGACTCCTCTTCTGAGTTACAATCTGGCCTCGGACACTTGCTAGCCGTGTGACCCCGGAAAGTTTTCCTTAGTGTCCTCATCTGTAAAATGGGCCTTAGAAAGGCACAGCAAACCACTCCAGTGTCATTGCCAAGAAAACCCCGAATGGAGTCAGAGACAGTCAAACAGGGCTGACCGACGACAGCCTTGTTTGTACAGAGTTGTTTGCACGTTGTCTCCCCCATTAGACTGGGAGCTTCTTGAGGCCGGAGAAGAGGTTTTGGTTTCTTTTCTCTTTCTTTGTATCTCTAGCATTTAGCACCTTGATCTTTCACATGATAAGCACTTACTAAATGCTCGTTGACTTGAATCGCCTAAGATGTAGACTTGAGAAGAAAAAGCGCCGTGCACAGAAGACCATCCGTTCAAAGGCGTAGAGACAGAAGATAGAGTGTCTTGTGTGTGGAAAAGCCAAGAGGACAGCAAAATATGGCTGGATAGTAGAGCCGGTGAAGGGGAGAAATAGAAAGGAGGAGCTGGGAGGCAGTAAAGGACAAGGTTAAGAAGAGAATTAAATATCATACAGACGAGTTCGAGTTTGATTCTAGAGGTAATAGGAAGCCACTGAATTTTGTTAAGTAGGAGGGAGAATATGTTGAGACCTGAACTTTGGGAAAATCACTTTGGCAGCTGAGTGGAGGACTGATTAGAGTGTGAGGCAGGGTGACCAAGGAGAAGTCTACTGCAGTAGCCCAGGTGGGAGCCGATAAGGGCTGAACTAGGTGGTAAGCACATGAGTATAGGGAAGGGAACATAGACAAAAGATGTGGTGAAGGCAAGATTTGGCATTAATGATAATGAGCATTCCATGGCTGCTTAAGGTCAGTAAAGTGCTTTGTAACTGTTGTCTTCTTAATTCTCTCAACAATAACACAATATAATATTTAAATCTCCCCAGACATTGTGCTAAGCATTTTACAGACATTATTTCATTTAATCCTAATATAACTCTGTGAGATAGATGCAATAATCATCCTGATTTTACAATTGAGGGAATTGAGGCATAAATAGTTAAGTGACTTGCCCAAGGCCACACACAAATTATCCCTTTTTTAATAGACGAGGAAGCCACAGAAAGGGAAGTTATGTGACTTGGCCAGTCACTTAATTAGTACTTGTCTGAAGTAGTACTTGAACTCAGGTCTATCCTGACCCCAAGCACAACGCTGTCTAGACACTGCATCACCTAGATGCCTGACTTGGATTATATATTTGAGGTGAGTGTGAGCAAGGAGTTAAGAATGATGAGGAGATCGTGAGCCTGGGTGACCAGTGACTAGGAGGATAGTGATAGCTTTGGCTGTAAAAGAAAAGTTGGGGAAAGTACATAGTTGCATAGGGTGGAAGATGATGAGTTTTATTTTCCGAAATACTGAGTTTCAGTCACATGTAAAATATCCAGGTTGAGAGGTCCAAGAGATAATTAATGATCCAGGACTAAAGTTCACGGTAGACACTGGTGCCCATAAATAGATAAGTGAGTTATCTGTACAGATAGGATAACTAAGCCCATGGGAGCTGATGAATTTGGTTAGAGAAAGCATGGAGAGAGAAGGCTAGAGGGACTAGGACAGAGCCTTGGGTAATACCCACGATCAGGGAGTATGATAAAGATGGTGCCTTTTTGCATATCACTCCTCTTCCGCTAGGTGGCACCAGAGTGCACAGAGCCTGAAGTCAGAAAGACCTGATCGAGTGTAATTCTGGCCTCAAACACTTTCTAGATGTGTGAGTGTGGGCAAGTCACTTAACCACTGCCTGCCTCAGTTTCCCCAGATGTAAAATGATATCGATCTCATAAGGTTACCGTGAGAATTAAGTTACATAATATGTATAAAATGCTTAATAATGAACAAAGAGAAGGCACTAGAAATAAGGGGTGGCCAAGGCTTCCTGTAGAAGGTAGGATGTTAGTTGGGAATGAAAAAAAGACAGGGAGGTCAGGAATCAGATCAGAGGAGGGAAAGTGTTTCAGGGACAGGGTCAAGCCCAGAGAAAATGCCTGGAGCTCACTGATGGAGGGTCTTGGTCATAGAACAACCAGTGTCACCGGATCAAAGAATATATGAGTGAGGAAGAACATGCAAGAACCCTGGAAAGGTAGGAGAGGCTAAACTTGTGAAGGAGTCTGAATGCCAAACAGAAGATTTTGTATTTGATCCTGGAGGCAATAAGGAGTTAATTGAGTAGTGGGCAATATGGTCGGATTTGTACTTTAGGAAGATAGTAACAGCTAACCTTTTTTATACTGGTTACTGCATGCCAGACGATGTGTTAAGGACTTTATGGTTACCTCACTTGATCCTCATAATAATCCTGAAGGGTAAGTGCTATGATTAACCCCATCTTACAGATGAAGAAACCGAGGCAAACAGAGGTTAAGTCACTTGCCCAGGGATCACACAGCTAGTGGCTGAGCCAGATTTGAACTTGAATCTTCCCAACCTCTAGCAATTACACCACCTAGCTTCACCCCTCTCCCTGCAACTAAGTGAAGGACGGACTGCATTGAGGAAAGACTCGCAGATAACTTTTATATAGTACTTTGAGGCTCCCAAAGTGCTTTACATATGATCTCATCTGATCTTCAGAACAACCTTAAGAAATAGGTACTATTATTATCCCCATTTTACAGATGAGGAAACAGATGAGGCAGACAAAGTTCGAGTAACTTTTCCGGGGACTCAGTATCTAAGGCAAGATTTAAACCCAGGTCATTTTGACTAGCACTAATCAATTGTGCCATCTCATTACCGACCAACAAGCAAACTATTGCAATAGCCTCATCAAATAATGTGACGTGATGTGTGCCTCACAATATTAGAGGAGAGAAGAGGGTACATGTGAGAGATGCTGGGAAAATAACATTGACAGGCTTTGACAACAGATTGGATATGGGAGTGAGCCAGGGGGAGGAGTTACGGAAGATGCTTAGGTAGAGAATCTAGGCGACTTGGATTGTGGCACCCTCAGCAGTAACAGGGAAATTAAGAAAAAAAGAAAGAGTTTTTGGGGGAAACATAAGGGGTGCCATTTTGGATACACTGAATCTAAGATGTCTAGGGGTCATTTGGTTTGAGATAGCCATCAGGCATTTGGAGACGAGAGACTGGTATTCAAGACAGATGTTAGAGCTGTAAAAATAGATTTGAGAACCATCACCTTAGAGATGATCATGGGAACTAGGGGCATCAACAACTGAAATGGTCTAGAAAGAAAAGAGAAGAGGAATCAGGACAAGAGTGGCTACCTGTCCCTGGGCAAGTCACTTAAACATTCGGTGTCTCTGTTGGCTCTGTATGGTTATAACCTGCAGATCAGGTCCAAATCTGCTTTTACATACAGAGAGTTTCCAATAGCAATGAAATCACAGATCTGGCCCCAAAATGTACAATCACGTGACAGGCTCTATAGGGGCCTTATGTTTAGAAATAGACCTGTTAATTCTGTATCCCGACCCCACCCCACTCCCAAATTGATTAAGAAGCAGTCAGGGCATTCCCTAGCTTTGTATGAATGAACTACCGAGTGGCTGTGGAAAAATTAAACTGAATACTAGTATGAGAACAAGAGAGTAATAGTGAGTGTGACTGGGTGGATGTTTGAGTGTGTACAGTAGAAGTGATTTGAAGGTATTTTGTGGGCAGAGGATTGGTGAGTTTCGACACTGATCTCCAGGGCATTGGCTTGTTTACCCCTAGAGTGAACTTTGATTTAGGCTATATGGAGAGGGTGGAGAGTTAGGTTGGGGCAAACATGGAATTCCCAGTGAGGCTGATTGTGTGCTTACTGGGTCTTAGTGCCCTCCTCTGTGACCTATCTGAATCATACAATTCTGAGCCTGCATTTAAATGGGAAAATATACGGGTGCGGTGGGGGTGGGGAAGATCAAAAGAACCTGAAAAGATGGAGATCACGAGTGGGCATGTGCCTATAATACCATACATACTATAGCCAACTGCAGCTTCCTGGATATAAGCTTTGGTTGGTAAGTTCTCATCTATGTTCATTATTCCTGGGTTATTAGGCTATGTCACTGAGAAAGACTCTTGGGGAGTTGCTTTCAGGTTCTGGAAAGCAGAGGATTCTAAAAGGTCAGATGGTAGGTAGCCAAACTTTTGTTTTACATTATATATTGCTTTATGTATTTTGCATGTTAATTTTCCATCCCTAGTGATCACAAGTCCTAGATTTATAGGATCATTGATCATTGACCTGGAAGATGCCTTGGAGATATTTCTTTTAACTCCCTTACTTTATGTATGAAGATATGGAGGTAAAAGAAGTTAACTTACCTTGGCATATGTGAGTAGGCATCCTTGACGATAATAACAAATTGTAGAACTATACATGTAAGGCTAAAGAGACCTCAGGGCCATCTACCAAGACTTCATCATTTTACAGATGATAAAATGAGGCAAAGAGGGTTAAGTGACTTGCCTAGGGTCACACGACTAGTAAGTACCTCAGGCCAGATTTGAACTCACAAGGGAGTCTTCCAGACTCCAGGGCCAGTGCTCAATCCATTGTGCCACCTACGTGACACATGTATTAAATGTTAAAGGTAAAATTTGAAAGAAAATGTGGGTTTAAATATTGCTTTAAAATTTGCTGTACAACTTTTCTGTGCCTCAGTTTCCTCATTTGTGGAAAAAGGCATTTGGACTTCATGGCCTGTAAGATCTCTTCTAGCTCAAACTTATAATCCCCTCAGCAGCTTTGTAAATAACTTCATTTTTAGTTATAAATTTGTCTTTGCAAGAATGTGGTAATTGACAAACAGAGGAAAAAAGAGTTTTGCAGAAAAGTAAGAAAGCAGCACATTCCAACTGGAAAATGTTTATTTCAAGAGAGTCCATCCATAGACACTCTTTCTAACTCCTTTACGGAAGACAAAGAATGATTCTGAGAGAGAACATCCATGGCTGATGGCTGTCTGTTTAAATAGCCTGATGTGCCCTAGAGAGCTTCTGTCAAGGTAAGATCATTACAGAAGAGACAGCAACACAAATAGCAAATTGCCACTGCTTCCCAACCACTAAGTCCATTTTTCATAAAAATAAAAACAAAATACCCCAAAGCCTTCACTGTTGGTTGCTGCTGCTTCAGACTGTGGTCCATTCACATTAAATTATTCTAAAGTCTTGAATTGCGAGATGGATGGTAGGGAGGAGAGATCAGAAGCAGGCAGACCAACCAGCAGCTTACTGCAATAATTCAGGTGTGATATGATAAAGGCCTACACCACGTTGGTAGCAGGGTCAGAAGAGAGAATAGGGCACATTTGAGAGACGTTGCAAAGATGAAGTCGACAATAGTT
Source organism: Phalanger gymnotis (assembly GCA_028646595.1). Lineage (NCBI taxonomy): Eukaryota > Metazoa > Chordata > Mammalia > Diprotodontia > Phalangeridae > Phalanger > Phalanger gymnotis. The sequence continues at coordinate 320,641,026 of CM053626.1, read as the reverse complement.
GGCACCATGTTGGATGTAGAGGGTGAGAGATAGAGAGGAATCCAGGATGGCTTCTAGGTGATGAACCTTGACAGTAATAGAGAAATTAGGAGCTGGGGTAGGGTTCAAGGAGAAAGATAATGAGTTCAGTTTAAGATGGCTGCTGGTCACTGACTTTGAGATTTCTAAAAGGTGTTTGGAGATACAAGATGGGAGGCAAGCAGACACATTAGCGTAGGATAGGCAGATTTGAGAATTGTCAGCTGAGGGATGGTAATTAAATCCATGGGAGCAGATGAGTTCACCAAGTGAAGTAGTATAGAGGGAGAAGAGAAGAGGGCCCAGGACTGAGCTCCCAGGAACACCTGTGGTTAGAGGGCATGATTTGGAGGAGGATCCAGCAAAGGAGATAGGAGAGTGGTCAGAGAAGTTGGAGGAGATCTAGGAGAGAGGCATGGTCTGAAAGCCTAGAGAGAAGAGAGTATCAAGGAGAAGAGAGTGATTCACAGAATCAAATGTTATAGACAGCTCAACTACAATGAAGATGAAGAAAAAGCCATTGATTTGGCAACTAGGAGATCATAAGTAATTGAGAGAGAGCAATTTTGGGGGAAAGAAAAGGTTGGAAGCTGGATTGTAAGGGATTATGAAGAGAGTGGGATGAGGCAAAGTGGAAGCCCCTAATATAGACAGTGTTTTTGAGGGTTTAGTTACAAAGGGCAGAAGAGATATGGGATTATAGCGGGGCAGAAGGATCATGAAAGTTATTTGAGGATGGAGGATATATGGCATGCTTGTGGGTTGTAAGAAAGAGCAAGGAAAAAAAGAAAGATGGAAAATAAGTGAGACATTCTTTACCGCTTGACTGTTGTGTAACTAAGGTTAATGTGAAGGTATATGTTGAACATATATTGGATTCCATGCCCTCTTGGGGCTGAGGGGGGAGGGGAGGAAAGGGAAGCAAATCTGGAATTCAAAAACATGAGGAACTGAGCATTGTAAACTAAAAATAAAAAATCCTTATTGAAAAAAGAAAAAGAAAAGAAAATAAATGGAACAGTGGAGACAATCTTATTGAGGAGATGAGATAGAATGGGGCCACTTGAACAAGTAGAGGGGTCAGTCTTGGTAAGGAGTTAGGCCATGTCATCTTGTGAGACAGGACTAAGTACTCTTCTGTAAAATGGGGATACTAATAGCACCTACCTCAGATTATTATGAGTATAAAATGAGATGATGTGTGTTAAGCACTTTGTCAACCTTAAAGCACCGTACAAATATTAGCTATTGGTAAATTCTTAAGGATCGATTAATCGACATATGTATAGATGAAGGCAAAGGAGGCACACGATAACAAACTCTCCATGTTGAAAGGGACCCCAGGGGCATCTAGCTGGCCATACCTAAGTCTTAATCCCAACCATTCTTAATTCTAGTGCCTTTCTCCTGTTAATGATGTACTATTTATCCTATCAATAGCTTGCTTTATATTTGATTACATGTTTTCTACCTTATTAGGTTGTAAGTCCTTTGAGGGCAGGAACTGTTCTTTACCTCTTTTTGCATCCCCAGAACTTAGCACAGTGCCTGGCACATAGTAGTCACATGATAAATGTTTAATTGATTGAAGATCCCTTATTAGAGCACTCTTGTGGAATGGTGATCCAGTTTCTACTTGAAGAACCCAAATGAGAAGGAATCCATCATTCTTAGAAATATTCAGTCAATAAACATTTATGAAGTGCCTACTACATGCCAGGTGCCATAAATGCAGAAACAAAGAAAGAGTCGTAATCTGAGAGAGGAAGGAAGTCCATTAAAGAGAGCTGAAAGGGAGGCAAGGGAGAGCAAAGATGAAGTGCTGTAGTCAGGTATGAAATGAGAAGGTGCTGACCTTGGGCCCTCTCCTTAAATGTAAGATCTAGGAAAAGTTCTTTAATGTCCACCCCCCACCTTCTCCAGTCTGAGGAAGGGAGGACCCCCAGGGCAGAGCTAATGAGGAGGTGTGAGCTTCAGAGAAGCAATCCCTTTCACTTGTGGACATCTCAGGCTATAAATCTGGGTGCCCCTCTCATTGTGTCAAGCAGAAATACCTCTACTGCTCCTAATACTACCTTTGGCATCAAGTAGGACAAAGTTAATCCCTTTTCCACTTGGCAACCCTTCCAAGAACTGAAGGCAGCTCCATGCCCAACCCTTCCCCTATGAGCATGAGCATCCCCAAGTCCTTCAGTTCTTTCTCCTATAGCACGATCTCAAGGTCTGATTTTTTAATCTGGAGGTTGGGTAGTGCAGTGGAAAGATCACGGGATTTGTAGTCAGAGGCTCTGGGTTCACATATCTGCTCTGACACTACCCATGTGACCCTGGACTAATCATTTTCCTCTCTGAATCTCAGTTCTTCATCTGTAAAATAAGAGGTTTGGCCTAAATAACCACTAGCATCCCTTCTACTTCTAAAGCTATAAGCATATGTCTTCTTTACCTCCTCTACAGTTTACCAGTGTCCTTTCTAAAACTGTGGTGCCCAGAACTGAAGACAATGCCCCAGAGGGGGTCGGAGCAGGATACAGGATGACCCAGCATCATCTCCCTGGCCCTGGTAACTGCATATCTATGAATGTACCCTCTGGGTGCCACAGCCTTCTTGGCTGCCATAGCAAAACAGTGACTGATATTGACCTTTCTGTAGACTTAATCACCAGCTCTTTTTTCAGCCAAACTTTCTGGATCCATATGTAATCCCTTGGGTCTGTGAAATTGAGTTTTTGGACTTAACTGTAAGACCTAATATGTTTTCAAATCACATTTAATTTTAAATTAAATTCATCAAATATATTGACCATGATATATAATCTCTCTCAGTGTACATGTATGTATGTATATATGTATGTATGTGTGTGTCTGTATGTATGTGTGTATTTATGTATATGCAGACAGAGTCTTCTGAGCTGCAGGAGGCAATCAGAGCAGAGATCAAGCTGGGCCAAGGACCATTTAGAAACTTTATCATACTATTCACTATTTCCAATATATTTATCACTTATGGGAAGCAAGCAAATGTAGTAGAAAATATTCAGTCAGAGGACCTGGGTTTGAATCTCACCCCTACAAGTAACTATCTACCCAACCTCTCCTGCAGCCACCCTTGCAGTTGGGGTCAGAAGATCTGAATTCAGGGGGATGAGCCAAGATGGCAGCTGGAAAACAAGGACTTGCCAAAAGCTCTCCCCTAGGACCATCCAAACACCTACAAAAATGGCTCTAAACAAATTCTAGAACTGCAGAATCCACGAAACAGCAGAGGGAAGCAGGGCTCCAGCCCAGGACAGCCTGGAAGGTGTCTGGGTAATGTCTATTGCACAATGCTGGGAGCAAAGGAGAGCAGAGCCCAGTGTAGGCTGCGCTTGGACCAATCATACTGGGAGCCAGGTGAAACAGGCTGTAGTGTCCCGAATCAGTGAGCCGTGGCAGTTACCAGATTTCTCAACCCACAAACACCAAAGACAACAGAGAAGGTTAATGGGAAAAACTGTGGGGACTGACTGAAAGGAGTTCCTGGTCAGCCACCCCCCTTGGGGTAATGGAGGTGGTGCAGCTCTGAGGCTGCTTACAGAGTTGCAGCTGCAGTTGCTTCCAGTCCCAGGCCCACATGGTGGGAGGAATTAAGTGGCATTGGAAAAACCACCGACCTGGAAAATAGATCCAGGAGAGAGAATTTAAAAATTATTGGACTACCTGAAAGCCATGATTAAAAAAGGGCCTAGACATCATCTTTCAAGAAATTATCAAGGACAACTGCCCTGATATTCTAGAGCCAGAGGGTAAAATAAAAATTGAAGGAATCCACAACTTGCCTCCTCAAAAAGATCCCAAAAAGAAAACTCCTAGGAATATTGTTGCCAAATTCCAGAGCTCCCAGATCCAAGAGAAAATACTGCAAGCAGCCAGAAAGAAACAATTTGAGTACTATGGAAACACAACCAGGATAACATAAGATCTAGCAGCTTCTACATTAATATATAGAGGGCTCAGAATACCATATTCCAGAGGTCAATGGAGCTAGGATCAAAACCAAGAATCACCTACCCAGCAAAACTGAGTAGCATGCTCCAAGGCAAAATATGGATTTTCAATAAAATAGAGGACTTTCAAGCTTTGTCAGTGAAAAGACCAGAGCTGAATAGAAAATTTGACTTTCAAACACAAGGATCAAGAGAAGCATGAAAAGGTAAACAAGAAAGAGAAATCACAAGGGACTTACTAAAGTTGAACTGTTTTGTTTACATTTCTACATGGAAAGATGATGTGTATGATTCATGAAACCTCAGTACTAGGGTAGCTGAAGGGTACATACACATATACATATATAGACATATATACACATATATATGGCACAGGGTAAGTTGAAAATGAAGGTATGATATCCAAAAAAATAAAATAAAATTAAGGGATGAGAGATGAATATATTGAGAGAGGGATAAAGGGAGAGATAGAATGTGGTCAATTATCTCTCATAAAAGTGGCAAGAAAAAGCAGTTTGCTGGAAAGGAAGAGAGGGCAGGTGAGGGGGAATGATTGAATCTTCCTCTCATTGGATTTGACCGGAGGAGGGAATAACATACACTCTCAATTGGGTATCTTATCCCACAGGAAAGAAGGAGGATGGAGATTAAAAAAGGGGGACGATAGAAGGGAGGGCAGATGGGGAAGGAGGTAATCAAAAGCAAACACTTTTGAAAAGGCACAGGGTCAAAGAAGAAAAGTCAATAAAGGGGGATAGAATGGGAAGGAGCAAAATATAGTCAGTCTTTCACAATATGAGTATTGTGGAAGGGTTTTGCATAATGATGTACATGTGGACTGTGTTGAATTGCTCGCCTTCTTAGGAAGGGGGGGGGGAGGGAAGAGGAGAGAGTATTTGGAACTCAAAGTTTTAAAAGCAAATGTTCCAAAAAAAGTTTTTGCATGCAACTAGGAAATAAGATATACTGGCAACGTGGCATAGAAATCTATCTTGCCCTACAAGAAAGAAAAGGAAAAGGGTATCAGAGCGAGTGGGGTGACAGAAGGGAGGGCTGACTGGGGAATGGGGCAATCAGAATATATGCCATCTTGGAGCAGGGAGGGTAGAAATGGGAAGAAAATTTGTACTTCAAATTGTTGTGGAAATCAATGCTGAAAAGTAAAAATATCACATAAATAAATAAATAAGTAAATAAATAAGTAAATAAATAAATAATATTTTCAAAAAAAAGATCTGAATTCAGATCTTGCTTCAGTTACTTACTAGCTATGTATGGCAAGTTTCTGAATCTTTCTCAGGCTCAGTTACTCCATCTGCAAAATGGGCATAATAATCACATTTATTTTAAAGGGTTGTTATGAAGAATAAATGAGATAACACATGGAAAGTTCCTTGTAAATCTTAAATCCCTATAGAATATTAAGATAATGGGATTGATGATGGTCCCTACTGTCAAGTCCCATCTTCTATAGGCCTCATTTTCTTCATCTGTAAAATGAAAACATTAGACTCAATGGCTACTGAGATCCCTCCAGCTCCCCATCTGTGACCCTATTATCCTACCTATCGTCTTGAAGATTTCTTTCAGATAAAACATTCTATGATTCATAAATAAACTGCAGGTCGTTGATTGACCTTTTGCGAAAAGGTTATTTCCCTGCCCCTTAGCTCTTGTTTACACAATGCCCGAGGACACATTGTGCCCTGAACACATCTGGCAGTCTGATTGAAGCCTGGGGATCCTTTCTCAGAACAGTAAATGTATATAATAACAGACATACAGTTACAAATGAAATTCTAACTATATTGAAATATATTCAAATTTTATTCTTATCATTCCAATTATTCCTATTCCAATTATATTGGAATTTTATTCCAGTTATCCTAATTTTAATCTCTAGTTGTATTGGAATTTTATTTCATTTACATTGTAATTTCATTCTAATTTATTCCAATTACATGGGATTTTTTCCAAGTATGTTGGACTTTTTATTGCAATTGTTCCCATTCCATTGGGTCTTTATTCAAAATATTCCAATTTATTTCACTTATATTAGAATTTCATTGAGATTTATTTCAATTATGTTGGAATTTTATTCCATTCATTCCAATCATATTGGAATTTTATTCTAGTTTATCCTAATTCAATCAAAATTTTATTCTAATTATCCCAATTTGTTTCAAATTTATTGGAATTTTTTTCTAATTATTCCAACAAAGTTGAAATTATATTCTCCCTTTCAAGTTCACAGACCCACTGAAATCTATCCACATAGCCCTCAGGGGTCCCTGGACCCCACGTTTAGAGCCTGTCTGTGTTAGTTCTCAAGCTCATTAGGAGGCAGGTTATCACAGGAAGAAGAGTGCTGACTTGAAGCCAGCTGAGTCTGGTTCTAGTACACAGATCTGTGGACTTTGTCAGTTTCTTGGCCTCCCTGGACTTCAGCTTGCTGTTCTCCTAAACATGGGGATGACAAGAGGTCCCTTCTTGCCTCAGAGGTCGAGCCATGTGATTTGTGCCCCATTGGGTGGGTCTGTTTGTGTTGGAGCCTTCCTAGGCTGCTCTGGCCAAATTGTCTCTCTGATTCCCAGCAGACAAGCCCAGTCTTCTTTACGGGGACGGGGGGTGGGAGGATTTCCAGGGGGTGTGTTTGCCGCCAGGAGGCAGGCCGTGTCAGAGGGCTAGGGCACAGAGGGGAGGCTGGCATTGCCTGGAACTCTCACTTCTTGGCCTATAAAGCCAGCCTAGGCAGCAGCTCCAAGGGGACAAACAGCATGAACTTTATCTCTCACATAAATCCTGCTCCTGGTGGCCCTGTAGCTGTTGCTATTGCTGCGGGAAAGAGGAGGAGGAAGAGGAAGAGGAAAAGGGAAGAGGAGATTGGCGTCTGGTACCAGAGCTGGGGAAAGATGCAGCTCTCTCTGGGAATTGTGCTTCCTTCTCTTTGGGAAAAAGCCCCACTGCAGATCCTCCTTCTCTTCTTTGCCATCCTCCTGATTCTGGCACAGTATCTATAGAGGAGGAGGAGGCATCTCGACTACTCCCTGACCCTCCTGGGCTGCCCATATTGGGTAACTTCTTCCATATGGACTATAAAAAACCCAAATTTCCATGCAAAACATAAGTAGTGAGATGAGAGGGCAAGAATACACTAGCTGTCAGTGGGGCATGGGAACTGGGGGCCTAGGGAGCATGCTGGATTGGGTAGCCACAAGCATTGGTGTCCATTCCCACTCTGGTCCTACTGGCTAAGCAGCCTCTAGCAATGAAAAAAAAAGTCTGGTTTGGAGCTTAGCGGCCTAGGTTCACATCCGCTTTCTGACTTGTGGGGCCTGGGGAAAATCATATGCTCATCGGTCATGGGCTGTGTCGTTGTTGACATTGTACGGGGTCTGGATTGGGTCGCTGCTGAGGGCCCTTCTGACTCAGTTTCTTTGATTCTGAGCCGGATGAGAAAATAATTGTAAAGTGCTTCACACAGTGATTGGCACACATTAAGCATTATATAAATATCAGCTATTATTTTTATTATTATATCTATAAAGTTATTGGTGAGCTCCTTGAGAGACTGCTTTTTGTATCCCCAGTGATCAGAACCTGGCACATGGTAAGCACTGAATAAATGTTCGTTAATAGACTGGCTGGCAGAAATTGCACAGGCAGCCTTTGAGGTCCCTTCAAACTCTTGAATCAGAGGCACTTAATTGGGGTCACTGAATTTTAGTTAAAAACAGTTTTTGATCACTGCATTTTAATATATTTGGTTTCCTTTATAATCCCATATGTTTTATTTTATGCATTTAAAAACTTTCATCTGAGAAGGAACCCATAGAATTCACCAGACTAACAAAGAGATACCACTACCACTACCACTACCACAACACACACAGACGCACACACACACACACACACACACGCACACACACACAAGAAAGGTTAAGGATTTATGATCCATGACTCTGATATTAAAACTTTGGACAAGCCATGTCAGGTCTCTGAAGTTCATTTGCCTTATTGGTCAATTTGGGGCATTAATATTATATTGCCAACATCCCAGAAGCGTTCCTATCAATTAAGTTCACCAAACTATAACAATCATTTTTTAACCTAACATATCACACTGCTAACTTATATTTGGCGGAATCTACTCAACTTCTGTATAAGAATTGTTTCACCTTTTTGTGTCCTGGACCCCTCCGGCAGTCATTGTGGTGAAACCAATGGACATTCCCTCAGAATCATGGTTTTAAATGCTTAAAATAAGATTATAAGGGACAGATTATAACCAAATACGCTTATCAAAATTTAAAGAAAAGAAAACCAATTTGATAAGTACCAGATAAGTACTTTTCAGAGGAAGTATAGTTGTGAAACTGATTTTTGTATTTAGTATGAGATTTTACACTTATCCCTTTTGAATTTCACCTTATTGCATTCAGCCCAACCATAGCCCATCAACTTCACAACCCAGCTACCCTTCCCAACTTAGTGTTGACAGCAAATAAGATGAACATCCCATTCGTGCCTTTATTTGAGTCATTGATAAAATGTTAGATAACCCAGGGCCAAGCACAGATTCAGGAGAAACCCACTGGAGACCTTCTACTTGGGACACACAAAGGTTAAGTGCTATGCTGAGAGTCATATACCTGGCATGAGTCCAGGGGGGGACTTGAACCCAGGTCTTTATGATGATGCTGCTGGGTCTCTATGCACTAGCACATGCTACCTCCCAGATGAGATTGATATAGCCCTTGCACATTTGAAGAGAACTTTGCATCCAGTAATACATTTGACCCTTAACATACTACTTTTAGATAACTATACACGCAGAAACTAAATCTTGGCAAAAGTTCAGTGCCTGGTTCCAGGAAAGGGTCAAAGGAAGGATCTGAAAAGGTAGGGTCAAAGGTAGGATCTGAACCTAGATCTTACTAGATTTCAATTTATAAGCCTTGTCATATCCCACCTCTCACCTCACTTTCTTTTTCTCATTGAAGCTTAAATATACCTGGCTCCTGAAAATAGTCGCCATTTGCTATCAACTTGAGGTCCTTCACTTTCTGAGGTCTTTGAAGCAGAAGACCAGCATTCTTCAGCCCTACCAAGGTGTAATGGCTTTAGACAAGACTATGGTGACAGACTCTCAGGGTGTCTGTTACCTGAAGACAAGCCTTGCTAAGTTCAGAGAAGCCCGAGGCCACGTTTGCAGTAGCATTGATGGATTTCTCCTCTAAACACTCTCAAAAGCCATCTGCTGAGTTTTGAAAGGGCTTTGTTGGATGTCAGTGGGGGGAAATCAATCACAATCGATCAATCATTCAATTAATTAACAGTCATTTCATAAGTACCTGATAAGTACCAGGTACTTTATTAGGTGCTGGAGATTGAGAAAACAAAATTAAACTGGCTGTGCCCTCTGGGAACTTACATTCTACCCACTCCAATTAACTTAATAAAGGTTCAAGTGTTCACCTGTAAGTCTTTGCCCCACATTGAATTCTGAGTTGTTCTTTGTCATATATTCCCTGCCCAACATGCTGCCTTGAAGATAGCAGCCACTTCAGAGCCTAGAATATACTGCCTCTTCCCCTGAAGCTTTTGGAATTCCAAACTTCCATAAAAGCTCAGCTTTAGGGTTTCATCTCCTGCGGTAAGCCTTCCAGATCCTACCCAGGGATGGTCCCCCCTCGAATTGCTTAGAATTTCTGTTGTATGTATTCTGTATCTACTTATATATTCATCAATCATTTCCTTCCAATGTCAATCCCTCGAGGGAATGAACTGATTGGTGTCTGTGACTGTTCAGCTCCTAGCACAGGGATTTGGATATGGTTGGGTGGTTCATTGTTTGTTGGGCTGAGCTGAACTGAATTCAGTGGAATTGGATCAGACTGAACTGAGCGGGCTTCATTGGAATTGATGTTTCACGTTGCTAGAGTATCATCTGGTAACAGTACCAACAAAAATTGTGTGAAAGGCAATTGCAACTCAAACTAAGTCTTTTACAGTTTGCCAGGAAATACAGAAATGTTTTCTGCATGTATGTGGGCAGTATAACTCATATGATGGTAACTGGATTGCTACTGCTCAAAGAGGTCCTGGTCAATCAAGACCAGGTGTTTATTGATCATCCCCACTTTCCTACCCACTTTCTTGTCTTTAAAACACTTGGTGAGTTCTTTGAATTATAGTAAATACTTTTCATCTCCAGGATTCTTTCAAAGATATCTTCAACTCTTGTCCTTAATCTTTACTGAAGGATTACAACCTATTACATAGGTCATGTGAGCAGAAGAAATATGATAGAAAAAAAGGCTTTTGAAGTTCCCTTCCTTCACATCTAAGAAGGGGGGTATTGAGCGGGAGGGCAATGAGGATGGTTAAAGGGTTTAAATTCATCCCATAGTAGAATCAGTTGAAGGAGCTTGGAATATTTCACTTAAGGACAAGAAGAGTGAGCTGGGTGGGGAGTGAAGAGAGTCATAACGACTGTCTTCGAGTGTTTGAAGCCCTGTTAGCAGAAAAGGCATTAACTTGTTCCCCTTGGTCCCAGAACCAGCAGCAAAGGGTGAGAGTTGCAAAAGGGTGTGATTTGGCTTGATCAGCAGAGCTGTCCAAAAAGGAAATCGTTTTCCTTCTGAGGTAGTAGATTCCCCCTCGTCGGAAGTTTTCAAGCAAAAGCTGTTCAGTATGTTTTCTTGTTGTTATTTTCTGGGTACAAGTTGGACTGGATGACCTCTGAGATGGCTTCCAATTTTGAAACTCCACGGGCTTATGATTCTGCCTTTTGGCCATTTGACTCACATGATGATGCAGGTGCCAGCAGAGCCACCAATAAAATCAAAGTCTCAGGTCAAAGATTTGGTTTATTTTGATTTGTTTTAGACTTTTAAAATTTACTTTATTTTTAATTTATATAATAAAGCAAGCATTACTGTAACACAATATAATAAAACGATGATTGCACATGAAATTGCAAACCTACTATGCACAAGCTAATATTCCTTTCAAATATACAAGCAAATAATTATGTAAATTTCTTTGTTTTTCCTTTTTTTCTTCTCTCTCCTCCCTACAGATGGCTACTAGTGGACTCAAATAAGTGTGTGTGTGTGTCTCTGTGTGTGTGTGTGTGTGTGTGTGTGTGTGTGTAAATTATTCTTTACATACTTCTATTTATCATTTTTCCCTCTGGGTGTAGATAACACCTTTCTTCATATGGCCTTTATAGTTAATTTGGGTATTTATAATAGACAAAAGAACATTCACTCAAAAGTCATTCTTAAAACAATATTGCTGTCACTGTATACAGTGTTCTCTTGGTTCTGCTCATTTCACTCTCTATTATTTCATGCAAGTCTTTCCATGGTTTTTTTTAAGATCATTGAGCTTATCATTTCTTATAGCCCAGTAGTATTCCATCACAATCACATACTACAACTTGTTCAGCCACTTGATGGGCTTCCCTGCAATTTCCAGTTCTTTGCTACCTCAAAGAGAGCCACTATAAACATTTTGGAACACAAATTCTTTCCCCCTAATCACTTTTGGAAATATACCTAGTAGTGGTATTGCTGGGTCAAAGGGTTTAGGTAGTTTAGTAACTCTTTGGGTATAATTCCAGATTGCCCTCCAGAATGACTGGATCAGTTCACAGTTCCACCAACAAGATATTAGTGTCTCAATTTTTCCACATTCCCTCCAACACCTGTCAACCTCTCCTTTTGATCATTTTAGCTAGTCTGATAGGCATAAAATGATATCTCAAGGTCGTTTTAATCTGCATATCTCTAATCAATAATGATGCTGAGCATTTTTCATATGAATATAAATTGGTTTGATTCTTCATTGGAAAACTGCATTTTTAAATCCTTTGACCATTTGTCAGTTAGGGGATGACTTATTCTTTTAGATTTGATAAAGTTCTTTGTAAATTTTAGATATGAGAGCATTATCTGATAAACTTTCTATAAAATTCCCACTCCCAATTTTCTGCTTTCCTTCCGATTATGGCTACATTTGCTTTCCTTCTATTAAAATTTTGACTTAATGAAATCAAAATTATCCGTTTTCACCTAACTTTGCTTTCTAACTTTTGTTTATTAATAAATTGTTCGCCTATCCATAAGTCTGATAAGCTTCCAGGTTCTAATTTTCTTCTTAAATCTCTCTTTATGTGTAGGTCGTGAATCTATTTTGACTTTATCTTGGTATATGGTGTGAGATATTGGTCCACATCCAGTTTCTGCCATACTGCTTTCCAGTGTTCGCAAATTTCTTTTTTTTTAATGAAGTAAAGAATTCATATCCCCAAATCTTAAATCTTTATCCTTGTTAAATATAAAGTTATGTTTTTGTGCTGCTGTAAATTGTAGGTCTACTCTATTCCATTGATATGCCCTTCTATCACTTAGCCAGTGCCAGATTTTTTAATTACTGCCTTATGACACAGTTTAAGATCTGGTACTGCTAAATTCCATTCCTTTATACCTTTTCATTCATAAATCCTTAGGTAGTCTTGACTTTCTTTTTCCAAGTGCATTCTGTTATTTTTCTAATCCTAATAATTTTCTAATTCTTTATATTCAGAATATATAATAACTTCATTTGATAACATTTTCTGATATCTAATTCTAATTCTATAATTTTTCTAACTTTAATTTCTAATACCAAAAACTATTTTTTAGTAATTTAATTGGAATGGTGTTGCAAATATAAATTATTTTGGGTATTTTTTTAATTTTTATTATATTGGCCCTGGCTACCTTTGAACAATTAACATCTTTCCAATTATTTGAATTTTATTTTATTTGAAAAAAAGTGTTTTTTTAAAATAATTTTTACTTAGTTCCTGGGTTGTTGTTGTTGTTGTTGTTGTTTGATGTGTGTGGGGGGGCAGCTGTTTCCCAGGCATTTATATTGTCTCGAGCTATTTTAAATAGAGTAATTTTGTTCCTATCTCTTCTTGCAAAGTTTTGTTCGTGATATATAGGAATGCTAAAATATATAGGATTTATTTGGATTTACTTTATATCTTGCCTAACTTTTTTAGTTGAGTCTTTGGGATTTTCAAAACATTTCATCACATTGTTTGCAAAAAGGGAGAATTTGGTTATCTAATTCCCTACTCTGATTTCTTCAATTTCCTTTTCTTGTCTTATGGCTATTGCTAGCATTTCCTATACAATACTGTCACATTGGTGAAGGTGGGCATTCTTGTTTCACCCCTAACCTGGGAAGGCTGCTAGATTATTCTCATTACAACTAATACTTGCTGATGATTTTAGATGAATGCTTTTTTAAAAAATCAGTTTAAGGAAAAATCTGCTTACACCAAAATATTCAAGTATGTTTTTAATAGAAATGAGTGTTATACCTTATCAAGAGCTTTTCTGCATCTGTTGATGCAATAGTATGATTCTTTTTTTTTGCTTTTATTGTTGATGTAACCAATGTAAATGGTTTTCATCACATTATTCCTTTCCTGCATTCCTGGTATAAATCCCCTTTGATCCTATTTGTAATATATTATTGCAAACTTTTAGTAAGAATTTTGTTTAGGATTTTCGCAGTCATATTCATTCGTGAAATTCATCTATAATTTTCTTTTTCTGTTTTTACTCTTCCTGGTTTAGGTGTCAGTATCATATTTGTTTCATAAAAGGAGTTTGGTAGAATTCTTCCTTTACTTATCATTCCAAATAATTTATTTAATATTAGAATTAGTTGATCTTTAAATGTTTGATAGACAAAGCATTGGTCTCATTGGATGAAGCTTCTTTCCTTTCAATATAGAGAAAAACCTAATCAGAAGAGGATGTTGATTCATACAGGAGTATGAAGGCCATCAGGAAAACTCAAAGTTACATCATAGGTTTCAGTGTTATTCTCTTGGAAGAGTCAAAGGGCGGGGAACCTACAGCTTCAAGGCCATATGTGGCCTTCTGGGTCCTTGGGTGTGGCTTTTTGACTGAGTCCAATTTTACAGAATAAATCCTTTTATTAAGGGGATTTGTTTTGTGAAGATTGAATTCAGTCAAAGGGCCCCACTTGACAACCTAGAGGGCCACATATGGCCTTGAGGCTGTAGGTTCCTCAACCTTGGTCAAGTCTGTAGGGAAGCTTCACTGTCTTTTTAGGGGAAAAATTAGCTTCAGCTCCATGGAAGAGACTTTCCAATTTAATAGATGTTACTCCTATCATGTCTCACCCTTTGATGACAAAATTCTAAACATCTTTTAGTGCTCCTTCAAGCACTTGAATGGCCTCAGTCCAGTTACTGGACAACCATGACCAGAAGGATAAGAGAAACCTGGAATGAGATGAACTAGAAGAGGACAAAAAACTGGACATATGTACACATGCTCACACACAAACACACACAGATTTTGCAATGTAACAATTCCCTGAACATGTGCAGTCCATGGGCATGGGTAATGTCAGAAGCAGTCCACAGTGCCACAGTGAGAGATAATGGAGATAGTAACAGAGCCCATTTCCCAGGCTGTTGTGAGGCTCCAATGAGATAATGCATGTAAAATTCTTGGCATCGTGCCTAGCACATAGTTGGTGCTTATTCCTTTTCCTCCCCTTTTCTTTAGCCAGTTAGAAGACTTGGTTCATGGAGCACTATCTTTTTTTTCTGTGGTATCTAGGTAGTTATACAGAAACAGTTTGACCTCTCCCCTGTCATAAACAACATATCTCTACACAATTCCATTCTTTAGCACCTCCCAAAAACTCTATCCCTTGGTCCCCAAGTTCTTCATAGCAAAAATATTTCCTGGGAAAGGGGTGTTCCAACGTCTTTGTTCTACCACACATATCCCCTTCTTGGGTCGTGAGAAATGGGGTTGACTGTTTAATACTGTACTATCAGCAAGGTGGAATGGCCTTATCAGTTCCAGATGACATAGAGCGAAGAGGGGGATAAGCAGCCTGCTTGAGGCATATGCAGCATCCATAGGTCAAGGCATCACTGCCCTGCCTGGACCATGACATTTATGAAATCAACAAGGGCCACATGAGATGTCTTAGGCTGCTCAAAGAGGATCTGGCCATCCAGATCAAGACTTGGGCTCCTCCCTCTGTCCATAGCTGGCTTCTCAAAGCAGAAACTCATTCAATAGTCACTCATCTCCGATGGAGGAAATCAAAAGCTCATACTTATGGACCCTAAGATACATGACTCACTTATAGACCCTACAGACCTCTGAGAGCCTTGACATCTCCCTCTGCTTTGTCTTTAGGACTTCCAGGTCTTTCCATATGCCCTATAGTCCTACTTTGATTGTAATTTCCACAATCAGTGCGTAAGTTCCTTTAGAGCAGGAACTGTCTAGCCCTTACTATTTGTATACCCAGTACAATGTTTGGCACATAGTAGGATTTTTTTAAGTGTTTGTTCAATTGAATCCCATTGCTGGTAGAGGGAGTAAACGCACCAGTAAAATTATAGATTTTTTGATATGTTGATATAAAGCATTTTTATTATTATTTAGGTTTAACTACCTCTAATGGCCATGCCTGGAAACAGCAAAGAAGATTTCCCTTAACGACACTAAGGAACTTTGGTTTGGGAAAGAAGACTGTGGAAGATCGGATCTGGGAAGAGGCCGGGTATCTCATTGAGGCCATTGGGGAAGAAAAAGGTGAGCACTGGGCAGGGAGGGATATTTTCAATTGATTTTGATTGCCCTTTTGTCCAAATGATCATTAAAGAGAATCTGTAACTATGGGTGGGTAGATCAGGAGAAGAGAGGCCATGCCTAGACTAGAGACAGGCAAAATGCCCCCCTCAATCCCCAGGGAATATTTTCAAAGACCCAACATTGCTCACAAAGAAGAAATGAGGCAGTGAGCAAAGAAAGGAATCCTTGATGATTCATTCTTTCGAATGCTATTATAATTAGTTTTTGCCATCAATAGACACTCTATATGTCTCAAGTATTCAAGTGCCACACGCAGAGCCCTGCCTTGGCTGGTCACTCCAGGAACTCCCTACACACACACACATGCACACACATGCACACACACATACACACACACACGCACACATGCACACACACACACACACATTTACACACACCTCTGCCTCTATTGTCTCCTGCTACCTTTCTCTTACTCTATTTTCTTCCTAGTCATCCTCATGTCTTTCTACTTACTGAGTCATCTATTATCTTTTCTCAGTGTCTTCCCCTTCATTCTTCTCTTTTCACTTCTACTTTGTTCTCCTTTTTTCTACTCCTTAGTGTGTGTGTGTATGTGTATGTATATATGTATGTGTACACACACACACACATATATACACGTATACATATTGCTGCCTTCATTTAAAAAAATATTTTGATTATTTTTTTCAATTACTCTTTTTTTCCTTCTTCTTCCTCCTCTCACTGGAAAAACCAAAACCCTAGTAACAAATATACATAGTCAAGCAAAAGAAATTCTTACATTGGTCATGCCCAGAAACACATATCTCATTGGATAATCTGAGTCCGTCCCCTGTCTGTCAGGAGGTAGGTCACAGGTGTCGTTCTTGGTCCTCTGGAATTGTGGTTGGCATTGTATCAATCCAAGTTCTTAAGTCTAATGAAGTTATCTTTATTTTCATAACGTTTTTATTGTAGATATTCATTCTTCTACTTTTGTTCCTCTTTCTATGCTTCTTTTTCCTTCTCTTCCTCCTTCCATCCTCCTCCGTTTCTCTTTCTCCTCCTCTTATGCTGCTTCCTTTTATTATCATAGATTTAGAGTAAGAATGAACCTTGGAGTCCATCAATTCAACTCTCCCTCCCATTCTACAGATGAACAAACTGAGGAATGGAGCAGTGAAGTGATGTGTCCAAGGTCAGGCAGTCAGTCAATAAATATTTATCGAGTGCCTACTCTGTTCCAGGTACTGTGCTAAATCCTGGGGATATAAAGAAAGGAAAAAGAGAGTCCCTGTTCTCAAGGAGCTCCTAGTCTAAGGAGGGCAGGGAGACAACATGCAAATAACTATGTACTAACACAATATAAACAGGAGAAACTGGAAATAATCAACAGTGGGAAGGCACTAGAACTGAAGTGACCCAGCTAGTAAATGTTTGAGTTAGTCAGGGTCTTCCTGCCCCCAGGTCCAGTACATTATGCACTACCTTCTACTGGCTTCTTTCCTTATTCACCTTCTTATATCTTTCCTTTTCATCCCAGTATCTCAGTCATCATTTCAGCTCTATTACTCACATGCATGCAAGTTGCCCACAGGTGTAAGTAGTCATGGGTATTGGTATGTGCACACATACATCTATGGACACATATGCCCATTACACAGATTAGTGAACCTATGCACATGATATATCAGATATAGAATTATAGAGAGAGGCTAGAAGGATCCTCAAGGGTCATCTAGTCCAACACCGTCATTTTACTGATGAACAAATGGAGGCAAAGGCAGATAAATGTCTTGCACAAAGCCACATAAGTAACTGTGTTGAAACAAAATATGCCAATTAAATTCCCAGTTTTGATGGAAAAATCAAAAATTGAACATGTTATTTTATTTTTTCTCACATCTATCTAAGCAACAGCTGGTTATTGACAATAATAAAGCAGATGTATGCTGGTGGATGAGGAGGTGGAGGGAGAGGAAAAAATGTTTATGAAAAAAGGTAGAAAGCTCTGCTTTTCTGAGTTAAATGAAAAGTAGCCTGTCCCTTTTCTCTTCTGGTCAACAGGACAGCCCTTTGCTGCCTGCTTTCAGATCAACAATGCTGTTTCTAACATCATCTGCTCCATAACTTTTGGAAATCGCTTTGACTACCATGATTTTTGGTTTCAGCAGCTGCTGAAGAGTTTGCATGATGTCATGTGCTTGAAGGAGGGTGAGAGTGTGAGGTAATAGACCATCTCTTTCTGGCAGGGCCAATTCAGCCTCATTTGGGCTATGTACTTCCTTCAGGGGAAAAGAAATAAGCATGGTTGTGAGAAGAGCGTAAGAGCTGAATCAGCTTGTGTGTGACTTCCTCTATGCAGTAAAAGGACTGAAAAGAGGGAAGGAAAGAAACAACATTTTTATGAACAGTGATAAGAAAAGAATCTGCTTGGGGCACCCAAATGGATTCCACACCTCTGTGATCTCCGAATAACGGGAAACAAATTTTCGTACAGTTTTAAGCTTTTCTAAGAGCTTTGACAAGATTGTCAATTTATAAACATTTATTAAGTGTCTACTATTTGCCAAAGATGCTAAGACCTGAGGATACAATGACAAAAATGAGAGCCCCTGACCTCTGGTGATTCACATGCTCCTGGAGGAGACCACATGCCCTCAAGTGAGTGTATGTACAAATAATTTTTTTAAATGGGAAAAAATTGGTATTGGCTGCCTTAGAAGCTAGGAGGACCAGGGAACGCTTCATGGAAAAGCTGTATCTTAAGCAGAGTTTGAGGGAAACCAGGAATTTTATCCTTCCCTATGCAGGGGAAAGAGGAGAAAGAGGGAGAGAGAAGGAGAAAGAAAGTGATGGAGAGAGATATGGGGGAGAGGGTGGAAAACTGCAAGGGAGGGAGGTGGATAGAGAAAAGAGACATAGAAAGACAACTAGAGAGAAACTGAATGAGAAAGACACAGAGAGGAGACACAATTAAAAAGCCAATGATTTACATTTAAGGTTTGTAAACAGACATATATTAGTTCCCACCTCAATGCCTTTGCACTGGCTGTCCCTCATGACTGGAATGCTCTCCCTTTCTATCTCCACCTCTTGGCTTCTTCAAGAATCAGCTGAAATTGCACCTTCTACTACATGATAACTTTCTCTGACCCTCCAGCTGCTAGTGTCTCCTGTCTGAGATTACTTTGCAGCTGGGGTGTAGAGTGTGTTCAGGGAAAACTAGAGCATTTAGTGTTAGGGCTCCTGAATCCTTTTCAGAGCTGCTTTCCACCTTTGTGACCAGCAGATTCAGCTGACTCTCACCAGAAACTCCAAGAAGCTATAGCATGCATAGTGGCCATCCCCCAGTAAAACATTTTGGCATATGAGCTAAACAAGGTTGAAGGGTATCAAAGGGTTTCAAATCCATCAGTGGGTTAGGGGGTATCTACCCTGAGAATGTGAAGACTTCCCCAGGTGGCATGGGTAGATGAGAACAAATTATTCCAATGGCCATGAAGACAGTTGAAGCAGGTAACATGGAATGCTTAGAGCTTGATTAGACATCGAAGATGTCAAGTGCATCTAGAGCTATTACCACTCATCTTGGCTCTGTCATACCACTGACTGTGATGACTCTGGAAAAGAGAGGCCAATGACTTTGTGCAATTCTGCTTCACTTAATTCCAATTTTTTCTTGTATCAAAAGACATCGCCCATACCATTCTACCATTTTTATTTATCTCAAAGTTCTCTAGTGACAGGTAAGTGATGAAGCTGCATTGGGCAGATACACTGGGAGCTGTCATCACAACCCTTCACACAAGTACCCCAAGTCATAGGGTCATGTTCTCACTGGAAGCATCAGTGGGATTTGGCACTCCTCTGGGTGTCTGAGCAGGGTTTCAAGGATCATACTGCTAACCTCCTGGTGTGAGGAAGAAGTTAGAAAATGCTCTAAAAATTGTCTTCTTAACCAACCCTGGCCTGATTAACATGAAAGGTGGGCATCCCACACTGGTTGAAACACAAAATAAAATGTACGAAATCGACTGCAAAGATGATCCCACTCACCATCAACACATGGAATCTGCACAAATTTATAGACAACACAAAATCCAGTTGACCTAAAAGATAAACAACTCTTGTTGTGAGACAACTCAGCAGATATTGCACCCAAATAGCAGCCCTGAGTGAAATAAGGCTGGCAAATTAAGACCAGCTTGCAGAAATTGGAGTTGGATACACATTCTTCTGGAGTGGCCACACTGAAGGAGTGTGCCATAAAGCTGGCATATGTTTTGCAAGCAAAATTAATATAGCCAATAAGCTTGTATGTCTACCAAAATGAGTGAATGACAGGCTCATGACGATTCAAATGTCATGTGTAATAAAACACCATGCCACCATCATCAGTGCCTATGCTCACACCATGACAACCCCGGATGAAGTTAAAGAAAAAAATTTAAGAAGACTTGGAAACCCTTATCATCAATGTGCCAAAAGAGGACAAGCTTATAATTCTGGGTGACTTTAATGATAGAGGAGGCACAGACTACCAGACTTGGCAGGGAATCGTTTAGAGTAATGGACTTGGAAACAGCAATAGCAATGGTAACTTAATTTTGAGACTTATACATCTCATGACCGTCTCATCACCAACACTGTCTTCTATTTACTTAAACACAATAAAATTTCATGAATACACCCTCACAGCAAACACTGGCTTTTATTAGACTATGTGGTTGTAAGGAGAAGAGACAGGATGTGAGAGTGATGAAGGCAATGTGTGGTGCAAAGTGCTGGACTGGTCAGAGACTTATCCTATTCAAGCTAAATATTCACATTAAATGAAAGCAGCAGCTCCAAGGCAAAATTACTGCCAGAAGAATTAATGTTAACACATTAGTGTACTTCTCCAAGTGTGAACAGTTTGTTGGTAACTTGGAGAGAAAGTTGACCTAACACAGTTAAAACTGGCAACAGTAGAGCATAAAAAGAGTGGGCAGCTGTCAGAGATTTGTTATATAGCACTGTGTTTGCTCATCTGGGTCAGAATACTCACAAACATTAAGACTGGTTTGATAAAAATGATAGGGAAATTCAGAAGCCGCTAAATGAAGAACAGAGAACTTCACAGGGTTTACCAGCAGGATAGTTCATCCATATCTAAGAAGGCAACATTTAACTCCAACAAAAGTAAAGTCCAAACAAAGCTTAGAGAGATGCAGGATTCTTTTCTCAGTAAAAAATGTAGATGAAATTCCATTTTATGCTTATAGTAACAGTCCATGCCCTGAAGGCAATTTATAGGCCAAAGACCTATCATGAATCTCAACTACTCAGAGCTGATGGAGCCACATTGATTATTGATAAAGACATGATCCTATAGTGATACACTGAACACTTCCATAGTGTTCTCAACAGACCATAATCAATCAATGCTGAAGCCACTATTTACCTCTGGTTGAAGTCAGTCCCCTTCAGCTGAAATTCCAAATGAAAAAGAGGTTTTGAATGCCATCAGGTTCTTTTCATGTGGCAAAGAACCTGGTGCTGATTCTATTCCAGCCGAGATTTACAAAGTTTGTGTGTGTGTGTGTGTGTGTGGTGGGAGGATACGGTGTTCATAGGAAAGTTAACTGAAATATTCTGGGTTATATGGCAAGAGAAGGTTATCCCTCCAGGAGTTCTAGTACACCTCCATTGTCCATCTCTATAAAAGTAAGAAATAGATTGTCCTGTGACAATTGCAGGGGGTTCTCTCTTTAGTCCTTGCTGACAAGAATCTTGCCAGAGTCCTTAATAGGCTGATCCTTCCTCTGGAAGATGGTCATCTATTTGTAAGCCTGTGTGGCTTCAGAAAGGGTCAAGCAATAGTCCATGTGGACCAACAACTCCAACAGAAATTCCAGAACAGAACAGAGCTCTGTACGCATTTGTAGATCTGACCAAGGCCTTTGATACTGTCAGTCATGTTGGCTTATCAAAAATTATGTCAAAACATGGTTGTCTGGAGAAGTTCATCAGTGTTGCACATCAATTTCACAATCATTCTGGATAATGGATGATGGCTGATGCTCTCATGCTTTCCCAGTCACCAATGGATTGATATAAGGCTGTGTGTTTGCTCTCATGTTTTTTTAGCATGATGTTTTCAGCCATGTTATCAAATGCCTTCAGTGAGGACAAACACAGCATCAAGGTCCGCTACTATACTGATGGTAAATTATTCAGCTTGAAAAGACTACAAGCCAGGACTAAAGTGGGGAGAGTGTTGGTGTATGACTTTTTGTTTGCAGATGATTGTGCACTCAATGCAGTTTCTGAAGCTGAAATGCAGCAAAGTATGGATCGAATCTCTGCTGCTTGTGCTAATGTTGGCCTAACAATTAACACCAAGAAAACACAAGTCAATCAGCCAGCAGCACACCATCCATATGTGGAACCATTGGTTACTGCAAAAGGAGTTTTGAATACTGTGGATAAATTCACTTACTTTGGCAGTATAATTTTCCAGGGATGCACACATTGATAATGAGGTTGATGCAGCTTTGCCAGAGCTTCTTCAGTATTTGGGAGGCTCCAAAGGATAGTTGGAGATAAGAGGTGTTAGAATGACTACTAAGAAGGTCTATAGAGCTGTTGTGCTGACCTTATTGTTGCATGCCTATGAAACCTGGACAGTCTACCAGCACCATGCCAGGAAACTGAATCATTTCCATTTGAATTGCCTTAAGAAGACTCTGAAGATCACCTGGCTGGTTAAGATGCCAGATACTGAGGTCCTTTCTTGAACTAAACTGCCAAGCATTCAAACTCTACTGCAGAGAGTGCAGCTCTTATGGGCTGGCCATGTTGTTCAAATGCCAAACAAATGCTTGCCCAAAAGGCTATTTTATGAAGAAATCACACAGGGCAAGCACTCACATGGTGGTCAGAAAAATTGATACAAGGGCAATCTCAATATCTCTCTTAAGAACTTTGGAAATGATTATGTGACATGGGAGACACAGGCACAGGACTGCTCAACATGGTGTACCCTCATTAGAGAAGATGTCGTGCTCTATAAGCAAAGCAGAATTGAAGTAGCTAAAAAGAAACATGAGATATGCAAATTTGAAGAATCTACCCCAAGAGTACTATTTGTGCCTGACCTGTGGTAGAACATTCTGAGTTTACATTAGTCTGATAAGCTGCAAGTGGGCACCCTATAACTTAACTCTTACATAGTGATGTCATTTTGGTCCTCTTTGAGAACAAAGGGCAACAACCAACCAATTTTCAACCACTCTGCATATATCTTGCATATACATAATTATATCCATGCTGTCTCTCCCATTACAAGTGAGCTATTTGAGGAGAGGGACTGGCATTTCCCCCTGCCCTTCTTTTTTATACCCAGCACTTAGCACAGCGCCTGGCAAATAGTAAGTGCTTAATAAATGCTTGTTGATGGACTGATTTATTTAGAGCTTCACAATGACCTTTTGAGATAGTTGCTATTATTATCATATCCATTTTACAGATAAGGAAACTGAGGCTGTGAGAAGTCAATTACTTGTCCCACAGCTAAAAAGTGTCTGAGGCAAAGTTCAATCTCAGGTCTTTCTGAGTCTTACTCCCTCACACCATCCACTCTGCCTCCAAGTTGGTCTGTAAGCGAGCTTCATCAAAGGAGTCATTGGCTCAGGATTTCACTTAACTCACCAGGATTTTGACTATGGAATCAATTGAGGGAAAAGAGCGAATAACATTAGATCTCATTTCCTTAAGAGGAACAAAAGAGAAATTCAGGAAAAGGCAATACTGTGGGGCTAACAGGGATATATGGACACGAATGCTAGCAATTTCCCTAGAAAGAATCTCTCCCTCCTTCTTTGCAGGGTGTGAGGCTGCCTAGATTTTGATTTCTTCAAGCCTCATTTAGGTGCATCAGGATGTAGCCAAGGGGGCTGATTATGAGACAAGAGATGGCTGGAATTCAGCCTGGGTATTAAGAGAGCAACAGTGTGGGAAGATAAACAATGGTTACAGGGAGGGTGCATTTCAGGAGTGACATGAATTTAGGGTAACTTCCATGATACCAAAAAATTGTCAAGAACCCTGGCCTGATTTAAGATGAGGAAGATGAACAGATAAGGCAGCCTAACAGGAACTGAGACTTTGATGAGTCTTGCCTTTCAATGTAATGGCAAGCAAAGTGAACTTTTGAACTTCTCAGCACTAAGGAATCTTTGATTGAATTAGGAATCTTCCCATGACCTGTTTATATCAAGGGAAGGCTAGCTCCACCCTCTCACCCTGAGCAAGCATTTAGTCACGAGAAGGCCTAAGTCACATGGGTTTGAGTCCCATGGTTGCCACAGCCTTTGACCTTGAAGACGTGTATATAAATTCAGAGGTTAGCATTTTGCCTTTGGGGCTCTGACTCACTGGAAGAGTGTCATGTAATTTGACCAGACCAGACTCTAGATAGCTGCTAGAACCCTCTGCCTTTGAAAACCCAGATGTTGGTGCCTCTCTCTCTCTGATAACTATGTAATTCTTTGATAAGACAGAGGCCTGTCTATTGATCTTTGTGTGTTATTTGTTCTCTTTATATAATGTATGCTTGGAATTTCTATTCAGATGCTGGCTTTTCCTCCTGAACTAAATGAATGATATACGTATATTTAATTAAAGTGGATTGTTAAACCCTTAAAGTTGCTTTCCTTAGAAAAGCAGATCTAAGGACCTGTGCTAACAGCCTTCCTGTGTGTTGGTGTTTGTTGGTCTTACACAGCCGCATTAGCATCAAGCAACATTGTTGTTACACTCCTCATAATGTAAGACATTTTTCTTCAATGAAACCCAGGGAGGTAAAGAGCATAAGTAATTGAGCTTGGTAGTGGAGAGTTCAAAATTTTTACTTAGAACTGGAAGGGACTGTAGGGCTCATTGAGTTCAACCCTCTGATTTTATATTGGGGGAAACTGAAGCATAGAGAGGTTAATTGACTTGCTCTAGTCACACAGCTATTAGGAATCTGAAGCTGGATCTGAACCCAGGTCTTTCTGTGTCTAAGTACAATGCTTTTTTCATTAGAACCTCCTTTGATTGAGATTAATTCTGGGATGTAGTATTTCATCCCTATGAATTCATCTCCTTGCACGTCACTTTCCTTCTCTGTAGCATTAAGATATTCTGCATACCTCCTAACATATCTAGGATTATTGCGTGTATATTCTTTGTAAACATCATAACACTATTAAATTAAGTTAAACTATTAATCTTATACATGCAATCAAAATAGTATAACTTTTGGAAATTTGTGCAATAGTCAAACATGTGAGCAGCTTAATGTCAAGTGGTTCCAAGCCCAAAAAGAAATCTTGGAAGACAATGAAAAGGAATTTAAAAAATCAAATAAGAGAGAACAAGGAAAAACAGAAAAAAATAAAATCTTTCTATGAAAATTATGAAAAGAAAGTTAATTCACCAGAAAAAATGATATAAAATTTAAGGAAGAAAATAACTTCTTAAAAACTAGAATTGAGAAAGTAGGATTGAATGATAGTGTAAAACATCAAGATATAATAAAACTGGTAAAAACAGAAGAAAATCTGAGACATCTCATTAAAAAAAACTAATCTGAAGAACAGACTGAGGTGAGACAATATAGGAAGTGTCAATCTACCTGAATATTATGATCAGAAAAAAAAAATTCTGGCTACAATGTAACTAGAAATTATTACCAAAAACTGCCCTGAAGTTCTAGAAGAAGAAGGTAAAATAGAAAGAAAAAGAATCCATTGATCATTATCTGAAAGAGATCCCAAGAAATAAACTTAAGAGAATGCTATAACTAAGTTTCAAAATTTCTTCATTAAAGAGGAAATAATGCAAGCAACAAGAAAAAAAGACAATTTAAATACTGTGGAAAAGCAATAAGGATTTCACAAGACCTGGCAGCTTCTACACTAAAAGACCAAAGGTCTTGGAACATTATATTTCAAAGGGCAAAGGTGCTGGAGTTGCATACAAGAATAACATCCAGCAAAGTTGAGTATAATCCTCAATGAAAAACAAAGACATTTGATGAACTGAAAGACTTTCTCATATTTGTAACAAAAAGACCTGTATACAAAATTTGATATAAGAGATCCAGATGAAACATAAGTAAATCATTAATTGACTTACATCAAACTGTCTACTTACAACATGTGAAAATGTTATTCATATTAGTATATATTTATATTAGTAATTTTTTTGTTTTTATTATTAGCAATAGTAAAATTTCATGTCATTACTGAGATAGTTTGAAAGAAAAGCTGGGGCTGAATTGTATATGATAAAGTGATTCAAAAACAAAATTTTGTGGGAAAAAGGTAAAAGGAGACAGTATCTTATAAAAATGTGGTGTGAAAGGATGAATTAATACATAGGAAGCAGGTGGGACTGCAGAGCTGGTAATATTGGAAACTTGCTCCCATATGGATTGAGGAGGAAACAACATATACATCTGAAGGGGTTTAGAAGTCTTGTGAACTTGTAGAGAGGTGAGAAAAGTAGGGATTAGGGTGAAGGAGAGACTTTTAGAAGGGTACATAGATTAAAATTAGGATGGTCAGGTGAATAGATTAAGGAGGGACTTTTATAGGGATGGCTAAAATAATAAGATGGTAAGAGGAAGCGATAAGATAACAGGGATAGGATGAAAAAAGAGATTAAGAAGGAAACTAGTAAAAATAAGATGGAAGGAAATTCACAAATAGTAATTATAAATGTCATGTGAAGTAGAAAAAAAATGACAACACTAAATTGGAAAAATAAAAAAAAAGTTCAAGAATATCAAAGGAAATAATAAAAAAAATAGTAAAAAACTATATAGGAAGGACGTTTAGCAGTACCAGATCTCAAAATATACTATAAAGCATTAATCATCAAAACTATCCGTCCTGGCTAAGAAATGGATGGATGTACCACTGGGATTGACACATTGGTAAATGACCTGAGTAACACAGTGTTGGACAAATCCAAAGACACCAGCTTCTGGGATGAGAATTCGCTATTTCAAAAAAACAGCTGGGAAAATTGGAAAATAGTTTGGCAGAAACTAGGTATAGGGCAGGGGTGGGGAACCTGTGACCTTTGAGTCCACATGGAGGTTTTTAAATCCCTCGGTGTGGCCTTTTGACTGAGTCCAACTTTTACAGGACAAATCCTTTTCTTAAGGGGATTTTTTTTCTGTGAAGTTTGGATTCAGTCAAATGTTCACACTTGAGGTCCCAGAAGGCCATGTGTGGCCTCAAAGTCTCAGGTTCCCCATCCCCAAAACATCTTACACTACATACAAAGATATGATCAAAATGAGTGCATGATTTAGACAAAAATGGTGACACCATAAGCAAATTAAGAGAGAAAAAGTAGTTTACCTGTCAGATCTATAGAGGAGGGAATAATTTATGACCAAATAAGAGATAGAGAGCATTCGGAGTCATAAAATGAATGATTTTGATTATATTAAATTAAAAAAAAAAGTTTTGTGGGGGGCGGAGCCAAGATGGCGGCTGGGAAGCAGTGACTGGTGTGAGCTCCCCACCAAGTCCCTCCAAAAACCTATAAAACAATGGCTCTGAACCAATTCTAGAGCTGCAGAACCCACAAAGTGGCAGAGGGAAGCAGGGCCCCAGCCCAGGACAGCCTGGATGGTCTCTGGGTAAGGTCTGTCCCACACAGAGCTCCCAGCCCCCAGCTGAGGGGAGCGGAGCTGAGCCCAGCGTGCACGGCGCGAACAGACCAGACGCGGACCTACCAGACCAGGAGACGAGCGGAAAGTGCCCTGGCATCCTGAAATACTGAGCTGTGGCATGTACCAGACCTCTCAACCCACAAAGAGCAAAGACATCAGAGAAGTTTAGTGGGAAAAGCTGC
>CM053626.1:320593414-320612964 GCA_028646595.1 Phalanger gymnotis | reverse complement strand
AAACGCCTGTGAAAATCAATGCTGAAAACCAAACATGTCAAAAATAAATTAGAAAAAAATATATAGGATTACAAAAGACAATAAATATATTGAAATACATTTTTCAAAATAATAACAAAAAACTCCCCAAGTTTATGGATCTCAAGAACCTTGACATAAAGGAGGATAAAAACTGTATTGTAAAAAAAAAAGAAACGAGGAACAGATGGACTTCTTCGTAACCTGGAAAGGCCTGTATAATCTGATGCTGAGTGAAGGGAGAAGAGCCAGGAGAACATTATACATGATTACAGACACACAGTATCTGTGATGATTAACTTTGATAAACTTGGCTCTTCTCAACAATGCAAGGTCCAAAGACAGCTCCAAAAGTTTCATGATGGAAAAAGCTATCCACATCCACAGAAAAAGTTATGGATTCTGAATGCAGATTGAGGCGAACTATTTACGTTCTCTCTCTTTTTTCTTCCTTTTTGGTTTTGTTTCTTCTTTCTCATGATTCATATACCATTGGTTACAATTCTTCTTTACAAATTGACTATTGTGTAAATAAGTTTAATTCGAAGGTATATGTAGAACCCATATTGGATTACATGTTGTTTTGGGGGGAAGGGGAGGACATGGTGGGGGGGAAAATTAGGAACACAAAAACTTGTGGAACTGAATGTTGTAAAACAAAAATAAAATAGTAAATTAAAAAGGAGGGGAGAAGAGGAAGTTTAATGTGAATGGCCTCAAGATTAGCAGTAAAGTGAACTGATACAAATTGAAATGAGCACAACCAGGACAATGTTGTAGACAGTAACAACAATATTGTATGATGTAGAATTGTGAATGACAGCTATTCTTAGCAATAGGATGGTCCAAAATAATGCCAAACACTAATGATGAAGCATAATATCTTCCTGCAGAGAAAGAATTGATATTATCTGAATACAGACTAAAGCATGATATTTTTCACGTTCTTCATTTCTTTCACTTTTACAAATTCTTCTTGCACAAAATAAGTAATATGGAAATGTTTTACATGAGTCTGCATGTCTAACCTGTGTCTGATTGCTTAGCATCACAGGAAAGAAGAAGGAAAGAGAGGGATGGAATTTGTAACTTAAACCTTTAAAAATATTAAAAATTGTTTTACATATTTAAATGTGAAGAAAATTTAAAAAAAATAAAATACCATATATCTGTGATATCAATTTACAGCAAAATGTGAGGCAAGTTTCTTGGCTGAAATGGTTGAGAGAGAGAGAGTCATGCTCCTATGTGAAGGGATGAGAAGGTTTGGAAAAGCTGCTTCGGTGAATAGGAAAACTAATTAATTAGGGAAATGTAAAAAGATTGCCTTGCAGCAATAATTATGAGATCATGTAATATAAATTTATAGTGGAAACAGTCAGAATAGTTTTGTTGTTTTCCTTACATTCATTTAAGGCACACGAAGGGCAGTGGTAGTGGAAGTGAAGCAAATCCAATGTTTGACAGGGCAAGAGAGATGATACCATATATGGGGAATTGGAGATTGAACTGGTTCACCAAGGAGTCAAGATGGAAAAAGGAGAAGCGTACGGCTAGTGAGAGAGTGTTGGCCTGGAAGGGAACTGAGGAGTCAAGAGACTGGCAGCCATGGAAACCAGAGGGAGAGGTGAAATATATTAGATTCATACCAGATAAGACCTTGTCAGAATCCAGTAATTCTTAAAGTGGTATATTTGTGGGAAATGGACAAATGATCCATTTAGACTAGCTTGTAACTTAGCTTGTAACTATGATATAGGTTAATATATAGATATATATAAAATATACAATATAATACATAGTAATAATGTGCAATATAAATATATTGGAGTAGTTTATAATTAAGTTAATGTTTGTTGACGATGTAATTCTTAACAATACTGTAATTTTTTAGCCCATTTCCCATCATTCTGGTGTGGTCCTTGTAGTAGCAGGAGCTAACTGCAGAGGGCTGAGGGTCATTTTGTATTGTTCTTTGTAGTGAGACATGGGTTGAGCTTTCTGGCCTCTAATACACCTTCCAACTCTCAATCTAAGGACTTAATGACCTTCTGTAGATTGAATTCATAAAGCATCCTTCACTTAAATATTTCTATTTTGAAATCTATGAAGATTTATCATATGTAATAGGATCCAAATAAATTTTAAAAATCTTACTTTTTCTTATCACACACCTTTTCATTAAAAAGTTATAGTGAACTTAAACAATAATAATAATAACAAAATAATATCTGGTATTTATATAACACTTTAAAGCTTACATGTTTGTTAACTTGTTTGATCCTCATTACAACCCTTTGAAGTAAGAGCTATTATTATCCCCATTTTAAAGGTGAAGACACAGAGGTTGAGAAAATTATGTTATTAGCTAAAGGTCACATGGTTAGTGAGTTCCTGAGGTAGGATTTAAATTCACATCTTCCTGGCTCCAAATGTTATGCTGTGTCTACTGGCCAAGCCAACAGCTACCATCATATGGGGATGTAAATGAAATGTTAAT
This sequence comes from Phalanger gymnotis, assembly GCA_028646595.1. NCBI lineage: Eukaryota > Metazoa > Chordata > Mammalia > Diprotodontia > Phalangeridae > Phalanger > Phalanger gymnotis. The sequence continues at coordinate 320,610,446 of CM053626.1, read as the reverse complement.
GTTTAAAAGGAGTCTTGTGATTGTGAAAAATGATAATCACTGCTCTATTCCAATGAGAATTGAAAGAGGATGATGTATGTAAAGGGCTTGGCTTCTTGAAGCTCTCTAAAGGGGACCTCTTCTGGGCAAAATTCTACAGGGGTGCAAAGCCTGGGGCCATCACTGTACCTTGGATCTCTGGATAAAGAGCCATATACAGCAGTGCCCACCTCAGAGTGGCTGATGTTGTCTCTGTTCCAGCAAAGAAGAGGTCCAGGGTGCAGAAGACTAAATTTTTTTCTTCAAAACTAGAATGGATATCATCCTTAAATTAAAAGGACAAGCATCAGTTGGTTAATCCAAAAAAAAATAATGACTGCCTCCAAATATGAGCAGCTCCAGCCTCAGTTGGGCCCTGGGAGGGTCTAGGTGGCAGATCCTGAGCTTCCCATTAACACCCAAGAATACAGTAACTGTTCCTGAGAATGAGAACTCCTATTTCATTTTTATCTTTGAAATGTTATGTTTCCAACTACATGTAAAAACAATTTTAACATTATTTTTATATAAAATGTTGACTTCTAATTTTTTCTCTCTCCTCCTCAACCCTCCCCCACTAAGATGGTAAGCAATTTGGTATAAGTTATTTTTACGTGTATGTTCCAAATTTACCTCATCTTCTACAGTGTGCATCATTTGCCTTTTCTTTCATATTAGTCAATCTGTAGGTGTAATGTGGTACCTTAGAGTTGTTTTAATTTGCAATTAGCTAATCAATAGTGATTTAGAACATTTTTTCATATGACTCTAGATAGCTTTTTTATATGAAAACTGCTGTTCATATCCTCTGACCATTCATCAATTGGAAAATGATGTGTATTCTTACCAATATTTCAGTAATCATTTAGATAATTATACCTATCACTGTAAAACATGTTGATTTCTTCATTGGAAAAGTTGCCTATTCGAGTCCTTTGACTATTTTTTAATTGGCAAATGACTCATATTCTTTGGTTTTGACAAAGTTCTTTACATGTTTTTATATGAGACTTGTCTATAGAATCCCTCCCCAATTTGTTTTCCTTTTTTTCTGTCTGATCTTGCTTGCATTTGTTTTATTTGTGCAAACTCTTTTTAATTTAATATAATTAAAATTATCCATTTTATACCTAACTTTGCTCTTTAATTCTTGTTTATTCATAAATTGTTCCACTATCCATAAGACTGATAACTTAGATGTTCAATGTTCTTCTAATTTCCTTGTAAAATCTCTCTTTATCTCTAAAATATGAATGAATGAATCCATTTTGACCTTATCTTGGTAAATGATGTAAGACACTGGTCTATGCCCAGCTTCTGCTATACTGCTTGCAGTTTTTATCAAATAATAAAGTCATATCCCAAAATCTTAAGTCTTTACACTTGTCAAATACAAGATTATTAGCTGTAAATTGTATGTCTACTCTTCCATTGACCCACATTTCTATTGTTCATCTTGTATCAGATAGTTTTCATAATTACTGCCTTATAATACAGTTTAAGATTTGGTACTACTAATATTCCTCCCTCTATACTTTAAAAAAATGTTTCCTTTGATATGCTCGACCTTTTGTTTTTCCAAATGAATTTTGTTATTATTTTAATTAATTCACATTCTAATTCACAATTACTATTTGTGAATTTCTGTCCATTTTATTTTTACTTACTATTTTCCTTCTCAGCCTCTCTTCTCATCCTGTCTCACTTACCTTATCTTCTTTTATCTCCTCATTCTTTATTTTAGTCACCCTTCTAGAAGTCCCTCTTTTATCTATTCACCTGACCATCCTAATATTCACTTCTATGCCCTTCTAATAGTCTCTCCCTTCCCCTGTTCCCGAGTTTTCTCACTTCTCTAGAAGTTCATAAGACTTCTATACCTCTCCAGATGAATATGTTGCATCTTCTTTGATACAGATGAGAGTAAGGGGCCAATATTACCAGTCCTCTACCCCTTCCTGCTTGCTCTGTATTAATTCTTCCTTTCATGGCCCATTTTTATGAGATGCTTTCTCCTTTAACCTCGTCTCACCCAATTTTATTTTTAGAATCACCTCATCATACACAATTCAGCACCAACCTTTCTTTCAAACTATTTCAGTAAGGACAAGTTTTAACAATACTATTACTACTAATAACATCTGATAATTACTAATATTAATAATATTTTCATACATCATAAGTAAATGGTTTGATATTAATCAGAGCATTGTAGTCTTTAATAACTTCCTTATATTTGACCTGGATATTTTGTACTGAATTTTCGTTGATTTCTGGTCATTTGGTTACAAATACCTGAAAGTCTTTCAGTTCATCAAAAGCCTTTTTTTCCTTCAGTATTATACTCAACTTTGCTGGATAAGTTACTCTTGGATGCAACCCCTTCTCTAGTGTTCTGTGAAATATATTTTTCCAAGACTTAAGGTCTTTTAGTTTAGAAGCTGCTCAGTGTTATGAAATCCTAATTTTTTTCTGCAGGATTTAAATTGATATTTTTGTTGTTGCTTGTGATATTTCTTCTTTAACCTGGGAATTATGAAACTTGGCTATAACATTCCTGTAAATTTTCTTCTTGGATTCTCTTTTAGGTGGTGATCAATGGATTTTTTTGTTTCTACTTTACCTTCTTGTTCTAGAACTTCAGGGAATTTTTCTTTAATAATTTCTTATAATACTGTATGCAGATATTTTTTCTGAACGTAATGTTCAGGTAGACTGACAATTCTTGTAGTTTCTCTCCTTAATCTTTTCTCTAGATCATTTTTTTTCTAATGAAGTGTTTCAGATTCTCCTCTATTTTTTCTGGTTTTACTATATATTGGTGTCTTATAATGTCATTTGCTTCTACTTGCCCATTTCTAGTTTAAAAGGAGTTATATTCTTCCTCCAGTGTTGTATCTACTTCTCTAGTTGATTAATTTTCTTAGATTTTTTTTCTAAATTGTCCTCATTCTCTCTTATTTCGTTTTTTAAAAATTCTTTTTTTCATTTTCTTTTAAGAATTGTTTTTGCACTTGTGACCGTTTGGCATTACCATTTAGGGTAGAAGTGGCATTTTTTTAACCTCACTATCTTCCTCTGAATATGAACCCAGGTCTTCTTTTATAACAATGTCTCTTTCAATTGTTGGGTCCTTTTTCTTTTGCTTACACATTTTTATTTTAAATTTTGTATATTTGATTTTTCACAGCTCAATAATATTATGTTCAAGTGTTAATCGGCAGTTGTGGATAATGATGCCTTAGGCCTCAGATCCTTGTTACCATTGTTTTCTGAATTCTGTCTGGTGGCTTACCTTCAGAGACTCCTCCCTTCCTCCCTGAAGTCTCAACTATGCCATCTGGAAAAATGTTATTGCTCCTTGTGGTACTACTCTCACCTGTCACATGTTCACTCCTCCTTGCCCATAGCCACAGCCAGGGATCCATCATGTCTGGTCATCGCTGCTGGGCTTGACTTCTCAAAAAAGCAGGAGATCTTCAATCTTCCCTCACTCAGTCTCTGCTATTCTTTTGATGAAAATTTGTGACATAAAATTTCATGAGGTGAAAGTTCCTGTGGATATGATAGAAAAGTTCTTGAGGTTATGACAATTGAGGTGAAATTTCTTGAGGCCTAGTCTGCTTCTCTCAGTGTGTACACTTTGTTGATTCAGAGAAGTCAGCCTAGAGGTGTTTACATTTCCCTCACACCAAACTTCTGCCTTTGGAGTCTTCTCTGAAGTCCTCTTAAAATGTCATAGGAGGACAACTCTTTTATTAAATTATTTTTGCTGCTCTACATTCATTTCATGGTGATTTTCTGTCCCTGACCTACTCCATCATCTTTGTGGAATGTCTTATTCTTCTTCAATATATTTTCCAGGTTAATTGTTTTTTTTTTCCCAGGGAGGTATTTTAAATTTTTTTTATATTTTTCATTCTTTTGAGTTAGTTGACAGAGTCTTCATGGCTCATAGTGTCATTAGCTTACACTTGCCCAATTCTTATTTTTAAGGAATCATTTTCTTCACTTGCCTTTTGTACCTCCTTTCAGATTTGCCCAATTATACCTTTTTAAGAAGTTGTTTTCTTCAGTTAATTTTTGTGCTTTCTTTTTCCAGGCTGTTTGCTCACTTCATGATTCTTTGCACAGCTCTCATTACTTTTTTCTTCCATCTCTCTTGTTTGATTTTTAAAATACTTTTTGAGAACATCCAGGAGGACTATTTAAGTTTGAGACCAAGTCATATTTGACCTTAAGGCTTCAGATGTCGGCATTTTGACATTGTTGACCTCTTCCGAGTTTGTGTTTTTTGTCACCATTGTAGCTTTCTATGGTCAGACTTTGTTATTGCTCATTTTCCTGCCTATTTTGTCCTTGATTGCTGGCTTGCTGTCAGTGTTTGCTCTGGGGCTGTCAGCTGTTGCAGTGGAAGAGTTTGATCTACTAATAACTGTTGCACCTTACTTTAGGGGTTGGCAGCATACACTCTCCTGGCTACAGATTTCACAGCTTATCTTCTGTACCATTACCACACTGAGCCAGATTCATGATTTGTTCTAGGACTAGGGCCTCCCACTGACTTGCACTTACACTACCTGAACTGGTCTGTGCTCTCATTTTATCCAAGGGAGACAGGCCTGTCTTGCAGTCTTTCTCAGTTATTTTGGCCTGGAAATTTGTTTGAACATTTCCTTTTGTGGATTTTGTCACTCCAGAATTTATTTTATTGCTTGTTTTATATTTATTTTCAGGGAAACTGGGAGCAACCTTCTACCTTTTGTCCATGCTCTTCCTTCCACCTCTGAAAGCTTCTATTTCTGTTGGTTTGAGAGGTTTACTATGAGTACTTTTCTCACCAAATCCATGAAGGTAGGTAGGATCTCTGTTTTACAGGTGAGAAAATTGCAGCTGAGACACCATTGGACAAATTGTCTAGAATCACAGAGCTAAAAATGACAGAACTAGCACATGATTCCTTTACGCCGACCAAAATCTACCACTCTGTTACATCATGTCACTTGTATGCACTATGTACATGATCACCTTCCAATCACCCCTTCCAGGGTCACGTGCAAAAAACAAATAGGCATGGGAGTTAACTTTTTAGAAGGTGATAATGAGGCCAAAGGATTTTTCTATCATCTGACCAAGACGTGTACTAGGTATAGGTGCCTAGTATGCTAGATCTAGAGAAGCTTCTATTGAATTACATCTTTATTTGTTTATATTGAATTCTTTCTCCTCCTCTTTTTTCTCTTATTCTCCTTTTCTCTCTCCTCCTCTCTCACTTTGTCTCCTTCATTCTCTTTTTCATCCTTTCTCACCCACCCCCTCCTCCTCTACCTCCTTTCCCTTCTCTTTTTCTTCTTTGTCTTTATTATCATTATTTTTTTTTTATTTTCTCTCCACTAAAGACCTATCCACTTACCTCCTAATAGCTGCTGATATTTCTTCTTCTGGTGGGAATAAAGCTGATTGTAAAATGGACAATAATAATAGCTAGCATTTTGTATAGCACCTATCATGTGCCAAACATAGTGAAAAGGGTTTCCCAAATATGTTTTCATTAGGTCCTCACAACAGCCCTGTGAAATAGGAGGTGTCATCTCCATTTCACAGTTGAGGATACTTTGGCCAACAGTTTACTCACTTTTGCTGGGTCACATAGCTAGTGTCTGAGATCATATTTGAAACTGAGTCTCCTGACTCCAAGTGCAGTGCTCTATCACATGCAATGTAGCTTCCTGGATGACCTTTTAGTTCTAGCTTCATCTCTCACCTGTTTTATAGTACTAAACAGAACACTAAGTTGAAAGAGCAGGATTCATATGTCCATGCTCCGTGATTGTTGCACAAATCCTTCCATCTCTTTTAGTTTCAGTTTTTTTCATCTGTGAAATGTAGATAATAACTGTGGTAGGTATCTCATGGCATTACTTGGAAGGGAAAAACAAAACAAAACATTTTGTAAGCCTTTAAAGGCCATATGCTTCTAAGTTGCAGTTGTTTCTTCGTTTCTTAGCATTAATATTTTTCTAGGTAAGAATAAATGTTTTGCCCCATTGATTCATTCTTTTAATAATGAGAAATCTAGTAGCACTGAAATGGTTTACACTTTGTGAACTACTGTCCCCACGATCTTGTGAAGTAGGTGCTATCGCTAATATTGCTGCTATTTTTTCTTTTTTCTGCTTAATATTTTAGTTTTCAGCATTGATTTCCTCAAGAATTTGAGTTACAAATTTTCTCCCCATTTCTACCCTCCCCCCACTCCAAGATGACATATATTCTGATTGCCCCATTCAGCAGTCAGCCCTCACTTCTATCACCCCACTCCACCCCCATTCCTTTTCCCCTTAGTTTCTTGTACAGCAGGATAGATCTCTATGTTCCATTCACTATATCTTTTATTTCTCAGTTGCATGCAAAAAGAACTTTTTTCTTTTGAGCATCTGATTTTAAAACTTTGAGTTCCAAATTCTCTCCCTTCTTCCCCTCCTACCCACCCTCCCTAAGAAGGTAAACAATTCAACATAGGCCACACATGTGTCACTATGTAAAACACATCCACAGTACTCATGTTGTGAAAGACTAACTATATTTCCCGCCATCCTATACTGTCACCATTTATTCAGTTTTCTAACTTGACCCTGGCCCTTTTCAAAAATGTTTGCTTTTGATGACCTCCTTCTCCGATCTACCCTCCCTTCTATCATCCCCCCCTTTTATCTCCTTCCCCCTACTTTCCTGAGGGATATGATACCCAAATGAGTGCATATGTTATTCCCTCCTCAAGTCAAATCTGATGAGAGCGAGATTCACTCATTCCCCCTCACCTGCCTCCTCTTCCCTTCCAACAGAAATGCTTTTTCTTGACACTTTTATGTGAGATGGTTTACCCCATTCTGTCTCTCCCTTTCTCTTTCTCTCAATATATTCCTCTCTCATGCTTTAATTTATTTTATATTTTTTTCAATATCATCCCTTAATTTTCAACCCATCCTGTGCCTTCTGTCTATATTCCCTTCAACTCCCCTAATACTGACAAATATCTCATGAATTACATACATCATCATTCCATGTAGGAATGTAAACATAACAGTCCAACTTCAGTAAGTCATTTATGAATTCTCTTTCTTGTTGCCTTTTCATGCTTCTCTTGATTCTTGTATTTAAAAGACAAAATTTCTATTCAGGTCTGGTCTTTTCATTGAGAAAGTTTGAAAGTCCTCTATTTTATTGAAAATCCATATTTTGCCTTAGAGCATTATGCTCAGTTTTGCTGGGTAGGTGATTCTTGGTTTTAATCCTAGTGATCTCCAGAATATCATATTCCAAACCCTTTGATCACTTAATGTAGAAGCTGCTAGATCTTGGGTTATCCTGATTCAACAATACTCAAATTGTTTCTTTCTGGCTGCTTGCAGTATTTTCTCCTTGACCTGAAAACTCTAGAATTGGTGACCATATTGCTAGGAGTTTTCTTTTGGGGATCTTTTTCAAGAGGTAGATTATTTCAATTTCTTTTTACTCTCTCATTCTAGAATATCAGGGCAGTTTTCCTTGATGATTTCTTGAAAGGTGATGTCTAGGCTCTTTTCTTGATCATGCCTCTCAGGTAATCCAATAATTTTTAAATTATCTCTCCTGGATCAATATTCTCCAGGTTAGTGGTTTTACCAATGAGATATTTCACATTGTCTTCCATTTTTTTTCATTCCTTTTATTCTGTTTTATAATTTCTTGATTTCTCATAAAGTCACTAGCTTCCACTTGTTCCAATCTAATTTTTAAGGTAGTATTTTCTTCAGGGGTCTTTTGGACCTCTTTTTCCATTTGGCTAATTCTGCCTTTCAAGACATTCTTCTCCTCATTGACTTTTTGGAGCTTTTTGCCATTTGGGTTAGTCTATTCTTTAAGGTTTTATTTTCTTCAGTATTTTTGGGTATCCTTTAGCAAGTCATTGACTTGTTTTTCATGGTTTTCATGCATCACTCTCATTTCTCGTCTCAATTTTTCCTATACTTCTCTTACTTGCTTTTCCAAATCCTTTTTGAGCTCTTCCATGGCCTAAGTCCAATTCATATTTTTCTTGGAGGCTTTTGATGTAGGCTCTTTGACTTTGTAGACTTCTTCTGGCTGTATATTTTGGTCTTCTTTGTCACCAGTGAAGGAGTCAAGTTTGAGTCTGAGCTTGTTTTTGCTGCCTGTCCATGTTCCCAGCCAACTACTTGATCCTTAAGCTTTTTATCAGGATATGCCTGCTTGTAAAGAGTGCTGTGTCCCAAGTTTTAGGTGCTTCACTGCTGTTTTCAGAACTACTTCTACCCCATCATCACCCCAGGATCTCTCCCAGCAGCGCTCCTCCTCCCCCAAGAACTGCCAACCAGGACTGCAATACAGATCCATGCAGTGCACAGCAAGAGAATCTGCCTTTGTGACCACAAAATGCTCCTTGCACTCCCACTCTGATCTGCTGCTAGATGCCTCCCACTGTGTGAGCCAGGAATTTGGGGAGCACCTGATGCTGCACCACCTCCTCCACCCCCAGAGCTGGTGGTTGGGCCACTCTGAACATTCCTGCAGTTTCCTCCTAACCTGCTCTTTGGCATTTGTGGGTTGAGAAGTTAGGTAGCTGCCAAAACTCACTGTTTCATGGCCCCAAGGCCTATTCCAGATGGCTGATTCCAGGTCTGGTCTGTCAATGTGCAGCTGACTCTGGGCTGTCCTTTGCTCTCAGCACCATGAGATAGACCCCTTCCCGGTGACCATCCAGGCTTTCCTGGACTGAAGACCTGTTTCCCTCTGCTATTTCATGGGTTCTGAGGCTCTAGAGTTTGTTCAGAGCCATTTTTATAGGTGTTTGGAGGTATTTGGGGGAGAGCTTATACAGGTCGCTTCTTTCCAGCTGTCGTCTTGGTTCCACCCCTCCCTCCCTCCCTCCCATTTTTCAAACAAAGATGCTGAGACTTAGAGAAATGGTTTGTTCCCAGGTAAGCTTGGATGATGAATTCAGGATGAGGAATTAGAATAGAGATCCATCATTATTGAACTACACAGGACATAATCACAAATCTTGAAGTTGTCAAGGAATTCCAACGATGTCAAACTCAAAATAAATGGGGCCACTAAACCATATGTAAGAATCCCTGGGGGCTATATATTGATTTACATTAGGTATGTTCTAATGTATTTTCATTTATTTTGTTAAATATATCTAAATTACATTTTTAATCTGAGTTTACAGTATTTGAGAGTGACATGGGCTACAATGCTGCCCACATGTCTGACTCTTGCACAAATTCTCCAAGGTAGTTAAAATTACGTTTAACATGTGAGACTGATAATCTCACTTATTTTTATACTGTTTTGAGGTTTACAAAGAACATACAGAAAATAATTCTGGATAGAACAAGGGGTAGATAGAATATTTTAATGTTATGGATGAGAAAAGTGAGGTGCAGAGAGATGAATTTGTAGGGCTGATATATCAGGGACAAGACTTAATCCCAATCTGAGTAGGTTAAAAGAAAACTGGACTTGCAGACAAAAGGAGGTAGGTTTAAAACCAGCCTCAGTTTCCTAATAGCTGTGTGACTGAAGCAAGCCAATTAACCTCTCTATGCCTCAATTTCACACACACACACACACACACACATACACACACACCATCATATAAAATCAGAGAGTTAAACTCAATGAGCCCTAAAGTCCCTTCCAGGTCTAAGTAAAAATTGTGAACTCTCCACTCATAAGCCCAATTACTTATATGCTTTACCTTCCAGGGTTGTCATTGATAAAAGAGATTTACATTCTGAGGCAGATGTAAAGTTTGGGAAGTTTTAACACACTTATCCCCATATCTCTGCACTTTTTTTTTTGTTTGTTTAAATCACACAATGACCATTTTCTGTTTTATCTTTATTACCTTGGACAGCTCCTTCAGGTAAGCATCAATGAAGTCCCTGGTCTCCTCTGGGTTCAGATCTTTCTTATGTTGTTTGATGACACGTTCTACAAAGGATTCTACCTTCTTCCATTCTCTAAAGAGCTTCTGGTGAGATCCTGGCAGGAATTTCATTACCCAAGGAAAGATATTGAAGAGCTAAATAATATAAAAGGGGGCAGGAGAAGGAGTATTGAGTGTCATTTCCTGTCAGGCTGCCTTTTTTTCTTCATCTTCATCATCCTAATTCAGGACAGTGTTCTTGATCATTTTTATGTCATGGAATTAACCATAATTCCATATCTAATCACTTCTGAAATCTACCCTCCTTGTAACCACTGAGGATCATGGCACTCAAAGCAATGCCCAAAGTTATGGAGCAGATGATATTGGAAACACCATTCTTGATCTGAAAGTGGGGGTCAAAGGGCTGTCCTGTGGACCAGAAGAGAAAGGGAACAGATCACTCTTCATTTCACTCATGTTCTTTAAAGGAAATGAGCAGAGCTTTCTACTCTTTTTCTCCTAAACATTTTTCCTGACCTTTGCTCTTCCACACCCCACCACACAGTAGGTGCATAGGTGCTATCTGTATGTGTGTGTGTCTATATGCATACACGTATGTGTATGTATGCATGTTTGCGTGTATATATATATACAAATATATATGTATATATATATATATATATATGCATATGCACGTTTGTAAATTGATAATCTTAGTAAAGATCTTAGAAAAACCTGAAATTGTAGGGAACTTTGTGTCCCATAATTTGGAGGTCACAGTGTTCTACAAAAGCATTGGGTACCATAGGCGTAGTCACTGTTTATAAAAATCCTGTTTCTTTCCTCTCTCCTTTTGAATCCCTTTTACTGCTTAGAGAAACTCACACATAAGCGGACTCAGCTCCTGCCAACCTCTTATAGACATGCTAGTTTCTTTTCCTGTGGAGGAAGTTCATGGCCCAAGTAAGGATGAGACAGCCCTGCACAAGAAGGGATGTCCTGTTACCTGACACTGCCACTTGGTTTCAAGCACCAAGATATCATCCAAACTCTTCAGCAGCTCCCAAAACTGAGAATCATGGTATTCAAAGCGATACCCAAAAGTTATGGAGCAGATGATGTTAGAAACAGCATTGTTGATCTGAAAGTGGGGGTCAAAGGGCTGTCCTGTGAACCAGAAGAGAAAGGGGACAGATCACTCTTCATTTCACTCATGGTTTTTAAAGGAAATGAGCAGAGCTTTCTACTTTTTTTCTCCTAAACATTTTTAACTCATCATCCCTCTTCCCCACCCCACCAGCATACATTGGCTTTTTTATTATTTTCCATAATAGCTACTGCTTAAATAGACATGACAAAAGGTAAAGGACATGCCCATTTCTAGTGTTTCAGTGAAGAGTTATGATTGAATTGGCATATTCTGTTTCAACATAGCATACTTTCTTGGCTTTGGGCAAGTTATTTTATCTGTCTTTGCCTCCATTTATTCATTAGTAAAATGAAGGGGTTGGAGTAGATGACCTTTGAGGCGCCTTCTAACTTCTATCAATGATTGTATATCTCATATATTATGTGCATAAGTTCACAAAGATGTGCCCATCTGTGAAATTGGAATGGGCACACACGTGCATAAAGATTTAAATGTAGATATACCAATATTCATGACTATATACACCTATGGGCTACATGCATGCATGTGAGCAGTAGAGCTGAAATTACAACTGGAGATATTGGAATGAAAGGAAAAGATATGAGAAGGTGAATAAAGAAGGGAGGCAATATAAATAAAGCACTGCGTAAGGTACTGGACTTGAATCGAGGACGACTTGGTTTGCATTAGACATTTCGTCAAATCCTACCTCAGACTAGCTTGGTGACCTTAGTTCTAGTGTCTTCCCAGTGCTTATTATTTCTAGTTTCTCCTGTTTATAGAGCGTCTGTCCATAGTTGTTTGCATGTTGTCTCCCTCCTTAGATTAGGAGCTCCTTGAGGACAGGGACTCTCTCCTTTCTTTAAATTTCCAGGATTTAGCACAGTGATTGGAATATAGTAGGTATTTGATAAATAATTATTGACTGATTAATGCTGCACAAGTCATTTAACTGTTCCACCCTTCAGTTTGCCTATCTGCAAAATGGGAGGGAGGATTGGATTGATGGGCTCCAAAGTTCATTCTTACACTAAATTTATAACAATAACAGAAAACAACAGAAGAAGAGGAGAAAGTAGAAATGGATGATGATGAGATGTTTAGAGAAGGACAAAGAAGCATAAAAAGAGGAAGAAGTGTAGAAGAATAAATGTTTACAATAACAACATTGTGAAAATAAAGATAACTTGGCCAGACAAAAATGTTAATTAATGCAATGCCAACCACAATTCCAGAGGACCATTGATGACACCTGCTACCTAGATCCTGACAGAAAGGTGATGGACTTAGCTTACGCAATGAGATATATGCTCTGGGCAAAGCCAATGTCAGAATTTATTTTGTTTTACTATGTATATTTGTCACTAGGGTTTTGTTTTGTTTTTCCAGTTCAAGGAGGAAAAGGAAGGAAAGAAAATAAATGATTAATTGAAAAGGTAATTGAATTTTTATAAACTGAAGACAGCAATATGTATACATACATGTATATGTATATATATGTATGTTTATGTATAGATATGTGTGTACATGAAGAAAGAGAAAAATAAGAGAAAGACACTAAGAAAAGGAAATAAATGATTCAGTATGTAGAAAAGAAGAAGGATGATTAGGAAGAAAAAAGATCTAGAGAAGGGCAGCAGGAGAGAATAGAGAGAGGGATGTGTGTATATATGTATGTGTAGGAAATCCCAGGAATGGCCAGGCAAGGTGTTGTCATGCATGTGACACTTTAAAGAGAGAATCATGAAGGATCTATCTTTTGATAGCAGAACACAATTGTAATGTCATTGTTGAGAATGGATCATTCATGAGAATGGTTCCTTTTTTGCGTACTGTCTCATTTCTTCTTAGAGAACAGATGGGTCTTTGAAAACCTTCCCAGCATACAGGGGCTGCGATATTTTGCCTGTCTCTAGCCCAGAGATAACCTCTCTTCCCCTGTTCCTCCCACCCACAGTTACAGATTTTCTTTAATGAACAATTGGCCAAAAGGACATTCAGAAGCAATTGAAAACATCTCTGCCTGACCAATGCTCACCTTTTTCCTCCCTGATAGCCTCAGTGAGATACCTGGCCTCCTCCCGGATCCGGTCCTCCAGGGTCTTCTTGCCCAAACCAAAGTTCCTTAGTGTCATTAACGCAAATCTTCTTTGCTGTTTCCATGCTTGGCCATTAGACATGATTAAGCCTGAATAATAATAATAATAATAATAATAATAATAATAATAATAATAATAATAATAAATAACATATATCAATATTTCAAAAGATCTATAATTTTACTGCTTAGGTTATTCTCTCTATGAGAAATGTAATTCAATTGAACAGGCACTTTAAAAACACCTACTATGTGCAAAACACTGTGCTGGGTATACTAATTACTAGACAATTCTGGCTCTCAAGGAATTTACACACTTATTGGGGAACTATGACAAACTTGTACTATAGGTCACATGGAAAGACCTGGAAGTTCTAAAGAGAAAGGGAGATGTCAAGGCTGAGAGGTCTGTAGGGTCTATAAGTAGGCCATGTACCTTGGGGTAGATAAGCAAGAGTGGATTTCCTCAGTCAGAGATGACTGGCTGCTGGATGAGTTTCTCCTTTGGAGAAGACAGCTACAGACAGGGAGAGGAGCCCAAGTCCAAATATGGATGGCCAGATCTACTTTTAGTGGCCTAAGCCATCTCAGATAGCCCTTGCTGACTTCATCAATGTCATGGTCTGGGCAAGGCATTGATGCCTTGGCCTATGGGTGCTGCATGTGACACAAGCAGGCTTATGCCCCCACCCTCCTTTGCTTGATGTTGTCTGGAACTAATAAGGCCACTCCATCTTGATAATAGTACAGTATCAAACAGGCAAACTTATTTCTCTCTAGTCAGAAATGAAGGGGTGGTAGAAAAGATTCCCTGGGATACTTCTTTCCCAGGAAATATTTTTGCTATGAAGAACTTGGAAAGAAAGGCACAGAGTTTTTCAAAAGCACCAGAGGATGGAATTATTTAGGGATATGTTGCTTTTTTATGACAGAGGAGAGGTCAAACTACTTCTGCATAACTCCTAGACCAAATAAAAAAGAGAGTAGTACTTCCCCAGAGGCCTCTAACTGGGTAAAGAAAGTTGGAAGGGTGAAAGGAAGGAACTACTGGAGCTCTCTCACAAATTCTGTCAGATACATGTAAAAAAGTGAATCTGAGCAGATTTGAGAGAGTTAGAAGCCACTAGTAGAATGAGAGGGGCAGGAGCACCAGGCATGGGCAAGGGCAACAGACCAAACCAACCAGGAATAGCAGAGGAATACAGCCAGCTTGCCCATCTGGGAGAGCACTGGGCAAGTGAAAAACCTGAGTGAAACACCTGAGCAGGAACAGGCCCATGGCAGAAGTACCTGCTACAGCCACGATCGAGAACCAGGCTTCTCAACCCAGGATGGGAGTCTGTCAGGCTTGGGAGAGACGCCATTGCAGAGCCTGCATCTGTGGAAGCAGGTAGCCTGGAGGCCTTCAACCCACAATCTAAAGGTTTCAAACTAGCCTTCTGGAACTTCCAGGAGCCATGATGGCCAGGTAAAATGGCTCTCATCCCTCCCTTGAATGAACCCTGAGAATACTACCTCAGGAGAAACAGAGGAGCCAGAAAAGCACTTCAGTGGCAAGAGACGTAGGGAAAGGGTCCTTATTTCGGTGGTGGAAGGAGACTAGTGAAGGAAGAGAGGTGTCCTGGCAGCCCTCACCTTAGGAGAACAACACAAATAACTGAGCCCCAGGGGAGTGGAGTTAACAAACATTGATGCCAGGACCCCAGATGTGCCTTTGCACAGCCAGGAGAAGTGGAAGACACCATCGCAGACAACAGCTGAGACCACCCGTGCTGTAGAGCAGTCCTGGGGAAGAGGAGACTCCCAGCAGCCAGATCACCCCTCCCCCACACCTCACAAAACCAGAGGCCATAGCACATAAAGGTAGATCTCAACACAAGAATCTTGGGATAGAGCCCCTCAGGAGCTCAGGTTCCAGAAGCAGAGATCCACTTCAGAAACCAGGAGGAAAAAAAAAACACCATTATAAAGAACACGAAGAAGCTCTCACAGATCATTGGTTTGTGTCATGGAGACAGGGAAGATCAAAATACCAATCAGAAGACGACAGCGTGGACACTAACCACATGTAAAACCTCAAAAGGGAAAGTGAACTAGTCTCCAGACCAAAGAGTGTTCTTGGAAGAACTCAAGGAAAACTTCCAAATTAGGGAGGTAAGAGAAAAATGGATGAGACTTATCAGTTATTTTATTATGAGATTTATTTACACAATAGTCAAGTTGTAAAGAAGAATTATGACCAATGGAATGAATCGTGTTAGCCAATCCAACAGGAGAAATGTGGTACCTAAGAGTCGTTTTGACTTGCATTTCTCTAATCAATAGTGATTTAGACCATGCCCATCAATTGGGGAATGGCTGAACAAGTTGTGATATATGAATATAATGGAATACGACTGTGCTATAAGAAATGGGGAAGATATGGACTTCCTAATAACCTGTAAAAAAACCTACATGATATAATGGTGATTGAGTGGAGCAGAAACAGGAGAACATTATACACAACCACAGAAATATTGAGTCTGTGATGACTAACCTTGATAGACTTAGCTCTTCTCAGCAATAAAAGTTTTAAAGAATTATGGAGTCTGAATGCGGATTGAGGCAAACTATTTGCTCTCCTATTTTTTTCTTTTGTTTTTATTTCTCTTTTGTTTTGTTTTGTTTCTTCTTTCTCATGATTCATTCCATTGGTCATAATTCTTCTTTACAACTTGACTATTGTGTAAATAAGTCTCATGCAAAGTTATATGTAGAAGACATATTGGATTCCCTGCCGTCTTGGGCGGGGGGGCAGTGGGGGAAGAAAATCTGGAACTCACAATCATTGAGAACTGAATGCTGTAAACTAAAAATAAGGAAACTAAAAAAAAAGAAAATGGGAGGGAAGGGAATAAGCAGTTTTTAAGCACAAATTATGTGCTAGGCACTATGCTAAGCATTTAACAAATATTATCTCATTTGATCCTCACAACAATGCTGTGAGGTAGGCACTGCTATTATTTACATTTTACAGTTAAGGAAAAACATTTTGTGTCTTGCCTAGGATCACAAAAGTCGTAAGTGTCTGAGGCTAGTTTTGAACTTAGGTTTTCCTCACCTAGCTCTATATCCACTCTATCAACTGGCTGCCTCCTTCCACTTGATAGGGCTTCTAGGCAGGAGATCTCAACTGGTAGGCCAGTTAACAATTAGCATAAAGTCACTTAGGGAAACTGCCAGCATAAACTCAGGCCCTGGCACAGATTGCATGCATTTTTCTTGTGATACAAATATGGTACAGATATCTAAAATGGGAAGAGTCAAAACAGAGAAAGAAAATTATAGACTAATTTCTCTAATGAATACATATGCGATAATTTTAAATAAAATATTAGCAAAAGGATTACAGCAACTTATCATGAGAATAGTACACTATGGCCACATAGGATTTATGCCAGGATTTCAGAGCTGATTCAATATTAGGACATCCATTAGCGTCAACATAATTGAAAATATCAACAACAAAACTAACAGAAACCATATGATTATCTCAATAGATGCAGACAAAGCTTTTGATAAAATAAAACACCCATTCCTATTAAAAACACTAGAGGGGGGGGCGGAGCCAAGATGGCCGCATGAAAACTGCGTCTTGCCGGAGCTCTCTCACAGGTTCTGTTGGATTCTTATAAAAAAGTGAATCTGAGCAGATTTGAGAGAGTTAGAAATTGCGAGCAGTCTGACTGGGGCAAATTTCCCAGCTGGGAGAATCTGAAAGGCTGAAGGAGCGACTCTGTACGCTAGGAGAGCGCCCAGCGTGCGGGGCTGCCCCAGACTGCACCAAAGC
>CM053626.1:320575642-320592914 GCA_028646595.1 Phalanger gymnotis | reverse complement strand
AATGATACACATGTGGCCTATGCTGAATTTCTTGCTTTCTTAGGGAGGGTGGGTGGGGAGGGAAGAAGGGAGAGAATTTGGAATGCAAAGTTTAAAAACAGATGTTCAAAAACAAACAAAAGAAAGTTTTTGCATGCAACTAGGAAATAAGATACACAGGCAATGGGGTGTAGAAATTTATCTTGCCCCACAAGAAAGGAAGGGAAAAGGGGATTTGAGGGGAGTGGGGTGACAGAAGGGAGGGCTGACTGGGGAACAGAGCAACCAGAATATACTCCATCTTGGAGTGGGTGGGAGGGTAGAAATGGAGAGAAAATTTGTAATTCAAAGTCTTGTGAAAATCAATGCTGAAAACTAAATATATTAAATAATAAAAAAAGGAAAAAAAAGAAACCTAGGTAGGTAAGTGGCACAATGGGTAGACTTCTGGTCTCAGAGTTTAAGTTCAAATTTGGCCTCAGACACTTATAGCTGGAGAAGTCTTTTAACATCTGTTTGCTTCAATTTCCTCATCTTTAAAATGGGGATAATGATACCACCAAGTCAAAGTTGTTTTTGAGATTAAATCAGATTATATATATATATATATATACATATATATATATATATGTGTGTGTGTGTGTGTGTGTGTGTGTGTGTGTGTGTTTGTGTGTGTGTACAGATATATATGTATACATATTATATATATGTATGTATATATATAAATGTATACATATATACACATATATACTATTATTTTTTCCCAATTATGTGCTAGGACAACTTTTAGCACTCATTGTTAAAAGACTTTTGACGTCCAAATTTTTATCCCTCCCTATATCCCTCCTTCCCCTATTCTTAAAATGGTAGGCAATTTGATATAGGTTTTGAATGTGCTATCATGAAAACATATTTCCATATTTCTCACAATTGTGAAAGAAGAAACAGATCAAAGGGGAAACCATGAAAAAGAATAAAGTAAGCAAGAAAACTATGCTTCTGCATTGAGTCCATCAGTGCTTTATTTGGATGCAGAAAGCATTGTCCTTCTTGAATTCTTTGTACTTGTTTTAGAACATTGTGTGGCTGTGAACAGCAGAGGCATTCCTAGCTGATTTTCTCACAAAGTTCCTGATGCTGTGTACAATATTTTTTGGATCTGCTCATTTCACGTTATGTCAATTCATGCAAATCTTTCCAGGTTTTTTTCTGAATTCTTCCTGTTCATCATTTCTTGTTGCAAAGAAGTATTCCATTGCATTCACATAGCAATGCTTCTTCATCCATTCCCCAACTGATGGGCATTTGTTCTCTTGCTTGGTCATGAAGCTGTAACTCCCTTAACTCCTACTTTAAGAATTTGGATACTATACCACTTGGTGCATATAGGTTTAATATTGATATTCTTCATTGTCTATGGTTCCTTTTATCAAGATGTAGTTTCTATGCTTATTTCTTTTAATTAGGTATATTTTTCTTTTGCTTTGTATGAGATATGATTGTTACCCTTGATTTTTTTTCTTTAACTTCAGCTAAAGATAATAGATTCTTCTCTGGCCGCTTACCTTTACTCTGTGTGTTTCTCTCTGCTGCAAGGTTGTTTCTTGAAGCAATTTATTGTAATATTCTGTTTTTGATCCTCTCTGCTATCTGCTTCCATTTTATGGGAGAGTTGGTGCCATTCACATTCACACATACGATTTCCAGCTGTGAATTTCCCTCCATCCTATTTTTCTACCTGTTTGTCCTCTCTTGTTCCTATATACCACCTCCCCCAGATCTCTCTTCTCTCAATCTCCCCCCTGACCCACTTTACTTAATCTCTTCCTTCCTACTTTCCTCTTGGGTAACATAGATTTCTATCTTCAACTGATTTTGTATGTTATTCCATTTTTGAGCCAGTACTGATGAGAGTAATGTTCAATCGATGGCCATCACCTGCCCTCTCATCTTTTCCTCCACTCTAATGTTTTTCATGCATCTTAGTGTAAAATAATTTACCCCATTCCACCTCTCCATTCCTTCTGCACTCAGTATACTCTTTTCTCATCCTTTCATTTTTTTATATTATTCCCTCAATTTCACTCTATACCTGTACCCTCTATCTATGTATATTCCAGCTATACTTTTACTAGCAACATTTTTAAGAATTACAAATTTCATCTTCCTATGAATATATGCTTCATTGAATTCCTTCTGCTTTCTTATCCCTTTTTACCTTTTTAGCCTTCTTTTGTGTCTTGTTATTTTAGATCAAATAATTTTTCAATTCTGGTTTTCTCCTTATGAAATATCGACATTCTTCTATTTCATAGAATAACCATTTTTCTGCTTGGAGTGTTATGTTTAATTTTGCCAGGTAGGTCATTCTTGGTTCTAGTCCTAACTCCTTTGTCTTCTGGAATATCATGTTCCATGACTTCTGCAGCTGCTAAAACCTGGGTAATCCTGATTGTGGCCGCCCATATTTCAATTATTTCTTTCTTGCCACTTGCAATATTTTTTCCTTGGCCTGATAGTTCTCAAATTTAGCTAAAATGTTCCTTGGAGTTTTATTTTAGGATCTCTTTCGTGAGGTGTTCAGTGTATTCTTTCAGTGCTTATTTTGCCTTCTGGTTATACGTTATCAAGGCAGTTTTCCTTGATAATTTTTTGAAAGATGCTGTCCAGGTCCTCCTGTTGATTATTACTTTCATGTACTCCAATGATTCTGACATTGTCTCTCCTGGATCAATTTTTCAGCTCAGTTGTTTTTCTAATGAGGTACTTTACAATTTTTTTTCATTTTTTTTGAATTTTTTGATGGAATCTTGATATCTCATAGAGTCATTAGCTTTCACTTGCCCAATTCTAACTTTTTAGGAGTTGTTTTCCTCAGTTAGGTTTTGTACTTCATTATCCATTTGACCAATTGTAGTTTTTTTTAGGGAGTTGTTTTCTTCAGTGTCTCTTTGTTTTCTTTGTATCTCTTTTTCTATTTGGCCAATTCTATTTTAAGCAATTGTTTTATTTTTTCCATGCTCTTTACTCTTTGCTTTTTTTTCATAATTCTCTTGCATTGCTCTCATTTCTTTTCTCTTTTTTTTTCCTTCCCTTTTATAGTTTTTAAGCTTCCTTTGGAGCTCTTCCATAAGTTTTTCCTGGGCTTGAGATCACTTTCCATTTTTCTTTGGGGTTTGTCCATAGGTGCTTTGATGTTGTTGTCCTTTTCTGAGTTGGTGCCTTGATCTTCCCTGATACCATAATAATTTTTTGTGGTCAGATTCTTTGTTGTTGGTTTTTGCTCATCTTTTTTTGGCCTTTTTCTTTTCTTTTAATTTTGTTCACTCCTCGCAAGATGGAAGGGGCAGTGTCTCAAGCTTCTTAGGTCAGTCTGTTTATCAGTTTATCACTGATGTTGCTATGAAGTCCATGGGGGACCCTCATTTCTGGTCCTGCGATGAAGGGTGGGGTGGAGGTGGGTGGCACTGCTGGAGACCATAAGGGTCTATCAGCTTACCTTGTGCTGAGTTGGGGTCCTAGTAGCACTCCTCTCTAGCACGACATGAAGACAGTGAGGTGTTTTGCATTTCCCTGGGACTACACTAAAGCATAGGAGTTTTGGATGTTGGAGGATGCTTGCTTGCCCAAGTTGACAATGGACCCTGTGGTCAAGGCCAGCCAACGTTTAAAGTGCTTTATAAATGTTAGCTATTACTATTATTAAGGGTTTTTTGAATGAATGAATTAGTTAATGACTCACCTGGGTGCGATAAAGCTTGTACTAGAGTAGTTTTCAAACCTGAAATCACTGGAGATAAGTCATGTATTGTTATGCTGGAAGATCTTGTATCTCTTATTAAAAGGGGGAGGGGAAGACATGATCCTATCACTTTACTTCCCTGAGGTTCAGTTTCCAAACCTGTAAAATGAGAAAACTGAACTAAAAGGTTTTCTGAGGTTCCTCTGATCTCTCAATCTCTGATCCTCTGATTCTCCTGCTTCTAAGACATGCCCTCTATACATTTGGATTGAGTCTGTATCATCTCTTTTCTTTGGTATGTCAAAAGGAAGGTAGAAGGAGAGGAGCTACTTGCCTGACATTTCTCAGAGAAAGAATAAGAGACTAAAGGCTGGCACCTTGGGAATATTGAAAAGTCATGGGATCATTAGGTTACTATATCACTTGTTTCCCTGATACCAAACAGCTGGTTTGGCCAGTTTTTTTCATGGCACTGAAGGGGTTGACATACAGCCTTAGTCTCCTGATGGCTGGACTAGCACGTTATCTCATCAGAAATAATGTGAGATTCCTAAGAGTGACTCATAGGAGAAAGGGATGAGGACAGCTCCTTCACATCTTTGGAAGTGGTGACCAGGTGCGTACTTAACATCCAGGCACAACCAAGGCTGGCTAATGGGGTCTGTTCAGTTCTGTCTCCTTCTTAAATTTCCTCCTTCAGGAGAATCTATAGCTTCAAGTTAAGTTTGTTCTGAGATAATGCCACTTGCTGCCCCTCATAGTCTTTTCTCTTGTTAATACCTCTCAGAGAAAGATTAGCGTTTCTCTGTGTCCTCAAATCTTAGCTACTTTGAACTCTAAGAGCCTGTGGCTTGCCAGATATCTCAAAGGTAATGAGTGTCAGAGGTCAAGCAGGGTTTTCTGAATCCAAGATGAGAGATTTTTTTCCATGATGCAGATGAGAGCAGATTGATACTGTACGACTAACAAAAGCCTGACCCTCGTTATCCCATTCAGCCTTCACAATACCCCAGTGAGGTAAATACCGCTAACTGTTTGCATATGATAGAGAATAAAAAAATATTAATTGTAGTAGTAACAACAGCAGCAGCAGCATCAGTAATGGTAGTGATGATGGTAGAGATGGTGATGGTGATGATGATGATAACTAGCATTCATATAGTCCTTTAAGGTTGGTAAAGTCCTTTACATCTTTATGCTACTAGCTAGGTGCTATGATTACCCCCATCTTACACATGAGGAAACAGAGGCTGAAAAGTTAGGTGACTTTTCCAGGGTTACACAGCTTCTGAGTATCAAAGTTTGGATTTGAACCAATGTCTTCATAACCCCATCTCCCACACTCTCTCCACTGATCCCTCCTGGCTTAAATTTAGAAAAGGGACCTATTTTTCCTAAGGCTATGCAAAAGTAGGATCTTAGATCTAGAGCTAGAAGGTCACTTGAGAGCCGCACCATCTAACTTCATTGTTTCACAGATGAGTAAACTGTGGCCTACTCAGGTTAGATGACTGTTCAATGCCACATGGATGAGAAGTACGCAAGGTGCAATCTTTCGACTGGACCACAACCAGCCTCTAACCTGGGAATGGCCAGAGACAAGCTGAGCAAGTGAGGAAAAAGAGAGTCAGGACATAAATGAAAGTTTAATTAATTTCAAAGTGAGGAAAACAGTTGCAAACAGAAGTCCCCTTTACTGAGAAGGAAGACGGAGGACTTAACATTGCTGGGGCAAAAGGAGATCTTATGTATGTTAAATACACACACACACACACAAATGGAAATGGATGGGCTGGAGCATGGCACAATCATTCTTAGGTCTTGAGTAGCAGTTCCCACAATAGGCTCAGGAATGGACAATGCAGGCATTCTTGTGGGTACAGTTTTGAAGTTGATTGTCTGAAGTCTTACAGATCATTGAGTTTCTGATTATCTAGTGGGGCACAGAACCAGTGTTACCGTAGTGGCAATAGGAGTTTAGTACCTGGTTTCATTCACTTTGAAGAACAGGGATTGTGAACATGTCAAGAGATGTGATGGATAGCTTTAGGCTGCAACACATCGGATCTCAGGTTCCTGGGAAATAGAGGGAGCCCCAACAAATCCAATACAGTGTTGATTACTATGAAAATCTTAAGTCCCTTAGGAAACACCTTGTTCTAGTCAAAGCAATACAAAAAGCCAGAAGGTGAGATCATCTAGAGCACAAAGGATTACTGTTATGTCAAGCTCAGGGCAGTGTGCTTTCTGGGCCCTAGCTCTGGAGAACAGGATGTCTCTTAATATCTTCACAGATCTGAAAACAGGTCCTCTATTTGCAGATGCAGTATTTCAACTGTACTATGTCTCTGAGGTTAGCAGCAGCATGGTGTGAGAGGTACAGTGCTTGACACAGAGCAAGGAAGACTTGGGTTAAAATTCCACCTCTACTTGTATTAGGGTTGTGACTGTGGACAAGTCCCTGAATAGCCTTATGTTTATCCCAATGCTAGGATGCCTACCCAGGCCCTGGGGACATCTTACCCCAAAGCACTGGTTGTACAAGCATTAGTGGATTCACTCCTTTTTTATCTCTTTGCCTTTCAGGGAAGAGGGTGTGCCTGGGAGAACAGCTGGCTCGGACTGAGCTCTTCCTTTTCTTCACTTGCCTGCTTCAGAAATTCACATTCCAGGCTCCCCCAAACACCCAGCTGAGGTCAGAATCTGAAATTCGAGTAACCAGAGCTCCTGTCTCTTACAAAATCTGTGCCCTTCCTCGAGGGATGTAGGCCAATCTAGGCCTGTAGGTTGGTCTTCTGGGGGGGGGGGGAGGAAGGACCTTGAACCATCCTCATCCTCCAAGGGGTTACTTGCTTCACCCTTTGTTGTTTGGGTGGGGAAGGGGAGAGAAGTCAAGTGGGAGAGAAAGGAGAAAGAGGCAAAGGGAGGTTATATATCACCCAATTTAAACCTTCTCACTCAGAAAAAGGATGGGCATTAATGCCACCAAAAGGAAAGCACAAAGAGCCCTTACTGGACTTAGATTCCAAAAATCTGGGCTCAAATCCCAACCCTGCCACTTACAAGCTGTATAACGTTGGGCCTGTTAAACCTCCGCCTCAGTATCCTCATCTAAAATGAGGAGGAACAGGATCTCTAAGGTCCCCTACAACTGCAGATCTAAAACTTTTTGATGCTATAAACACAGAACCAATGCTTTTCCTCCCCTGCCTCAAACAGTGTGGCTAGAAATGCTTTTTGTTAGTTCGGTTACTTTTTGGTCTGCTGCTCTTGTAATTCATACACTGGGTGGGATTTTGGGGGAGGGTTCAGAGAGTTTGTGTGAGTTACAAGGGGCACCCACATGTTGATGAGGATGCTCCTTAGAGATCTTTATAGATTGTAAACTCCTAGTGGGCAGAGAATGTTTTGCTTTTGTCTTTGGATCTACAGCATCTGGCTGAGTGCCCAGAATGGAGAAGGAGCCCAATATATTCTTGCTCATTGTTGCATCTCTAAATCACTCACTGTCATGTTGATTATTCCCCTTGACTTTCACAGCATGACTTTCATCAGCCGGTGACCTAGGTTCATCATTCCTGTTCAAAACCTTGTTATAGAAGATAATTCATAATCAGTTCACTACTAATTACAGTGACATGGGGCTGGAAATGCCCTCATTTTGAGCTGCTGATCTGTTAAGTTTCCCTATTCCTGTAAAGGTTCCCTGTACTTCTTAGAGATGGTTTTATAAGGTACATTTTCATGCTGATGATGGACAATCTTGGAATAGCCCTGCCAATCAGAAAATGCAAATGTCGTGTGAATCAATGTGACCAATTCTCCTCATTTATTGTTTATGTTCTCCTTTCTAATTTTCCTCAATTATACCTATAAAATGTTCTGGGACTTCATAATAGGGTCCTTGTACCAAATGAGGTTGCCATAGGTTTATTTTACTGGCAAATTGCTAGCCATTACTAATAAAGTAATCACATTTGGAACACTTTTGTTTCACTTTCTCTGATTTGCAGATTTTAATCTTGACCACATTAACCCTCTAAGGTGGTAGAGGTAGTGCCAGTTTACACATGGGGATATGAAAAAGAGTTTACTAAATCAAAAGCTGAAAATCAAAAAAAAATCTTGGGAAAAGTATGGTGTTAGCAATTTCTGCCAGTCTTTTTTTTTTTAATTTTCAATTTTCCTTAACATATTTTATCTAAAGTTTCATTCCAAATTCTATCCCTCCTTCATATCCATCATCCCTGAGATTATAAGCAATAAGATATAGGTTATGAATGGGCAATTATGTAAAACATTCTGCATTAGTCATCTTGTACAAGAAGACTCAATAAAAGGCATCTTTGGACAAAATACAACATCCATTCCCATTAAACACACTAGAAAGGGGGGCAGAGCCAAGATGGTGCTGTGAAAGGAGGGAACCACAGGATCTTTCTCACAAATTCTGTCAGATACATCAAAAAAGGTGAATTGGAGGAGATTCGAGATAATTAGAAGCCACTAGTAGACTGAGTGGAACAGGAGGGTGGGGCACGCAGAACAGAACCAGACCACACCAACTGGGAATAGCAGAGGAACCCAGCAAGCATGCCCTTCTGGGAGAGTGCTGGGTGAGAAAACACTGGAGCAGGAGCAGAACCGGGGCAGAAGTATTGGCTATGGCAGTGATAGAGCCCAGTCCTCTTAGCCCAAATGGGAATCTGTTGGAGATGCAGGAGACACCAGTGCTGAGCCTGTTCCCACTGGAGCAACTACCATGAAGCTGGTTTTCTGGGAAAAAAAAAAAACAGTGAAATTGATAAACCTTTGGTCAATTTGATTAAAAAAAAGAAGAAAACCAAATACCCCTATCAAAACTAAATTCACTTCAATGCAGAGTAACTTAAAAGAATAGTTAGGAATTGTTTTGCCCAATTGTATGGCCATAAATTTGACAACCTGAAGGAAATGGATGAATATTTACAAAAATATAAAATGCCCAGCTTAATAGAAGAGGAAGTAAAATACCTAAATAACCCCATCGCAGAAAAAGAAATTGAGGAAGCCATCAATGAATTCCCTAGGAAATAATCTCCAGGGCCAAATGCTTTTACATGAGAATTCTATCAAACATTTTTAAAAAAACAATTAATTCCTATATTTTATAGACTATTTGAGAAAATAGGTAAAGAAAGCCCTACCAAATTATTTTTGTGACATAAATATGGTACTAATACAGAAACCAGGAAGATTTAAAACAGAGGAAAAAAATATAGACCAATTTCCCTAATGAATATTGATGGAAAATTTTTAATTAAAATATTATCAAAAAGATTGCAGCAAATTATCATGAGAATAATACACTACAACCAGGTAGGATTTCTTCTGGGAATGCATGATTGGTTCAATATTAGGAAAACTATCCACATAATTAGCCATATGTAGTAGGAAGGCCAAATTTATGATCTCAAATATAATCATGTATATGTTTGAATGGTCCAAAATCGCAAGGTATGAGAGATTCTCTAAGGAGAAAACATCAAGAAATTTATTTAGGCCCCACCGCAGCAAAAACTTGAACCAGCCTCCCCATTCCAACATCTTGACAAAAAGACTCCAGGCCCAGAAAGCCCATTTCACAAGGGCAACCAGGAGGCCACAGAAAAACAAGATAGTATTTAGCCAAATCATGTTCACTGGTCTCACGTTCCTGCTCGCACTTGGGGTAAGCCCTGCTTCCGCAGCTTCCTGCCTCCGCAGCTTCTGGCTTCCACAGCTTCTGGCTTCCACACCTTCCGCTGCTGCCGCCACAGCTGAAGTTGTCTCCCGGCTCACCCCTCCTCGCAGCCGAGCTTCCAGCCTTCTCAAGCCCCGCCTCAATGACCAGAGACCATTGGTTCCCTAGCTGGCCCCTCCTAAGTCACCAATCCACACCCACACAGGTTTCACACCTGACAGGGCCCTGGGCCTGGGGCTTAGCACTTAACAGCTGAAAGTACTTCCACTCAAAAGAAACAAATGCCATGCTAATGAGACAGTGTTGCTTAACAACACACTCCACCCCATGTTCTACGATACACCATATCAACAACAAAACCAGCAGAAACCATATGATAATCTCAATAGATGAAGAAAAAGCTTTTGACAAAATACAACATCCATTCCTATCAAGAACAGTAGAAAACATAGGAATAAATGAAGTCTTCCTTAAAATTATAAGCAGCATCTACCAAAAAAGTAGCAGCAAGCATTATATCAGATATTAAACTGTAGTATAAAGCAGCAGTCATCAAAACTACTTCGTACTGGCTATGAAGAAGATTGGTGGATTAGTGGAATACCTTAGTTGCAGTAGTCAATGACTATAGCAATCCACTCTTTGATAAACCCAAATAATCCAGCTTCTGGCCTAAGAATTCACTATTTCACAAAAATTGCTGGAAAAATTATAAAATGGAATGGCAGAAACTGGCCATAGACCAATATCTTACACTTTATACCAAAATAAAGTCAAAATGTATTAATGATTTAGTAATAAAGGCTGATACTATTAGCAATTTGGGAAAGCAAGGAATAGTTTACCTGTCAGATTTATGGGAAAGGGAAGAATTCACAACCCAACAAGAGAAAAAGAGCATTACAAAATTCAAAATGGATAATTTTGATTATGTTAAATTGGAAGGTTTTTGTATAAACAAAGCCAATGCAACAAAGATTAGGAGGAAAGAAGAAAATTGGGAGAAAATCTCTATAACCAGAGTCTCTGATAAAGGCCTCATCTCTAAAATTTACAGGGAACTGAGCCAAATTAGTGGGAATACAAATCATTCTCTAATTAAAAAAATCTTCAAAGGATATGAACAGTCAGTTTTCAGAGGAAGAAATTAAAGATATTCTATAGGCATATGAAAAATACTCTAAATCACTATTGATTAGAGAAACACAAATCAAAACAACTATTAGGTATGACATCTCTCCTGTCAGATTGGTTAAAATGACAAAACAGGAAAATGATAAATACTGGAGAGGATGTGGGAATATTGGAACTCTGTTACATTGTTGGTGGAATTGTGCATAGATCCAGGCATTCTGGAGACCAATTTGGAACTATGCCCAAAGGTCTATAAAAATGTTCATACCCTTTGACCCAGCAATCCCACTTCTAGGGTTGTATGCCAAAGAGATCACACAAGCACAAAAGGCACCCATATTTTCCAAAAATATTTATAGCAGCTCTTTTAGTGGTAACAAAGTATTTGAAACCAAGGGAATGCCCATCAATAAGGTAATGACTGAACAAGTTGTGGTATATGAATATAATGTAATACTATATTGTGCTATAAGAAATATGGAAGATGTGGACTTCATAATAACCTGGAAAGACCTGCATGATCTTTTGCTGAGTGAGGGGAGTAGAACCAAGAGAACATTGTACACAACCACAGTCATATTGATTCTGTGAAGACTAACTTTGATAGACTTGGTTCTTTTCAGCAATACAAGGTTCAAAGACAGCCCCAAAATCCTCAGGATGGAAAGAGCTCTTTACATCCAGAGGAAAAACTGTATAGTCTGAATGTCGTTTGAGGCAAACTATTGGCTCCATTTTTTCTCTTTTATTTTTGCCTTGGTTTCTTCTTTCTCATGATTCATTCCATTGGTAATAATTATTCTTTACAACTTCAGTATAATGTAAATAAGTTTAATGCAAAGATTTATGTAGAACACATATCAGATTCCATACCATCCTTGGGGGGAGGGGTGAGAGAAGGGAGGGGAAGAAAATTTGGAATCAAAAACTTGTGGAACTGAGTGTTGTAAACTAAAAATAAAAAAAAATCTAATTAAAAAAAAGCTTGGGGAAGATAACTTAAGCAATTTGATTAAATATGGACTGGAAAATAGAGAGCTTAGAATTACAGATATTCTAATATTCTAAGAGTGGTTAAGAAGCTATTCTAATAGTTGTAGCAAAAAACCAGGGACCATAGATTCTTTTTAGGGAGATAGGCATGATCAAAATGCCAATTTGGAAGAGGACAGCAATGACACTATAGACACATCTGATACCTCAAAAGGTAATATGAATTGGTCTCCAGCCCAAAAAGCATTGCTGGAAGAGCTAAAGGAGGATTTTAAAAACCAAATTAGGGAGGTAAAAGAAAAAAAATGGAAAAAAAATCCTCTGATGAAATCAAGTCCCTAAAGAATAAGATTGGCAAAATGGTCACAGATTCAGAATCTAAATAGAGAATATGACGCCCTGAGAGGTAAAATCAACCAATTGGAAAGGGAGACTCAAAAGCAAAATGAAAGCACTAACTCATTAAAAATTAGAGTCGAGCAAGTGGAAGCTAATGAATCTATGAGGCACCAAGAAGTAGTAAAACAAAAGTAAAGAATGAAAAAAAAGTAAAAAAAAAAATATGAAATATCTGATTGAGAAAACAACTAACTTGGAAAATAGATCTGGGAGAGACAATTGAAGAGTTATTGGTCTACCGGAAATTCACGATGAAAAAAAGAGCCATGACAGTATCTTCGAAGAAATTATTAAAGACAACTTCCCAGAGGTCCTAGAACCAAAGGACAAAATAGTCATTGAAAGAATTAACCCATCACCCCCTGAAAGAGATCCCAAACTGAAAACACCAAGAAATATTATAGCCAAATTTCAGAACTGCAAAGTTAAGGAGAAAATACTGCAAGCAGCCACAGAGAAACAATTCAAATATTGTGGAACTACAGTCAAGATCACACAGGATCTCTCAGCTTCCACATTAAAAGACAGGAGAAATTGGAATATGATATTCCTAAGGGCAAAGGAGCTGGGACTACAACCAAGGATCAACTACCCAGCAAAACTAAGCATAATTTTTCAGGCAAGGAGATGGACATTCAACCAAATAAGGGAATTCCAGACCTTCCTGATGAAAAGGCCAGAACTCAATGGAAAATTTGATCTCCAAATAAAAAACCCAAGAGAGACATAAAAAGGTCAATGGGGAAAACCCCCACAAACCTTTTTAATCAATAAGGGCAAATTATTTGCATCTTTATATAGGATTATATCATCATATATATGTATATATATATATATACATATATATGTATATTATATATGTATATATATATATATATGTGAGTCTTGAGAACAGTACAGCTATTATGACAATTGAAAGGGATAAATATAGATTGTGAATGCCTGTATAAAATAACTGACATGAGGATAAAAAACATAAGTAAGTGATGTAAAGGCAGGGTTGTAAGAGAAGAGGAAAGGAGGTACTAGAAAAGGGTAAATTACACCAAATGAAGAGGCACAAAAACACATTATAGTAGAGGGAAAGAAGGGAGGGAGAAGAGCAGTATTTGAGCTTTACTGTCATCTGATCTGGTTCAAGAAGGGAATAACATACCTTGATTAGTACAGAAATCTAACTTGTCCTACAGGAAGTAGGAGGGGAAGGGGAGAAAAAAAGAAGGGGGGTGGTCAGAAGGGAGGTGAGATGTGGCAAGTGGGAAATGGTAAGACACGGGAGGGGAATAAAGAAGGAGGGTAAACTGAGGAAGGTGGTGGTCAAAAGCAAAACTTTGTTGAGGAGGGGAAGGTGAAAGGGAGAGATAAAAGTATAAACAAGGGGAAATAGGATGGAGAAAAAGACACAGATAGAAATCATAACTGTGAATGTGAATGGGATGAACTCTCCCATAAAACGGAAGCAGATAGCAGAATGGATTAAAAACCATAATCCTACAATATGCTGTTTACAAGAAAAACATTTAAAACAAGGGGATACACACAGGGTAAAGGGAAAAGGCTGGAGTAAAATATATTGTGCCTCAGCTAAAGTAAAAAAAAAAAAACCAGGGTAGCAATACTAATCTCAGACAAAGCAAAGTAAAGATAGATTTAATTAAAAGAGATAAGGAAGGAAATTACATCCTGCTAAAAGGCACCATAAACAATGAAGCAATATCATTGTTTAACATATATGCACCAATTGATATGGCATACAAATTCTTAGAGGAGTGGTTAAGGGAGTTACAGGAAGAAATAGACAGCAAAACTATAATATTGGGAGACCTCAACCTCCCCCTTTCTGAAACTGATAAATCCAACCTCAAAATAAATAAGAAAGAAGTTAAAGAGATAAACAGAATTTTATAAAAGGCAGCTATGATAGACCTCTGGAGAAAACTGAATGGAGATAAAAAAGAATATACTTTCTTCTCAGTGGTACATGGCACCTACTCAAAAATTGAGCAAGTACTAGTGCATAAAAACCTCATGATCCAGTGCAGAAAGGCAGAAGTAATCAAAGCATACTTTTCAGATCGTTATGCAATAACAATTATTTGTAACAAAGAACCATGGAAAAATAAGTTAAAACTTATTGGAAACTAAATAATCTAATTCTAAAGAATGAAAGGGCTAAAGAACAAATAGGAGAAACAATTAATAGCTTCATTCAAGAGAATGATAATAATGAGACAACATACCAAAACTTGTGGGATGCAGCAAAAGCAGTTCTTAGGGGAAGTTTTATATCCCTAAATGCTTATATGAATAAAATAGGGAACAAGGAGATCAATGATCTTGGCATACAGCTGAAAAAGCTAGAAAAAGAGCAAATTGAATATCCCCAATTAAATACCAAATTAGAAATACTGATAATCAAAGGAGAGATTAATAAAATTGAAACCAAGAAAACTATTGAATTAATAAATAAAACAAAGAGCCGGTTCTATAAAAAAACAATAAAATTGTTAAACTTTTGGTCAATTTGATTAGAAACAAGAAAGAAGAAATCAAATTACCAATATCAAAAGTGAAAAGAGTGTGTTCACCTCTAAAGAAAAGGAAATCAAAACAATAATTAGTAATTATTTTGCCGAATTTTATGCCCATAAATTTCACAACCTTAGAGACATGGATGAACATCTACAAAAACATAAATTGCCCAGGTTAACAGAAAAGGAAGTAAAATATCTAAATAACCCCATCTCAGAAAAAGAAATTGAGCAAGACATCAATGAACTCCCTAGGAAAAAATCTCCAGGGCTAGATGGTTTTACATGTGAGTTCTATCAAACATTTAAAGAAGAACTAATTCCTATGCTTTGTAGACTACTTGGGAAAATAGGTGAAGAAGGAGTCCTATCAAATTCTTTTTATGACACAAATATGGTTCTAATACCCAAACCAGGTAGAGTTAAAACAGAGAAAGAAAATTATAGACCAATATGCCTAATAAATACTGATGCAAAAATTTTAAATAAAATATTAACAAAAATATTGTAGCAACTTATCACCAGAATAATACACTATGACCAGGTAAGATTTATTCCAGGAATGCAAGGCTGGTTCAATATTAGGAAAACTATTAGCATAATTTACCATATCAACAACAAAAGTTCCAGAAAACATTTGATCATCTCAATAGACACAGAAAAAGCCTTTGACAAAATACTACCCCTATTCCTATTAAAAACACTAGAAAGCATAGGAATAAATGGAGCCTTCCTTAAAATTATAAATAGCATCTACCTAAAACTATCAACAAGCATTATTTGTAATGGGGATAAGCTAGATGCTTATAATGTTAGTTAGATGTATAGTTAGATGACCAATAAGGTCAGGGGTGAAACAAGGATGTCCATTATCACCCCTACTATTCAATTTGGTACTAGAAACGTTAGCTGTATCAATAAGAGAATAAAAAGAAATTGAAGGAATTGGAATAGGCAAAGAAGAAGCTAAATTATCACTTTTGCAGATGATATGGTGATTTACTTAGAGAATCCTATAGAATCAAATAAAAAACTACTTGAAATAATAAACAACTTTAGAAAAGTTGCAGGATATAAAATAAACCCACATAAATCCTTATCATTCCTATACTTTACTAACAAAGAAAAAAAGCAAGAGATAGAAAGAGAGATTCCATTCAAAGTTACTGTAGACACTATAAAATATTTTGGAGTCTATCTGCCAAGACAAACCCAGGGCCTATATGAACATAGTTATGGAACACTTTTCACATGAATAAAGTCAGATCTAAATAAATGGAAAAATGTCAGTTGCTCATGGTTAGGCCAAGCTAATATAATAAAAATGACAGTTTTACCTAAATTAATCTATCCATTCAGTGCCATGCCAATTGAACTACCAAAAATTATTTTACGGAGCTGGATAAAATAATAACAGAATTCATCTGGAAGAACAAGAGGTCTAGAATATCTAAGGTATTGATGAAAAGAAATGTTAGAGAAGGTGGCCTAACTATATTAGTTATTAAACTGTAATATAGAGCAGCAGTCATCAAAACCACCTGGTACTGCCTAAGAAACAGAGTTGTGGATCAATGGAATTGGATAGGAACACAAGATGGAGAAGTCAACAACTATAGCGATCTACTCCTTGATAAACCCAAAGAGGCCAGCTTCTGGGCTAAAAATTCACTATTTCACAAAAGCTGCTAGGAAAATTGGAAAATGGTAGGGCAGAAACTGGGCATAGACCAATATCTTACACCATATACCAAAATAAAGTCAAAATGGGTTCATGATTTAGGAGTAAAGGCTGATACTGTAAGTAATTTGGGAGAGCAAGGAATAGTTTACTTATCAGATTTATGTAAAAGAAAAGAATTCATGACCCAACCAGAGAGAGAGAGCATTACAAAATGCCAAATGGATAATTTTGATTATGTTAAATTGAAATGTTTTTGTACAAAAAAAGCCAATGCAAAGAAAATTAGGAGGGAAGCAGAAAATTGGGAGCAAATCTTTATAACTTGTGTCTGTTATAAAGGCCTCATTTCTCAAATATACAGGGAACTGAGCCAAATATATAGGAATGCAAGTCATTCCCCAGTTGAGAAATGGTCAAAAGATACGAAGAGGCAGTTTTCAGAGGAAGAAATTAAAGATATCTCTAGGCATATGAAAAAATGCTTGAAATCACTACTGATTAGAGAAGTGCAAATCAAAACAACTCTTAGATACCAAATCTCTCCTGTCAGATTGGCTAAAATAACAAAACAGGAAAATGATAAATGCTGTAGATGATGTGGGAAAATTGGAACATTGTTACATTGCTGGTGTAGTTGTGAACAGATCCAGCCATTTTGGAGAGCAATCTGGAACTATTCCCAAAGGATTGTAAAAATGTTCATACATTTTGACCCAGCAGTACCACTTCTAGGGTTGTATCCCAAAGAAATCACACAAATGGGAAAAGGACCCATATGTACAAATATATTTATAGTGGCTCTTTTTGTGGTAGCTAAGAATTGGATATCAAAAGGATGCCCATCGATTGGGGAATGGCTGAACAAGCTGTGGTATATGATGGTAATGGAATACTATTTTGCTATAAGAAATGGGGACGACATGGACTTCATAACAACCTGGAAAAACCTACACAACATAATGCTGAGTGAGTGAAGCAGAGCCAGTAGAACATTATACACAACCCCAGATATATGGATTCTGTGAGGACCAACCCTGACAGACTTCACTCTTTTTTTTGTTTTGTTTTGTTTTTGTTTTTTTTTTAAA
>CM053626.1:320559826-320575142 GCA_028646595.1 Phalanger gymnotis | reverse complement strand
TCTTTCTCTCCCTTTCTCTCTCTCCCTGTATATATATATATATATATATATATATATATACACATACATACATATATACATACATACACACTCACATATACATATATATACATATATATATATATATATATATATATGCATATTCCCTTCAGCTACCCTAATATTGAGATCTCATGAATCATACACATCATCTTTCCACGTAGGAATGTAAACAGTTCAACTTTAGTAAGTCCCTTGCAATTTCTTTTTATCGTTCTTTTTCTTGATTACCTTTTCATGGTTCTCTTGATTCTTGTGTTTGAAAGTCAAATTTTCTGTTCAACTCTGATCTTTTCAGTAAGAAAGCTTGAAAATTCTCTATTTTATTGAAAGTCCATATTTTGCTTTGGAGAATGATACTCAGTTTGCTGGGTTTTAATCCTAGCTCCATTGACCTCCGGAATATCGAATTCCAAGCCCTTCAATCTCTTAATGTAGAAGCTGCTAGATCTTGGGTTATTCTGATTGTGTTTCCACAATACTCAAATTGGTTCTTTCTGGCTGCTTGCAGTATTTTCTCCTTGACCTTGGAGCTCTGGAATTTGGCAACAATATTCCTAGGAGATTTCTTTTTGGGATATATTTAAGGAGGTGATCTGTGGATTCTTTCAATTTCTCTTTTGCCCTCTGGCTCTAGAATATCAGGGCAGTTCTCCTTGATAATTTCTTGAAAGATGGTAACTAGGCTTTTTTTTTTTTTGATCATTGCTATCAGGTGGTCCAATAATTTTTAAATTCTCTCCCCTGGATCTATTTTCCAGGTCAGTGGTTTTTCCAATGAGATATTTCACATTATCTTCAATTTTTTCATTCCTTTGGTTCTGTTTGATAATATCTTGATTTCTCACCAAGTCACGAGCTTCCACTAGCTCCAATCTAATTTTTAAGTGTAGTATTTTCTTCAGTGGTCTTTTAGACCTCCTTTTTCATTTGGCTAATTCTGCCTTTCAAGGCGTTCTTCTCCTCATTGGCTTTTTGGAGCTCTTTTGCCATTTGAGTTAGTCTATTTTTTAAGGTGTTGTTTTCTTCAGTATATTTTTCAGTATTTTGGGGGTCTCTTTTAGCAAGTCATTGACTTGTTTTTCATGGTTTTCTCTCACCCTTCTCATTTCTCTTCCCAATTTTTCCTCTACTTCTCTAACTTTCTTTTCCAAATCCTTTTTGAGTTCTTCCATGGCCTGAGACCAGTTCATGTTTTTCTTGGAAGCTTTTGCTGCAGGCTCTTTGTCTTTGTTGATTTCTTCTGGCTGTATGTTTTGGTCTTCTTTGTCACCAAAGAAAGATTTCAGAGTCTGAGACTGAATCTGGGTGTGTTTTTGCTGCCTGACCATGTTCCCAGCCAATTTACTCATCCCTTGAATTTTTCAGCGGGGTATGACTGCCTGTAGAGTAAAAAGTTCTATGTTCAATGCTTGTGGGGATGTGCCAGCTCTGCCACACCAGCACTCCTCCTTCCCCAAGAACCCCCAAACCAGACTGGACTTAGATCTTCAGCAGGCTCTTCACTCCTTCTCTGATCAGCCACTTAATTCCTTCCACCAGGTGGGCCTGGGGCCAGAAGCAACTGCAGCTGTAGTTCTGAAGCTGCCCCACCTCCACAGCCCCCACAGCAGTGGCCAAGCCACAAACTCCCTGTTTCCAGCAGCTTTTCCCACTAACCTTCTCTGTTGTCTTTGGTGTTTGTGGGTGGAGAAATCTGGTAACTGCCACAGCTCACTGATTCAGGGCACTAGGGCACACTCCTCCCAGCTCCTGGTCTGGTTGGTCCACGCCACCCATGCTGGGCTCTGCTCTGCTCCCAGCTCCATGCAGGTTAGACCTTACCCAGAGAACATCCAGACTGTCCTGGGCTGGAGCCCTGCTTCCCTTCGCTACTTTGTGGGTTATGCAGTTCTAGAATTGGTTCAGAGCCATTTTTTATAGGTTTTTGGAGGGACTTGTCGGGGACTCATGCTAGTCCCTGCTTTCCAGGCACCATCTTGACTCTGCCCAGCTCAGAGATGGTTTTATAAGGTACAGTTCCATGCTGATCATGGAAACTCTTGGAATAACCCAGCCAATCAGAAAATGTAAATGCCCATGTAAATCAACCTGATCTATGTTGCTCATTTATTGTTTATATTCTCCTTTCTAATGTTCCTCAAGTATACCCATAAAATGCTCTGTGAGTTCAAAATGAGGGTGTATCAAATGAGGTTGCCATGGGCCCATTTTACTGGCAAATTGCTAGCCATTGTTAATAAAGTAATCACATTTGGAACTCTTTTGTTTCAGTTCCTTTACTTTGCAGATTTTAATTATGACCACATCAACCCTCTAAGGTGAATAGAGGTAGGGCCAGTTTAAACATGGGGAAATAAAAAAGCATTTTGCTAAATCGAAGGCTGAAATTTAAAAAAAAAAATCTTGGGAAAGGGATGGTGATAACAATTTCTGCCAGTCTTTATTTTTTTTCTATTTCGTTAATATTTTTATTTAAAGTTTGTTTCCAAATTCTACAGCTCCCTCCTATCCATCCTCCCTGAGATGGTAAGCAATCAAATATAGGTTATAAATAGGAAATTATGTTAAAGATTTCCACATTAGTCATTTTATTCAGGAAGACTCAATAAAAGAAAAAAGAAAGAAAGAAAAAATGAAAAATAGCAAGCTTCAGTCTGTTTTTAATCAATATCAGTTCTTTCTCCGGTATTGAATAGTATACTTCATCGTTAGTCCTTTGGGATTGTCTTGAATCATATTGCTGAGAATAGCAAAGTCATTGACAATTCTTCAGCATACACTATTGCTCTTACTATGCACAATGTTGTTCTCTTTCTGTTTGCTTCACTTTGCATCAGTTCATGTAAGTCTTTCCAGGTTTTTTTTTTTCTGAAAGCATCCTGTTTGTTATTATTATAGCACAATAATACTCCATGACAATTGTATACCATATTTTATTTAGATGTTATGCAATTGATGGGTGTCCCCTAAATTTCTAACTCTTTGCCACCACAAAAACCTGCTATCAATTTTTTTTTTTTTTGGTGCCTGTGGATCCTTCTTTCCTTTTTATGATCTCTTTAGGAAACAGACCTAGTAATGGCACTGTTGGGTGAAAGGGTATGCACAGTTTTATACCCTTTTGGTCACAATTCCAAATTGTTCTCCAGAATGATTTGATCAGTTCACAACTCCACCAACAAAGCATTAGTGTTCTGGCTTTTCCTTGTCCCCTCTAACATCAAGCATTTTCTTTTTTTGTTACATTAGCCATTCTAAAAGGTATAGGGTGGTACCTCAGAGTTGTTTTAATTTGCATTGCTCTAATCAATAGTTATTTAGAGCAATTTTTTTTTATTTGACTGTAGATTGCTTTGATTTCTTCATCTGAAAACTGTCTGCTCACATTCCTTGACTATTTATGAATAGGGAATGATTTATATTTTTTTTTATAAATTTTGCTCATTTCTATTTCTGTTATGTTTCAGCTGAAGTAGAAAAAGCAGGAATAGAGGTGGTGGGATTCAGCTGGTTTGCACCAGTTCACTAGAGCCCATACCTTATTTTAGTTTTCGTTCACTGAACCTGTTGTTAGCTGGGGCGGGGTCTGCACCCACCACATCATCAGCAGGGGCTGTGCATCATCTAGGAACCCTTGTTAATTCATGGTTTCAGAGCAATCAAAAAGAAAAATAGATCTAATTAAAAGAGATAAGGAAGAAAACAATACCTTGCTGAAAGTTACCATAGATAATGAAGTAATATCAATACTAAACATATGTGCACTGAAAAGTATAGCAACAAAATTGTTGAAGGAGAAGTTGAATCACTTACAAGGGAGATTTCATAATAAAACTCTAATAATGGGAGATTTCTACTTACCTCTCTCAGAACCAGATAAAATGTAAACAAAAAAAAAATAAAGAAGTAAATGAGGTGACTAAAATTCAGAAAGGGATAGATATTATAGATCTCCGGAGAAAATTGAATGGAGATAGAAAGGGCTATCCATTTTTCTCAGCGGTACATGTCCCCTACAGAAAAATTGATGATGCATTAGGTCATAAAAATCTCACAACCAAATACAGGAAAGCAGAAATAGTAAATACATCCTTTTCAGATCTTCATGAAATTAAAACAAGTACATTCAATGATGGGCAATGGAAAGACAGATTAAAAGTAATTGGAGACTTAATTATATAATACTAAAAATAAGTGGGTCAAAGAACAAATCATAGAAAAAATCAATAATTTCATTTAAAATGGTGAGAATGAGACAATACATGACAATTTATGGGATACAACTAAAGTAGTACTAGAGGAAATTTACTTCTCTAATTGCTTAGAGCAATAAAATATAAAAAAAGATAAGCCCAATGACTTGAGTATGCAGCTAAAAGAAAACTTGAGAAAGAACAAACTAAAAATCTCCTATTAAACACCAAATTGCATATCCTGAAAATCAAAGGAGATATGAACAAAATTGAAATTAAGAAAACCATTTAACTAATAAATAAAACTAGAAGATGGTTTTAAGAAAAAAATAATAGAATAGACTATTTTTAATTTGATTTTAAAAAGGAAAGAAAACCAAATTACTAGTTTCAAAAATGAAAGAGGTGAATTAATCACCAATGAAGAGGAAATTAAGACAATTATTAGGAGCTATTTCGCCCAGTTATATGGAAATAAATTTCACAATTGTTTCCACAATCTGGGTAGCAGCTTCTGTAGGGGGTCCAGATCCACCCACAGCCAGCACCCAGAAAGCTGCCGGACAGCCAGAAAGCCCAGATTCTTTTGATATGCCTTAATAAGAAGAGCAAGGTAAAGGGGTCAACAAGCTTACTTTAATTCAGCACACAAATATCATTCACTTAGTTCAGGGGAAAAAGCCAGCACCCTGAACTTCAGAACAAAATACAAGCAAATTACAAACTTCAACAGACAGACCTTGTCTGATCCAAATCCCAATACATAGTTACCAGAGTTCAACAAAGTCTCGGCATCTGGGTTTACAAGCTGGAGGGCTCCTTAGCTACAGCTGCCCGGAGTCTCAACATCAACACCATCTCAAGAGCTCCTTAAACAAATTACAAACAGACAGACCCAATACAATTCATACTAACATCTAGATTAAGCCCTGGGAGCTCAGAACAAGGGCTGGCCCAGAGTCACACCACCACTGCTGTGGCAAAGAGCTCCAAGGAAGAAGAAGCCAACCCCTGGCTTTTATATCTTTTTTTCAGCATCAGGGGTGAGTCGCACATGTGATTCAGCTACGTGACCCAACATCTCTACAAAGAGGCAGACTCAGACCCATGTGGTCCAAGAGCCCACACTGTCCCAGACATGTCACTCAAACTCATGTCTAAACTAAGCCCTCCCTTGAGGCAAGGAGGCACCAAGGACACCCAAATCTTGGGTCTGGGGCTTAGCACTTAACAAGATTCAGTGAAAGTACTTTCACTCAAAGTAAACAAAAGCCAAACTCCTCAAGGGCACCCATTAAACTAAGTGGTAAGAAGCCCATTTTTGCCTTAGGATACACTCCACCCTTTGTTCTAGGATAGATAATTTAATCAGCCATGTATCCTAGAACATACATTGACCCAAAAGCCAGGGGTTGGCCTCTTCTTCCTTGAAGCTCTGAGACACAGCAGGAGTGGTGCGTGCTTTCTAGGTGCTGGCTGTGGGTGGATCTGGACTCCCCACAGAAGCTGCTAGCCAGATTGTGGAAACAAATGGCATAGTCGGCAGGATGCCTTTAACAGGAAGCATGGGGTTTTGGGGTACTGGGTTGGTAGAATGTTTCCCTGTTTTTGGACTGCTCTTTGTACTTGGGGTGACTATGGTTCTGTGGAGCCTCAGGAGAGAAAAAGTCCTGAAGGAAAACAGACTGGTGGAAGTGCTGGGTGTGGTTTCCCTGGGGCCCAGAGCAAGAGATAATCCTTTCTTCACAGGGCTTAAGCTGATAAGCCTGGCCCCTGAGGACTGTGCTGAAAGGGTGAATGTCTTGAGATTGTATTGTATTTGGAGTTTTGAAACAGAAGTGGAGAATGGCCTTGGAGACTTGGAGAATGGCCCTCCTACAGATTTGGCAGGTGGGGCTGGTGAGGAGAAAGAAGAAGCAGACAACTGCTGCTGAAATATTGATTCAGACAGAGCAGGAGACTGCCTGCATGGGAACTTTGGAGAGCTGAAGGCCCTGAGCTGCCTTGGGGCTGACTTTCGGAGAGAGGATGGAGGTGGTGGAGAGTTGCTTGCATTCCGGGAGAGGCCAGGTGGGGCCCACTGTAGTTGGAGCCCAAGAACTTGGGGTCCAGCCCTGGGGCGAGATGGGACCTTTGCAGTGGGGCGCTGAGCCTGCCTTTTTGGTCTCTTCAGCTTGGGCTGCTTGGGAACCAGGAGGGAGACATGGATTTGTTTTTGTTGTGGTGAGGGAGGTGCCTTGGACCCCCCGGGGACCCCACCCCATTGGCTTTTATTGTCTGGTTGCCCTTCGGGACTTGGAGCCGGGGACTGGAACATGGTGGGGAGAGCAGACCCTAGGGGAGTGTTGTTTGGACTCTTTCTTTGAAATTGGGACTTTGGGTGCCACGTGGAGGCCTGCAAGGGCAGTTTGGGGAGGAGACATCCCCAAGAGAAATCTGTTTGCTTAAAGAGATTGACTTGCTTTGACCTAGGGGTAGACATTGGAATTGTTAACTCTTACTCTTTTGTTCTTTGTCTTGGTCAACTCTGCTGCTAGTTCTGTCTCCTTTAGGCTTAAGCACCCTACATTCTCCAGTGACTGCCTAAGCACTTAGCATTCTTGGAATTCCTGCCAGCTCCCTAAACAACTGACCTCTGGAATGGGACTCTTGGGGCAGGGACGGCTCTATGTCCAATTTCAGCAGGAAGAAGCTATGGAAAATGAGACCCTCACCCCTTACCCCAAGATTTTGAGCCCCAATCGTTCAAGTGGGGGTGAATGATGATACTGTCCTGTGTACTTATTTTGTATTATCCTGGCTGTATTGTTTTTATTGTTATGGTATTATATTTGGGAATGTCACTGAATGATTTTGCTTTATTGTTAATGATATATTTTAGTTTCCTGCGTAATTGAATCACAATGTATAATGGGTCAATGTATGTTCTAGGATACATGGCTGATTAAATTATGTATCCTAGAACAAAGGGACTTGTTCAATATTAAGAGAACTATCAACTTAATTGACCATATCAATAATGAAACCAACAGCAATCATATAATTATCTCAGTAAATGTAGAGAAGGCCATTGGCAAAATACATTACTCAGTCCTGTTAAAAATACTAGAGAACATAGGAATAAATGGAGTTTACCTTTGAATAATAATAATATCTATTTAAAATCATGAGTAAGCTTTATTTATAATGGGAATAAGCTGGAAGGTTTCCCAATAAGATCAAGGGTGGACCAACTATGACCATTATTACTGCTATGTTCCCTATATCAATAAAAAGAGAAAAAGAAGTCTTAAAAATTAAAAGAGGTAATAAGGAAAGAAACATTTTACTCTTTGCAGATGGTATGATGGTATACTTAGTCTCCTAGAGGTTCAACTGAGAAAGCACTTCAAATAATCAACTACTTTACATAAGTTACAGGATACAAAATGAACTCACATAAATCATCATTTCTATGTATTACCAAGAGTGTCTAGCACCAAGAAATAGAAAGAGATATTCCATTTAAAATAATTGTAGACAATATAAAATATTTGGGAATCTACCTGCCAAGTCAAAGCTAGGAACTATATCAACAATTACAAAATACTTTTCCCACAAGTAAAGTCAGATCTAAACGATTAGAAAAATATCAATTGCTCATGGGTAGGCCAAGACAAAACAATAAAAATAACAATTCTATCTAATTTAATCTATTTATTCAGGGCCATAGCAAGCAAATCACCAAAAAATATTTTATAGAGGTAGCAGAAATAATAATAACATTAAAGAACAAGTGGTCAAGTACAAGAGAATCAATGAAAAAAATGGGAAAGATAGTGGTCTAACCATACCAGATCTCCTATTCTATTATAAAGGAGCAATTATCAAAACAATCTGGTGTTGGCTAAGAAACAGAGTGGTGGATCAGTGGAATAGATTAAGTACAAACTACCTTATAGTAAATGAATGTAGTAATCTACTATATGATAAAACCA
The DNA here is from genome assembly GCA_028646595.1 of Phalanger gymnotis. Classification (NCBI taxonomy): domain Eukaryota; kingdom Metazoa; phylum Chordata; class Mammalia; order Diprotodontia; family Phalangeridae; genus Phalanger; species Phalanger gymnotis. Next base: position 320,566,930 of record CM053626.1, on the reverse strand, counting down.
AAGATCCAAGCTATTGGAACATAAATTCATTATTTGAAAAAAAAAAAAAACTGCTGGGAGTGCTGGAAAACAATATGGCAGCAACTAGGTATAGAGTAGTATCTCACACCACATGCCAAGATAAAGTCAAAATGGGTACATGATTTAAACATGAATGGTGAAACCATAAGTAAATTAACAGAGCATGGAATAGTTTAACTGTCAGAGAAATGTATAAAGGAAGAATTTAGGACTAAAGAAGATATAGAAAACATTAAAAAATTTGAAATAGATAATTTTAATTGTATGAAGTGAAAAAGAAATTTTTGCTCAATCAAACCAATGCAATCAAAATTAAGAGGAAAGCAGAAAATTGGGGGAAAAATTTACAACAAATATTTCTGTTAAAGGTATCAAATATACAGAGAATTAAGTCTAATTTATAAAAAAATGCATTGGCATTCTCCAACTGATACATGATCAAAGGATATTAATATACAGTTTTCAGACAAAGAAGTCAAAGCTATCTATAGTCATGAAAAAATGTTTTAAATTATTGATTAGAGAAATTCAAGTTAAAACAACTCTGAGATACAACCTCACACCTATCAAATTGGTTAATATGAAAACAGGAAAATAATGTATGTTGGAGGTGAAGTAGAAAAACTGGGACCCTAATGCATTGTTAGTGGAGTTGTGAAACTGATCCAACCATTTTGTAGAAAATTTTGGATCTATGCCCAAAGGGCTATTAAACTGTGCATCCCCTTTGATCCAGCAATACTACTACTAGGTCTGTATCCCAAAGACATCAAAAAAGAGGGGAAGAACTATTTGTAGAAAGATATTTATAGCAGCTCTTCTTGTGGTATCTAAGAACTACAAATGGAAGTGATGCCATCAATTGGGGAATGGCTAAACAAGATATGGTACATGATTGTGATTTCATATTATTGTATTTTAAGAAACAACAATCAGAATTATTTCAGAAAGAAACATGGAAAAAAAACCACTTACGTTAACTGATGCAAAGTGAAGTGAGCAGAACCAGGAGAACATTGTATACAGTAACAGCAATGACACATGATAAAGAATTGTGAATGGTGTATGTATTCTCAGCAATACAATGATCTAAGACAATCCCATAGAACTAATCATGAAGCCTCCAGAGAACAAACTAATATTGTCTAAATACAGGCTGAAGTATTCTATTTTATGCTTTCTTATTTTCTTATTCTTTTTTTTTTAATTTGAATTTTCTTGGCCAAAATGACTAATATGGAAATATTTTACATGATTGCACATGTATAGCCTATGTCTCATTTCTTAGCATCTCAGGGAAGGGAAAGGGGCAGGAAAGGATAGAATTTGGAAGTCAAAACTTAAAAAAAACTAAATGTTAAAAAATGTTTTAACTTGTAATTGGGAGAAAATAACATAATATATATTTTTAAAATTTTCAAACAAAAAATAATATCCCTATTTGATAGGAGTCATTATTTGAATATGGTTATAAACTGATTTTTTTTTATTATAAGCAACTTATTTCATAAGCACTGTATTGAAATTGATCACTCTATTATTCATGTGATCCCAACACCTTTTGTAACTATTGTAGTTAATATGTCAACTGCTAAAATAATTCATTATTTTATTAAAGGTCATCTTATAGAACATGTCTTGTTATTAGTTCCTTAGCAGAATCTCATCCTCCAAATTGGGGAATAAACAATGCCAAGTAAAAAATTGGGATCAGAGGTTTCTAATTTTTCAGTTTGTATTTAAGTTTCTTGGATATACTAACAGAAAAAAATGGCTGCCTTAAAAATGTCAATACTCTGATCTAAAAATTGCCCAATTTGATTTTCATATTAGTAGAGAAATAGGATTTCAGCTAACTTTCACTATATATACTTATAATCGTGTTAAGACCAATTTTTTAAAAAAATAATCTTTTCACAGAAAAGAGGATCTCTACAAATGAGCTGAACCACAGAAGCTAATGAGCTGACAACTGCTTTGAAACCTTGCCCAGCTCAGAGAGCTTCATCAGGAGAGTTTTCCTGAGAACTAGAAAGCTGTATGAGCTGAGATAACTGAGCCTTAAGATATAATGAGTCTATGCGACAGACAATTTATATTTTTTATTGTTCATTTTTCCCAGTGTGCCTTCTGTCTTTAAGGCTTGCTTACCAACAAGGACTGACTGAATGGGTCATCTCAATGCATCTGTCAATCTCTCTCCCTTTTCCCTACACATCATTTCCCCTCATAAGCCCCATAGGTAAGAAAAAACAAAACAAAACAAAAAAAACCTCTTGATTAAGTGTTTGCTATATCAGTAGTGATTCATTGAAGAGAATGCATCTCACAATAAAATCAAAGAAAGAATTAAAAATAATTATTAATAACAATTACTAATATAGGGGATCCAGGTTTTTTCCCTTTCTATTTCCTTATTTTCTTTGAATGAAAAGAGTGATGGTATTATGTTCAATCTTTGGCAGCACCCACCTACCCAACTGGGAAAGCTTAGTTTTAATTAAAGGGTAAAGACCATTTTATCTAGGAGGAAATTTTCTCACAACTCCACCATAGTTGTACTCAGGTATGTTGAGTGAAAAGCCTACCTCTCATTATAATAGTAATTTTCTTATTAACTGTTAGCCAATATGATTTGATTTCCACCTGCTTGGAAAATTCACTTTTCTAAAGGTATTTTAAACATCCAGCAACCTCCAAGATTTGTCTTTGGTTGATGAGAGAAAATCATTGACCTCAATCTATTAATTACTTCCTAGCCATATTTAATTAATTGAGTGTTAATTAGCCAAAATTATGACTCTCAGACTTTTCATTCATTACTGAGTGGCTGTGGAAAATGGAAACTGAATACTGGTATGAGAACCAGAGGATAATAGTGAGTGTCCCTGAGTGGATTTTGCGCATGGATAGCAAGAGTGGTTTGTGAGCAGGGGGATAGCAGACTCTGGCCTTCAATCCCTGGGGAATTGGCTTGTTTATCCCTAGAGTGAACTTTGATTTAAGATAAATGGAGACAGTGGAGAATTATGGTGGGGCCAACATGGAGTTCCTAGTGAGATCCTGTGCTTATTGGGACTTAGTGCCCCATTCTCCAGTGACTCCCAAATTGGTGGAGCCATGACTAATGGGGCCTATCCGAATGGTACAATCCTGAGTCTTCAATTAAAAGGGAAATCTAGTTGCTATTTGCTCAAAAGAACCCAAAATGTTAAATATCAGGATGAGTGAGCATAGCAGTGCAACCCCATAAATATTATAGCCAACTGCAGCTTGCCAGGCATAAGCTTTGGTTGATAAGTTCTCAGCTTCATTCATTATTCCTGGATTCTTGGCCTATTTCACTGCCAAAGAATTTTGGGCAGTTACTTTCAGGTTCTGGAAGCTGGAGGCTTCTGAAAGGCCAGATGGTTGGTAGCCAGGCTTTTGTCATACATTGTGTATTGCTTTACATATTTTGCATGTTAGTTTTCTACCGCTAGTGATCACAGATCCTAGATACAGAAAATCATTGATCATCGCTTTGGAATATGCCTTGGAGACAGTTCTTCTAACTCCCTTACTTTATAGATGAAGATATGGGGACAAAAAGAGGTTGATTTACTTGTTGTGTGTCAATGGGAAAGTCACATATGTCAATCCACAACTGAGACCTGCTGAAGCATCCTTGTCACCAATAATAAGGAAGTATAAATTTAGAACTAAAGGGAACTCAGAAGCTATCTACTCTAACTTCTTCCTTTAACACATGAGAAAATTGAGGTAAAAAGTGTAAGTGACTTGCCCAAGATCACACAGCTAATAAGTGTCTGAGGCCAGAATTGAACTTGTGATTATGAATCTTCCTGAATCCTGACTCCAGGACTGGTTCTTTATCTACTGCACCACCTAGGTTATAGGAGTATTAAATATTAGAGTTAATTAAACTTTAGAGGCAAGATTTGAAGGAAAATTTGACTTTAAATATTGCTTCAAAATTTGCTATGCAACTTTTCTGGGCCTCAGTTTCCTCATTGGTGGAAAGAGGCAATTGGACTTCATGAGCTCTAAGATCCCTTCTAGCTCTAAATCTATGATCACCTAAGCAGCTTTCTAAATAACTTCTTTTCTACTTATAAATTTGCCTTTGCAAGAATATGATAGTTGTATACGAGAGGAAAAGAGAGTTTTTTGGGAATGTAAGAAGGAACCACATTCCAGCTGGAAAAAAAAATGCATATTTCAAGAGAATCTATGCCTTATGTAGATACTCTTTCTAACTCCTTTATGGAAGACAAAGAATGATTCTGAGAGACAACATCCATGTTTCATCACTGGCCATTTTTGTAGCCTGATGTGCCCTAGAGAGTATCTGTCAAGGTAAAATCATTACAGAAGAGATAGACTCAGTAGTAGCAAATTACCACTGTTTCCCAACCAGGATATCCATTTTTTTCAGAAAAAACAAAAACAAAATATCCCATAGCCTTCACTATTGGTTCCTATTGCTTCAGACTCTGCTTTACTCACAATAAATTTTTCCAAAGTCCTGAATGTGAAGATGGATTGTAGTGGGGAGAGATTGGGAGGAGGCATACCAACCAGCAGCCTATTGCAACAATCCAGGTGTGATATGATAAGGGCCTACACCAAGTAGGTAGCTGGGTCAGAAGAAAGAAGAGGGAACATTTGAGAGATGCCATAAAGATGAAAGCAATAATCCTTGGCATCATTTGGTTGCAGAGGGTAAGAAATAGAGAAGAATCCAAGATGACTCCTAGATGATGAGTCTTGACAGTAATAGAGAAATTAGGACATGGGTCAGGGTTTAGGGTGAAAGATAATGAGTTCAGTTTAAGATGTCTACTGGATATCCAGTTTGAGATTTCTAAAAGGTGATTGGAGATACAAGATGAGGGGTCAGCAGAAGGACTAGGGCAGAAAGGGTAGATTTGAGAATTGCAACCAGAGGGATGATAATTACATCCATAGGAGAAGATGACATCCCCCAGTAAAATAGTATAGAGGGAGAGGAGCAGAGAGCCCAGGACAGAGTCCTGAGGGAGATCTGTGGTTAGAGGGCATGATCTGGAGGAAGAACCAGTAAAGGAGACAGAAGAGTGGCCAGAGATGTTGGAGGAGATCCAGGAGAGAGGAGTGTTCTGAAAACCGAGGGAGAAGATAGAATCAAAGAGGAGAGAGTGATCCGTGGTATGAAAAATTCCTGGGAGTTCAGTGGGAATGAGGATTAAGAAACAGCAATGAGGCTCAGAGAAAGCTGGGCACCTGAAACTGGCAGAGATCCCCGGCCTCCCAACAACAGACAGGAGTCTATCGAAGCCAGGAGAGGTAGCAGCACAATGCCTCTGGCCGTGAGACATCTACTCCTGAGGTTTGCAGCCCAAAGGTTTGACATGCCGCTTCTTGAGCTTCTAGGAGACACAATGGCAAGGAAAATGGCTTTAATTCCTTCCCCTGTGACCCAGAGAATTCCTCAGGAAAAGCACTGGAAAAGAGTAGACAGATGTAGGGCTTCAGTGGTCAAGCAGTTGGAGTTCCTGAGTCCCAGAGGGGCTGAGCCAGCAGGGGTCAACAACTGGAGCTCAGAAGTACCTTTGAACTGCCAGGGGAAGTGGCAGACACCACCACAGACAACAAACCACTGATACCATTGCTGAAGAGCAAGAGTGCTGGAGAGGAGCCCCAGGGGAAAAGGAGACTTCAGGCAGCAAGACTCCTCCCCCATATACCTCAGGAAAGTGAAGGTTATAATATACAAAGCCAGAAGTTAGACTCACAGTCCCCAGAACAAGAAACCTGGGACAGAGATCTCTGACCCCCAGATGCAGAAATCCACTGTAAAGATGGCAAAAAGCTAACCAACATGAAGAAGAACATGAAAAAACCGAGGACCATTGACTCTTTTTATGGAGACAGGAAAGATCAAAATACCAATTCGGAAGAGGATAACATTGATCCTATACCCACATCAGACACCTCAAAAGGGAATGAGAACTGGTCTCAAGCCCAAAAAGCATTACTGGAAGAGCTAAAGGAGGATTTTAAAAAACAAATTAGGGAGGTAAAAGAAAAAAAAATGGAAAAAATCACTGATGAAATCAAGTCTTTAAGAAATAACATTGGCAAAATGGCTAAGGAGATTCAGAATCTAAATAGAGAAAATGACACCCTGAAAGGTAAAATCAACCAAGTGGAAAAGGACACTCAATAGCAAAATGAAGAAAGCAACTTATTAAAAATCTGAATTCAGCAAGTGTAAGCTAATTACTCTATGAGGCATCAAGAAGTAGTCACATAAAATGTAAAGAATTAAAAAATAGAAGAAAATGTGAAATGTCTGATTGGAAAAACAACTGACCTGGAAAATAGATCCAGCAAAATTGAGCATAATTTTTCAGGCAAGGAGATGGACATTCAACGAAATGAGGGAATTCCAGACCTTCCTGATGAAAAGGCCAGAACTCAATGGAAAATTTGATCTTCAAATACAAAACTCAAGACAGACATAAAAAAGGTAAACAGGAGGGAAAACCCACAAATCTTATTAATCAATAAGGACAAATTATTTACATCTTTATATAGGATTGTATCATCTTATGTATGTTATATATACATATATATATATGTCAATCTTGAGAATAGTACAGTTATTATGACAATTGAAAGGGATGCACATAGCAAGATGGCGACTGGAAAGCAGTAACTGGCATGAGCTCCCCACCAAGTCCCTCCAAAAACCTATAAAAAAAATGGCTCTGAACCAATTCTAGAACTGCAGAACCCACAAAGTGGCAGAGGGAAGCAGGGCTCCAGCCCAGGACAGCCTGGATGGTCTCGGGGTAAGGTCTGTCCCGCATGGAACTCCAAGCTCCCAGCTGAGGGGAGCGGCTCGGTGTGGCACGGCAGACCACGGACCGACGAGACCAGGAGTGGAGCGGAGAGTGCCCTAGCATGCTGAATTACTGAGCTGTGGCATGTAACAGACCTCACAACCCACAGACAGCAAAGACAGCAGAGAAGGTTAGTGGGAAAAGCTGCGGGACGAGACGGAGTTTGCGGTTCGCCTACCACCCATGGGGCAAC
>CM053626.1:320542280-320559326 GCA_028646595.1 Phalanger gymnotis | reverse complement strand
AAAAAAAAAAAGAAAGAGATGCACATAGACTGTGGATTGTCGATGCCTGTATAAAATAAGTGATATAAGGATAAAAACATAATTTAGAGATGTAAAGGGAGGGTTCTGGGAGAAGAGGTAAGCAGGTAGTAGAAAAGAGTAAATTAAATCAAATGAAGAGGAACAAAAACATTATAGCAGAAGGAAAGAAGGGAGGGAAACAGCAGTGTTTGAGCTTTACTCTCATTGGATTTGATTCAAGAAAGGAATAGCATACTCTGTATGGAACTCTAATTTGTCCTACAGGCAGTAGGAGGGGAAAGCAGAAATAAAACGGAGGGTTGATCAGAAGGGAGGGAAGAAGTAGCAAGTGGAAAACGGGAAGATAAGGGAGGGGAATCAAGAGCTAGGGTAAACTGAGGAAGGCGTTGGTCAAAAGCAAAAATTTGTTGAGGAGTGGAAGGAAAAAGAGAGAAATAAAACATAAATGGGGGAAATAGGATGGAGAAAAAGACACAGATAGTAATAATAACTTTGAATGTGAATGGGATGAACTCTCCCATAAAACAGAAGCAGACAGCAGGATGGATTAAAAACCATAATCCTACAGGAAATTAAGTAGGTGAACAGAATTTTAGAAAAGATCTCTGGAGAAAACTGAATGGGGATAAAAAGTAATATTTTTTTTCTCAGTGGTACATGCTAAATACTAAATTGTACTATAAAGCAGCAGTCATCAAAACTACCTGGTACTGGGGGGGGGGGTGGATACAAGATGGCAGCTGGAAAGCAGGGACTAGCTTAAGCTCCCAGCCAAATCCCTCAAAAACCTATAAAAAATGGTTCTGAACCAATTGTAGAATGGCAGAATCCACAAAGTGTCGGAGGGAAGCAAGGCTCTAGCCAAGGACAGCCTTGATAGTCTCTAGGTATGGTTTCTCCCGCACAGAGCTGGGAGTGGAGGGGAGCAGAGCTGAGCAGAGCAGAACTCAGGGTAGGCAGCACAGACCAACCAGACCAGGAGCCGGGCGGAGTGTGCCCTAGCGCCCTGAATCAGTGAGCTGCAGCAGTTACCAGACTTCTCAACCCACAAACTCCAAGGACAACAGAGTAGGTTAGTGGGAGAAGCTACTGGGGCCTGGGATGGAGTTTGCTGTTCAGCCACCACCTTGGAGGCAGCGGGGGTGGGGCAGACGGGGATGATAGAAGGGAGGGCAGATGGGGATGAAGGTAATCAAAAACAAACACTTTCAAAAAGAGACGGGGTCAAGGGAGAAAATTCAATAAAGGGGAATAGGTTAAGAAGAAGCAAAATATAGTTTGTCTTTTACAACATGAGTATTTTGGAAGGGTTATACATAATGATATGCATGTGGCCCATGTTGAATTGCTTGACTTCTTAGGGAGGGTGGGTGGGAAGGGAAGAGGGGAGAGAATTTGGAACTCAAAGTCTTAAAAACAGATGTTCAAATAAAAAGTTTTTTCATGCAACTAGAAAATAAGATACACAGGCAATGGGGCATAGAAATTTATCTTGTCCTACAAGAAAGGAAGGGGAAAGGCGATGGGAGGGTACTGGGGTGACAGATGGGAATGCTGACTGGGGAACAGGGCAAACAGAATATACGCCATCTTGGAGTGGGGTGGTGGTAGAAATGGGGAGAAAATTTGTGATTCAAACTCCTGTGAAAATCAATGCTGAAAACTAAATATATTAAATTAAAAAAAAAAAAAGAGACAGGAGTAAAAAAAAAACCTACCTGGTACTGGCTAAGAAACACAGTTGTGGATCACGGGAATAGTATATGTACACAAGACATAGTAGTCAAAGACTATTGCAATCAACTCTTTGATAAACCCAAAGAATACAGCTTCTGGGCTAAGAATTCACTATTCTACAAAAACTGCATAGAAAATTGGAAAATGGTAGGGCAGAAACTGGGCATAGACCAATATCTTACACCATATACAAAATAAAGTCAAAATGGGTTCATAATACAGGAATAAATGCTGATACTATAAGCAATATGCAAGAGAAAGGAATAGTTTAACTATCAGATTTATGGAAAAGATAAGAATTCATGACACAACAAGAGATAGAGAGCATTACAGAAGGCAAAATAGATAATTTTGATTATGTTAAATTGAAATGCTTTTGTATAATAAAAGCCAATGCAACAAAGATTAAGAGTGAAGCAGAATCCCCTTTTTTCCCTTCCCCTCCACTCCTGTCCCTCTCCCTTCCCTTCTCTCCCCCTCCCTTTTCCCTTCTTCCTCATCCCATCCTTCCCTCCATCCTTTCTCCTACCTGCAATCCCCATCCTAGATGATGCAGTGATGGAGACAGTGGAGGAGGCCACGGATCCCACTGAGGCAGACATCATGGGGCTGTGCCAGGATATGTTCTCCAAAATGGCCACGTATCTGATTGGCGAGCAGACAGCTACCAGTGAAGACTATAAACTTCTGGAAAATATGAACAAAGTGACTAGCTCGAAGTATCTAGAAATGAAAGATATTGCAGTAAACATAAGTAGAAACCGAAAGGACTTAAACCAGAAACATGCAGCACTTCAGCCTTATCTGGATCAAATCACTCTAACTGAGGAGCAAGTAGCAGCTCTTGAGTGGGCAGCTTATGAGTTGGATGCATGTTCAAAGAAACTAGGGAAGAGGCAGCCAGCAGAGATTCTTGGATCAGGGAAATGATAGAGTCAAACCTGTGTCATTAGGAATGTCCATTTGGCAACTGGAAGAAGAGACAGAGACAAGGAGATGAATTTGTAATCTGATGCAGAAGTCTGAGTGATAAAGACAGGAGCTTGGGTGATAGCCGTAAGCAAAGTACAAGAAGTTAGGTGATGAAAGAATTCTTTAGCACAAACACTTTTAACTACAAGAATGTTTTATAAGAGCTGAAATAAGCAGGATGGAACTTAGTACTATGCTTCAATTCCTAAAAAGAAGCAGTGCTGCTGATCCAAGGAGAATCCCACCTCTAGTTGGATGTGTAACTCTGGCCACCCCAACCCCATGTTTTCCTAAACCCATAGCCCCAACCTCTTCTTATTGTGTGCTTCATTGTGTGCCCTGGACCAAGGCTCAGAAATCAGGATTAACCTAGTCTAGAGCAGACACAGGTGAGAGACTCTCGTCTCCCTGTCTCCTCCCTCCCTCTCCCCTAGGCCCTCCCACACCCACCCCTTTCACAACCTGTTTTTGAACTTAAATAATAAGTGCCAACATATGAAAAAAAAAGAGGGAAGCAGAAAATTGGGAGAAAACCTTTACAACTAGTGTCTCTGGTAAAGGCCTCATCTCTAAAACATGCAGGGAACTGAGCCATATATATAAGAATACAAGTAATTCCCCAGTTGAGAAAGGATCAAAGGATATGAACAGATTTCTTTCAGAGGAAGAAATTAGAAAGAAATTCCTCTTTCAGAGGAAGCAAAATGAGCTCTTAGCACTTAGTTGGCTTTTGTTTCCTTTGAGTAATTCAGTGCATTTCATTGAGCCTTATTAGCCCTAGGTACTAATTCCCAGGCCCAAACCCCTATTAGGTGAAGCTCCCAGGGTACCAAGGGGTGGTACTAACTCAAGAGCCAATCATAGCAGCCTAAGTTCTGGTCATTCAGATGAAGTTTGATGATGTCTCAAACCCTATAAGAAGAGAAGACAGAGCCATTTGTGCAGAGCTCTCCCTCTTGGTAGCGTTTGGAGACTCCTGGGCTGCTGTAGCTAAGAAACCTTCCAGCTTGTAAACCTGGATGTTGGGACTTTGTTAAACTTTGGTAACTATGTATTGAGATTTGAATCAGACAAGGTCTGTCTGTTGATGTTTGTACTTTGTATTTTTCTCTGAAGTTCACAGTGCTGGTCTTTCCCCCCGAACTAAGCAAATGATATTTGTATGCTGAATTAAAGTAAGCTTGTCAACCACTTAACCTTGCTTTCCTTAGTTAAGCAGAACAAAAGAACATGTGCTTTTGCAGTGTGCTGGTAGCATTCTTGTTGTTGGGCTTATGTTGGTCTTTCACCCTCACAACAGCTGCTACCCAGATTGTCGAAACATATGTAGAAGATATATCAGATTCCATGCTGTTGCGGGGGGTTGGGGGGGTGGGGAAGAAAATTTGGAACTCAAAATTTTGTGGAATTGAGTGTTGTAAATTAAAAATAAAAAAATCTGAATTATAAAAAAAGAAAAGGCCATTCTTTTGTGCACTAGAAATTATCTCAAATAAAAGAAGCAAGAAAAAAAGCTTTTGCAGTGTAGCGAGAAATGAGGGAAGTAAGAAGGAGTGAGTTAACCTTACTCTCATGCGAATTGGCTCTAAGAGGGAATAACATACACAGTCAATTGGGTATAGAAATCTATCTTACTTATCCTACAGAAAAGTGGGAAGGGGAAGGGATGAGAGAAGGGGTGTCATAAAAAGTAGGATAGATTGGGGGAGGGGATAGTCAGAAGCAAAACACTTGAGGAGGGACAAGGTAAAAGGAGAGAGAGAGTAGAATAAACATTGGTTGAAATGGATGGAGGCAAATAGAATTAGCAATAATAAGTGTGAAAAAAAAAGTTTTGAAGGAAGTTTCACTGAAAAAGCCACTTTTCTCAAATATATAGATAACTGAGTCAAACTCATAAAAATAATAGACATTCCCCAATTGATAAATGATCAAAAGATATGTACTCTAACTCACTAATCTTTGGAAAAAATGCAAATTGAAACAATTCTGAGGTGCTATTTAATACCTTTTAGATTGGCAAATAGAAAAGAAAAGGTACATGACAAATGTTGCAAGGGATGTTGGAGAAATAAGACTTCAATACACTGGTGGGGGAGTCGTGATCTGATTCAATCATTCTGTAGAGCAATTTGGAACAATGCCTAAAGGCCTATTAAACCAGGCATACTCTTTGATGTAACAATATGACTGCTAGGTCTGTATCCCAAATGAAATAAAAAAAAATAAACAAAAATGTAAAAGGACTTATGTGTACAAAAATATTTATAACAGCTCTATTCTTGGAGTAAAGGATTAGAAGTTAAGGGGATGTCCTTCAGTTGGAGAATGGCTGAACAAAGTGGGGTGTGTGATTATGATGGAATACTATTATATTATAAGAAATGATGAACAAGATGCTCTCATTAAAAAAAAAGATGGAAAGACTTAACATGGACTGATGCAAAGTGATATGTACTAGGTACAAAGTAAACACAATATTGTAAGATGGCCATCAGCAACACAATGATCCAAGATAACTACAAAGGACTCATGAAGGAAAATGTTATCCATATCCAGATAAAGAATTGATAAACTCCAAATACAGATAGAAGCATATTTTTTCACTTTATTCTTTCTCTTTTTTTTATTTTGATCTTTCTTCTTTCACAACTGTGACTAATATGGAAATGTTTTTACATGATTGTACATGTATAAACTATATCAAACTGCCTACCATTTTCAGAAGAGGGGAGGGGAGGTTGGGAGAAATAAAAATTTGAAGTACTAAATCTTGTAAAAATGAATGCTGAAAATTTTCTGGACAAGCAACTGGGGAAAATGTTATTAAACTTTAAAAAAATTATCGCAAAAAATGATGATCAGATGGAAGTTACTTAGCAATCCTCAGCAATACAATGATCCAAGACAACTCTGAAGTACTTGTGATGAGAAAGGCTATCTATCCCCAAAGAACTGATGGCATTTGAATACAGATTGAAACATAATTTTTTTTACTTCATTGTTCCCGATTTTGTTTTTTCCTATCTGTTTTCTTTTCAACATGACTATTATGAATATGCTTTATATGACTACACCTGTATAATCTATATGGAATTAATTGCATTCTTAATGGGGGGGGGAGGAAGGAGAGAATTTGGATCTTAAACAAGTGTAAAATTGTTTTCACACATAACAGGAGAAATGAAATACTAATTTTTTTAAATAATAAAACATTTCAGGGATTAAAAGAAGATGTGGCTATGAGAAGATCATTATTAATTTAGAAAGAGCAGTTTGAGCAGAGAGAAGGTTGAAAACTGAATTATAAAGTCTTAGAGAAAGAGTGAAAGAAGGGAAGGCGAAGCTCCTGTTGTAGACAGGCTTTCCGACAGTTTAGCTGCAAAGGACAAAAGCGATATGGGGTGATAGTTAATGGGGCATAAGGATCGTGAGAGTTATTCGAGGATGGAAGCTATATGGCATGCTTTTGGGCAGTAAGAGAGAACAAGGAACAAAAGATTGAAAATATGGGAGATGATGGGGACAATCTTCTTGAAGAGAAAGGATGGGATGGGGTCACTTGAACAAGTAGAGGGGTCAGCCTTGGTAAGGAGTAAGGCCACTTCATCATGTGAGACAGGGGTAAGTGCATAGTTGCTTCATCTGTAAAATGGGAATACCAATAGCATCTGCCTCACAGATTATTGTGAGGAAGAAATAAGAAAATATATGTTAAGCACTTTGTAAACCTTGAAGCATTATATAAATAACAGCTATTGATAAATGCTTGTGGATTGATTAATAACAGATGAATTAATGAAGTCAAAGGAGTCACAGGATAACAAAATATGTTGGAAGGCACCTCAGTGGCATCTAGTTAGCCATATCTGAAACTTAATCTGGTCTTTCATAGGAAGCTTTCCCCAATCCTTCTTAATTCCAGAGATTTCCCTGTGTTAATGACTTCCTATTTATCATATTTAGAGCTTGTTTTATATGTATTTTTTTCTGGGTTTTGTCCCATATTAGATGTGTGCATATGTATGTATGTATGTATGTATGTATGTATGTATATATGTATGTGTGTATGTATGTGTGTGTGTGTATATTTGCATATAGAGCCTTCCGAGTTGTGGGATGGAATCAGCAGAAATGCAGGGGGGCTGAGGAACAGAGACTTTATCATCCTATTCACTATTTCCAGTATCTTTGTCACTTACAGGGAAGCAGAGTAAAGTAATGACAAAATGTGCAGTGAGAGGATCTGGCCTTGAATCCCACCCATTGGAATTACTACCTGTGTAACATTGACTGTTTCACGCCCTGGACTGGGCGTCTGTGGTAATTAAAAAAAGTTTGAGAAACAGTTTCTGGGCAATTTCATCATTTTATTAATATGGTCAGCACAATTCTTAAGTAAAAGATGGTCATTTGGCCACCTCAGACCAAAGGCAATCACGGCAGCAGACTCACAGTTTATGGACCCTTTGAAGACCAAGGATTCAATGAGGGGCTAAGAGTGACATCCTGTCACCACTGGACAGAGGGACTGTCTGTATACCCTGACCACACCCATCCTTGGGCCAACTTTTCAAAGAATTTATGACCCACATAAGCCTGAGCAGAACACAATGGCTACCTTCTTTGGGTGGAATTTGAACAAGAAAGTTAGTCCAATCTCATTATCAGCAATGTCTTTCAAGAGCCTGAAGTTTTGAAAATCTGGACTTTATAAGAAGGAGGTAACCCTGGATCTCCCTAAATCATTGGTTATTAGTAATCATTTCTCTCCAAGGACATAAATTCAGATCTTGCCTAAGACACTTACTAGGTATGTGGCCCTCAGCAAGTCTTTGTACCTCTCTCAGCCTCAATTTCTCTATCTGAAAAATGGGAATAATAATCACATTAATTTTTCATGGTTGTTGTAAACAGCCAATGAGATAACACACACACACACACACACACACACACAGAGAGAGAGAGAGAGAGAGAGAGAGAGAGAGAGACAGAGAGAATTCCTTGTAAACCTTAAATCTTTATATAACATTAGGATAATGTTGACTGATGATGGTCCTAATCCATTTACTTATTGGTAAAAGGAGAACATTGGCCTAAATGGTCTCTGAGATCCCTCCAGCTCCACATCTGTGACCCTATTATCTTATCATCTCTAAGACTTATTCCAGATAAAACATTCTATAATTAATAAAGAAATTTTGGGTCATTGATTGGCCTTTTGTCCAAAAGGCTATCTCCCTACCCTTTACATCTTTTTAACAAGATATATAAGGATGAAGATGCAGTCTTTCATTCATATTTAGACAACATAGATTTTGAGTGGAAGGGGATCTCAGAGGTCATCTAGCGCAGGTGTGTCAACCAGCAGGCTTAGAAAGTCACGTGCTGGTATTATCTACGTTGTATGATATCTTTAGTTTGTTAAACATTTATGAATTACATTTTAATCTGGCCCTCATCATACTTAGGAATGATGAGCTGTGATGCTTTAGGCAGGAGTCTTGTGTTTGACTCCTCTGATGGTCCACTGTTCTTTTTCCAGATGAGAAAATAGAGGTCCAGGGAAACAGAAGTGGAAGAGCAAACATTCAGGCACAGGATCTCTGACTCCAAATCCACCTTTCTATTCACTGTTCCATGAAGGCCATTGGAAGGGAAAACACAAAGACATCCATTCACCCCTAGTTCCTGTTCCCAACCTTGCAAACTGAGGAAGGTTTGAAAAGCAGTTCCAAGCACTTAGAAATACAGAGAAGGTGATTTGTACCTTATTTGTGTCCTGGAACCTTTGGTCAGTCTTTTTAAGCCTATGGATCCTGTATCATAATAACATACTTTCATCCATCCATCCACCCATCCATTAATCCATCCATCAATCCATCCATCCATTGTTTGTTTGTTTGTTTATTTACTAATTTATTTTAGTTTTCAATATCCACCTTTATAAGATTTTGAGTTCTAAAATTTTCCCCTTCCTTCTTACCCTAGACCCAAGATTGCATTCAATCTGATAGAAGATATCTATGTATAATCATATTGAACATATTTCCACATTAGTCATGTTGTGAAAGAAGAATCAGAGTGAAAGGGAAAAACCAGAAGAAAGGGAAAAAAAGAGAAAATAGTCTGCTTCAATCTGCATTCAGACTCCATGTTCTTTCTCTGTGTGTAGATAGCATTTTGTGTCAAGAGTCTTTTGGAACTGTCTTAGATCCTTGTGTTGCTGAGAATAGCTAAGTCTATCAAGGTGGGTCATCACACAGTGTTACTGTTATTGTGCACAATGTTCTTCTTGTTCTGCTCACTTAGTTCAATACCAGTCCAAGAAAGTCTTCCAAAGGTTTTTTTTTTTTCCTGAAATCTGCTAATTCATCACTTCTTATGGAACAACAGTATTCCATCATATTCGTGTACCACAATTTGTTTAGCCATTCCCCAACTGATGGGCACCCTGCCCCATTTCCAATTCTTTGGCATAACAAAAAGAGCTACTGTAAATATTTTTCTATATGTGGGCCCTTTTCCCTCTTTTATGATCTCTTTGGGATACAGACCTAGTTGTGGTACTGCTGGATCAAAGGGTCAGAATAACATTTTAAGGCAGAAAATAACACACATAGAATTATAAAGGAAATTCCAATTATATTGAATTTTATTCCAATCATTCAAATGTATTCCAATAATTCCCATTTATTCAAATCATATGGGAATATTATTCCAGTTACTCCATTGTCTTCTAGTGACATTTAAATTTCATTTCAATTTATTCCAATTATATTGGAATTTTATTTAACCTATTTCAATTATATTGAGATTTCATTCAAATTGTTCAATTTATTCCAATTGTATTAGAATTTTTTTCCAATTACATTGATATTTTATTTAATTTACTCCAATTATATTGGAATTTTCTTTCAATTCTATTGCAATTTTATACTAGTTATTCCAATAAATTTTCCATCATTTTCTCCCATTCAAGTTCATAGATCCACTGAAATCTATCCACATACCCCTCAGGGGTCCCTGGACCCCAGGTTTAGGGTCCCTCTGTTAGTTCTCAAGCCCATTAGAAGGCAGTTTGTAACAGGGAGAAGAGTGCTACTTGAAGCCAACTGAGTCTGGTTCCAGGGAAGTCTCTGAAACTTACACAGAGCTGTGGAACCTTGTCAGTTTCCTGGCCTACTTGGACCTCAGCTTGCTGCTCCCCTAAACAAGGGGATGATGAGCCGAGTCACTTCCTGCCTCACAGATCTGGTCATGTGAGTTGGGCCCCACTGTGTGGGTATGTTTGTGGGCGGAGCCTTTCCAGTCTACTCTGGCCAAGTTGTCTCTCTGGTTCCCAGCAGACAAGCCCAGTGTTCTTCTGCACAGAAGATTGTACTGACAGGATGTGTTTACTCTCAGGAGGCAGGCCCTGGCAGAGGGAAGAGGGCAAAGCCCAGAGAGCAGGCTGGCACTCTCTGGAGCTCTCTGCCCTATAAAGCCAGCCCAGTCAGTAGCTCCAAGGGGACAAACACAGCTTGACCTTTGTCCCTCAACTGAACCCTGCTACTAATGGCCCCATAGCTGCTTCTGTTGCTGCAGAAAGAGGAATAAGAGGGAGGAGGAGCTTGGCTTGTCCAGTCTTGGTTGCTAGAGTTGGAGAAAGATGCAGCTCTCTCTGGAAGCTGTGCTCCCTTCTCTTTGGGAAAGAGCCCCCCTGGAGACCCTCCTTCTCCTCTCTGCCTTCCTCCTAATCCTGGCACAGTATCTGCAGAGAGGGAGGCGGCATCTCAACTATCCCCCTGGCCCTCCTGGGCTGCCCATATTGGGCAACTTCTTCCAAATGGGCTTTAAAAATTCAAAAATGACCATTCAAAAGGTAAGGAGTGAGATGGGAGGGTGAGAATCCACTGTCTGTCAGGAACTGGTGCTCTAGGGAATGTGTTAGATTGGGCAGCCTTAAGCCTGGATATCTGTCCCTGCTCTGGGCCTACCTGGGAAACACTCTCTTGCAATGGAAAGAAAGTCTAGTTTGGGGCTTAGAGGGCCTGGGCTCACATACCCCTTCTGACTTGTGGGACCTGGAAAGTCATATGCTAATCCTTTGTGGGATGTGTCATTGCTGACATTTTATGTGGTCAGGATTGGATGGCCACTGAGGGCCCTTCTGGCTCAATTTCTGTGATTCTGAACCAATGAGATAATAATTGTAAAGTGTTTCACACAGGGATTGGCACACATTGAGAATTATACAAATGTCAGCTATCATTATTATTATTATCATTATTATCTCTAAAGTGATAGGCAAGATCCTTGAGAGACTGTCTTTTGTTTTTTTGGATCCCCAGTGCTCAGCACCTGGCACATGGTAAGCACTTAATAAATATTAATTATTAGACTGACTGGAAGAAATTACATAGGCAGCCTCTGAGGTCCTTTCTAACTCTAGAATCAGAGGTACTTAACTGGGGCCATTGAATTTTGGTTAAAAACATTTTTCATCACTGCATTGTAATGTATTTGGTTTTCTTTACAAATCTGTATATTTCATTTTATGTGTTTAAAAACTTTCTTCTAAGAAGGGAGCTATAAGATTCACCAGACCAAAAACGGGACACTGTCAACGCCACACATGCACACACACATGAGGGGGGGAGAGAGAGAGAGAAAGAGAGAGAGAGAGAGAGAGAAGGTTAAGGCCACGACTCTGATCCTAAGACTTTAGACGAGCCATGTCAGGTCTCTGAAATTCACTTATTTTATTGCTTAATATTCTGGCTGTTAATATTATGCTGCCAATGTCCCGGTAGGGATGCTTTCAATTAATTTCACCAAACACTAACAGTGATTTTTTAAGTTGACATGTTTACAACTGTTGGCTCATATTAGAAGTCTACTCCATGCCTATGTAAGGACTGTTTCGACTTTTTGTGTCCTATGGTCCTCTGACAGTCAATTTGGTGAAATCAAGGGACTCTCCCTCAGAATTATGATTTTAAATGCATAAAGTAGGATTATAAAGAAACTGATTATAATGAAATGCAATTATCAAAATTTAAAGAAAAGAAAAAAAACAACTTGTCAAGAACCAGATCTTTTTTCAGAGCAAGCGTAGTTGTGAAATTGGTTTTTGTATTTAATGTGAGACTTTACATTTATCTCTTTTTTAATTTCACATTATTGCCTTCACCCCAACCATAGGACGTAAGTTTTTTTTTTTGTTGTTGTTGGCTCCATCACCCAGCTACCTTTCCCAACATAGTGTTGACTGCAAATCAGATAAGCATGGCATCTATGCCTTTATTGGAGTCACTAATAAAATGTTAGACAGCCTAGGGTTAAGAACAGATCCAGGAGTAACCCACTGGAGACCTCCTACCTCGGACATTCAAAAGTGCTTTGGGAAGAGTCATACAGCTGCCATGGGACAGAGGTGGGACCTGAATGCAGGTCTTTATGATGCTGATGCTGGGTCTCTGTGCACTCTCCCATGCTGCCTCCCAGCTAAGATTGATATAGACCTTGAGCATTTGCAGAGAAGTTTGCATGCATTATTCCATTGGATCCTCAGAACACCCTATTGACATAGTTATTCCATATCCAGAAACTAAATCTTGGAAAAAAGGTTCAGTGACTGGTTCCTGAGAGGGGCCAAAGGTAGTCATCTGAACCCAGTTATAAGCTTTCATAATATCGCACCCATCACCTCACTTTTTTTCTTTTTGAAGTCTAATGTGCCTGGCTCCAGAAAATAGTCATCATATGATATCAACAAGAGGTCCTTCATGTCTGAGGTCTTTGAAACAGAAGACCAGCATTCTTGGGCACTGTCAAGCGGTAATGGCTTCAGATAAGGGTGTGGTGACAGATTCTCAGGGTGCCTGTTACCTGAGGACAAGTCTTCCTAAGTTCAGAAAAGTTCGTGACTATGTTGGCCACAGAGTTGATTGATTTTCCTCTATTCTCTCTCAAAGACCATCTGCTGACCTTTGAAATGGCTGTGATGGGTGTCAGTGGGAGAAAGACCCAATCAATCAATCAATCAATCAATCAATCAATCAATTAACAAGCACTTCACAAGTATCTGTTAGGTGCCAGGTTACATGCCATGTGCTAGTTATTGAGAAAACAAAAATAAAACTTACCTAGCCCTCTGGATGCTTATATTCTTCCCACTTCAATGAAGTTATAATGGTTAAAATGTTAACCTCTAAGTCTTTCCCAGGAATTAAACTCTGAATTGTTCTTTGTCATATATTCTTACCCCAACATGCTGCCTTGAATATAACAGTCACTTCAGAGCCTGGAATACACTGCCCCTTCCCCTGAAGCTTTTGGAATATCAAGTTGCCATCAAAGAACAGCTTCAGGGGGTCAACTCCTACAGTGAGGCTGTCCAAAATATCACCTGTGGGCCACATGTGGCCCGCAGTGCTATTTTATGCAGCCTGCCTGCGTATACTAAAAGCAAAGAAATTGACATAAATGCATTAGTGAACTAAGCTCTCACTAAAATGGCAAATCAAAATATATTGTCTATTGTTTCAATAAAATCTTTTAAAAGTATCGTGACTTTTTGTAGCACTTGCTAAACTTAACTAAGGAAAGACTACAAATTAACTATTATATTAGCGTACTGTATTTTTTTATTCTGTGTGCGGCCCACGAATAATTGTTTTATTTTAATGTGGCCCTAAAATAACCTAAGGTTGGAAAGCCCTGTCCTACAGGAAACCATCCTGATCCCTCCCAGGTGTTAGTCTTCCCTGAAATAACTTAGAATTTTTTTGCATGTATTCTATATTTACTTATATATGCATAGATCATTTCCTTCCAATGTCAATTCCTCAAGGGAAGTAACTATTGGATATTTACAACTCTCTGCTTAGCTCCTAGCATGGGATTTGGGATGTAGTTGGATGATTAAGTGTTTTTTGGGCTGAGCTGAACGAAATTCAACAGAATTGGATCAGACTGAATTGAGTGGGCTCCATTGGAACTGATGTTTCACAATGCTAAAATGTTATCTTATAACAGTATAAGGAAAATAGACTGAAAGCCAACAGAAGTCTGAAACTCAAACTAATTCTTTTTCAGCTTGCCAGGAAATATGGAAATATTTTCTGCACCCATGTGGGCAGTTATACCTTAATTATGGTAACTGGATTGCCATTGATAAAGGAGGTCCTCATCAACCAAGGCCATGTGTTTATTGATCGTCCCCCCTTTCCTATCCACTTCAATACCTTTAAATCACTTGGTGAGTTTTTTGAATTATGATAAATAATTTTCATCTCCATCTTTGACTCTTGTCCTTCATCATTCTGAGGGATCCCAAACCATTATGAGTCTTGTGGCTAGGAGAAACATGATAGAAACAATAGGCCTTTGAAGTTTCCTTCCTTCATGTCTGAGAATGGGGGGAGAGGAATAGTATTGAGGAGGAACGCAATGAGGATGGTGAAGGGGTTCAAATTCATCTCATAGAAGTGTCAGTTGAAGGAGCTTGGAGTGTTTAACTTAAGAACAAAAAGACTCAGTTGGGGATTGAAAAGAGGCATGATGACTGTTTGAGTGTTTGAACACTTGTTAATAGAAAAGTTTATAATTTGTTCTTCTTCACCCCAGAACCAGTAGTAAAGGGTAAGAGTTGCAGAGGGGTACAATTTGACTTCATGATAGCAAAATTGCCTAACAATCAGAGCTGTCTAAAAGATGAAATGGTTTTCCTTCAGAGATGGTAGTCCCCCTGCATTGGAGATCTTCAAGAAAAGCTGTTCAGTATATTTTATTGGTGTTATTTGCTGTGTGCAAGTAAGATTGATTGACCTCTGAGATGCATTCCAATTCTGAAGGGTTTATGATTCTTCATTTAGGCCCTTTGACCCTTATGATTGTGCAAGTGCCAGGAGAGACACCTGAAACTGGAGGAATTCACAGTATAGTAAAAAAAGATGACTGCAGATGAAACTTTAAATCTACCATGCAAAACTTAATATATATCAATATTTATGTATATATGCATGTACATACACATATACATAGGTACATATATATATAATTATTTGACACATACTTCTATTTATCCTTTCTTTCTCTCAATGCAGGTAATGTTTTTCTTCATATGTCCTTGATAGTTAATTTGGGTATTTATAATAGACAAAATAACTTATTCACTCAATCTTGTTGCTGTTATATTACACAATGTTCTCTGCTCTGGGTTTCTGTTGATTTCACTTCGATATTTCATACAAGTCTTTCCATTTTTTCCTTAAGGTTATTGAGCTAATCATTTATTATATAACAGTAATATTCCACCATAATTATATGCCACAACTTGTTCAGCCAATTGATGGACATTCCTATTATCTCTCTTTCTTTGATACCACGAAGAGACCTGCTATAAAGATGTTAAAATGTATAGGTTCTTTTCCCTCTTCCTTAATCATCTTATGAAGTAGACCTAGTAGTGATATTGTAGGGTCAAAGGCTTTAGTTAGTTTAGTAACACTGTGGATATAATTCCAGTTGGCTCCCCTGAATGGTTGAAGCAGTTCACGATTCCACCAACAATGAATTAGTGTCCCAATTGTTCCAAATCCCCTCAAAGACCTGTGACCTTCTCTTAGAATCATTTCAGACAATGTGGTAGGTGCAAAACATATCAAAATATTTTTAATCAATATTTCTCTAATGAATAATGATTTAGAGCATTTTATATGACTATAAATTGCTTTGATTTCTACATTGGGAAACAGATTGTTCACATTTTTGGACCACTTATCAGTTGGGGAATGACTCATAATCTTTTATATTTGATAAAGTCCTTTCTATGTTTTAGATATCAGAGCTTTATCTGATAAACTATCTATTAATTTCCCACAATTTTCTGCTTTCATTATAATCTTGGTTACATATGTTTTACTTGTACTAATTTTTCAAAATTAATGTTATCGAAATTATCCATTTTCACTGACCTTTGCTCTCTATATTTTGTTTATGTATAAATTGGTCACCTATCCATACATCTTATAAGTAATATGTTCCATGTTCTTGTAATTTTCTTGTAAAATCTCTGTTTACATCTAGGTCATGTACCCATTTTGACATTATATTGGAAAATGGCGTGAGATGTTGATCCATGTTCAATTTCTGCCATACTGCTTTCCAGTTTTCCCAAGAATTTTTAGCAAATAATGAATTCTTATTCCCAAAACTTTAGGCTTTTCACTTGTCAAATATAAACTTGGTATCTTTATTTACTACTATAAATTGTATGTCTCCTCTATTCCATTGGCCTACTTTTCTATTGCTTAGCCAATACTGATAGTGTGAATAATTACCAGCTCTTAATATAATTTAAGGTCTAGTACTGCTAAAATTCCTTCCTTTACATGTTTTGCATCATTTCCTTTCATATTCTTGATTTCAGTTTATTCAAATGAATTTTGTTATTTCTTTCTAATTCAGTAATTTTTATGGTAATTTAATTGGGGTGGTGTTTAATATATAAAATATTTTGGGTAAAATTTTCACTTTTATTATGTTGGCCTAGCTTACTGATGCACAATTAATATATCTTCAGGTATTTAAATCTGATTTTACTTCCCTAAATGTTATTTCTTTATTATTTTGTTTATATAATTCCCGATTATTTATAGCAAATATACTCCCACATATTTTGTACTGTCTAGAGTTATTTTTTTTTGTTTTTTAAATCATTGTTTATTTATTTAATATTGTTAGTTTTTAGCATTAATTTTCACAAGAGTTTGAATTGCAAATTTTCTCCCCATTTCTACTCTCACCCACACTGATTGCCCCATTCCCCAGTCAGCCCTCCCTTCTGTCACTCCACTCCTGCCCATTCCCTTTTCCCTTACTTTCTTGTAGGGCAAGATAGATTTCTATGCCCCATTGCCTGTATATCTTATTTTGAGTTGCATTCAAAAACTTATTTTCTGAACATCTTTTAAAACTTTGAGTTCCAAATTCTCTCCCCTTTTACCTTCCCACCCACCATCCCTAAGCAGGCAAGCAATTCAACATAGGCCACATGTGTATCATTGTGCAAAGCTTTCTCACAATACTCATGTTGTGAAAGACTAACTATATTTTGCTCCTTCCTATCCTATCTCAACTTTATCCAATTTTCTCCCTTTACCCTGTCCCTTTTCAAAAGTGTTTGATTTTATCTCCTCCCCCATCTGCCCTCCTTTCCATTGTCCTCTCTTTTTTATCTCCTTCCATTACTGTGGGGTAAGATACCAAATTGAGTGTGTATGGTATTCCCTCTTCAGTTAAAATTCAATGAGAACAAGATTCCCTCAT
>CM053626.1:320493681-320541780 GCA_028646595.1 Phalanger gymnotis | reverse complement strand
GGGACAGACCTTCCCCCGAGACCATCCAGGCTGTCCTGGGCTGGAGCCCTGCTTCCCTCTGCCACTTTGTGGGTTCTGCAGTTCTAGAATTGGTTCAGAGCCATTTTTTCATAGGTTTTTGGAGGGACTTGGTGGGGAGCTCACGCCAGTTCCTGCTTTCCAGTCGCCATCTTGGCTCCGCCCCCCCTCCAATTAGTTTTTGATCTATGTTTCCTTGGTCCTTTATTAAATATAATTTTATTGCATTATAATCTGAAATGATACTTTTAATATTTCTGTTTTTCTGCTTTTGGACATAAATTTTTATGTACTAGTGTGTGGGTAATTTTTGTAAAGGTATCATACCAAGAAAAAGTTGTATATCTTTCTATATATATTTTCATTCAATTCTCTCCAGATATCTATTATATTTAGTTTATCTAAAATTCTATTGTCTCCTTTAACTTCATTCTTATTTATTTATTGGTTAGATTTACCTAGTTATTAGGGAAGATTAAAGACCCCAACTATTATAGTACTACTATCTCTACTTGTGATTTAACTTATCTTTTTTAAAAATTAGCTTCTATAGTTTTTGGTACATAGAGAATACAGGTTCCATATTGATATTATTTTATTGTATATGGTACCTTTTAGCCATAACTTTGTCTGAGATCATTATTGCTACTCCTGTCTTTTTTTTTTTGCATCAGCTGAAACATAATGAATTTAACTGTGCGTGCATCTCTCATTTTTAAATGTGTTTCTTGTAAACAACATATTGCAGGATTCTGATTTGAATCTGTTCTGCTTTATCTTTCCATTTAATGAGGAAATTCATCCTATTCACATCTGAAGTTATAATTACTTTCTGTGAATTTTTCTTATTTCTATTTTCTTTCTCAAATTTTTTTAAACTCTGTCACTGTTATGTTCTTTCCTTGTATTCTTATTCCTTATATTATCCATTTTCTAAAAGTTCCTCCTTTATCTATTTACCCAACCATTCTTATCTTAATCTATGTATCCTTCTAAAAGTCTCTCTTTTACCATATCCCCCATGTTTCTCACTTCTCTAGAAGTTCATAAGACTTTTAAACCTCTTCAGATAAGTTTCCATCACTAGCCCTCCATAACCACCTGCTTCCTCTGTCTTAGTTCTTCCTTTCATGCCCCATTTTATGAGATACTTTACTGTTTTACCATTTTCCTAATTATAGTTTTTAGAATCACCTCATCATATACAATTAGGCCCCAACATTTCTTTCAAACTACCTTAGTAATGATAACAGTTTTAAGAAGACTTACTTATATTAAAAAACAAAAAATTACTAATATTGATAAGATTTTCTAGTGTCATAAGTAAACAGTTTGACTTTATTCAAGTCATTATAATTATTCTTCAATGATTTCCATGCATTTCTTCTGGATCTTTTATATTGGATTTTCCATTTAGATCTGGTCTTTTTATTACACATACCTAAAAGTCTTTCAGTTCATCAAATGTCCATTTTTTTAGTTCAGGATTACTCTCACCTTTGCTGGATAAATGATTCTTCGATGTAACTGCACTTCCTTTATTGTATGAAATATAATTTTACAACACCATGGTCTTTTAGTCTAGAAGCCGCAAGACCTTGTGAAATCCTGACAGTTTTTTCTACAGCATTTTTTTTCTTCTTGTTTTCAATATTTTCTCTTAAAGTGGAAATTTTGAAATTATGCTATGACATCCCTTTAAGGTTTCTTCTCAGGATCCCTTCCAGGTGGTGATGAGTGGACCTTTTTTGTTTCTACTTTACCTTCTTGTTTTAGAACTTCAGAGAAATTTTCCTTAATAAATACTTCTAATATCGTATTCAGTTTATTATTTTGATCATAAAATCTATGGAGACCCTCATTTCTTATATAATCTTTCAATTTGTTCTCCAGATAAATTGTTTTTTTCTAATGAGATGTTGCAAAATTGATTCTGTTTTTTTCTAGTTTTATTATTTCTTGGTGTCTTATAATGCCATTAGATTCTACTTGCCCAAATGTAGCTTTCAATGATTGATTTCCTTCTTTAAGATTTTATAACTTTTTTTTCCAGTTGATTAACTTTATTTTCCTTATTATCTTGGATTTCTTTTATTTTTTAGTACATCAAAGAATTGGAGGGATCAGGCATTGGGACTTTACTGGAAAAGGCTGGGGGGGGAGTTAATTGGAGCAGAGATGAAGGAGTTAGCATGGACTAGAGATATCTATTCTTCTATGTATGTATAGATCCCGATGACTTCTGGGCCTTGCCATCTGCCTCTGCTTTGTCTTTAGGACTTCCATGTATTTTCATATACCTTGCAGTTGAACTTTAAGGGTTATTTCCCCTATTAGTGTGTAAGTTCCTTATGAGCAGAAACTATCCTTTCTACTTCTATACCCAGCACAGTGTTTGGAAAATAGTAGGTGTTTTGGATTTTTTTAGTGTTTGTTCAATTGAATTCCATTTTCAGTAGAGGGAATAACCACACCAGTAAGATGATAGATCTTGTGAAATACTGATATGAGTTGTTGTTATTATTATTATTATTATTATTAAGGCTTAATCATGTCTAATGGCCAAATGTGGAGACAGCAAAGAAGATTTGCCTTAATGAGCCTAAGGAACTTTGGTTTGGGAAAGAAGACCCTGGAGGATCGGATCCGGGAGGAGGCCAGATATCTCAATGAGGCTATTGAGGAAGAAAAAGGTGAGCACTGGTCAGGCAGAGATATTTGTTTTTTAAATTTATTTTTGACATGTTTACTTTATTTTCCTCCTCCCCCTACCCTAAAGAAGACTATAATTCATTGTGGACATATGCATACACACACACACACGCATATATATATATATATATATATATATATATATATATATATATATATATAATATATATATATGTATGTATATATATGTATATATACATACATATATATGAAACACAAACATATATGTACATATATACACACATATACATGGATACATAAAACATACCTATATATACATATATGCACTCATACACCACGTATATATGAAAGCATACTATGCTCCCTTCTACCTGTCATCCATTTCTCTCAGGGTGGATAGCATTTTCCTTCATAGGTCCAGGTCTTTCTTCATTTTTTGAATCAATGACCTCATCAGTTCCTACATCATGGCAATATTCCAACCCAATTACATCCTATCTGAGAGCTTATCTATAAAAGTTTTCCCCCCAGTTTTCTGCATTCCTTCTATTCTTGGATATTCTTTTATTTATACAAGAAAATTTTAATGTAAAATAATCAAAATTGTCCTTTTTACAGTTCGACTATGATCTCCCCTATAATATAGTTTAGTATCTGATACTTCTGAATCTACTTCTTTTACATCAGTTTCTTCTTTTCCTCGTTTCCTTAAGTTTCTGATCTTTTGCTCTTCCAAATGAACGCTGCTATTAATTTTTCCCAGAAACTAAAATAATTTTTAGTAATTTAATTATGAATAAATTGAATAAATTGATTAAATAGATTAATAGAATAAATAGATTAGGTAAAAGTGCCTTTTAAAAATCATTTTGGCTATACCTACTCATGAACAATAAATATTACTTCACTTATTTAAATTTGAATTTATTTGTATAAAACATGTTTTGTGTTTTTAGCAGGCATAGACTCAAGTATTTTATACTGTCTAGGCATTTTAAATAGTCTAAAACTCTACTGAATAATATTGCTGAAACGTAGTGTAGTTTCTCTATTTTTCACTTTTGATTAAATATACTTTAACTTTGCCTAAGACTATAATTACTATCCTTGCTTTTTAAAACCACTTAATTTTACTCCAGCCCTTTGTCTTATCATTTTGTGCATCTCTCATTTTTACAATGTTTCCTAAAAGCAACATATTGTTGAATTCGATTTTTTAGTCTGCTATCCTTTTCTGTTTTATAGGTAAATTCATTACCGTTCTAAGCTACAATTAACTTGCGGATTTTCTTCCTTCCTATTTTCCCCTCACTATCCTTCTCACTCTATTTACCCAATCTCTCCTCACTGCACTGCTTTGCTTCTACCTACTACCTAGTCCTCTTATGCCTTAACCTCCTCATCTCTCCAAAAGTCCTTCCCTTATCCTCTCCCCTCCATTCTATGCCCTTGCCCTCTTAATTTTTCTGAATTTAAAAGACATTTATACCCTTATACATACACACATACATGTGTAAGGTTCCAGCACTATCCACCCCCCCCCACTACTAGCTTCTGTATAAGTTTTTTTTTTCCTGTTATTCCTCAATTACTTCATGTTATCTCTCCCTACACATTTTTTTTAAATTATCCCATTATACTAAGCTCAACAAAAACTTTTCTTTCAAACTATGCAAATATGAATGACAAATTGATAAAAGATAAAATTCACATATTTTCACATATAAGAACTAAACAATTTGACCCTATGGAATCCCTTAAATTTCATCTTTAATTTTTACTTAATCTTCATCCTGGGTGTTATATTTCAAATTTTCCCTTAAGTTCTGGGTGTTTTTTTTTTTTCACAGAAACCTGAAAGTCATTTAGTTCTTAAATGCCCATTTTGTTTTTATCCAGGATTATACTTAATTTTGCTGGTAAGTTACCGTTGGTCAGAAGCCCAGGTCTTTTGCTCTATGGAATATAGTATTCCAAAACCTAAACCAAAACAACATGCAAACAACTATGTACAAATGTGATGTAAAGATGAGAAATTGGAAGTAATTAACAGTGGTAAGGCACTAGAACTAGGTTCACCCAACTAGTAAGTTTCCGATGTAGGATTTGAATAAATATCTGAGGTAGTCTGGGTCTTCCTGGCCCCAGGTCCAGTACCTTATGCACTACCTTACACTTCCTCTCTTCCTATTCACATTCTTATATCTTTTCTTTTCATTCCAGTATCTCCAGTTGTAATTTCACCTCTACTACTCACATATATGCAAATAACCCACAGGTATAGGTATGTGCACATACCTATAAGGACACACGTGCTCATATGTGCATATGCCCATTACACATATGGGAACACCTTTGCACCTGATATATGAGATATAAAATCATAAATAGAGGCTAGAATGGCCCTCAAAGGTCATCTAGTCCAACACTCTCATTTTACTAATGAATAAATAGAGGCAAAGACAGATAAAATAATTTGCCCAAAGCCACAGAGGTAAGCTATGCTAAAACAAAATTTGCCAATTAAATCTTAAGTCTTAACTGAAACATTAAAAATTGGGTATGTTCTTTTCTTTTTTTCTCCTCACATCTATTTAAAAAGTAGCTGCTTATAAACAATAATGATAAAGCAGATGTGTGCTAGTGGGTATGAAGGGGTGAGGAAAAATGTTTAAGAGAGAAAGGTAAAAAGCTCTATTGGGTTCCTTTAAAGAACATGAGTGAAATGAAGAGTACCCTGTCCCCTTTCTCTTCCACTCAACAGGACAGCCCTTTGACCCCCACTTTCAGATCAACAATGCTGTTTCCAATATCATCTGCTCCATAACTTTTGGGCATCGCTTTGATTACTACGATTCTCAGT
Source organism: Phalanger gymnotis (assembly GCA_028646595.1). Lineage (NCBI taxonomy): Eukaryota > Metazoa > Chordata > Mammalia > Diprotodontia > Phalangeridae > Phalanger > Phalanger gymnotis. Next base: position 320,536,226 of record CM053626.1, on the reverse strand, counting down.
TCCGGGAGCTGCTGAAGAGTTTGGATAATTCCATGGCTCTCTCAAGCAAATGGGAGTGTCAGGTAATAGACCATCCCTGCCTGGGCACAGCTGACATCCTCAGTTGGGCCATACACTTCCTCCACAGGAAAAGCAATACCCTTCACTGTGAAAGGTTGGCATGCTCTGAGTCAGCTTGTGTAAAAGAGACTGAAAAGGGAAGAAGAAAGAAATAAGATTTTTATAAACAGTGACATGAAAGAACATGCTTGGGGGACTCAATGCTTTTCCAGAACACTGTGATCCCCAAATAATAGGAAATACATTTCCATAGTTTTGATTTTTTTCTAAGATCTTTACCAACATTGTTAATTTAAAAAAAAAACACATTTATTAACCATCTACTGCATGCCAAGTGATCTGTTAGGAGATGTGGATATAATGACAAAAATGAAACAGCTTCTGACCTTGGGTGGTTTACATTCTGTGGGAGGAGACAGCAAGCCCTCAAATGAGTATATATGCAAATGAATAAGTACAATGTGGGGAAAATGGATAGTGGCAGCATTAGAATCCAGGCAAACCAGGAAAGCCTTCATGGAGAAGTTGTATTATGTGTAGAGTTTGAGGGAAACCAATAATTTTATCCTCACTTCTTCAGGAGGGAGCGAGGGAGAGAGAGAGAGAGAGAGAGAGAGAGAGAGAGAGAGAGAGAGAGAGATGGAGAGAGAAATAGAGAGGTGGAGAGAGAGAAAGACAGACAGAGACAGACAGACAGACAGACAGAGACAGTGAGAAGAGAGAGGAGAGAGGAGAGGAGAAGAGAGAGTGAAGGCATAAAGGACAGAAAGAGAGGAAGGGATGGAGGCTCAGAGATAGAGACAAGAGACCTAGATAGCTAGAGAAAGAGAACAAGAGAGACAGATATAGAAGAGAGACATGACCAGATAGACATGGAAAATTTAAGTGCTTACATTTATGCTTTATAAACAGCTTTACATTTATTAGCTCCCACCTCAGTGCCTTTGCACTGGCTATCCTTCATGCCTGGAATGCTCTCATTCCTCACATCCACCTCTTGACTTCCTTCAAGAATCAGCTCAAATTTCACCTTCTACTACAAGATGTTTTTCACTCTCCCAGCTTCCAGTGACTCCCCCTCAGAGATTATCTTTCTACCACTCTGCCTAAATCTTCTATATGCCTAATTATTTCCATAGTGTTTCTCCTATTACAATGTGAGCTACTTAAGGATAGGGACTTGCAGTTTTTCCACGTCTCTTGTATGACCATCCCTTAGCACAGAGGCTGGCATGTAGTAAGTGTTTAATAGATGCTTGTTGATTGACTGATCTCTTTAGATCTCTCATAATGACCCTTTGAATCATTACTATCCCCATTTTATGAATTAGGAAACCGAGGCTGAGAGAGGTTAATGACTTGCCTCACAGCTAAAAAGCGTCTAAAGAAGAATTCTAACTAAGGCATTCCTGACTCTTACTTCAGCACTCCATGTGCTCTTCCTCCTAGTTGGTCAGTGAGTGAGCCTCAGCAAAAGAATCAGTGGCTAGTGATTTCACTTAACTCCTCAGGAGTCTGTCTACGGAAGAAAATTGGGGAAAGAGTGAACCATATTAGGTCTCATTTCAATAAGAGCAGTGAAATAGAAATTCAAGGGAAGAGCATTCTGTGGAGCTAACAAGGAAGTATGGGCCCACGTGCTACCAAGTGCCCTAAAAAGAATATTTCCCCTCCTTCCTTGAAGGTCATGAGACTGCCCAAATTGGTGACATGTTGAAAGAATTATTTAGGTGCCTCAGCACGTGGACAAGGGGCTGATGTATGAGACAAGAGGTAGTTGTAGATCATCTTGGGTGTTAGGAGAGCAACGGTATTGGAAAGGGGGAAAAAACTGTGGGTACAGTTGTTAGAAACAGAATTAAGGCAAATTCCATGATGCAAAACAACATCAAGAACCTTGGCCTGACTTAGGATAAGGAAGATGAAGAGGTAGAACAGCCTAACAGGAAATGACACTCACCCCTCCTCCCCCTGCTCCCTTTTATATTATGTAGCTTTTCAATGTGTTTCCTTGGATAATGAAATTCCTGCCAGGAGCTCACCAGAAGTTATTTAGAGAATGGAAGAAGCTAGAGTCTTTTGTAGAACATGAAATCAAACAACATAAGGAAAACCTGAATCCAGAAGAGACCCTGGACTACATTGATGCTTACCTGAAAGAGCTGTCCAAGGTAATGAAAACAACACAGAAAGTGGGCATTCTATGTTTTTAAAACCAAAAATAAGGGGGATAAGTGTGTTAAATTGTCCCAAACTTTACTTCTCCCTCAAAATGTAAATATCTTCACTCAATGAACATGCTGGGAGGTAAAGAGTAATGGAACTTGCTAGTGGAGATATTACAATTTTGATTTAGACATGCAAGGGACCAGAGGGCTCATTGAGGTTAACACCCTGACTTTGTCAGGGGCAAACAGAGGCATAGAGAAGTTAATTGATTTGCTCCAGTCACACAGCTATTAGGAATCTGAGGCTGGATTTAAATCCAGTTCTTTCTTTCTCCAAGTCCAGTGTTCTTTTCATTAGAACTTACTCTGATTGGAGTTAAGTCTTTGCCCTAATATTTCATCCCTAAGAATTCATCTTTCTACAACTCAATTTTCTCACCTATTACTTTAGGATATTCTATATACCCCTTATACTATCCAGAATTATGTGTATATGTTTTGTAAATATCAAAACACTATAAAAATAAATTAAATTAGAAATCTCATAATCAAAATATAACCACCATTGGGAATTTGTGCAACAGTCAAATATGTGGGCAGCATTGCAGCCTTTGTCACTCCTAAGTACTGTAGCTTCAAATTTTTAAAAATATAGAATTTTGAAATATTGAACAAAATAAACAAAAATTCATTAGGATATAGACAATGGAAGTCAATATGTAGCCCTAGAGGGGCTGAGCCAAGATGGTGCTGTGAAAGGAACAACTATCAGAGCTCTCTCACAAATTCTGTCAGACAAATCTAAAAAAGTGAATCTGAGCACATTTGAGACAGTTAGAAGACACTAGTAGATTGAAAGGGGTAGGAGCTCCAGGCACGTGGAATGGCACCAGACCAAACAAATTGGGAACAGCAGAGGAATCCAGGCAGTGTGTGGGCCTGGGAGAGCCCTGGGCAAGCAAAACCCCAGAGCAGGAACAGGCCCAGGGCGGAAGCATCAGCTATGGCCATGATCGAGCCCCAGGCCTCTCAGCCCAGGACAGGAGTGTGTCAGAGCAAAGCACAGAGCCTGTGGCCACAGGATCAGCTAGCCCAGGGGCTTCCAACCCAAAGTCTAAAGGTTTGAAACTTGCCTTCCTGAACTTCCCGGGAGACATGATGTGCAGGTAAAACAGCTTTTTTCCTTCCTTTGAATAAACCCAGAGAATGATACTTCAGGAGAAACAGAGGAGTCTGAAGGACAGCTTCAGTAGCAAGACAAATGGGGGTGAGGGCCCTTCCTGTGGTGGTGGAAGTAGACTAGTGCAGGAAGAGAGGTGTCTCAGTAGCCCTCACCTCAGCAGAACAACAAGAGTAACTGAGCCCCAGGGCATGGAGCTAACAAACATCAATGCCAGGAACCCATACAGGACTCTGCACAGCCAGGGAAAGTGGCAGACACCAGCACAGACAAGAGCTGAGAACACCCATTCTGTAGAACAGTCCTGGGGAAGAAGGGACCCCAGCAGCCAGACCACCCCTCTCCCACACCTCACAAAACCAGAGGCCATAGAGCATAAAGCCAGTGAGCAGACCCACAGATTTCAACACAAGAAACTTGAGACAGAGCTTCCTAAGCCTCAGAAACACAGATAAACTTTAGAAGCCAGGAGGAAAAAAAATCACCACGAGAAAACACGCTAAGAAGCCAAAGATGATTCATTCGTGTTATGGAGACAAGGAAGATCAAAATACCAATTCAGAAGTGGACAGCATGGACACTAAGTCCCCATACAAAAGCTCAAAAAGGAAAGTGAACTGGTCTCCAGACCAAAACCCATTCCTGGAAGAGCTCAAGGAGATATTTGAAAACCAAATTAGGGATGTAAAAGAAGAAAATGGAAAAAAAAATGTAAAAAAAAAACCTATGAGAAAAACAAATCTTTAAAAGGTAAAATCGGTGAAATGGTTAAGGCAAATAAGAATATAAATGGAGAAAATGTGTCACTGAAAAGTAAAATCAACCAAATGGAAAAGAAGATAGAGAAGACAAAGGAAGAAAGCAAAATATTAAAAATTAGAATTGGGCAAGTAGAAGCTAATGATGCTATGAGGCATCAAGAATCAGTCAAACAAAACCTAAAGAATAAAAAAAAAATTGAAGAAAGCATGAAATATCTGATTGGAAAAACAACTAACCTAGAAAATAGATCCAGGACAGACAACCTAGGAATTATTGGTCTACCTGAAAGCTATGAAGAAATAAGAGCCTGGACAGTATCTTCCATGAAATCCTTAAGGAAAATTGCCTGGAGGTCCTAGAACCAGAGGGTAAAATTATCATTAAAAGAATTCATCAATCACCCACTGAAAAAGATCCCAAATTGAAAACTCCAAGAAATATTATAGCCAAATTCCAGAACTACCAGGTCAAGGAGAAAAAACTGCAAGCAACTGGAAAAAAACAATTCAAATATCATGGACCTACAGTCAGGATCACACAGGATTTTTCAGTTTCTATATTAAATGACAGGAGAAATTGGAATATATTCAAAAAGGCAAAGGATCTTGGACTACAACAAAGGATCAACAACCCAGAAAAACTGAACATAAATTTCCAGTCAAGGAGATGGACATTCAATGAAATAAAGGAATTTGATCTCCAAATACAAAACTCAAGAGAGACATAAAAAGGAAAATGGGGAAAAAAAAACTCAAGTTAATAAGGCTAATTAGTTACATCCTGATACAGGACTATTTTGTTTTATATATGTTATGTATGTCAATCTTGAGAATAGTATACTTGTTATGCCAATTGAAAGGGATATTCATTCATTGTGGGCATCAGTATAAAATAACTGATATAATGATAAAAAAATATAATTAAGAGATGTAAAGGGATGGTTCTTTTAAGAGGTAAGGAGGTAGTAGAAAAGGGTAAATTACATCATGTAAAGAAGCACCAAAAGACATGATAGTAGAGGGAAACAAGGGCAGGAAAAGAAGACTATTTGAGCTTTACTCTCATCAGATGTGGCTCAAGAAGGGAATACCATACCCTGATGAGTATAGAATTCTAACTTGTCCCACAGGCATTAGGAGGGGAAAGGGGAAGAAAAAGGAGAGGTATAGTCAGAAGGAAGGGAAGAAGTAGCAGGTGGAAAATGGTAAAATAACGGAGGGGAATCAAAAGGGAGGGTAAACTCAGGAAGTCAGCAGTCAAAAGCAAAAGTCTGTTGAGGAGTGGAAGGGAAAAGGGAGATATAAAAGCATAAACAGGGGGAAATAGGATGGAGAAAAAGTTACAGATAGCAATCATAACTGGGAATGTTGATGGGATGAACTCTCCCATAAAACGGAAGTGGATAGAAGAATGGATTAAAAACCATAGTCCTACAATATGCTGTTTGCAAGAAACACACATGGTAGACGAAAAAGCTGGAGTAAAATATATTTTCCATTAGCTAAAGTAAACAAAGAGGGGTAGAAATCCTAATCTCAGACAAAGCAAAGATAAATCTAATTAAAAGAGGTAAGGGAGGACACTAAATCCTGCTAAAAGGCACCATGAACAATGAAGCAATAACATTATTTAACATATATGTACCAAATGGTATAGCATGCAGATTCTTAGAGGAGAAGTTAAGGAAGTTACATGAAGAAATAGACAGCAAAACCACACAAAAGGGGAACTTAAAACTCACCCTCTCTGAACTTGATAAATCCTTTTTTTAAAAAAAAGAAATTTTCTTCTTATTTAATTTGTTTATTTAATATTTTAGTTTTCAGCACTGATTTTCAAAGAATTTGAATTACAAAATTTCTCCCCATTTCTACCCTGCCACCCACTCCAAGATGGCATATATTCTGATAATAAGCCCACATAAATCCTCAGCATTCCTATACATTACTAACAAAGCCCAACAGCAAAAGATAGAAAGAGAGATTCTATTCAAAGTTACTGTAGACACCATAAAATATTTGGGAGTTTATCTGCCAAGACAAACCCAGGGCCTATATAAACACAATTATGAAACACTCTCCACAAGAACAAATTCAGATCTAAATAAATGGAAAAATATCAGTTGCTCATGGTTAGGCCATGCTAGATCTTGTGTTATTCTGTTTCCACAATACTCAAATTGTTTCTTTCTGGCTGCTTGCAGTATTTTTTCCTTGATCTGGGAACTCTGGAATTTGGCAATCATGTTCCTAGGAGTTTTCTTTTTTGCGATCTTTTTCAGGAGGTGATCAGTAGATTCTTTAATTTCTATTTTACCCTCTGACTCTAGAACATCAGGGCAATTCTCCTTGATAATTTCTTGAAAGATGATATCTGGGCTCTTGTTTTGATTATGGATTTCAGGTAGTCCAATAAATTTAAAATTATCTCTCCTGGATCTATCTTCCAGGTCAATTGTTTTTCCAATGAGATATTTCACATTGTCTTCCATTTTTTCCATTCCTTTGGTTCTGTTTTACGATATCTTGATTTTTCATGAAGTCATTACTTTCTACTTGCTCCAATCTAATTTTTAAGGTAGTATTTTCTTCAGTGGTCTTTTGGACCTCCTTTTCCATTTGGCTAATTCTGCCTTTCATTCTTCTCCTCATTGGCTTTTTGGAGCTCTTTTGCCATTTGAGTTAGTCTATTTTTTAAGGTGTTATTTTCTTCAGTATTTTGGGAGGTTTCCTTTACAAGTCATTGAGTTGTTTTTCATGGTTTTCTTGCATCAGTCTCAATTATCTTCCCAATTTTCCCTCTACTTCTCTAACTCGCTTTTCCAAATCCTTTTTGAGCTCTTCCATGGCCTGAGACCATATTGTTCTTGGAGGCTTTCGATGTAGGTTATTTAACTTTGTTGACTTCAAATGGATGTATATTTTGGTCTCCTCTGTCACCAAAGAAAGATTATAAATTCTGAGTCTGAATCTGAGTCCATTTTCACGGCCTGGCCATGTTCCCAGCAATCTACTTGACCCTTGAGTTTTTCATCGGGGTATGACTGCTTGTAGAGTGGAGAATATTTTGTTCAAACTTGAGGGGCTGTGCTTTTGTTTTCAGAGTTATTTCTCCACCACACCAGCTTTCTTCCTACCCCAAGAACTGCCAACCTAGATCTCACCTCAGATCTAGGCAGGCTCTGCACTGCAGCTGTGATCTGCCACTTAATTCCTCCCACCAAGCGGGCCTGGGGCCAGAATCAACTGCAGCTGTACTTCTGTAGCCGCACACCCTTCGCTGCCCCTGGGGCTGTGGCTGAACCGTGAACTCCTTTTCACTCTGTCCCTGCAGTTTTTCCCATAATCTTCTCTGTAGTCTTTGGTGTTTGTGGGCTGAGAAATCTTGTAACTGCCACAGCTCACTGATTCAGAGTGCTAGGGCCTTTCCACATGGCTACCAGTCTGGTTGGTCCATGTGCGGTGGAATCTGTGTTCTGCTCCACTCTACTCCTAGCTTAGTGCAATAGACTTTACCCAGTGTACATCTAGGCATTCCTGGGCTGGAGCCTTGCTTCCCTCTCCTATTTCATGGGTTCTGCAGTTCTAAAATTTGTTCAGAGACAGTTTTAATAGGTCTTCAGACAGTTCTTAGGGAGAGCTTTAGGCAAGTCCCTGCTTTCCAGCCTCCATCCTGGCTCCACCACCTGAACTTGATGAAGCTAACCTCAAAAAAAGAAAGGAAGAAGTTAAGGAGGTCAACAGAATTTTAGAAAAGGAAGATATGATAGACCTCTTGAAAAAACTAAATTGGGATAAAAAGGAATATACTTGTTTTCTCAGCGGTACATGGCACATACTCAAAAATTGACCATGTACTAGGGCATAAAAACCTCACAATCCCATGCAGAAAAGCAGAAGTAGTCAAAGCATCCTTTTCAGATCATGATGCAATAAAAATGATTTGTAATAAAGAACCATGGAAAAACAAGTTAAAAATTAATTGGAAACTAAATAATCTCATCCTAAAGAATGAGTAGGCCAAAGAACAAATCATTGAACAATTAGTAACTTCATTCAAGAGAATGACAATAATGAGACAACATACCCAAACTTATGGGATGCAGCAAAAGTAGTTCTTAGGGGAAGTTTTATACTTCTAAATGCTTACATGAATAAAATAGAGAAAAGGATATGAATCAATTGGGGATGCAACTGAAAAAGCTAGAAAAAGAAAATATTGAAAATCCCCAATTAAACACCAAATTAGAAATACTGAAAATGAAAGGAGAGCTTAAAAAAATGAAATCAAGAAAAATATTAAATTAATAAATAAAACCAAGAGCTGGTTTTATGAAAAAAAATATAAAATTGATAAAATTTGAGCAATTTGTTGATAAAAAGAAGAAAAATCAAATTACCAGTATCAAAAATGAAAAGGGTGAATTTAACTCCAATGGAGAGGAAATTAAAATAATAATTAGGAATTATTTTCCACAATTGTATGTCCATAAATTTGACAACCTTACGGATGAATATCTACAAAAAATATAAATTACCCAGATGAATAGTGTAATATATATATATATATTATATATATCACACATAATATATAATATACAGAATACATAGTATATATGCATATTATATACATATATACTATGTATAATATATTTATTATATATATATATACATATATATGTATATATAACATGATAATAGTAAAATTCCTTAATAACCCCATCTCAGTAAAAGAAGTTGAGCAAGCCATCCATGAACTCCCTAGGAATAAATCTCCAGGGCCAGATGGCTTTACATGTGAATTCTATCAAACATTTAAAGAACAATTAATTCCTATATTTTATGGACTATTTGGGAAAATAGGTGGATTCCTAGCAAATTCTTTTTATGACACAAATGTAGTACTAATACCTAAACCAGGAAGAGTCAAAACAGAGAAAGAAAACTATAGGCCAATTTCCCTAACGAATATTGATGTAAAAATTTTAAATAAAATATTAGCAAAAAGATTGCAGCAAATTATCATGAGAATAATACAGCATGACCAGGTAGGATTTATTCCAGGAATGCAAGGCTGGTTCAATATCAGGAAAACTCTCAGCATAATCGATCATATCAACAACAAAACTAGCAGAATGATCATATGATCATCTCAATAGATGCAGAAAAAACCCTTTGACGAAATACTACACTCATTTCTACTAAAAACACTAGAAAGCATAGGAATAAATGCAGCCTTCCTTAAAATTATAAATAGCATCTACCTGAAACTATCAACAAGCATTATTTGTAATGGGAATAAGCCAGATGCATTCCCAATAAGATCAGGGATGAAACTAGGATGTCCATTACAACCCCTATTATTCAATTTGGTACTAGAAATGTTAGCTGTAACAACATTAGAAGAAAAATATTTTGAATGAATTAGAATAGTCAAAGAAGAAAATAAATTATCACTTTTTGCAGATGAGATGATGATTTACTTAAAGAATCCTAGAGAATCAAGTAAAAAACTACTTGAAACAACATCAGCAAAGTTGCAGGATATAAAATAAACCCACATAAATCCTTGGAATTCCGATAAATTACTAACAAAATCCAACTGCAAGAGATAGAAAGTGAAATTCCATTTAAAGTTACTGTAGACACTATTAAATATTTATGGAGTCTATCTGCCAAGACAAACCCAGGGGCTATGTGAACATAATTACAAAACACTTTTCATACAAATAAAGTCAGATCTAAATAAACGGGAAAATATCAGTTGCTCATGATTAGGCAGAACTAATATACTAAAAATGACAATTTTACCTAAATTAATTTACTTATTCAGCACCATACCCATTGAACTGGATAAAATAATAAGAAAATTCATCCAGAGGACCTGGAGGTCTATAATATCTAGGGAATTAATGAAAAGACATGCTAGATCATTTTTAATAAAACCAACAGCAATCATATAATTTTCTCAAAAAGTGCAAAAAAAGCTTTTGACAAAATACAACACCCATTCCTGTTAAAAAAAATTAAAAAGCATAGGAATAAATGGAGCCTGCCTTAAATTGATTAATAATACCTATCCAAAGCCATCAACAAGAAGTATCTATAATGGGGATAGACATACACACACACACACACACACACACACACACACACACACGCACACAAAGGAAAATGCTCTAAATCACTATTGCTTAGAGAAATACAAATTAAAACAACTCTAAGTTGACACCTTATCAGATGGCACCTATCAGAATAACTAATATGAAAGAAAAGGCAAATGATGAATGCTGTGGAGTCTGGGGGAAAATTGGGTTACTAATGCACTGTTGGTGGATTTGTGAACTCATTCATCCATTATGGAGAACAATTTGGAACTATGTCCAAAGGAGATCAATCTTGGCATACCTTTTGATCCAGCAATACCACTAGAAGGTCTATATTCAAAAGAGTTATTAAATAAAGTTAAAATGATGGACACCTACAAAAATATTTATAGTAGCTCTTTTTTGTGATGGCAAAGAATTTGAAACTAAGGGGAAACCCCTCAGTCAGAAAATGACTAAACAAGATTTGGTGCATTAATGCAATGGGATTACTATCATGCCATAAGAAATGATGAGGAGGTGGATTTCAGAGAAGCCTGGAAAGTTTTATATGCACTGATGCAAAGTGAAGTGAGTAAAAGCATGAGAACCTTGTACACAATATCAGCAATGCTGTGTGATGATCAACTATGATTGACTTAGCTCTTCTCAGCAAGACAGTGACCCAAGACAAGTCCAAAAGACTCACGATGGAAAATACTATTCACAACCAGAGAAAGTATTGATGAAATATTAATGCATATCAAAGAATATTATTTTCACCTTATTTTTCATGATTTTCTTTCTTTTGTTCTATTTCTTCTTTCATTAGATGACTGCTATGGAAATATGTTTAATGTGAATGCAAATATATGACATATATAAAATTTCTTACCATCTTAGTGAGGGGGAAGGTGTGGTAGGAAGGGAGTAAATTTGAAACTCAAAATTTTATGTTGAAAAGTTAAAATTGTTTACATGTATTTGGAAAAATATTTTAAAGGGAAAAAAAGAAATAGGAACTCTCATTCTTAGGAAGAGTAATTGTATTTTGGGGGTTAAGGGAAGCCCAACATCTACCACCTTGACCTTTCCAAGGCTCCAGTGCAGGTTCAGCTTCTCATCTAGAGATAGTATTAATTGTTTTTTGGATTAACCAACTGATTTTTATTTTTATTTTAAATTTAAGGATAACACCCATTCTAGTTTTAGTGAAGAAAATTTGGTCTTCTGCACTCTGGACCTCTTCTTTGCTGGAACAGAGACAACATCAACTACTCTGAGGTGGGCACTGCTGTATATGGCCCTTTATCCAGAAATACAAGGTACAGTGATGATGCCATACTATGCACCCCTGTAGAATTCTTCCCAGAAGAGTTCCCATTTATAGAGAGCTTGAAAGTTTGTCAGGCTCCTTACACATATCATTTTCTTCCAATGCTCACTGGAATAGAGCAATGACTATCATTTTTCAGGGCCCTGTGGACCTCTTCTTAATATAAAAATAAATCTGTTAGCTCCCTGTATGATGATAGTTGCTGGCTAGGGCAATAGAAAATATAGAATCTGGAGTCAGGAAGTTGTTCAAATCCTGCCTTAGGTACTTACTAACCATGTGACTGAGAGAATCACATAATTTCTCTCAGCCTCATTATCCTCATCTGTAAAAAAGTGGGTTGCTGCGTTTGTCCCTCCTCTTAGAAGAGGACCCTGACATCAGGGAAATGATGATATGACTTGCAGTTGACTTTGATTTGAGTGAGGGAGGCTGTGCAAGGTCACCAGCCTCATTTTCTCTTCCAGCACCATCTGGATCCAGTGACAAGATATGTGTCAGGACAACTGGAGATGACCCAAGATACGAGAGGCCCTGGTACTTTTAGGCTCAGGTCTTTTCATGTACTCACTTAGAGTCAGTTAATGCCCATTCAGTGAATAGGCCTCTTTAAGAAGTGAGTCAAGAGATGGCCCCTTTAATTAGAAAAAAAAAAGATAAAAAAATGAAGCTGGGAGGGGAAGACCCTCAGAGTTGCTGTTCCAAAGAGAAACAGTTACTATTGATATTCACTCTAAGGGAGGAGGGCCCAAAACACAGCCATTAAGTGGAGCTTGGGCAAGGAACTATTGTGGTCCAACATATGACCTTCAGAGAAAACTGGGATAAAGATTTTTAGAAAGAAAGAGAAAGAAAGAAAGAAAGAAAGAAAGAAAGAAAGAAAGAAAGAAAGAAAGAAAGAAAGAAAGAAAGAAAGAAAGAAAGAAAGAAAGAAGGAAGGAAGGAAGGAAAGGAGGGAGGGAGGGAGGAAGGAAGGAAGGGAGAGAAATCTAGCCAGTAAACCCTAAGTTAAGGGGTCAGCTTCTGGCCATCAAAAAGGGTAGTGATAGCTCTTATCTCAGTGTGTTACCACAGAGTATGCTTCAGATATTATTTTGTTATCATTAATTATTGTTTTACTACACTGTAACTATTTTATTGAAAATGTATGTGATAACAAAAAGAAACATTTTCAAATGCATTTGTATCCTATTAAATATGATAAATCTCCAGATTTTAAAATACAAACATTTAAGTGAAAGATACATTGTTAATTCATTCTACAGAAGGTCCAAAAGTCTTTAGATTTAGAATTATATTGTATCTTAGAAACCATGAGGTTCAATCCCCTCATTTTACACATGTGGAATCAAGGCTGAGAGAAATAAAGTGATTCCTCAGGGTCACACAGGTAGGGAGTTTCTAAGGTGTAATTTAAATGCAGGTAATCTTGACTCCTTCAAGAAATCTTGAGGCCATTCTCTATTGGTTCCCTCTTTTCCTTTTCTCATTTCACATATAAAAGGTCAATGTCTCCCACTATATATGGGGCCATCACCAGTCTTACTGATCTATATCTTGCCAGTGGATCTACATGGCTCTAGAGGAAAGAGTGAGGCTGGTGACTTTGCCCAACCCTCCCTCTCTTAAATCCAACTCACTTGCAAGCCATGGCATCATCTTCCTGATGTCATTGTACTCTTCGAAAATGAAGGTCAAATAACAACATCAAACATCACCCAGAAGACTTCTGCTCCTACTGTCTCCTTCACCCTTATCTCATATGATGAGGTTACCCTTCATCTTGCCAAAGTCAACTCCTCTAGATACCCAAAAAAAGTCCCATCACATCTCCAGTGCTGGAGATTTTTTCCTAGGGAGTGTGTTGATGGCTTGCTCAAATTCGTTTTTCAGAGATGGGGTTATTTAGGTATTTTATTTCCATTTCTGTTTACATGGGCAACATATATTTTTGTAAATATTCATCCATATCGCTAAGGTTGTCAAATTTATGGGCATACAATTGGGCGAAATAACTCCTAATTATTGTTTTAATTTCCTCTTCATTGGAGGTGAATTTACCCTTTTCATTTTTGATATTGGTAATTTGATTTTCTTCTTTCTTTTTTTAATCAAATTGACCAAAGATTTATCAATTTTACTGGTTTTTTCATAAAACCAGCTCTTGGTTTTATTTATTAATTCGAAAGTTTTCTTGATTTCAATTTTTTTAATCTTTCCTTTAATTTTTGGTATTTTTAATTTGGTATTTAATTCCCCTCCTACTGCCTGTAGGACAAGTTAGATTTCTATACTTATTCCCTTCTTGAACAAAATCCAATGAGAGTAAAGCTCAAATACTGCACTTCTCCCTACCTTCTTTCCCTCTACTATAAAATGTTTTGGTGCCTCATCACGTGATGTAATTTACCCTTTTCTACTACCTCCTTACCTCTTCTCCCAGAACATCCTTTTATATCTCTTAATTATATTTTTATCATTATATCAGTTATTTTATAGTGATACCCACAGTCTATGACTATCCCTTTCAATTGTCATAAATATATTATTCTCAATATTGACATATATATATATATATATAACATATATAAAACAAATTAATCCTATAGAGGGATGTAACTAATTAGCCTTATTGATTAACTAGGGTTTGCCCCCATTTAGCTTTTTACTTCTCTCTTGAGTTTTGTATTTGGAGATCAAATTTTTCATTGAGCTCTGGTCTTTTCATCAGGAAGGTCTGGAATTCTCTTATTTCATTGAATATCCATCTCCTTGCCTGGAAAATTATGCTCAGTTTTGCTGGGTAGTTGATCCTCGGTTGTAGTCCAAGCTCCTTTGCCTTTTGGAATATTATATTCCAATTTTTTCTGTCATTTAATGTAGAAACTGAAATATCCTGTGTGATCTTGACTATAGCTCTGTGATATTTGAATTGTTTCTTTCTAGCTGCTTGCAGTATTTTCTCCTTGACCTGGTAGTTCTGGAATTTGGCTATAATATTTCTTTGAGTTTTCAATTTGGGATCTTTTTCAGGGGGAGATGTATGGATTCTTTCGATGACAATTTTACCCTCTGTTTCTAGGACATCTAGGCAATTTTCCTTAAGGATTTCATGGAAGTTACCGTCCAGGCTCTTATTTTCATCTTAGCTTTCAGGTAGACCAATAATTCTTAGATTGTCTCTCTTGGATATATTTTCCACATCAGTTGTTTTTCCAATCAGATGTTTCATGTTTTCTTGTATTTTTTTTTTATTCTTTAGATTTTGTTTGACTGATCCTTGATGTCTCATAGTGACACTAGCTTCTATTTGCCCAATTCTAATTTTTAATGTTTTGGTTTTTTTTTTCCTTTATCTTCTCTATATCCTTTTTGAGCCTGGGGCTGGATCATATCTGTAGCCAGTACTTCTGCCCTAGGCCTGTTCCTGCTCTGGCATTTTGCTTGCCCAGTGCTCTCCCAGACCCATGGGCTGGCTGGATTCCTCTGCTGTTCCCAGTTGATTTGGTCTCGTGCTGTTCCACATGCCCAGTGCTCCTACCCCTCTCAGTCTACTAGTTGCTTCTAACTCTCTCAAATCTAATCAGATTCACTTTTTTAGATGCGTCTAGCAGAATTTGTGAGAAAGGTAGATCCTTCCTCTCGCAGAGCCATCTTGGCTCCTCCCTCCAGTGGTTTTCTCCTTAACACAAACTCCCTCAATCTGTCCTCCCTTCTATCAGCTCCCCCTTCCCTTTCCAAGTCTCCACCTTTCTAGGCTACAAGTGTTAGCACATTTGGTGAAGTGTCTAGCCAAACTTTCATCCAGCCACAGATGTGGCTGTCCTTCTAATACATGAACAGAGAAAACCAGATGGGAGAGGAAAGGAAGTTGAATTCAAATCTATCTAGATGTATGGCTCTGAAAAAGTCACATAACTTCTGGCTACCTCAGTTTCATCGATAAAATGTGGATAATAATACCCCTGACCTACTGGCATTGTTATGAGGATCAAATGAGATAATATTTATAAAATGTTTTGCAAACTTGAATCATTCTGTAAGTGTGAGCTATCTATTATCTAGGTCTCCAAAAACTCTCTTTCTTTCCAGGAAAAATACAAGCAGAGATTGACAGGGTGATTGGCCAATCCAGGCAACCCACCATGGCTGATAAGGAGATTATGCCCTACACTAATGCAGCTGTTCATGAAGTTCAGAGAATGGGTGATATTATTCCTTTCAATGTGGCCAGGGTGGCCACGGTTGACACCAAAGTGGCAGAATACCATGTGCCAAAGGTAAATCGCTTTTCCTCCTATGAACCTGAAAGGGTTCTATGGCTTCCCTTCCCTGGAGACTGGGGGTAGGGGGGGGGGTGGAAGAAGGTGAAACAAAAACCATGGATGGTAGAGAAAAAGGTCTTGGTCTGGGGTGCATGAAGGTAGTCTTTAAAAAAATATTTCAATTATTTATTTCCATATAATTCTACATATTTTTCAATAACTATGTATATTTTTTATACTTTAAAAAGAATTATTCTGAGAAAGGGAGCATAAGCTTCATCATATGACTGTCAAAGGGATCTATGATTAAAAAAAAAAAACAAAGAAACATTGGAGTAGAATCTTAAAATCATTGATTCTCACAGTTGGATGAGGAAAAAAAAAACGGATTTGGAGACAGAGGAAATGGGTTTAAAGCCTAGTTTTAATCCTAGGTTTAAATTGCTTATGTCCACTTAGTTTCCCTATGTGTGACATCCCTATGAATGACACAACTCTGGGCCTCAGTTTATTCATTTGAAAATTAAGAAGGTTTGACTAGATGATCCTGGCAACTGTTCTGGACTCTATACTCATATGAGCATAGTATGTCTAGCATAGACTTTCCCCCAATTCTTCTGGCCACAACCACTCATATTTACTCAGACATCAATGACTTCTCAGTCAGAGTGGGTAAGTAGACTCAGAATTCTGAAGGATTTATTTGCATATCCCACACCCCAGGTTTCTCCTGGAACCTAGCCAGGCAGCTCAATGAATAATCTTTCCTGAAGCTCAAGTTTTAATACAGAAGGCAACTTTTAAAGAAGTTTCTTTAGGTCTTGGACATTCAATGGAAATCATAGTTAACAAATCATTTTAACAGCTCCTAGTTCCATAGAGTTTCATTATGTCCTAAAGAATTTCCTTCATAGCAACCTCACAGTTCCATGCAATCAAAAATTCTTAAACACATACTATATGCCAGGCTAAATGCTGCTGAGCCTTAACATTTATGTTTTCTGACCCAAGTTTCATTTCTTCTTCATCTACTGAGTTGATAATTACGTGTAAGACACTGTGAGGAATACAGAGTACAATGATGAGCAGAGAAACACCTGCCACTTATGTATACATTAAGGTTTACAAAGTATTCGTAAATATCTCACTTGTTCCTCATAACAATGCTTGGGGAAGGTGCTGTTATCACTCCCATTTTAAAGATAAGAAAACTGAGGCAAGAAGAGGGGAATTGACTTGCCCAGGGTCACACAGATAATTAATATCAGTTATGTGTGCTAGATGAGTCAGGAGGAGGGAGAACTCATGATAGGATGAAGGGATCACAGAAGAGGACATGAGCAAGCTAGGTTTTGAAGGATGGATGAAAGGGATTTAAAGAATCCTGAGAGATAAGAAGGAAGAGAACATTTTAGGGAAATAGAATGTGTTGGGCTTAAGGGTTAAGAAATACTTAGTTTAAATATAGAAGCAGAGACAAATTGGAATAGTGGGGAGGGTATTGAACTCGGAGTTTGGAAGACCAGGGTTCAAATGCTGAGCTGTGAGATACTGGGCAAGTTGCTTAACCCCTTTGTGATGTAAAATGGTGGAGATGGCCTCTAGTTCTCTCCCAGGTCTAACACCATGATTTTATCTTTTCAAGGAGGCAGAGATTACTCCCAAGATGTTATCTGAAGGCCCTGTTTGTTCTGGGATCTTCAGGCCCAGAGACTGGGCCTTGTCTGCTCATTCTCACAAACAGGATACAAGAAGGCCTGGGCACATCTACTTCACTGTCCCTTTTCTGCCCTGATTTTGGCTTAACCTTCTGAGTTCCTCTAACAAGGACATTGCTCTTTGTCAACCAGATTGTCTAAACACACCCAAGTGTGTCTTTATAGTTAGACACAAGGAAGTGGATGTTCCAATCCAACAAGGCCCAATGGATATTAACCTGGAACTGGAGTCAGGACAAGTCACTTTATCAGGTCAACCTCAGTTTCTTCATCTGTAAAAATGAGACGGCTTTTAGCCATAAATCTACAATTCTTTACTTTAACCAACCTGTAGCAAAGACATTGATTGGGCTCTCTTATCTCCAGTCCCATCAGTCTTCCATTGTATCTGACATTTCTACCTATCATTTCTCACAAGACATCTAAAGGAATTTACTCATTTAAGGCACATTTCTATTTGGTAAGCTCAATCATGTACCAGCTAATTGATAGCCATTAGGTAGAATATGGTTCCAGAAGGGGCAGAGGCCATACGGAAGACTAATCGCCCAGTGCTGATGGGTATCAACTTTGCCCCAAAGTGGCAATTTAGGATGAGGCAGTTTGGCTTCATCTGCCCCTTCTGATGCTATATGGGGGATCTCAAGTGAGTCTACCTCTCTGTGTCTTAGGTTACTCATCTGTAAAATGAGAGGGATGGGTCAGATGACCTCTGCAATCCCTTAGGATCCTGCATCTATGACTCTCTAAGGCCAAAGTCCATAACTTGGGGTCAAAGAACTAAATTTTTTTTAAAATTTTATTTAGATTGTGATGGTTGCATTTCCATATAATCAGTTTCCATTGTAATTCTATGTGGTTTTTTTTTCGATTCATTTTAAAATGTGATTTGGAGAAGGGGACTAAAGGCGTTGCCAGACATCCAAAGGGTCTGTGACTCCAAACAGGCTGGGAGCCCCTGTTCTACAACAGGTTCTACAACCGGCTTGGCCACTAAAGAGCTCCATGGCCTTGGGTGGTACTTTGCTTTCCCCCCTGCAACTCTCTGTTCCCTTTTCTGTAAAATGAGAGGATAGGCCAGACCCCCACCACCTCAAAATTCCTTGGATTTGTTTTTTTCCTCTTTTTTCCAGGGGACAATGATAATGACCAACTTGACTGCCCTGCACAGGGACCCTGAGGAGTGGGCTACCCCAGAAACCTTCAACCCTGAACACTTTCTGGAGAATGGACAATTTAAGAAGAGAGAAGCCTTTCTGCCTTTCTCAATTGGTAAAACACACAAAGTAGGGAGGGGCTCTAGGCCAAGGGGAACCAATCTCTTTAGCATTAAGAAGGTTTGCAGACTCTATTTCCTGAAACCCACCCTCATACGATGGTGCATATACTGGTAACATTCATTCATTGGGAAAGTACATCACAACAAAATTTAAAATAGCACACCTTTAGATGGCAGTATGACTGAAATGAGAAAAGTCATCCTCAGGTCACATTTTGCCTAATGCTTTTACAGACCCTTTGCAAGAACCGCAGAATTCCCCCAGGCTTGGCCACCAGCCGCAAGCACTGGTACTCCCTCCCTGTGTATCCTTGGTCAAACTTGCCTAAACTTCTGGGGTCTCAGTTTCCTCGTCTAGAAAATGAGGGGATTGGACTAGATATGTAATAAGGTTCCTTCCAGCTCTGAAGCCTTGGCCCAAGAGTCTTAGGAATTCAGAGCCAGAGGATCTCAGTTTTAATTGTGCCTCTTCTTGGCTGTGTCATTTGAAGTGACTCATACCATATCAGAGCATGATTTTTTATCTCTAATAAGTGAGGGCCTTGGAGCAGGTGGCCTGGAAGGTCCCCTACACCCTCAGATCTTTGATATTCTTATCCCAAGTAAATACAAAGGGATTTCAGCAAGGAGAAAGCCCTTACAACTGGAGGCAGCCTCTGAGCTAAGACTTAAAGGAAGGTGGAGGTTCGAATGGGCAGAAGGGAGGAGAAGGTGCTTACTAATCTGGGGAAGCAGCCTGTGGAAAGGGACAGAGATGGGAAGAGCAATGTCCTAACAAGCTGGGTGGCCTCATTCGTCCTTCTTGGAGGTGACATGGTCACTTGTCAAGTATGTCATTTGGGGGAGTTCTCCCTCAGTGGTTGCACTAGATGACTACTGAGACACCAAATCCTGTTTATTTCCTTCACTTTCAAACTTACAATTATTTAAAAATATGTTTTATGCATAAAAAATATTCAAAATGATTTAAAATTAATAAATTACATGAATTTATTTGTTAAAAATAAATAAAAATAAAGTTTAATAGATTTAAATTATTTTATAATACTAAAATATATTTAAATGTTATTTAAAATTTTATATATATGTATATATGCATATATATACATACATATGTATATATATATATATATATATATATATATATATATAATTATAATTTATTTAGTGTTTTACAGTTTCCAAAGTATTATCATCCCTATGGGGGATCTCAGCATCTTTACATCATCTCTCACCTGGACCATTACAGGAGGCTCCTAAGTTATTTCCTTGATTCAAATCACTCCCCAAACCAATCCATCTTCCCCCCAGCTGCCACAATGATTGTCCTAAAATGTAGTCTGCCCATATTACCCTCTGGCCCATTCCCACTCAGCAACATCCAAAGGCTCCCTGTTGTCTCTATGATAAAATGTTAACTGCCCTGAGATTGAATGTACTTTATAACCTGGCCACATCTCGCCTTTCCCCTCTGCCATCTACTCCTCCTGGCCTGGATGCTATTCTGCCCACACCACACTCTTATCTTTTGACACCATGCCCTGGCACTAGTTGTCTCCCAGTCCTGCAATGCGCTCCTCCCTGGGATCTCTGTCTGCCTTCAAGAAATAGGTCCAATGCCACCTTCTACAGGAGGCCCTTCCTGGTCCCTCGACTCCATGCGTACCTATTTATCAACATAGTATCCTCTTTCTTATTAGAATATAAGCTTGTTGAGGGCGAGAATCATTTTTGCTTCTTCTTTTATCTCTGACACTTAAATTATTGTATGGAATATAGTAAGTGCTTAATAGAAACCTAGGCAGCTAGGTGGTACAATGAGTAGAGAGCTGGGCTTGGTGTAAGAGAGACCTGAGTTCAAATTCAGCCTCAGACACTTATTAGCTGGATAACTCATTTACCTCTGTTTGCTTCAATTTCCTCATCTGTAAAATGGGGATAATGGTAGCACCTACCTCCCAGGGTTGTTTTGAAGATTAAATCAGAGAATATTTTAAATGGATTCGATAAATTTAAAGCAAGTCAAGTTGGTCCTGAGATAATGGACCTTCTGCCCATCACAATCTTTCCTCCTTGGTACGACCTGCCAGAGACAGGTGGGCACTTTCTCTATTTCTCCAAGTATTCTAGCTCAGCTTCCACCCTTGAGAGCCTGTGACTTGCCTAATATCACAGAGCTAGGGAGTGTCAGAGGAAGGGCCCAAGCTGGGTTCTCTGAAGCCAGGATCAGAGGTCTTTTCCATGATGCTGATGGTAACTGATTGATATTGTAAGGCTCAGAAAGGCCTGACATGCATTATCCCTTTCAGCCCTCATCACACTCTAATGAGGCACATACCAGTGTTTACAATTGACAGACGGTAACGATATTATGAGGAGGAGGAGCAGTAATAATACCAACTGGAATCTGTATAGTCTTTTAAGGGTGGCAAATACTTTTCCATCTTTACCCTGTGAGGTAGGTGCTAATATTACCCACACTTTATACAAAAGGAAACTGAGACTGAGAGCAGTTAGGTGACCTGCCCAGGGTCACACAGTTCCTAAGCATCAGGGGTAGGATTCGAACTGAGGGCTTCCTGATGCCAGGTCCAATACTCTCTTCGCTGAACCTACCTGCCTTAAATTCAGAGAAGGGACTTGTTTTTCCTAAGGGGACATAGAAGCAGGATCTTAGATCCAGAGTGAGAAGGGGCCTTGAAGCCACATCATCCAACTCCATCATTTCACAGATGAGGAAATTTGGGTCCACTCAGGTTAAGTGACTTGTCCAACACCACCTGTGTGTGAAGCATCCAAGGTAGTATTTGAACCCAGGTCCTGTTTACAGATGCAGTATCATATCTCTACTGTCTCTGAGGTTGGCTGCAGCATGGCATGATAGATATGGTGCCTAGAATGGAGCAAAGAAAACGTGGGTTCAAATTTCAACTCTAACCCTTATAAGCATTGTGGCTGTAGACAAGTAACTGAATAACCTTAAGGTATATCCCAATGGTAGGACTGAGAACCAAGCTCTCGAGACCCCCTACCCCAACCTGCTGCCTTTGCCAAGCATTAGTGATTCACTACTTTTGATCTCCTTGCCTTTCAGGAAAGAGGGTCTGCCTGGGAGAACAGCTGGCTCGGGCTGAGCTCTTCCTTTTCTTCACTTCCCTGCTCCAGAAATTCACATTCCAGGCTCCCCCAAACACCCAGCTGAGCCTGGACTTCCGATATGGCATAACCATCTCTCCTGCCTCCTACAAAATCTGTGCCCTTCCTCGGGTGATGTAGGCCAAGTTAGACCTGTAGGGTGGTCTTCTGAGGGGGAAGAGGAAGGACCTGGAACCATCTTCATTCTCCAAGGGGTCACCCACCCTCACCCTTGGAGTTTGGGTGGGGAAAGAGAGAGGAGTCTTTGGGGGAGAAGAGAAAGAGACAAACGAAGTATAGCTGTCACCCAACTTGAACCTTCCCACTCAAAGGAGAGAGATCGACACCACCGAAAGAAGGAATAAAGAGTCCTTACTGGATTCGCATTCCAAGAATCTGGGCTCAAATCCCAACCCTATCACTTACTATCTGGGTGATCTTGGGAAATTTAAGCCTCTGCCTCAGTCTCCTCATCCAAATGAGGTGGAGGAGGAGGAACTCTAAGGTCTTCTCCAATCTAATTCAAGTAGTGGGGCTAGATGGGTCTTTTTGTTTGCTTGGTTACTTTTTTGCCTCCTGCTCTTATAATTCATACATTGGATGTGATTTTAGGGGAGGTTTCAGAGAGTTTATGCGAGTTACAGGAGGAACCCACAGGTAGATGAGGATGCTCCTTAGAGAACCATACAGTTGGTAAATTTCTTGTGGACAGAGACTATTTTCTTTATGTCTTTGGATCTATAGCATCCAGCCCAGTGTCCAATATGGAGAAGGAGCCCAATATATGCCTCCAGATTGTTTCATCTCTAAATCACTCTCTTTCACGTTCATTATTTCCTTTGACTTTCACAGTGTAAAATAGTAATCCTTCAGCTGATGAGATGGGTTCCTCATTGCTATTAAAAGCCTTATTATAGTTGATAATCATAATCATTCCACTATTAATTACAGCAACACAAGGCTAGGAATGCCCACACCTTGAGAACTGCTAATCTGTTAAGGTTCACTATTCCTATAAAGGTTGATTGTTCTTTTCAGAAATACTTACACAAGGTGCATTTCCATGATGGTAATGAAAACTCTTGTAATACCCTAGCCAATCAGAAAATGTAAACACCCATATGAATCATTCTGAGCAATGTTTGTCATTTATTATTTATGTTCTCTTTTCAAATGGTCCTCAATTATATCTATAAAAGTGCTCTGTGATGAGATCCTTGTACTAACTGAGTGTTCTGTGAGCCCATTTTACTTGCAAGTTGCTAGACATTGCTAATAAAGTGATCACCCTTGGAATTCTTGCTTCATTTTCTCTTATTTGCATATTTTAATCATGATCCCAGCAACGATCTAAGGCAAGTAGAGGTAAGCCCAGTTTACAGATGGCAAAATAAAAAGGAGTTTTCCAAACTGAAGCCTGAAAACTTAAAAAAAAAACTGGAATAGAAATGGTGGCTACAATTTCTGCCAGTCTTTATATATATATATATATAATGTATATATATGCATACATATATGTATATATGTATGTGTATATATATGTATACATATGCGTATATATATATATGCATATATATTTTTTATTTCAATTTTTAAAACATTTTTATTTAATGTCTTGAGTTCCAAATTCTATCCTTCCCTCCCTCCGGCGGACCCTCCCACAGATGGCAAGCAATCAAATATAGGTTGTACATACGCAATTATATATAACATTTCCATATTGATAATTTTGTACAAGAAGGCTCAAATAAATGACAAAATGAAAGAAAGAAAATGAAAAAGAGCTTGCTTCACTGTGTAGTCAAACAGTATCAGTTCTTTCTCTGGAGGCAGATAGTAGCCTTCATCATTAGTCCTTTAGGATTGTCTTGGATCATTGCATTGCTGAGAATAGCTAAGTCATTCAGTTCTTCAACATACAATATTGCTCTTAGTGTGTCCAATGTTCTCCTGATTCGGTTCACTTCACTATGCATCAGTTCATGTAAGTCTTTCTAGGTTTTTTTTTTGAAATCGTCCTGCTTATAATTTCTTATAGCACAATAATATTCCATTAAAATCATATGCCACAGCTTGTTTAGCCATTCCCCAATCGATGGGTATGCCTCTGATGGCCAATTCTTACCTGCCTCCCAAAAGCACCTATCAATATTTGTGTACAAATAGGCACTTTTTGTAGATGTCTTTGAGATATAGACCTAGCAGTAGCATTGATGGATCAAATGGTATCCCATCTTTTATAGCCCTTTGGGCATAATTTCAAATTGCTCTCTAGAAGAATTGGATCAGTTCACAACTCCACCAACAGTGCATTAGTGTATCAGTTTTTCCACATCCCATCCAATATGCAACATTTTCCTTTTTTGTTATATTAACCACTCTAATAGGTATGAGCTGGTACCTCAGAGTTACTTTAATTTGCATTTCTCTGATCAATAGGGTTTTAGAGAATTTTTTCATATGACTACAGATAGCTTTGATTTCTTTGAAAACTGTCTGTTCATATCCTTTGACTATCAATTGAGGAATGTCTTGCATTTTTTATAAATTAGACTCAGTTCTATATGTATTTAAGAAATGAGGCCTTTAAAAGAGATATTTGTTGTAAAAACATTTTCCCCATTTTTCTGCTTTCTTTATATTTTTGGTTGCATTGGTTTTGTTTATATAAAAACTTTCAAATTTTGTATAATCAAGATTATCTATTTTATATTTTGTAATGCTCTCTGTATATTCTTTGGTCCCAAATTTTTCCCTTATCCATAAATCTGACAGATAAACTTTCCCATGATATCTTAAATTATTTATGTTATCACCCTTTATGTCTAAATCTTGTACTCATTTTGACCTTATCTTGGTATGTGGTGAGAGATGTTGTTCTATACCTAATCTATTCCATGCTATTTGCCAGTTTTCCAAGAAGTTTTTGTGAAATAATGAGTTCTTGTCCCCAAATCTTCAATCTTAGAGTTGATCATGTACTAGGTCACTGTGGTCATTTACGATAATGTAATTTGTACCTAATAGATTTTGCTGATCCACCACTATATTTCTTAACCAATGCCAGATTATTTTGATAAATGTTGCTCTATAATACAGTTTAACTGCTATGGCTAGATCAACTTTTTCAAAAACAAATTGCTTTTAAATTCTAGACTTAAATACAAAATAAGAAATGAAAAAAGAAACAAACTAAAATGCTAAAACTAAAATTATTCAAAATATGAAAAGAAATAGAATCATTGCCTTGTGCACAGGGGAAGGTGAGAGAGGATTCAAACAACACAGCAATGCATTGCCATTTCAAGAAAAGCCTATATAACACATATTATGCATTATGTTGAGAGCTTTCCATCTTTTCTTCACTTCCTTGTAAGTTTTCTTTTGTTCTCTGCTGTGCAATTTTTACTTTGTTCTCTTCCCCCCTTTTCCCCACCCCAGAAGGCTATAATTAAGTGCAGATGTGTATAAGTATGTATTTATATATGCATGTATATGCATGTCCATATATATATGCATGTGTATATGTATATACACATACATATATATGTGTATATATATATAGACACAAAGATACATATATATATATATTTTTTACTTCTACTTGCTACCTTGTGCTCCTCTTACTTGACCTACACCCCTCTAAGTATCCTTCTTCATCATCCCATTCCCATTTATTTAAACACCCTTCTATCATCCCTGTAACCTGTTCCCTAATGCTCCCCTCTAAAGATCCCTCCTTTATCCTCTCCCTCCATCCCTATCACTTTAGAATTTATAGAAAACTTTTCTGAATTTAGAATACTTTTACACTCTTCTAGATACATATGTGTCATTCCCTCTTGAACCCATTCCTGATGAAAGTAGGTTTCCAGAACTCCCAGCCCTCCTCCCCAGTCTAATTCCTCTTTGTCGCTTCTTCCTCTTGCACCTTATTTGTATAAGATAATTACTCTTTTTAGCTGTTCCTGAGTGGTTTTACTTTTTAAAATCATGTCGTACTCAGGTTGACCCCAATCTCTTTTACAAACTACCCAATTACTAATAACAATTTAAGACATATGCTTTGCATTTACATATCAGGCTCAAGAGAGGTCAATGAGAATGAAGATTGAGAAAAGGCTATTAGATTTGGCAAGTAAGAGAGCATAAGTAATTTGGAGAGAGCAGTTTTGGGGGAAAGATAACACTGGAAGCTGGATTATAAGGGGTTAAGAAGAGAGTGGAAGAGGCAAAGTAGAAGCTCCTATTATAGACAGCCTTATGGAGGGTTTAGCTACGAAGGGCAGAAGAGATATGGGATGATAGTTAATGAGGTAGAAGGATCATGAGAGTTGTTTGAGGATGGAGGATACATGGCATCCATGTGGGAAGTAAGAAAGAGCAAGAAAAGAGAGGGAGAGAGATTGAAAATAAATGACACAGTGGGGGCAATCATCTGGGGGAGACAGAATGGAATTGGGCCATTTGAACAAGTAGCAGAGTCAGCCTTGGTAAAGACTAAGGCCACTTCATCCTGCGAGACTGGGGTAAGTGCACAGTTTCCTTATCTGTAAAATGGGAATAAAAAATGCACCTACCTCATAGTTTATTGTGAGGATAAAATGAGATCATATATGTTAAGGACTTTGTCTAGCAAAAGTACCATATAAGTGTTAGCCAGAGATAAATGCTTGTGGCTGGATTAACAGGTGCATTGAAGAAGTCAAAGAAGTCACCGGATAACAAAATCTCTAAGCTGAAAGCAACCTCGGGGGCATCTAGTTGGCCACACCTAAGTCTGAATGCCATCTTCTATTCCCCAACCCTTCTTGATTCTAGTGTCCTCCCTCTGGTAATGATGTCCTATTTATTCTATTGATAGCTTACTATATACATATATATATATATATATATGTACACACACACATTCACATACATATACACATATATAGACATGTGTGTATGTGCACACACATATGTATGTATACACGCCTATAAACATGTGTGTAGTTGTGTATAAATACATACACACATACATACATACATACATACATACACACACATATACGTATATATGTGGGTGGGTGGGTATATAATCTGCATGTTTTCTACCCTATTAGATTGCAAGCTCTTTGAAGGCAGTGAGTGTCCTCTGCCTCTTTTTTAATTCCCTGCACTTAGCCCAGTCCTTGGCACATAGTAGAGATACGATAAGTGTTTATTAATTGATTGAAGAACCCCCACCAGAACACTTCCATCGAATGGTGATCCCATCTCTACTTGAAGGACTCAGATGAGAAGGAATTCATCACTCTTAGCAGTATGCAGTCAATAAACTTTTATTAAGTAATTGTCATGTGTGAGGTACCACAAATGCAGATACAAAGAAACACTCACAATCCAATGGAAGAAGAAAACCCATTAAAAAGAGCTGAAAGACAGGAGTGGGGTCAAACCGAAGGGGTGGTGGGACAAAGATGAAGTCCACGGTCAGATGGGAAATGGTAAGATGGTTGTTCTGGGTTCCTGTCTTAAATGGAAGATTTATGAGGAGTTCCTTGATGTCCCCCCTCTACCTTCTTCAATCAGATTAAGGGAGGTCCCCCAGGGAAGGGTTACTGAGCAGGTATATTTTAGAGAAGCAATCCTTTTCACTTTTGGACAGCTCTGGTTGTAAATTTGGGTTTCCCCCCAATGTATCAAACCTAAACACCCCACTGTTTCTAATTCTGTCCTTTGCAACAACCAGGACAAAGCTAATCCCTCTTCTATTTGGCAACCCTTCAAAGAACTGAAGACAGCTCCATACCCAACCCTCTCCCCCTAAATACCCACACTCTCCTATAAGCTAAGCATTCCTAAGTTCTTCAAATATTTCTCCTACAGCATGATTTCAAGGTTTGTTTTTATCTGAAGTAGAGTAGTGCAGTGGAAAGACCATTGGGTTTGCAGTCAGAAACTCTAGGTTCAAATATCTGTGCTGATACAACCCATGTGAGCCTGGACCAGGCACTTTCCTCTCTGGACCTCATTTCTTCATCTGTAAAATAAGAGGTTTGGCCTGGATAATCACTAGCACATCTTCTAGTTCTAAAGCTTTAAGTGCATGAGTCTTACTTACCTCCTCTATAGATTACAAAGTATCCTTTCTAAAACTGTGTTACCCCGAACTGAACACAACACCGAAGACAAGGTCAGAGCAGGATAGAGGATGGCCAAGACTCACGTCCCTGGGCCTGACCCCTGCACATCTCTGAATATACCCCAGCCTTCTTGGCTGCCTTAGCAAAACAGTGTTGACCTGTCTGTAGACTTAGTCACCAGCTCTTTTTTCAACAATGCTTTCTCTAGTCATACCTTATCTAGCTAGGTGTGCTAATGAACTCTGAAATTGAGTTTTGAGATTCAAGAACAGGACTTACTATGTATTTGAAGTATATTTATTTTTCAATTAAATTCATCAAGTTTAGTGATCATCATTCATACATATATGTATATGTATATAGATATACGTGTATATATGTATGTATGTACATATATACATATATATGTATACGTATGTATGTCTCTTTGTCTCTGTGCCTCTCTCTTTCTCTGTCTCTCTGTTTCTCTCTGTCTCTCGATCTGTCTCATCTATCTATGGCTCTCTATTTCTGTCTGTCTCTATCTCTGTATGTATATATGTATGTATACATGTATGTGTGTGTATATATACACATGCATATATATGCTGATAGAGACTTCTGAGCTGCAGGGAAGAATCACAGCAGAGATCCAGCTGGGCTGGATCATCTTGTTCAAGCAGGGTGATTTAGTGGGAAAATGTTCAGTAAGAGGACCTGGGTTTGAATCCCACCCATGCAAGTGACTACCTTGGCAGCTGTGAGTCCAGCACTTGGGGTCAGAAGACCTGAATTCAGATCTTGCCTCAGACACTTACAAACCATGTAACCCTCAGCAAGTCTCTGTACCTCTCAGCCTCATTTTCTCTATCTGTTAAATGGGCACAATACTATTTTTTTGCAGGGTTATTGTAAAGAGCAAATGAGATAACACATGGAAAATTCCTTGTAAAACTTACATCCCTATAGAATATTAAGATAATGGCGATTGAACTGTCAAATCCCATCTCCTCTGTGCCTCAGTTTCAACCACAAGAAAATGATAACATTGGACTAGATGGCCTCAGAAATCCCTCCAGTTCCAGATCTGTGACCCTATTATCCTATGATCTCCAAGACTTCTTCCAGATAAAATATTCTAGGACTCATAAGTAAACTGGTCTTTTGTCCAAAAGGCTATCTCCCTGCTCCTTACCTCTTATTTACATGATGCCTGGCAACAAGGGACACAACCTTTCATTCCATAGTGACACAGCATAGCTTTTGAGTGGAAAGAGTCCTCAGAGGCCATCTGGTGCAGGCATGTCAACCTGCAGGGTGATAAAGCCACACACTGGCATTAGCTATTTTGTGTGGTATATTTATTTTGTTAAACATTTCTAAATTACATTTTAATGTGCCCCTGGCCCTACTCAGGAGTGAAGAGCTATTTGGCTTCAGGCAGGGGTTTTGTATTTGACACCTCTGATAGTCCAACCTCCTTTTTTTACTTATGAGGAAATAGAGGCCCAGGGAAACAAAATTGGAAGAGCTGAAATTGAAGCCCAGACCCTCTGATTCCATGCATAAGAAGACCATTCGAAGAGAAATACACGAGGAATGCCATTCGCACCTGGCTCCTGGTCCCAACCTCACAAATTAAGGAAGGTTGGAAAAGTAGCTTGAAGCACTTAAAAGTGCCTGCTAATGAGAGAAGTTGCTTCCCAACATTTTTGCTTCCTGAAATTCTTTGGCAGTCAGCTGAAACCTATGCATCCTTTGTCAAAATAATAAATGCATAAAATAACATACATAGGACTACATATTATATTGAAATATATTGGAATTTTATTCCAATCATTACAATTATTCCTGTTTATTCCAATTATATCGGAATTTTATTCTAGTTATCAGAATTTTGTTTCAATTATATTAGAATTTCATTCTAATTTATTCCAATTTAATCCAATTAAGTGGGAATTACATTCCAATTATATTGGAATTTTATTTTAGTTCATTCCAGTTAAAGTGTCATTCTAATTATTCCAATTTATCCCAATTACATTAGGCTTTCATTTTTATTGTTCCAATTGTATTGGTATTGCATGAAAATTATTCCAATTTATTCCACTTACATAAGAATTTTATTCCATTTATTTCAGTTATATTGGTATTTTGTTCTTTTAGTTCAATTCTATTGGAATTTTATTTCAATCATTCAATTTTATTCTAGTTTATTCTAATTCTATCAAAATTTTATTCTAACTATCCCAATGTGTTCCAAATTTATTGGAATTTTATTCTAATTATTCTAATAAAGTTGAAATTATGTTCTCCCATTCAAATTCACAGACCCAATGCAATATATCCATATTCTCATGGTGGGGGTCCCTGGACCCCAGGTTTAGAGCCCATCTGTGTTAGTTCTCAAGCCCATTAGGAGGCAGTTTGTAATAGGGAGAAGTCTATTGATTTGAAGCCAGTTAAGTCAGGTTCCAAGGAATTCTCTGAACCTTACAAAGAGCCGTGGGACCTTGTCAGCTTCCTGGCCTTCTTGGCCACTACCTTGCTACTCTCCTAAACAAGGGGATGATGTTCTGGGTCACTTCCACTCTCACAGACCTGGCCATGTGATCCGGGCCCCACTGTGTGGGTTTGTCTCTGTTGGAGCCTTCCTAGACTGCTCTGGCCAAGTGTGCTCACTTATTCCCAGCAGACAAGCCCAGTCTTCTTTACAGGGACAGGAGGGATCATAGGGGGATGTGTTTGACAACAGGAGGCCGGCCTTGGCAGAGGCCAGGGGGCTAGAGCATAGAGTGGAGGCTGGTACTTCGTGAAGATCTCACTGCCTGGCCTATAAAGCCAGCCTGGGCAGCAGCTCCAGGCGATAAGCACACCTTGAAATTTGTCTCTCATGCGAACACTTCTCCTGGTGTCCCCAAGCTATTTCTGTTGTTGCAGTAAGAGGAAGAGGGAGAAGGAGCTTGGCTTGTCTGGCCGTGGTGCCAGAGCCGGAGAAAGATGCAGTTCTCTTTAGGAACTGTGCTCCCTTCTCTTTTGGAAAGAGCTCCCCTGCAAACCCTGTTTCTCTTCTGTGCCATCCTCCTGATCTTGGCACAGTATCTGCAGAGGAGGAGGCAGCATCTCAACTACCTCCCTAGCCCTCCTAGCCTGCCCATATTAAGAAACATCTTCCAGATGGACTTTAAAAATCCCCAAATCACAATTCAAAAGGTAAGGAGTGAGATGGGAGGGTGACAATCCAGTGCCTGTGAGGGGAGCCTGGGAACTGGGGTCCTGGGGAATGTGCTGGACCGGGCAGCCACAAGCATTGGTGTCCATCCCTGCTCTGGCCCTATTGGGGAAGCAGCCTTTTGCAATGGAAAGAACATCATGTTTGGGGCTTAGATGGCCTGGGTTCACATCTGTCTTCAGACCTGTGGGACCTAGAGAAACTCATATGGTCATCACTCGTGGGGTGTGTCATTGTTACACTGTATGTGGTCAGGACTGGATGACTGCTGAGGGCCCTTCTGACTCAATTTCTGACTCAAATTGGAACCAATGAGATAATAATTGTAAAATGCTTCACACAGTGATTGGCACACATTAACATTATATAAATGTGAGCTATTTGTTATTATTGTCATTATAATTGTATGTAATAAATTGATAGGTGAGCACCTTGAGAGACTGTCTTCTGCTTTTTGGTATCCCCAGTGCTCAGCACCTGGCACATAGTAAGCACTTAATAAATGTTCACTAACAGACTGACTGGCAGAAATTGAATAGGAAGTCTCTGAGATCCCTTCAAAGTCTACAGTCAGAGGTACTTAACTGGGGCCACTGAATTTTAGTTAAAAGCATTTTTTTCATCACTCCATGTTAATATTGTTGGTTTCCTTCATTATCCTATATATTTTATTTTATGCATTTAAAAACTTTCTTCTGAGAAGGAACCCATAGGATTCATCAGATTAACAAAGGGATACCAGCACCACCACCAGCACCACCTCCATCACACACACACACACACACACACACACACAAGGTGAAGTACCCATGGTCCATGCCACTTTGGAGGAGACATGTCAGGTCTCTGAGGTTTACATACATTATCAGACAATTCTGGGCATTAATATTATACTGTCAACATCCAAATAATGTTCCTCTAAATTAAGTTCACCAAACACTAACAATGATCATTTTTTGCCTGATATATTACACTGCTGGCTCACATTAAGGACAGTTTACTCAACCCTTATGTAACTACTGTTTCATCTTTTCTTTATGTCCTGGACCCTTCTGGTAGTCATTCTGGCAAGACCAATGGACACTCCCTCAGAATCATGATTTTAAATGCATAAAATAAGATGATAATATAAATTGATTATAATGAAATGCAGTTATCTAAATATAATGAAAAGAGAACCAAGTTGCCAAGAACCAGATCTTTTTCAGGGCAAGTATACTTCTGAAATTGGTTTTATATCTTTGTGCGAGACTATATTTATCTGTTTTGAATTTCTTTTTATTGCACTCAGCCCAACAACATCCCATAGAAATTTTTTTGTTTGACTCCATCACCCAGCCTCCCTTCTGGGCTTGGTGTTATCTGAAAATCAGATGAGCATCCTCTCTGTGCCTTTATTTGAGTCATTGATAAAGTGTTAGACAGCCCAGAGCCAAGCCTAGATCCAGTAGTAACCCACCATAAACTTCCTACCTGGTTTCAAAGGTTAAATGTCTAGGCAAGTGCCAGATAGCTGGCATGGGTCAGGGGTGGGATATAAACCCTGGGTCTCTATGCACTATAACTTCCCAGGTATTGGTCTCCTCTCAAATCACTTAAAATTCCCTTTGGATGTATTCTGTATTTACTTATATATATATATATGTATACACAGATCATTTCCTTCCAATGTAAGTTCCTCAAGGGAAGGAACTGTTTGGTGTTTGTGACTGTTTGCTCAGCTCCTAGGACAGGGCTTGGGATATACTTGGGTGATTCAGTGTTTGTTGGGGTGAGCTGAACTGAATTCAGTAGAAGTGGATCAGACTGAATTGAGTGGACTCCATTAGAATTGATGTTTCACGTTGTAGAATATCATCTGATGACAGTATAGACAAAAATAGCTTGAAAGGTAATTGAAATTTGCAACTAAAACTAATTCTTTTTCAGCTTGCCAGGGAATATGGAAATATTTTCTGCATGCATGTGGGCAGTCTTACCTTCATGATGGTAAGTGGATTGCCACTTATCAAAGAGGTCCTGGTCAACCAAAACCGAGGGTTTATTGATCGTCCTCAAATGCCTATCCACTTCCATGTCTTTAAAAGATTTGGTGAGTTCTTTGAATTATAATAAATCTTTTCATCTGCAAGATTCTTTGAAAGATATCTTCACCTCCTGTGCCTCATCACTCCTAAAGAATTCCAACCTATTATATTGGTTCATGGCTAGAATATGATAGAAAAAATAGACTGAATTTTCCTTCCTTCATGTCTGAGAGTGGGTGGAGAGGAATAGGATTGGGGGGGGGGGAGCGGGCAACGAAGATGGTGAACAGTTTCAAATTTATCCCATAGGAGGATCAATTGAAGGAGCTTGGAATGTTTAGCCTGAGAACAAGACTATTTAGTTGGAGGTTGAATCATGACTGTCTTTGTGTGTGAAGGCCTATTAATAGAAATGGTCTTGGCCCCAGAACAAGCAGCAAAGGGTGAGAGTTGCAGAGGGTACAATTTGGCTTGATGCTAGCAAAAACTTTCTAACCAGCGGAGCTGTCCAAAAATGAAACTTTTTTTTTCTTCAGACATGGTAGATTCCTCCTCATAGGAGGTCTTCAAGCAAAAGCTGTTCAGTACATCTCGTTGGTGTTGTTTACTGTGTACAGCTAATACTGGTTGACCTCTGATATAACTTCAAACTCTAAAGCTTTATGAGTTTATGATTCTGCCTTTTGGCCTTTCAACCCACATAATGGTGCATGTGCCACCAGAGCCACCTGCTTCTGGAGGAATTCAATAAATACAAAGTCCCAGGCAAAAGTCTTTTGTTTTGTTTTAAATTTTTAAAATTTATTTTATTTTTAATTTTTGGAATCAAACAAGTACTTCTATAACACAGTATAATGAAAAGATGATTGCATATGAAACTGCAAATCTACTATGTACAACTTAATATTTCTTTCAAATAGCAAACAAAATTATCCTGTAAATTTCTTTTTTTTTTCATTTTTTCTTCCTTCCCCAGACCTCCTTAGAAGTATATATAAATATACATATATATATGTATATATGTACATATGTACATATATATATGTGAAATTATTCTATACATACTTCTACTTATCAGTTCTTTTTCTGGATACAGGTAGCGTCTTTCTTCATATGAACTTTACATTTAATTTAGGAATTTATGATAGACAACATAACTTATTCATTTACTCATTCTTAAACTAATATGGCTGTTACCGTATACAATGTTCTCTTGGTTCTGCTCATTTCATTCTTCATTATTTCATGCAAGTCTTTCCATGTTTTTCTAATATCACCGAGCTTGTGATTTCTTATAGCACAGTAGTATTCCATCACAATCACATACCAAAACGTGTTCAGCCAATTGATGGACTTCCCTGTGATTTCCAGTTCTTTGCCACCACAAAGAGTGCTGCTACAAACATTTTTCGAATGTATACTTTCAAGGGATTCATAAGAACAGAATGCTTACCTTTTATATAACATAAAATGTAAAATGTACTATGACTATATGAATTTTAAAAGTAAAATTTAGAATCAACTGAAAACGGTAACTATTTTATACAAAAGAGGTACAAGAAGAAGAAAGGATACAGAGGACTTAGATGGGGAGGAGGGCTGGTAGTTCTGGTAACCTACTTTCATTGGGAATGAGTTTAAGAGGGAACAATATATATTTATTTAGAAGAGTATAAACGTCTTCTTAATTTAGAAGAAATAAAATGGTAGGAGTATTGTGAGGGGGGAAAAGGACCAGGGAGGGATTAGGATAAGGGAGGGATTTTTAGAGGGGAAAATGAGGGAATAGGTAAATGGAGTTTAGAATAATGGGAATGGGGGGATAGGGGAGGGATCCTTAGAGAGAGGAAGGCTAGTAATAGGAGGGCAGGGTGGTTGGTGGAGAGGAGGGGTAGGCAAATTATAGGAAGGCAATGTAGTGGGTAGAAGTAAAGTAGAGGAGGCAGGAAGGATAGGAAACAAAAGACATGTACAAATATAAAAAACAAAGATCAGGAGTAGATTATGTTTGGGAAAGTATGTGTTTACATACGCACATATATGTGTGTGTGTGTGTGTGTGTGTGTGTGTGTGTGTATGTATATATCTGTATGTCTTTGTATGTATCAAGAAATACCTAAATTATATTGTAGCCTTCTGGGGGTGGAGGGAGAGGAAATAAAAAGAATGTGTATGTGGTATTTCTGGGTCAAAGTGTAATGGTATTTTATTAAATCTTTGGGTATAATTCCAGATGACTTCGAAATTGTTGAATTAGTTCACAATACCACTAATGATGAATCAGTGTCTCTCCATATGCTCTCCAACACCAGTAGCCCTCACCTTCAATCATTTTAGCTAGTCTGGCAGGTGTAAAATGATATCTCAAGGTTGTTTTTTTAAATAAATTTAGTTATTTTTAGTTTTAAACATTCAGTTCCACAAGCAGTTGAGTTTTAAACTCCACCTCCCTCCTCTTTCCCCTCCCCAAGATGGCATGCAATCTGATATAGGCTCTACAGATATATACATTCATATTAAATATATTGTCGAATTACTCATGTTGTAAAGAAGAATTAGAACCAATATGATGAACCATGAGAAAGATGAAACAAAACGAGAGAGAGAGAGAAAGAAAGAGACAGACAGAGAGAGAGAGACAGAGAGACAGAGAGAGACAGAGAGAGAGAGAGTGCAGATAGTTTGCTTTAATATGGATTCAGACTCTATAGTTCTTTCTCCAGATGTGGATAGACTTTTGGAGTTGTCTTAGAACCTTGCATTGCTAAGAAGAGCTAAGTCTATCAAGGTTAGTCATTGCACATTGTGGCTGTAACTGTGTACAATGTTCTGGTTCTGTTCACCTCACTTAGCATCAGTTCATATAAACCTTTCTAGTATTTTTTTTTCTGAAGTCTGCCTGTTCATCATTTCTTATAGCATAATAGTATTCCATTTCATTCCTATACTATAACCTGTTCAGCTATTCCACAACTGATAAGTACCCCCTCACTTTCCAGTTCTTAGCCACCACAGAGGAGCTGCTATAAATATTTTTGTACATGTGGGTCCTTTTACCATATTTATGATCTCTTTGGGATACAGCCCTAGAAGTGGTATTGCTGGGTCAAAGGGTATGCACATTTTATAGCCCTTTGGGCCTAGTTCCAATTTGCTCCCCAAAATGCCTGGATCGGTTCACAAATCCAACAACACATTAGTGTCCAATTTTCTCACATCTTCTCCAGAATTTATAATGTTCCTGTTTTGTCATGTTAGCCCATCTGAGAAGTGTGATGTGGTACCTAAGAGTTGTTTTGGGTTGCATTTCTCTAATCAATAGTGATTTAGAGCATTTTTTCATATGACTATAGAGAGCTTTAATTTCTTCATTTGAAAACCACCTGTTCACATCCTTTGACCATTTATCAATTGGGGAATGACATATTCTGGTAAATTTGACTTAGTTCTCTATTTATTTAAGAAATGAGGCTTTTATCAGACACTAGTTGTAAAAATTGTTTCACAGTTTTCTGCTTCGCTCCTAATCTTGGTCACATTGTGCAAAAACTTTTCAGTTTAATGTAATCAAATTTCACCATTTTGCATTTCATAACGTTCTCTACCTCTTGTCTGGTTGCAAACCATTCCTTGCTCTCCCAGTTTGCTTGCATTTTCACTGTATTTTCGTTATGTAAGATATTGGTCTATGCCCAGTTTCTCCCATAGCATTTTCCAGTTTTCCTAGCAGATTTACTCAAATAATGAGTTCTTCTCCCAGAAGGTGGGGTCTTTGGGTTTATCATAAAGTAGATCACTATCGTTATTGACTACTGTTTCTTGTGTACCTAACCTATTCCACTAATTCACCACTCTATTCCTTGGCCAGTACCAAGTAATTTTGATGATTGCTGTTTTATAATACAATTTAAGATCTGGTATGGCTAGGCTACCTTCCCTTGAGGTTATTTTAATCTGCATTTCTATAATCAATAATGACTTCTGGCATTTTTCCCTATAACTATAAATTGTTTTGATTTCTTCATTGAAAAACTGCCTGTTCATATCCTTTGACCATTTATCAGTTGGGAAATAACTCATATTCTACTAGATTTGACAAACTTCTTTTCAACAATATTTTAGATATGAGACTTTTATCAGATAAATGAGCTATAAATTGTTTCCCCAATTTTGTGCTTTCCTTTTGATTTTGGATACATTTGTTTTACTCGTACTAAACTTTTTTATTTAATGTAATCAAAATTGTACATTTTATCTAACTTTGCTCTTTATCTCTTGTTTATTCATAAATTGTTCATGTATCCATAAGTTTTATAAGTAACATGTTCCATGTTCTTCCAATTTTCTTGTAAAATTTTTATTTACATCTAGATCATGTATCCATTTTGTAAATGATGTGAGATATTGGTTTCTAACATGCTACCTTCCGCTTTTCCCAATATTTTTCACTAAGTAATGAATTTTTACTCCCAAATCTTCAATCTTTGCACTTGCCAAATGCAAGGTTCTATGTTTATCTGCTGCTGTGAATTCTATGTCTACTCTGTTTCATTGATCTACCTTTCTGTTACTTAGCCAGAGAGTTTTCAAAATTACTGC
Source organism: Phalanger gymnotis (assembly GCA_028646595.1). NCBI lineage: Eukaryota > Metazoa > Chordata > Mammalia > Diprotodontia > Phalangeridae > Phalanger > Phalanger gymnotis. Next base: position 320,498,276 of record CM053626.1, on the reverse strand, counting down.
CTTATGATACAGATTAAGATCTGGTACTGCTAAACCTCCATCCTTTAGACATTTTTTTTTCATTATTTCCTTTGATATTCTTGACTTTTTTTCAAAATGAATGTTATTATGATTTATTTCTAATTCATTAAAACGCTATTTTTTGTAATTTTTTTTCTTGTGACCGCTGTTTATTTTGGGCTTTGGGGCAGCCCTAAAGCCCTGCCCCTGCTCCCAGGCCCACCCAGAGAGGAGGGGAGGGGGCCTGAAGCACATAAGGAGTTGGAAAAGGCACTAGATATCAGATGAACCCCATGGGGGCAGAGTGTGATTGCACCTGGCTGACATGTTAAAGCATGTAAAGTATATTTGCAGGGGCAGTGGCAGGCATGTTACAGCATGTTAAGGGGGGACAGCATATTAAGAGTGTATTTCTAAGGAGGCTGAGAAGCATGTGGCTGGCATGTTAGAGCATGTGATATGCTTACAGGGGTGCTGGGGGGCAGAAACATGTGGTTGGTTGGCATGTTCTAGAGCTGGAAGGGGGTTGGGGATGAGCGGGGAACAGGGACTTCTTGGTGGTGGCCATGTTTGTACAGTCGGGGGTAGGAGGGGCACCTCAGGGACAACACAGCGTCAGTGTCTGGTGGTGCCTGTGCCAGAGGGTTCCCACATCGGGGAAAGGCAGAAATGCAGGAGAGGGGGAGGGGGAGGGGCCGGGCAGCTTCCTGGAAATCTCTGTCCTGGGTAGTGGTAGGAGGCTGATGACCAGCCAGGTGGACATACGCATGGGCTTCAAGAGTACACGGTCAGCTGCAGCCACTGGGAGAAGAAGAGAAGACAGGGGAGGAGTGAATTGGGGGCAGGGTCCCCAGCAATCTGCCAGCGCTGCCCAGAGGCCACCCTCTCCCCAATGGAACCTGAGCAGCACCCCAACCAGACCCCCACAGACACGGGGCGGGGGGCTGACCCTCACCTCTTGGATGTTCACCCGGATCTGACCGCTGCCATCCTTGTCCAGAGTCTTGAAGGCACGGAACATGGCGTCCAGGCGCACGAGACAGCTGATGAAGTTGTCAAAATCCATGTGCCCGTCCCCGTCCGAGTATCGCCGAATGATCATCTGGTACAGCTCCGGGCTGAGCTGGAAGCCTGCAGCCCAAAAAGCTCCAGGAAGCTCATTACTGTCAATGGTCCCCGAGCGGTCTACATCATACTGTTTGTAGACAGCCTGCCATTTCTTTATGTTGTTCCAAAGGTACTTAAAGTCCTCATAGCCAAGTTTGCCACTGGTGTCACTATCCATGACAGCCACCATGCTCCGACAGGTGTCGATGCCAAAACCGTCGGTCTTCAGGTCAGGGTGTCGAGTCACCACCTTGTTCAAGATGTCCTTGAGTTCAGAGGCACTGATTTCCATGTCATCTCCTGCCAGTTGGGCAAACACCCTCCTGAACTGCCGGACTTCCTCACTCTCATTGGCCTCGATGTTGCAGAAGTGGGATCGAGGGGGCGGAGGCTCTGGGTTATAATTGGCTGCAGCTTCACTGATGGCGCTGAAGAAGCCTCCTAGGAAGCCCATGCCCCCCCCAGGCCCACCGCCGACGCCTCTGCCGCCGCCCCCGCCTCCGCTGAGCAGCCCCCCGAAAGCTCTGCCTGGGTCCCCGCCGCCGCCGCCGCCACCCCTCCCGCCCAGGTATGAATTAAACAGGAACATGTCTCCGGGACCCTGTTCTTTGCCTCGGCCTCAGTTTCCCTAGATCCTGCCTGGCCGCCGGCCCTCCTAGCTCTGCTCTGCTCGGGTCCGGCCGCAGGTGAGTCGGGCGGGGCTGGGGTGACTCAGGGGCGGCCCCGCCCGAGGCGATGTTCCTTCCTCCGGCGTCCGCGCAGCCCTAGAGCCCACTTTCCGCACGCCATCCAGCCCCGCCTCGCCTCTTCCTGCTCCATAACGGGACCCGGGCGTCCCCGCCCACCAGCCGCTCCTCGAAACCAGTGCCCAAGTCTCCCGCCCTGCGGGGTCCCGGGGACACACGCGGGGAGGGGGTGTCTATCCCTTTAAGAGCCCCAGCCGAGTCTCCCACAGCCGTCTATTTTTTTTGTAATTTAGTTAGGATTGCATCGAATATATAAATTTGAGGGGATAGAATTTTCATTTTTATTATATTTGCTCAGCCTACTAATGAGCAATTAATATCTCTACTAGTCTTTAATCTGATTTTATTTATATAAAATGGTTTTTTATAGTTTTATTTGTATAGTTCCTTGTTGGTTTTTTTTTTGTTTGTTTTTGTTTTTTGGTTTTTTTTTTTTTTGGCAGGTAGACTCCCAGGTATTTTAAATTGTCTATTGTTGTTTGTCCTTCTTTCTCAAAAAGGAAAATCGTATCAAGGAGGTGATGACATGTAAGTGAATTGGACTTAAGTGAGGGAGTACTGAGCAAAGTCACCAGCCTCACTTTCTCCTCCAGAGCCCTCTGGTTCCAGTGCGTACATGTAGAACAGTATGACTGGATGTAGTGGGGGACGTTGGCCTTTTTAAGCTAAGGTCTTTAACAGGTCTCAGTTTGCCTGAGACAATGCGCATTCAGTGATTAAAGCCAGGTAAGAAATAGAGTGGAGAATAACATCTTTACCTAGTGAAATAGAAATGAAAAAAATTAGTCTAAGAGGGGAAGAACCTCAGGATTTCTGGACAAAATAAAAACAACTGCTATTTACATTCACTCTGAGCCAATCAGGGCCCAAACAATGACCAAGTGTGGCTTGGCCTGGGCTGAAGTTACTTTAAATAGGGTAATTTTTACTACTGCTTCCTTTTCTTTTATATACTTACCTTGGGCATTATTAGAACTTTCAGTAAAACAGTAAACATAGATAGTTATTTTTGACCAATTTTCTTTTTTAAGTTAAATTAATATTTATTTAATATTTTTAGTTTTCAGCAATGATTTTCACAAGAGTTTGAATTACAAATTTTCTTCCCATTGCTACACCCCCCACTCAAAGATGGCGTATATTCTAATTGCCCCATTCCCCAGTCAGTCCTCTATTCTGTCACCCCACTCCCCCATCCCCTTTACCTTACTTTCTTGTAGGGCAAGATAGATTTCTATGCCTCATTGCCTGTATGTCTTATTTCCTAGGTACATACAAAAACTTTTTTTGAGCATCTGCTTTTAAAACTTCTAGTTCCAAATTTTCTTCCCTCTTCCCACCACACCCACCCTCCCTAAGAAGGCAAGCAATTCAACATAGGCCACATGCATATCATTATGTAAAACCCTTCCACAATACTCATGCTATGAAAGACTAATTATATTTTGCTCCTTCCTTTCCTATCCCAACTTATCCAATTTTCTCCCTTGACCCTGTTCCTTTCCGAAGGTGTTTGCTTTTGATTACCTCCTCCCCCATCTGCCCTCCGTTCTATCATTGCCCCTTTTTTATCCCCTTCCTCCTTCTTTCCTGTGGGGTAAGATACTCATTTCAGTGTGTATAGAATTCCCTGCTCAGGTCAAATATGATGAGAGCAAGATTCACTCATTTCTCCTCATCTGCCCCCTCTTCCTTTCCTACAGAGCTGCTTTTTCTTGCCACTTTTATGCGAGATAATTTACCCAACTCTATCTCTCTATTTCTCCCTCTCTCAATACATCCTCTCTTATCCTTTAATTTGATTATATATTTTTAGTTATCCCTTCATATTCAACTCAATCTGTCCATATATATATACATATATATATATACATATATGTATATATGTATGTATGTATGTATGTTCCCTTCAGCTACCCTAATACAAGGTTTCATGAGTTATACACATCGTCTTTCCATGTAGGAATGTAAATAAAAGTTCAACTTTAGTAAGTCCCTTATGATTTCTCATTTACCTTTTCATGATTTTCTTTATTCTTGTGTTAAAGTCAAATTTTCTATTCTAAGACCTAGCTCTGGTCTTTTCACTGAGAAAGCTTGAAAGTCCTCCATTTGGTTGAAAATCCATATTTTGCCTTGGAGCATTATTCTCAGTTTTACTGGGTAAGTGATTCTTGGTTTTAATCCTAGCTCCATTGATCTCTGGAATAACATATTTCAAGTCCTTTGATCCCTTAATGTAGAAGCTGCTAGATCTTGGGTTATCCTGATTGTGTTTCCACAATACTCAAATTGTTTCTTTCTGGCTGCTTGCAGTATTTTCTCCCTGATCTGGGAGCCCTTGAATTTGGCAACAATATTCCTAAGAGTTTTCTTTTTGGGATCTTTTTCAGGAGGCGATCAGTGGATTCTTTCAAATTTTATTTTAGCCACTGGGTCTAGAATATCAGGGCAGTTCTCCTTGATAATTTCTTGAAAGATGATATCTAGGCTCTTTTTTAGATCTTGGCTTTCAGATAGTCCAATAATTTTTAAATTATATCTCCTGAATCTATTTTCCAGGTCAGTGGTTTTTCCAATGAGATATTTCACATTGTCTTCCATTTTTTCATTCCTTTGCTTCTGTTTTATAATTTCTTGATGTCTCATCAAGTCACTAGCTTCCACTTGCTCCAATCTAATTTTTAAGGCAGTATTTTCTTCAGTGGTCTTTTGGACTTCCTTTTCCATTTGGCTAATTCT
>CM053626.1:320476669-320493181 GCA_028646595.1 Phalanger gymnotis | reverse complement strand
GGAATATATTGAGAGAGGGAGATAAGAAGAGATAGAATGGAGTACATTATCTCACATAAAAGTGGCAAGAAAAAGCAGTTCTGTAGGAAGAGAAGAGAAGGCAGGTGAGGGGGAATGAGTGAATCTTGCCCTCATCAGATTTGACCTGAAGAGGGAATACCATACCTATTCAATTGGGTATCTTACTCCACAGGAAAGAAGGAGGAAGAAGATAAAAAAGGGGGGTGATAAAATGAAGGGCAGATGGGGATGAAGGTAATCAAATACAAACACTTTCAAAAAGGGAAAGGGTCAAGGGAGAAAATTCAGTTAAGGAGGATATATTAGGAAGAAGCAAAACATAGTCTTTCACAACATGAGTGTTGTGGAAGGGTTATACATAATGATACACATGTGGCCCATGTTGAATTGCTTGATTTCTTAGGGAGGGTGGGTGGGAAGGGAAGAGGGGAGAGAATTTGGGATTCAAAGTTTTAAAAAATAGATGTTCAAAAACAAAAAATAATTTTTGTTCATGCAGCTACAAAATAAGATACACAGGCAATGGGGTATAGAAATTTATCTTGTCCTACAAGAAAGAAGGGAAAAGGGGATGGGAGGGGAGTGGGTTGACAGAAGGGAGGGCTGACTGGGGAACAGGGCAACCAGATTATACACCATCTTGGAGTGGGGAGGGGTAGAAATGTAGATAAAATTTGTAATTCAAAGTCCTGTGAAACTCAATGCTGAAAACTAAACATATTAAATAAAAAAAAAGAATGACTTTGAGTGAATAAGTTATTTTGTATATTATAAATATGTAAATGAACTATAAAGCCCATATGAAGAAAGATACTATCTGCATCCAGAGAAAGAAACGATAAATAGAAGCATGTATGGCCTAATTTTACATCTATATATACCTGTAGGGAGGGATGGGGAGGGTAGAAAAAGGAAGAACATGGAAGATATTATTTATCAGACTTACATATAGGTGAACAATTTATGAATATACAAGACATATAGGTGAACAATTTATGAATATACAAGACATAAACATGAAATTAGATAAAAGGAAGAATTTTGATTATACTAAATTTAAAAAAAGTTTAGTACAAGGAAAACCAACATAGGCACCAACAAAAGGAAAGCATAAAAATGTGAAAAAATAATAGGCATTTTTTCAGATAAAGGTCTCAAGTCTAAAATATAGAAAGATATTTGTAAAACCTAAAAGAATTAGTCATTCCCCAATTGATGAATGGGTCAAAGCATGTGACCAGCTAATTTTCCAGTGAAAAAATCAAAACAAGTTATAGACATGGGAAAAAATGCTCTAAATCGTTGATTGAGAAATTAAGATTAAAACAACCTTGAGATATCATTTTGCATCAACTAGATTGGCTAAAATGATAGAAGGAGACACCAACCAGTGTTGGGGGGGGATGTGGAAAAATTGGGACACTAAGCATTAGTGCAATTGCGAATTAATCCAACAATTTAGGAGAGCAATCTGGAATTATACTCAAAGAGTTGCTAAACTACCCATACACTTTGATCCAGCAATACCACTACTAGGTCTGTTTCCAAAGATGATTAGGGAAAAGGGACAAAACCTATATGTTCTAAAATGTTTATAGCACCTCTCTTTGTGGTGGCAAAGAACTGGAAATTACAGTGGATTGAGTTAATTGCCTGAAAAAGTTGTGATGGAATACTACTGTGTTATAAGAAATGATGAGCTCAATGATATTAGAAAAACATGGAAAGATTTTCATGAAATAATGAATAAAGAAATGAGCAGAACCAAGAGAAGGTTGTATACAGGAAAAGCAATATTTTCTATCATAATTCTTCCAGTCACAAGACCTCTATAATGGGTTGAAATTCTTCAGGAGTGATGAAGTACAGAAGTCAAAAATATCTTTCAAATAATCCTGGAGATGAAAAATATTTATCATAATTTAAAGAACTCACCACATGTTTTAAAGACATGGGAGACGATGGGAATTTCTGGACGATCAATAAACACCTGGTCTTGGTTGACCAGGACCTCCTTGATCAGTGGCAATCCAGATACCATCACAAAGGTAACATTCCCAATACGTGTGCAGAAAATATTTCCATATTCCCTGGTAAGCTGAAAAAGAATTAGTTTCAGTTGCAAATTTCCATTGCCTTTGAAGCTATTTTTTGTCTCTAGTGTCATCAGATGATATTCTAGGAATGTGAAACATCAACTCTAATGGAGTCCACTCAGTTTAGTCTGATCCAATTCTACCAAATTCAGTTCCGCTCACCACTACAAACACTGAATCACTCAACTATAGCCCAATCCCTGTTGTAGGAGATGAGCAGACAACCACAAACTCCAAACAGTTCCTTCTCTTGAGGAATTGACATTGGAAGGAAATGATCTGTGCAAATATAAGTAAATAGAGAATACAAACAATGGAAATTCTAAGTGATTTCAGGGGACACCAGCACCTGGGAGGGATATGGAAGGCTACTTAAAAAAAGGTGTCCCCCTGAAGCTAAGCTTTGATGGAAACTGGGAATTCCAAAAGCTTCAGGGGAAGAGGCAATATATTCCAGACTCTGAATATATTCAAGGCAGAATGTTGGGCTAGGAATGTATGACAAAGAAGAACTCAGAAGTTAATATGGAGGAAAGACTTAGAGCTCAACACTTGAACCTTTAGTAAGTTCATTGGAGTGGATAGTATGTAAACTCCCAGATGGCAGGGCCAGTTTAATTTTTGTTTTCTTAATCTCCAGCAGCTACCATAGTACTTGATACATAGCAAGTACTTATGAAATGCTTATTAATTGACTGATCGGGTCTTTCCCCCATGATAGCCATCAAAGCCTTTTCAAAATTTAGAAGATGGTCTTTGAGAGGGATTAGAGGAGAAATCAATCAATGCTGCTACCAACATGGCCATGAGCTTCCCTGAATTTAGCAGGCCTTGTCCTCAGGAAACAGACATACTCACAATCTGTCACCACGGTCTTGTCTGAAGCCATGACAGCTTGGTAGGGACTGAGAATGCTGGCCTGCTTCAAGGACCTCAGAAAGGGAAAGACCTCAGGTTAATAGTATATGATGACTATTGTTAGGAGCCAAGAATATTTAGACTTCAAAAGGAAAAAAAAGTGAGGTGAGAGGTAGCATGTGATGAGCACTTATGATTTGAAATCTAGTAAGGTCTGGGTTCAGATTTAGTTTATGCATATGTAGTAGCTTTCTCAAAAGGATAAGTCGAAATTTGAATGGGATTATGCATTCCAAGTTCTCTTCAAACTTGCAAGGGCTATTTCAATCTCACCTGCGAGGCAGCATGGGATAGTGCATAGAGACCCAGCATCAGTATCATAAAGAGCTGGGTTCAAGTCCCACCATTGACCCAGCTGTATGAATATTGATAAAACACTTAACTTTTTTATGTCCCAGGTAAGCAGTCTCCAGTGGGCTACTTCTGGATCTGTGCTTGGCTCTAGGCTAGTATTTTATCAATGCCTCAAAGAAAGACACAGATAGGATGCTTATCTGATTTGTAGTCAACACTAAGTTGGGAAGGATAGCTGGGTGATGGAGTCAACCACAAAAGTTTTAGTTGGTGGTGGTTGGACTGAATGTAATAAGGTGAAATTGAAAGAGGTTAAATGTAAAGTCTCACACAAAGACAAAACAAACAATTTCACACATACTGTTGCTCTGAAAAAGATTTGGGTCTTGACAATTCATTTTTCTTTTCTTTAAATTTTGACAACTACATTTCATTATAATCAGTGTCCTTCATAATCCTATTTTAAGCATTTAAGATCACAATTCTGAGGATATTTCCATTGGTTTCAGCAGAATGACTGTCAGAGGGGTCTAGAACGCAAAAACAAACAACCAAAAAAACCCAAATGGTGAAACAGTCCTCATATAGGGATTGAATAAATAGTCCCTAATATGAGCCATCAGTGTAACATGTCAGGCAAAAAATAATCATTGTCAGCAATGTTAGTGTTTGGTGCCCTTAATTTGAAGGAACACTACTGGGATGTTGGCAGTATGATGGTAACAGCCAGAAGTGACAGATAAGGCCAGTGAATATCAGAGACCTGACGTGGGTCATCCAAAGTCTAAAGATCAGAGTGAGGGGTCGTGGGTTATTAGCCTTTGGGGCATCTAAGTGTGTGTGTCTTCTCACTCTTCTTGTTGTCTTCATAGTCCCTTTATTACTCTGGTGAATTGTACCGGTTACTTTCAGAAAAAAGCTTTTAAATGCATAAAACACAATACTTAAGATTATAAAGGAAACCAAGTAATTTAAATGCAGTGATCAAAAGACGTTTTTAACTAAAATTCAGTGGCCCCAGTTAAGGACCTCTGACTCTAGAGTTTGAGGGGCCTCAGAGGCTGCCTGCGCCATTTCTGCCAGTCATTATATTAATGAACATTGTTAAATGCTTTTTATGTGCCAGGTACTGTGCTATGCACTGGGGATTCAAAAAAGCCAAAACAGTCTCTCAAGGTGCTCACCTATCAATTTACAGATATAATAATCATTGTAATGATAATGAAAATAATAGTAAATAGCTCACATTTGTATAATGCTCAATGTCTTCCAATCACTGCATGAAGCACTTTACTATAACTATCTCAATGCATCAGAATCACAGAAATTTAGTCAGAAGGGCCCTCAGCATCCATCTAATCCTGACCACATACAATGTTAACAATGATACACCCCACGATTGATGAACATATGACTTTCTCCAAGTCCCACAGGTCAGAAGCACTCTAAGCCCCAAACCAGATGCTCTTTCCATTGCAAGAAGCTGCTTCGCAGGCAGGGCCAGAGACAGACACGGAGGCTTATGGCTGCTCAATCTAGCATATTCCCCAGAGACCCAGCTCTCATTCCCCCTCACAGCTAGTAGATTTTTGACTTCCCATGTCACTCCTTACCTTTTGGTATACATTGTAGTAGTTTGTAAAGTCCATCTGAATGAAGCTGCCCACTATGGACAGCCCAGGAGGGCCAGGGGGGTAGTTGAGATGCCGTCTCCTCCTCTGTAGATACTGTGCCAGGATCAGGAGGAAGGCAGAGAAGAGAAGGAGGGTCTGCAGTGGGGCTTTTTCCCAAAGAGAAAGGAGCATGGTTCTCAGAGTGAGTTGTATCATTCCCCAGCTCGGGCAGCAAGGCCAGACAAGACAAATTCCTCTACCCCCTTCTTCTTCCTCTTCCTGCAGTAACAGCAGCAGCTATATGAGGCCACTAGGAACAGTGTTCTCATGAGACACAGAACTCAAGCTGTGTCTGTCCCCTTGAAGCTGCTGCCTGGGGCGGTTTTATAGGCCAGAGAGCTCCAGAGAGTGCCAGTTCCCCTCTGTGCCCCAGACCTCTGCCCTCTGCCTTCTGCCAGGGCCTGTGTCCTGGGAGTAACACACTCCACCCTTACAATATCCCTTCGTAAAAAGAAGACTGGGCTTGTGTGCTGGAAATCAGAGAGACAATTAGGCAGAGCAAACTAGGAAGACTCCATCCACAGACAGACCCACACATTGGGGCCCAAATCACATGGCCAGATCTGTGAGGCAGGAATTGACTCAGAACTGTATCCCCTTGTTTAGCAGAACAGCAGGCTGAGGTCCAGAGAGGCCAGGAAACTGACAAGGTCCCACAGCAATTTGCAAGTTTCAACGTCTTCACTGGAACCTGACTCAGCTGACTTCAAGTCAGCACTCTTCTCCCTCTTACAAACTGCCTGCTAAGGGGCTTGAGAACTAACACAGAGGAGCGCTAAATCTGGAGTCCAAGGACCCCTTGAGAACTATGTAGATAGATTGCATTGAGTCTGTGGACTTGAATGGGAGAAAATAGTTTCAACTTTATTGGAATAAGTAAAATAAATTTCCAATGGATTTAAAATAAATAGAGCTAATCAGAATGAAATCCCAATATAATTGGAACAATAGAAATAAAAGTCCAGTATAATTGGAATCAATTGAGATAATTAAAAAAGGATTTTTTTTATTTTTTATTTTAATTTTATTTATTATTTAATATATTTAGTTTTCAGCATTGATTTTCACAGGACTTTGAATTACAAATTTTCTCCCCATTTCTATCCTCCCCCCCACTTCAAGATGGCATATATTCTGGTTGCCCTGTTCCCCAGTCATCCCTCCCTTCTGTCACCCCACTCCCTTCCTTTCCTCTTTTCTCTTTCTTTCTTGTAGGGCAAGATAAATTTCTATGCCCCATTGCCTATGTATTTTTTTTCTAGTTGCATGCAAAAATTTTTTTGTTTTTGTTTTTGAACATCTATTTTTTAAAACATTGAGTTCCAAATTCTCTCCCCTTTTCCCTTCCCACCCACCCTCCCTGAGAAGGCAAGCAATTCAACATGGGCCACATGCGTATCATCATATATAACACTTCCTCAACGTTCATGTTGTGAAAGACTAACTATATTTTGCTTCTTCCTAACCTATCCCCCTTTATTGAATTTTCTTCCTTGACCCTGTCCCTTATCGAAAGTGTTTGTTTTTGATTACCTCCACACCCAGGGTAGGGAAATAGTCTTATGGACAAAAGGCCAATCAATGACCCACAGTTTATTTGTGAATACTAGAATATTTATCTGGAAGAAGTCTTAGAGATGCTGGATAATAGGATCACAGGTCTAGAGCTAGAGGGATCTCAGAGGGCATCTAGTCCAATGTTCTTATTTTATAGATGAGGAAACAGATGCCCAGAGAAGATGGGACTTGATAGAGGGAACCATTTTTAATCACCATTATCCTAATATTCTGTACAAAATTAAGGTTTACAAGTAATTTTCCCTGGTTTCTCTCATTTGTTGCTAACAACAACCTTTTAAAATAAATGCATTTATTATGCCCATTTTACAGCTGGAGAAACTGAGGCTGAGAGAGGTTAAAAGACTTGCCAAGGGTTGCATAGCTACTAAGTGTCTGAGGGAAGATCTGGATTCAGGTCTTCTGACCCCAAGTGCAAGGGTGACAGCTACCAAAGAGAAGTTGGTAGTCATTTGTAGGGGTGGGATGCAAACCCGGGCCCTCTGACTGAAAATTCTTCTTTTACTTCATCCTGCCTCCCTTAAGTGACAAATAGTTTGGAAATAGGAAACAGGATTTTTAAAAATTTAACTCTTTAACTGTTCCTCAGCCCAGCTGGATCCCTGTTTATACATATAAATACACACACATGTGTGTATATACATATATGTGTATATATATACATACATATATGTATATATATGGAGAGAGTTAGAGACAGAGAGAGAAAGATAACAGAGAGACAGATAGAGAGAGAAACAGAGATACATACATGTACATACATATGAGATGGTAAATATTTTTGAGGAATTTAATTTAAAATTAAATGTAATTCAAATACATATTACATCTTACACTTTCACAAAGATAATGACTAGAGAGGGTATGGTTGAAAAAACACCTGGTTATTAAGTCCACAGCACCGTCAATATTAGCCACTGTTTTGCTAAGGCAGTGAAGAAGCCTGTGGCACCCCTAGGGTATATTCAGAGATATGCAGGGTCCTGGGCCAGCAAGGTGATGCTGGGCCATCCTTTATTCTTTTCTCCTCTGGGGGCTTGCCTTCAGTTCTGGGCACTACAGTTTTAGAAAGGACCCTGGTAATCTATAGAGGAGGTAAAGAAGACTCAAGTTTATAGCTTTAGAAGCAGAAGGGATGCTAGCGATTATCCAGGCCACATCTCACATAAAAGTGGCAAGAAAATCAGTTCTGTTGGAAGGAAAGAGGAGGCAGGTGAGAGGGAATGAGTGACTCTTGCTCTCATCAGATTTGACCTGAGGAGGCAATAACATACACACCCAATCTGGTATTTTACCCCACAGGAAAGTATGGGGAAGCGGTTAAAAAAGGGGGCATTAGAGAAGGGAGGGCAGATGGGGGAAGAGGTAATCAAAAGTGAACACTTTTCGAAAGGGACAAGGTCAAGGGAGAAAATTGAATAAAGGGGGACAGGTTAGGATGGAGGGAAATATAGTTAGTCATTCACAACATGAGTATTGTGGAAGTGTTTTACATGATGATATGCATGTGGCCTGTGTTGAATTGCTTGCCTTCTTAGGGAAGGTGGGTGGGAAGGGAAGAGGGGAGAGAACTTGGAACTTAGCGTTCTAAAACCAGATGCTCAAAATAAAAGTTGTTTTTGCATGCAACTGAGAAATAAGATATATGGGGAATGGTGCATAGAAATCAATCCTCCCCTATAAGAAAGTAAGGGGAAAGGAGATGAGAGGGGAGTGGAGTGACAGAAGTGAGGGCAGACTAGGGAAAGGGGCAATCAGAAAATATGTCATCTTGGAGTTGGGGGGAGGATAGAAATGGGGAGACAATTCGTAACTCAGAATCATGTGGAAATCAGTGTTGAAAACTAAAATATTAAATAATAAAATAATTGTTAAGGAAAATGAAACAAACAAACAAACAAAAAAAGAAAGAGTGCCAACAGAGGACACAGGCTTTCTTGAAATATACACTTTTTTCAGTTGGAATATGCTGCTTTCTTACTTTTCTGCAAAAGTCTCTTTTCCTCCAGCTGTCAATTATCACATTCTTACAAAGGCAAATTTCTTCCTTTAAAGGAAGTTACTTGCAAAGCTTTTTAGACGATCAGATTTTGAACTAGAAGTTATCTTAGAAAATATGTAGTCCAACTTCAACAAATGAGGAAACTGAGGCACAGAAAAATAGCATAGCAAAATTTGAAGCGATATTTAAATCCAAATTTTCTTTCACCTATTGCCTTTAACATTTAATACCTGTGTAACCAACATGACACAGTGGAGAGAGTGCCAGTCCTGGAATCATAAAGATTCATCTTCTTGATTTTAAATCTGGCCTCAGACATTTATCAGCTGTGTGACTCTGGGCAAATCACTTAACCATGTTTTGCTTAGTTTCCTTATCTAGAAAATGAAGAAGTCTGAGTAGATGGCTTCTCAGCTGCCTTTATTTCTTCATTAATATTCTCCAATTTACTGTTGATAAGGACACTGCAGTACCTCTCACTTATGATTTGGGGTCTGTGACTTGCACAGTGGCACACATGAAGTAAATTCACCTCTTTTTTACCTCCATATCTTCATCTATAAAGTGTGGGAGCTGAAGAAATCTCTCCAAGGCATCTTCTAAGTCATTGATCAATGAACCTATAAATCCAGGATTTGTGCTCACCAGGAGTGGAAAATTAACATGCAAAATACAGAAAGCCATGAAGAATGCGCAATAAAGTCTTAGCTACCTACTATGTGGTCTTTCAGAGCCCTCTGGCTTCCACAGCCTGAAAGTAATTCCCCAAAAGTTTTTGGCAATGGAATACCAGGAATAATGAACAGAGTTGAAAATGTATTAACCAGTGCTTATACTCAGGTAGCTGCACTTGGTAATATTATGTATAGTGTTGTGGGTGCATACCCATTCATCCTGACCTCCATCATTTCACCTAGATTTTCCCATTCATATGCAGACTCAAAATTATACCACTGATATAGACTCCATCTGTCATGGCTCTCTCTTCATTATCCCCCAATTTTGAAGTCACCAGAGAAGAGGACACTAACATCCAATACTCAAATAATCTCACTGGGAACTCTGAGTTTGCCCCACTTTCATTATCTTCCCTCTTCACCTATTCTAAGTCAAAGTTCACTCTAGGGGTAAACAAGCCAATAGCCCAGGGATCAAGGTCCAGACTCATCCATCCTCTGCCCACAAAATATCTTTAAACCACTCCTACTATCCAACCAATCACACTCACTATTATTCTCTTATTCTCATACCAATATTCAATTGAGTTTTTCCACTGTCACCTCGTAATATGTGCATACAAGTCCAGAGAATGTCCTGACTTCTTAATGTATTTGGAAGTAACCTGGGGCAGGGATACAAAATTAACAGCTCCATTTCTAAGTATTAGGCCCCTAGAGAACCTGTCACATGGTTGCATCCTTTTTGGACTAGATCTGTAATTTCATTGTTACAGGAAACTCTCTGTATGTAAAAGCAGATTAAGACCTAATCTGAAGATCATAACCATAGAGAGCCAACAGAGACACCGAATGTTTAAGTGACTCACCCAGGAACAGGCAGCACTCCTGTCCTGAATCCTCTTCTCTTTTCTCTCCAGAGTATTTCACTCGTTGATCTCCTTGGATCCCATGGATTTATTGATCCATTAATTGACTTCTAGTCCCATATCTCCAAATGCCCGACAGAGATATCAAACTGATTGACCCTGAAACATTTTAGATTTAACCTGTCCAAAATGGCACCTGCTATGTTTCCCCCCCAAACTCTTTCCTCTCTCTTTAATTTCTCTGTTACTGCTGAGGGAGCCAACATCCAAGTCCCCTATGTTCCCTACCTAGGCATCTTCCTTAACTGTTCACACACTCTCACTCCCATATCCAATCTGATCCCAAGGCCTGTGGATGTTATCTTCATAACATCTATTATGTATACCCTGTTCTCTCCTCTGTCATTGTCACCACCATGGCACAGGCACACATCACTTCGTATTCCTGGGTGAAGCAATTGCAATAGCTTGCAGGTTGGTCAGTATTGAAATGGCACAGTAGATTAAGTGGTAGGTATGAACTCAAGGTAACTTGCGTTGAAACCTGCCTCAGACACTGAATCCCTAGAAAATTCACTCAACCTTTGTCTGCCTCAGTTTCCTCATCTGTAAAAGGAGACAATAATACCACCTACCTCCTAAGGTTGTTGTGAAGATCAGATGAGATCACTCTCAAAGCCTTTGACAAATCTTAAAGTACTAAGTGAATGTTAGCTGTGAGTCTTTCCCCATTTCAGCCCATTCTTTACTCAGTTGTTACATGGGGCAGCTAGGTAGTGCAATGGATAGAACTCTAGGCTTGAGGTCAGGAAGGCCCAAGTTCAAAGTTAGCTCAGACACTAGCTGTGTGATCCCTAGGCAACTGCCTTAATTAATATCTATTTGCCTCAGTTTCCTCATCTGTAAGACAGGGGTAATAGTAGCACCTACATCTCAGGTTGTTGTGAGGATCAGAGGAGAGGACATTAAAGTCCTTAGCACATTGCCTGGCACATACAATCACTATATAAATGTTAGCTACTTTTAATCTTCTTAAAGTGCAGATCTGACCACATTACTCTCTACTCAATGAACTTCAATGGCTCCCTATCGCCTTCAGGATCAAATACAAAATCCTCTGTTTGACATTCTTAACCTTAGCTCCTCCTACCTTTCCAATGCTTTTACATGTTATTTCTTGCCCATGTACACTTTGATCCTGTAACACTGATTCCTTGTTTGTTCCATTAACAAGAAATTCCATTGGGTGGGTTCCAGGCATTTTGTCACGGCTGGACCTTATACCTGAAACTCGTTCCCTCCTCTACTCTGATTATTGATTTCCATATTTTTTAAAATCCCAATTAAAATCCCTCTTGGAGAAAGCCTTTCCTAACCCTTCTTATTTCCAACTCCTTCCATCTGCTAATTATTAAGCATTTTTTCACACATTATTTCATATAATCCTGCTAATAACCTTATGAGGTAGATAGTATAATTATCCTTATTTAATGCTGGGAAATCCAAGGCAAAATATGGATTTTCAATAAAATAGAGGACTTTCAATCTTTCTCAGTGAAAAGACCAGAGCTGAATAGAAAATTTGTCTTTCAAACACAAGAATCAAGAGAAGCATGAAAAAGTAAACAAGAAAGAGAAATCATAAGGGACTTACTAAAGTTGAACTGTTTTGTTTACATTGCTACATGGAAAGATGATGTGTATGATTCATGAGACCTCAGTATCATAGTAGCTGAAATGAATATGCATATATATGTGTATATATATATACATATATTTATATATATATATATACATATGTGTGTGTCTATGTGTGTATATATGTAGGTGTATATACACATATATATAGACGGAGGGTACAGGGTGAGTTGAATATGAAGGGATAATATCTAAAAAAAGAAAATCAAATTAAGGGATAGGAGAGGAATATATTGAGAGAAGGAGAAAGGGAGAGATAGAATGGGATAAATTATCTTGCATAAAAGTGGCAACAAAGAGTGGTTCTGTGGGAAGGGAAGAGGGGGCAGGTGAGGAAGAATGAGTAAATCTTGCTCTCATCAGATTTGACCTGAGGAGGAAATACCATTCACACTCAGTTGGGTGTCTTACCCCACAGGAAAGAAGGAGGAATAAGATAAAAAAGAGGAGACAATAGAAAGGAGGGCAGACAGGGGGAGAAGGTAATCAAAAACAAACACTTTCAAAAAGGGACAGGGTCAAGGGAGAAAATTCAGTAAAGGGGAATAGGTTAGGAAGGAGCGAAACATAGTTAATCTTTCACAACATGAGTATTGTAGAAGGGTTTTACATAATGATATGCATGTGGCCTATGTCTGATTGTTTGCCTTCTTAGGGAGAGTGGGTGGGGAGGGAAGAGGGGAGAGAATTTGGAACTCAAAGTTTTAAAAACAGATGTTCAAAAACAACAAAAAACAGTTTTTGCATGCAACTATGAAGTAAGATACACAGGCACTGGCACGTAGAAATTTATCTTGCCCTACAAAAGAAGAAGGGAAAGGGGGATGGGAAGGGAGTGGGGTGACAGAAGGTAGGGCTGACTGGGGAATGGGGCAACCAGAATATATGCCATCTTGGAGTGGGTGGGAGGGTAGAAATGGGGAGAAAATTCATAATTCAAACTCTTGTGAAATCAATGTTGAAAACTAAACATATTAAATAAATAAAATTAAATTAAAAACAAAAGCTGGGAAAACTGAGGCAGGCAAAGTTTAACTGATTTGTCCACAGACATATCTATTGAATTTTTGCAGCTTGGGTTGCACTCAATCAGGTCTTCCTGACATCATACTTTGTGCATTCTTTTGCCACCTAGCTGAAGAGCACTGATGTGTAATAAGCCACCATCTTTATCATACTCCTTGATCATGAGTATTACACAAGGCCTCCCTCTCATATATTCTCTAGGCAAATGCATCAATTCCCATGGAGTTCTGTACAGAAGACTCATATCTATCTACATGGTACTACTGTCTCCCACAGAATATAGTCCTGGATCACTTATTGTCTATTGAATATCTCAAACGGGATTTTTAAATGCAACTCAAACTCAATATTTCAGAAATAAAACTCATTCTCTTCTCCTGCCAAACATGCCTCATTCTCAACTTTCCTTTTGTAGCCAAAGGGTCACTATCCTGTGATGAATGAAAAGTCTGAGAGGCATAATTTCCAGCCAATTAATAATCAATTTATTGATTATTGTGAGGAAGTAATGAGTAGATTGAAGTTACTGATTTTCTTTCATAAACCATAGGTGAAGCTTGGGGACAGCTGGATGTTTAAATATCCTTGGAACTGTGAGTGTTTCCAACTAATGAAAATCAACACATATTGGTTTGTATATGTTTGTGTTTGTGTATACTTACGCACATACATACATATGTACACACACACGTGTATATATATATACATATATATATATATATCTGTATCTACATCTATATAGATATATTAATCTATCTATCTATATCAGCTCTTTTGGTGGTGCCTAAGAATTGGAAATGGAAGTCATGCACATCAATTGGGGAATGGCTAAGCAAGTTGTGGTATACAGTTGTGATAGAATATTGTTGTGCTTTAATAAATGACAAGCAGGATGATTTCAGAAAAACTTGGAAAAAACTCACATGACCTGATGCAAAGTGAACTGAGCACAACTAGGAGAATTTTATGCACAATAATTCCTATGTTGTTACATGGTGAAGAATTGTGAATGGTGTAGGTATTCTCAGCAATGCAATGGTCTAAGACAGTCCCATAGGACCAATGGTGAACCTTATTATCTGCTTCCAGAGAAAGAACTAATATTGTCTAAATACAGACTGTAGCATGCTGTTTTACACTTTCTTACTTTTTTTATACTTTTAAAAAATTAGTTTTCTTGTACAAAATGACTAATATGGAAATGTTTTACATGATTGCACATTTATAGCCTACATCTGATTGCTTACTGTCTCAGGAAGGAGAAAGGAGTAGGATGAGATAGAATCGATTGCTTAATGTCTCAGGGAGGGGAAAGCAGTCGGAAGCGATAGCATCTGTAACTCAAAATTAAAAAGAAAAGTTTAAAAATGCTTTAACCTTTAATTGTGGGAAAATAAAATAGTATCTATTTTTAAAAGTTTTCAAAGAAAATATGATATCCCCTTTTAATAGTTGTTATTCATTTGAACATGGATAGAAATGGAAAAGGTTTTATTATAACCAACTTATTTCTAAACACTGTGTTGGAATTGATTACTCTATTACTCTGTATTTATGCATTGCATCCCTACACCATTTGTTACTATTGTAGTTAATATAGCAAATGTAAAAATAATTCATTCTTTTATTAAAGGTCATCTTACAGGAAGCGTCCTGTTATTAGCTCCTTAGCAGAATGTCATCCTCCAAGTGTGTGAACAAACAATGCCAAGCATAAAAATTAAGTTCAAAAGTTTCAATTTTTTTAGTTTATATTTAAGTTTATTGAATATATCAATAAAAATTGACTAACTTACAAATGTAAATTCTCTGGTCTAAAAAATTCTCAGTTTGATTTTCTTATTATTAGGGACATGTGGTGTCAGCTAACTTTCACTGTATGACCTGGTTATTATCATAGTAAGTTTAAAATTGTGTTAAGACCAATTTTTAAAAGAGATTTTTAACAGAGAAGGGGATCTTTACAAGTGACTTGAACTAGAGAAGTCAGTCAGATGGAAACTGTTCTGAGACCCCACCCAGACCAGAGAGCTCTATCAGCAAGTGTTTCCTGAGAACTAGAAAGCTGTATGAGATGAGATGTCTTTGGGATACAGACTTGGCAGAGGTACTTGTTGATCAAAGAGTATGTACTGTTTTATAGCTCTTTAGGCATACTTCCAAATGGTTCTCCATAATGATTGGATCAGTTCATAATTCCACCAATAATGCATTAGTGTTCCAGTTTTTCCAAGTCCCCTCCAACATCCATTATTTTCCTTTTTTTCATATTAACCAATCTGATAGGTGTGAGGTGGTACCTCATGGTTGTTTTAATTTCAATTTTTCTAGTCAATAGTGATTTAGAACATTTTTCATATGACTATAGATTGCTTTCAATGCTTTGTCAGAATACTTCCTGTTCATATCCTTTGGCCATTCATCAATTGGAAATGACTTGTATTTTTACAAATTAGACTTACTTCTCTACCTATTTGACTAATCAGACCTTCAACAAAGATGTTTATTGTAAACTTTTTCCCAGTTTATGCTTTCATTTTAGTTTTGGTTGCATCGATTTTGTTTTTGAATAACCTTTTTTTAATTTTATATAATCAAAGTGATCAATTTTACATTTTTCAATGCTTCATATATATATTCTTTGGTTCTAAATTCTTCCTTTATCCATAGATCAGCCAATTAAACTATTCCATGATCCAATAATTTGCTTATAGTATCACTCTTTATGTCTAAATCATGTATACATAGTGAATTTTTTGCTGACATCCATTTCTTTTGGATTGTCAAATTTGTTGGCACATAATTTGGTAAAATAGCTCCTAATAATTGTTTCATTTCCTCTTCATTGGTTGAGAATTCCTCTTTTTTATTTTAAAAACTAGCAAATTGGTTTTCTTCTTTCCTTTCCTTTTAAATCAAATTAACTAATAGTTTATTTTATTGTTTTATTTTTCATCAAACCAATTTTCATTTTTATTATTAGTTCACTGGTTATCTTACTTTCAATTTTATTAACTTCTACTTTGATTTTCAATTTGGTGTTTAGTGGGGATTTTTTTGCAAGCTTTTTTGGCTTTTATTACTAATATATGATATTAATTGGCAAAACACTGAGTACAAGCTTCACTATCATAAAATCAAAACATTAAATAATATTCCAAAAATATTTTTAGACAAAAACCTAGCCACCAAGAGTACAAAAATTACACAGCAACACAAAGCATAAAAAATGTAAACTTTTAAATGAAACAGTCAAAAATATCTGTTATTTAATTTCTCTAGACTGCAATTGTTTTAGGTCTTTCTTTTGCCACACATTGATGTTAAATACTTAGTGTTTGCAATATACATTGTCCTCTACTTCAAAATCTGTCTCATTTGAAAAATTGCTTTCCTTATGCCCAATTACAAGTTGTTGAGATACTCATTTACATATATTCTAAGCTAAATTCAGCCTTAACCCATTCTTCAAACATAAGCTTGTATATGAAGGAATTAAAAGTAATGATAAAGGATGGCGACTGGAAAGCAGTAACTGGCGTGAGCTCCCCTCCAAGACCCTCCAAAAACCTATGAAAAAATGGCTCTGAACCAATTCTAGAACTGCAGAACCCACAAAGGGGCAGAGGGAAGCAGGACTCCAGCCCAGGTCTGCCTGGA
>CM053626.1:320450673-320476169 GCA_028646595.1 Phalanger gymnotis | reverse complement strand
CCATGTTGAATTGCTTGACTTCTTAGGGAGGGTGGATGGGAAGGGAACAGGGGAGAGAGGAAGGGAAAGGGGGATGGGAGGGGAATGGGGCGACGGAGGGGAGGGCAGACTGGGGAACAGGGCAACCAGAATGTACGCCATCTTGGAGTGGGGGGGGAGGAAATGGGGAGAAAATTTGTAATTCAAACGCCTGTGAAAAATCAATGCTAAAAACCAAACATGTCAAAAATAAATTAAAAAAAATTATTGGACCACCTAAAAGCCATGATCAAAAAAAGTGCCTAGAAATTTTCTTTCAAGAAATTATCAAGGAAGCGCAATATATTTTACTCCAACCTTTTACCTTTACCTGCGTGTATCCCCCTATTTCAAATGTGTTTCTTGTAAAGAGCATATTGTAGGATTATGGCTTTTAATCCATTCTGCTATCTGGTTCCGTTTTATGGGGGAGTTCATCCCATTCACGTTCACAGTTATGATTTCTATCTGTGTCTTTTTCTCCATCCTATTTCCCCCTGTATATGCTTTTATCTCTCCCTTTCCCCTTCCCCTCCTCAACCAAGTTTTGCTTTTGACTGCCACCTTCCTCAGTTTACCTTCCCTCTTTATTCCCCTCCCTTATCTTACCATTTCCCACTTGCTACTTCTCCCCTCCCTTCTGATCCCCCCCCTTTTTTCCCTCCTTCCCCTCCTACTTTCTGTAGGAAAAGTTAGATTTCTATACTTATCAGGGTATAATATTCCCTTCTTGAACCAGATCAGATGACAGTAAAGCTCAAAGACTGCTCTTCTCCCTCCCTTCTTTCCCTCTACTATAATATATTTTTGTGCCTCTTCATTTGGTGTAATTTACCCTTTTCTACTACCTCCTTACATCTTCTCTCATAGCCCTCCATTTACATCTCTTACTTATGTTTTTTATCCTTATATCAGTTATTTTATACAGGCATTCACAATCTATGTGTATTCCTTTCAATTGTCATAATAGCTGTACTATTCTCAAGATTGACATATATATGTATATATATAACATATGTAAGATGATATAATCTGATATAAAGATGCAAATAATTTGCCTTTATTGATTAATAAGGTTTGTGGGGATTTTTTCCCCATTTACCTTTTTATGTTTCTCTTGAGTTTTGTATTTGGAGAACAAATTTTCCATTGAGTTCTGGCCTTTTCATCAGGAAGGTCTGGAATTCCCTCATTTCATTGAATGTCCATCTCCTTGCCTGAAGAAATATGCTTAGTTTTGCTGGATAGTTGATCCTTGGTTGTAGTCCCAGCTCCTTTGTCCTTTGGAATATTATATTCCAGTTTCTCCTGTCTTTTAATGTGGAAACTGAGACATCCTGCATGATCCTGACTGTAGTTCCATGATATTTTAATTGTTTCTTTTTGGCTGCTTGAAGTATTTTCTCCTTGACTTTGTAGTTTTGAAATTTGGCTATAGTATTTCTTGGTGTTTTCAGTTTAGGATCTCTTTCTGCGAGTGATTGGTGAATTCTTTCAATGACTATTTTGCCCTCTGGTTCTAGGACCTCTGGGCAGTTGTCTTTAATAACTTCTTCGAAGATAATGTCAAGGCTCTTTTTTTCATTGTGGATTTCCAGTAGACCTATATACTCTTAAATTGTTCCTCCTGGATCAATTTTCCAGGTCAATTGTTTTCCCAATCGGATATTTCACATTTTTTCTTTTTTTTCATTCTTTTTTCTTGACAACTTTTTAAACACAGTGTTTTATTTTTCCAATTACATGTAAAGAAATTTTTTTTTGAGTTTCAAATTTTCTCCCCCCCAAAGGTAAGAATTTTAAATAGGTTATATATGTGCAATCATTTAAAACATAATTCCATATTGTGAAAGAAGAAATAGATTAAAAGGGAAAAAAAACATGAAAAAGATAAAAAAAAAGTGAAAATATGCTTCATTCTGCATTCAGACTCCTTTAGTTCTTTCTCTGGATATGGTTAGCATTTTTCACCATGAATATTTTGGAACTGTGTAGACACCTTTCTAAAGGAGTTTGCCTGAGAAAGGGAGAAGAGACACTGGATGATAACCTGATGGTATGGTACGGTGTAGATAAAGATTTTTAGGAATAAGTGGGACTTGACCAAATTTGAAGAAAGTGGGGAAGGAGACAATAAGGAAACATTGAAAAATTGAGAGAGGAAGGGAGGTTTGAGTTTTATTTTTTTCATTCTTTACATTTGGTTAACTACGTCTTGGTGCCTCATAGATTCATTAGCTTCCACTTGGTCAACTCTAATCTTTAATGAGTTAGTGTTTTCATTTTCCTTTTGAGTCTCCTTTTCCAGTTGGTTGATTTTACCTCTCAGGGTGTCATCTTCTCTATTTAGATTCTGAATCTCCATGGCCATTGCTAGGGTTGTATACCAAAGAGATCACACAAGTGATAAAAAGACCCATATGTACAAAAATATTTATAGTGGCTCTTTTTGTGGTAGCTAAGAATTGGAAATCAAAGAGATGCCCATCAATTGGGAAATGGCTGTACAAGCTTTGCTATATGAAGGTAATGGAATACTATTGTGCTATAAGAAATGGGAATGATACAGGCTTCATAAAAACCTGGAAAACCTACAAGACATAATGCTGAGTGAGCAGAGGAGAACCAGGAGAACATTATACACAACCACAGATATATGGATTCTGTGAGGACCAACACTGACAAACTTTGCTCTTCTCAGCAATACAAGGTACAAAGACAACTCCAAAGGACTCACAATGGAGATTGCTATGTACATCCAGAGAAAGAACTATGAAGTATGAATGCAGAGTGAGGGACACTTCATACTAGCCTTCCCCCCCCATTTTTTTTTACTTTTGTTTCTGTTTTGGGGCTGATTTATTTTTCTTTTGGTCCTGTTTCTTCCTTCACATGATTCATTTCATTGATCACAGTTCTTCTCCATAACTTGACTAGTGTGTAAATTAATTCAATGCAAAGTTAAACGTGGAAGCTATATGGTATTCCATGCCATCTTAGGGAGGGAGGAGGACACCAGTTCCGAGATAAGAACTCAGTATTTGACAAACACTGCTGGGAAAACTGGAAAATTGAAATTAGGTAAAGACCAGCAGCTTACACCATATACCAAAACAGTCAAAATGAGTACTTTAGACTTCAAGGGTGATGACACAAGCAAATTAGAAGAGCAAGGAATAATTTAGCTGCTAGATCTATAGAGAAGGGAAGAATTTATGATGAAACAAGAAATAGAGAACATTGCAAAATGTAAAATGGATGATTTTGATTCTAGGAAATTAAAAACGGTTTGCACAAACCAAACCAATTCAACAAAGATTAGAAGGAAAACAAAAAACTTGGAAGAAATTTTTACAGCCAATGTCTCTGATAAAGGCCCCATTACTCAAATATACAGTGAACTGAGAAAAATAGAAAATGCAAGTAATTTTCCAATTGAATGTTCAAAGGATTTGAACAAGAAGTTTTCAGATGAAGTAATCAAAGCTATCTATAGTCATAAAAATTTTCTAAATTAGTATTGATTACAAAAGTGAAAATTAAAACAACTCTGAGGTACCACATATCAGAATAGCTAATATGAAAGAAAAGGCCAATGAAAAATGGTGGAGAGAAAGGGGGAGGTGATGGGATACTAATGTACTGTTGGTGGAGTTGTGAACTGATCCAGCCATTCTGGAGAACAATTTGGAATTTGCCCAAAGATTACTACGGCAATATCACTAGTAGATACATTTCCCAAGGAGAGCATAAAAAAGAGAAAGAGTGGACATTTATGAAAATATTTATGGCAGCTCTTTTTATGGTGGTAAAGAATTAGAAATTGAGGGGATGGAAAATGAGGGAGTGGGAAAATGGCTAAACAAGTTGTGATATATGAACACAATGGAATTCTATTATGCTATTAGAAATGATGAGGTGGATTTCAGAAAAGTCTGGGAAGACATGCTCTGATGCAAAGTGAAGTGAGTAGAACCAGGAAAACATTGTTCATAGTATTAGCAATGCAGTGTGATAATTAACTATGATTGACTTAGCTCCTCACAGCAATACAATGATCCAAGGCACATCCAAAAGACGCATGATGGAAAATGGTGCACATCCAGAGAAAGAACTGATGAAATCCAAATGCAGGTAGAAGCAGACTATATTCATTTTCCTTTTAAAATTATTATTTCATGATTTTCTTCCTTTTGTTCTGTTTGTATTTTCACACCATGACTAACATGAAAATACATTTTACCTGAATTCACACATATAACCTATAACAAATTGTTTACCATCTTAGAGTGAGGGGGAAATGCTAGGAGGCAAGAGAACATTTGGAGCTCAACATTTCATATTGAAAATAATTTAAAATTGTCTTTACATGTAATAGGAATAAATGATATTTCAAAGAAAAAAAGAAATTAGAGCTCTCATTCTTAGGAACAGTTACTACATTCTTCAGTATTAAAGGAAAGCCCAGGATCAGCCAACTTGACCTTCCCAAGGCTCCATTGAGGGTGCAGCTCCTCATGCTTGGAGACAGCCATAATCATTCTGTTTGTATTACCAAACTGATCCTTGCCTTTTTCATTTAAGGAAAACATCCATTCTAGTTTTCATGAAGAAAACTTGGTCTTTTGCACCCTGGACCTCTTCTTGGCTGGAACAGAGACAACTTCTACCACTCTGAGGTGGGCCCTGCTGTATATGGCTCTTTATCCAGAGATCCAAGGTACAGTTATAATGCCAGGCTGTGTACCCCTATAGAATTCTGCCCATGAGAGGTCCCATTTATAGAGAGTTTGAAAGTTTGCCAAACACTTTACATACACCATCTACTTTCAATTCTTAATGGAAAAGGGCACTGATCACGATTTGTTACAATCATATAGACCCCCTTTTAATATCAACATTTCTGTCAGCTCCCCATATGATAGAGATAGCAGTTGCTATCTAGGAGAAGTAGAGTATAGAATTTCGAGTCAAGAAGATGCGAGTTCAAATCATGCCTCAGACCCTTACTAACCATGCGACCCTGCACAAATCACGTGATGTCTCTCAGCCTCTGTGTCTTCATCTGTAAAATGCAGATAACAATAGCCCTTGCCTCAAAGGGTCTTAATGAGGATCAACCAAATGGTCAAACATAAAGTATAAAGTGTTATATAAATACTAGATATTAGTTTCATGTTATTAATTATTATTTTAGTGCACTAAAATTACTTTTTATTAAAAAGGTATGTGATAACAAAAACTCACATTTTGAAATGCCTATTAACTAATTCTCCATAGATTTTATAATAGAAATATCCAACTGAAGGATACATTATTAATTCAATCTACAGAAGGTCCTAAGGTCTTTAGATTTAGAATTGGAAGGTATTTTAGAAACAATGAAGTACAGCCCCTTCATTTTACTGATGTGGAAACTGAGGCTGAGAGAAATTAAGCAATTTTGGGAGGGTCTCACAGGTACAGTTTCTGAGGAGGGATTTGAATGAAGGTCATTCTGAGTCCAAACCCAGGGTTCCCTCTACAGGGACCCCTGTTTGCTTCTCCATCAGGAGATCTATGTTCTGAAAGCCAAGTCATGATCAAAAAGTCTATTTTCTTGTCTAGAATATTGGAACATGTCTCATATATCCCTTAAGCTAAAGATCAGAGTAAGGATCCATGGACCAAATATGGATGTGAAGATCCCTAGCAATAACTAATTAGAGAAATCCCCAGCTTTGGACTAGACACATTCAGGGTCTCCTTAAAGTATTACCCAGAATGGAACAGCCCTTGTGTCTATCTGAGATAATACCTGAAATGTCATTCTTATCAACCATGTACCATTATGGAAATCAAATCAATTCTGTGCCTACTATATGCCAGGAACTGGAGACACAAGTTCAAAGAATAAAGCAATGCTTCCCTCCTTGCAAGGATCTGGGTTGGGGGGAGGGGAAACAGAAAACTTAATTAGGAGTCTCAAGTTTGTTTCTCATCCAGGCTTCCCATGTAAGCAGTCAGGAGACTTGGGGCAAGGCATTTCAGTCAGGAAATGAGCATTTATTAAGTATCTACTATGGGCCAAAGACAATGGCAAGTTTGTTGTTGTTGTTTGTCCTTCATTCCCATAGAAGAACATGCCATCAAGAAAATGATGCCGTGACTTGCAAGTGAGTTGGATTTAAGTGAGGGAGGGCTGTGCAAAGTCACCGGCCTTACTTTCTCCTCTGGAGCCATCTGTGTTCAGTGGCAAGGTATAAATCAGGATGACAGGAGATTGCCACCCCAAGTATTAGGAATACAAAGGAATGCAAAACAAAAGCAACAACCAACTAGGTCCTGTTCCCAAGGAGTTCCTAATCTACTGGGAGAGATGAGAAGAGAACAGCTTTGGACAAAATAGATACAGACAAAACAAATAGGAGAAAATTGACAGAAGTCATATAGTTCTCAGGTCATCAGCTTTCATTCAAAAATATCATGGACTTAAAGGATGTAGGATGGTGACCTTCAAGTATTCAAAAGGCTCTTGGGTAAAAGAGGGATTCAATGGGTCCTGGATATCAAAGTCTATGTCAGTGGCGGGATTGGCTCTAGCTGGCTCCACCATGATAGAAAGGCAAGCTCCCTGAGGGCACATTTCATTTTGTATCCCCAGGCCTTAGCACAGTGCCTAGCACATAACAGGCTTTTAATAAATGGTTACTGAAGTGAATTGAAAGGCAGACAGCATAGTTCCCAAAAGGTGGGACACACATCCAGCTTAGCTAAGTACCAAGAAGCTCATCCCAGGAGACTGAACTCTGGGTTCTGAATTCTAAAGTCATAGCATCTCTTGAGACAAATAATGATTAAAAAAATGACCCTCAGGCCTCTGCAGTGAGCTCCTGTTTCCACAATGACAATGGCAGAATGATGGGAAATGGACTAAGAATCATATTGGTGCTAGGAATCATATTCTAAATAAGCATTCATGTTTATAAGTTATTCATATGTACATATATATGTATGTATATGATTATTGCTATACATTATACATTTTTACATATTATGTAGATATTATATATGAATATATATTATAATTATAAGCTAAGTTATAAGCTCCTCTAAATGTGATTTTGTCATTGCCCAGAAATATACCACTTTATGAATTAATGAATTCTGAAATTCCCTTAAATGATCTAAATCTATTGATATTCCACCTCTCCCTATGCCTCCCTTGCCTGTAAATCTCTTCATTCCTCAGACCCATCCAAGGCCATCACTTTTGCATGAGCCACGCAATCCTCCTTTTTCCATATTGACCTCTTAATGAAGCAGTTCAATCTAGATTTGCCCCACTCTGATATCATCTGTCTTGCCCTGTCAAGGCTCAGGCTTGGTTCACTTTCACCATCACTGGCCTTTGCTCCCACTCATGTACTGTTAAATGAAGGTAAAGAAAATCAGAAACCCAGATTAACTACGTCCACTACAAATTAATCTTACATAATCTCATAATTATCTCTACAAGGCATTTCCCTACTTAGCTAATTTTCCTATTCACTGTAGTGGCTATTTCTAACCTTTTCATCCCTCCTCAAGGAAGCATGGCTCCCTTTCCCTAAAAACTTTCTGAAAAATTTGCCTTATATTTGACTTCAAATCAGTATAGACATATGTATGATATTTTATATTATTTTTATCCAATTACATTTTAAAACAATTTTTAACATTTAAGATTTGAGTTTCAAATTCTAGCACTCCCTCCCTCCCTACTTCTCCTTCTTCCTTCTTGATATGGTAAGCAATCAGATATAGGTTATGCATGTATGCTCACATAAAACATTTCCATATTAGTCATTTTGTACAAGAAGACTTCAATAAAAAAATGAAAGAAATAAAGAAAGTAAAAAATACCATGCTTCTGTCTGTATTCAGACAATATCACTTCTTTCCCTGGAGGCAGAGAGTGTGCTTCATCATTAGCCTTTTGGGATCATCATGGATCATTGTGTTGCTGAGAATGGCTAAGTCATTCAGAGTTCTTCATCATACAATATTGTTGTTGCCATCTACCACATTCTCCTGGTTCTGCTCAGTTCAGTTTGTGTCAGTTCATTTTACTGCGAATCTTGAGGCCATTCACCTTGAGCTTCCTCTTCTCCCCTCCTCCTCATTTCACATCACTCAGACACTCCTCAATCTCCTTTGCTGGATCTTAGCCCTGATCACACCACATCCAGGTCACACATATAATTATTCCAAGGGGCTCTGTCTCAGGCCTTCTTCTCTTCTCCCTCTATGCTATTTGACTTGGAGATTCCATCCTCTTCTAGGATTCAATTATCATCTCTCTGCTAATAATTCTCAAGTCTATTTACCCAGCCCTAAGCTCTCTGCTAACCTCCAACCTCTCATCTCCAACTACCTATTGGACACCTCAAAACACATGTCCTAGAGACATGTTAAACTCAATATGTACAAAGTAGAACTTATTCTTTCTCCCTAAACACTTCTCCATTCCTACCTTTCCCATTACTATAGAAGGTAGCATGATCCCCCCAGTCACTCAGTCTCAAAACTTAGGTGTTACCCTCAACTCCTTATTATCTCACTCCCCTCAACCCACTTAATAGGTTGCAAAGAGCTGTTTATTTCACTTTTGAAACAGCCCTTGAATATTTCCTCTTCTCTGACACTATTCCCACTGTGGTCCAGACCCACATTCCGTCACACCTGGATTATTGCTATAGTCTGTCTGCCTGCCTCAAGTCTCTCCCCACTCTAATGCATCCTCATTCAATCATGATTGAGGAATTGCCCCCGCTCAATAAACTCCAGTGTCACCCTATCACATCTAGAACCAAATACGAAATGTTGTATTTTACATTCAAAGTTCTTTATAAGCTCTCGCCTCCTATATTTCCAGTCTTCCCTTACTCCCTGAAACCTATTCTTTGATTCAGTGCCACTGGCCTCTTGGCTATCCCACCAACAAGACTGTCCAACTCTTGACTGGGCATTTTATCTGGCTGGCACCTTATTCCTGGAATGTTTACCTGCTCACTTTCCTGGTGTCCTTCAAATCCCAGATGAAAGCTCACGTTCTGTGAAAAGACTTTCCCAATCCCCATTAATCTTACTGCCATCTCTCTGTGATTATCTTCAATTCCTCCTGCAGATGTCTTCTTTGCATGTTGTCTCCATCGTGAGATTTTGATCACCTTGAGGGCAGAGACTTTCTTTTGCCTTTCTCTGTCTTCTCAATGATTAGTATAGTTTCAGACACACAGTAGGTGCTCAATAAAAGCTTGCAATACTTTGTTTCTGTCAACATGGTTCATAACAAATGCATTGTAAGGGATAAGCTTGCATACAGAGCCAGTTTATAATTCTTCTAAAATTACCATCTTGTTCTTCAGAACTGCCTTCTACCTATAATTCATTTGGAGTGAAGGATCATTGGACACTAAATGTAAAGCTCTGTAAATAAATAAAATATATATAAATAAATTTGAGGACCTTGGAGACAGTGTAGTATGACTTGATCTTTATAGAGATTATAGAGAAAATGAGGCACCAAGAGGTTTTGGGACTTGCCCATGGACAACCAAACAGTGAGGAATAAAGCTGAAATTTGAATCCTGGTCTTCTGTCTCTACCTCCTGCATGCTTTCCATGGTACCACATTCCTGGATGCCTTCCCAACAACACAAACATCCTAATTTGCCATTAATCAGTCAAATCCCAACCTTATCAGGCTATTGGCACCTTTGGTGAAGTGTCAAACCAAACTTTTATCCAACCACAGATGTGACTGTAGTTCTCCTACACAATAAGAGAAAACTTAATAGAAGGAGAAAGAAAGCCCTAAGTTCTACCTAGATGTATGTCTTTGAACAAGTCAATTAAATTCTGTCTGCCTGGGTTTCATCTATAAAATGGGGATCATAATAGCATTGTACAGGCGCTGCATGAGGATCAAATGAGATAATCTTTGTAAAATGTTTGGAAAACTTTAAAGCGCTCTGCATATGTGAGCTATTATTTGGATCTGAAAAACCTCTACTTTTCTTTCTAGGCAAAATACAAGCTGAGATTGACAGGGTGGTTGGCCAATCGAGGCAGCCCACCATGGCAGATAAGGAGAATATGCCCTATACTAATGCAGCCATTCATGAAGTTCAGAGAATGGGTAATGTTATTCCTTTCAACGTGCCCAGGGTGGCCACAGTTGATACCACAGTGGCTGGATACCATGTGCCAAAGGTAAACTGCTTTCTCTCCCATGAACATGAAGGGGCTCCATGGTTTCCATCTACCCTGGAAGGTGGGGTAACAGAAGGAGAAAGAAAAAGAAACATAGACTATAGAACAAAAGATCTTTGTCTAGAGTGTATGAACTTTGACTTTAATAGTGTATATTTTGATAATTTATTTCCATATAACTGTGTGGATTTTATTAACCTATGTATGTTATTTTACACTTTAGAAAGAATTATTCTGAGAAAGGGAGCATAAGCTTCACCACATGATTGCCAAAGTTCTCCATGATAAAGAAAATGTAGAAGCTTTGGACTAGAATCTTAAAATCACTGATTCTCACAGTTAGATGAGGAAAAATAAAACTCTGAACTGGAGGCAGAGGGACAGGTTTTAAATCCTAGTTTTATTCCTGTGTTTAAATTGCTTATGTCCACTTAGGTTCCCTATGTGTGATATGCCTATGTGTCATACCTCCCCAGGACTCAGTTTCCTCATTTGATAAAACAGGGTTTGACTAAGAATTTCCCTTGTAGCAGCATCACGGTTCCATGAGACATACATTTTTAAGCACCTACTAAGTGCTGGACACTGTGGTAAGTGCTGCTGAGCTTAGACTTAAATTTTCTGACCTAAGTTTCATTTCTTTTTCATCTACTAAGTTGACCACTATGCATAAGACCTTGTGAGGAATGCAGAGCATAATAATGAGTAGAGAAACAGATGACACTTAGGTTACATTTTAAGGTTTACAAAAACTTTAGAAACATGTCATGGATCCTCACAACAACCCAGGGAGGGAGGTGCTGTTATCACTCCCATTTTACAGATGAGAAAACTGAGGCAGAGAGGAAGTGACTTGTCCAGGATCACACAGCTGGTGAGTATCAGGAATAGGTGATGGATGAGTCAGAAGGCGGGAGAGCCTATGATTAGATGAAGCTATCACAGAAGAGGCCGTGAGCAAGCTGGGACTTGAAGCATGGATGGATGGGATTTAGAGAGTCCACAGAGATAAGAAGGAAGGGGGCACCTTAAGGAAGTGGAGTGAATTGGCCTTAAATGTTAAGGAAGATTTAGTTCAAATGCTGAGCCGTATGACCCTGGGTAAGTCACTTGACCCCTTTGCGGTGGGGGTGGGAGAAAATGAAGATGGCCTCTAAATCCCTCCCAGGTCTAAAACCATGATGCCATATATCCTGGGAAGCAGAGATTACTCCCAAGATGTTATCTGAAGGCCCTGTTTGTTCTAAGATCTCCAGGCAGAGACAGGGCCCCACCTGCTCACTCATACAAACATGATACAAGAAATCCAGGGTATACCTACATTACTGCCCTATTCTCTGCTTCCATTTTGGCCTAGCCCTCTGAGTTCCTCGAATGAGAACAGCTCCTTCTAAACCAGATCATGTAAAGACACTCAGGTGTGTCTTTATAGTTAGACACAAGGAAGCTAGAGGTTCCAACCCAACATGGCCCAGTGGATATTGACCTGGAACTGGAGTCAGGAAAAACTGGGTTCAAATCCACCTTCAGATGGTTGCTCTGTAATTCAGAACAAGTCACTTCGCCTTGTCAGCCTCAGTTTCCCCGTGTGTAAAAATGAGAAGGTTTCTGACTCTAAATCTATAATCTTTTATTTTAACCAACCTTATCCAAAATTTTGATTGGGCTCCTTCATCTCCAGACCCACCAGTCTTTCACACTATCTGACTCTTCTAACCATCATTTCTTATAGGACTTCTGAAGGAATTTACTAATTTAGGACACATTGCTATCTGGGAAGTTTATTCATTTACAACTGTAAGGGGAAGTAAAGTGGGACTTGGTTGTCCTTTGTTTTTGAGGACTTCTCAGCACTAAGACAATCAAGTGCCTTTGGTGGAGTCTTTCATTAGTTTGTAGGAAAGTGCACACTCTTTTTCTAGTTAGGTCACAAGAGATGTGAAGTCCTCAAGATGTGTGAAGAACTCTGACTGTGAAGAAGTATATATATACTGTGAGGTTAGCATTTTGTTTGGGGCTCACTCGTTGGAAGAGAGTTGGTGTGGAGACTTTGGGTAGCCATTAAGGAGAATCCCCCAAGCCCCCTTTGAAAACCCAGATATTGGTACTTCTGACTCTGACAACTATGTATGTATTGCTTTGCTCAGACAGCCAGAAGCCTGTCTGTTGATTTGTGTTATTTGTTCTGTTTATATTCTCTTTCTTTGTAATTTCTGTTGGTATTGTCTCTGGAGTTCAAGGTGCTGACTTTTCCCCCTGAACTAGGTGAATAATATGTGTATATTTAATTAAAATGAGATTGCAAACCCTTTAAAGATGCTTTCCTTACATAATCAGATTAAAGAACATGTGCTAGCAGCCCTCCTGTGTGCTGTTGTTATTGGCCTTACACAGCCACAGCAGCTACAAGCAGCAGTGTTGTTACAACAATTTAATTCATAAGTAAGCATTAGGTAGGATGAGATCCCAGATGGGAAAGACACCAATTGGAAGAAAAATCACCCAGTTCAGTTGGGCATCAACCTTTCCCAAAAGTGGCAGTTCAGAAGAAGGCAATTGGGTTCATCTGCTCCTTCTGAGGCAACCTGGGGAACCTGCAGTGAGTCTACCTCTCCATGGCTTAGTTTACCCATACTTAGCTTCCATGTAAAATGAGAGGAATGGACTAGATGACCTCTATAATTCCTTCCAACCCTAAATGTATGACTTTCTAAGGCCAAGGCTCTTAACTTGTGGTTCATGAATGTATTTTTCTATTTTGTTTTGTTTAGATTGTGACGGTTGCATTTCCAAATAATCAATTTCCTTTCTAATCATATGTCTTTTATTTGGCTAATTTTAAAATGTGAGTCTGAGAAGGGTCCAAAGGCTACACCAGCCTTCCAAAGTCGTCTGTGACCCCAACCAGGCTGGAAAGCCTTTCTCTACAACAGGTTCTGCAAGAGGCTTGACCACTAAAGAGCCCTGTGGCCTTGGCTGTTTCTTTGCCCCTCTCCTCTTGCTCCCAGTCCTCAATTCCCTCCTCTGTAGAATGGGAGGATGAGCCAGGTCTCTTCTGCCTCCAAACTCCTTGCACTCTGTTCTTTTATCTTGTTTCCAGGGGTCCATGCTGTTGACCAACCTGACTGCCTTGCACAGGGACCCCAATGAGTGGACTACTCCAGAAACCTTCAACCCAGAACATTTTCTGGAGAATGGACAATTTAAGAAGAGAGAAGCCTTTCTGCCTTTCTCAATAGGTGAGCCACACTCAGTAGGGAGGGGGCTCTACACCAAAGGGCACCAACCTCTTTAACATTAATAACCTTTGCAGACTCTACTTTCTGAATTCCACAGTCATATGATGGTACATATACTAGCTACATTCATTGATTTGGCAAGTACATCACAATAAAATTTTAAATAGCTGACCTTTACAAGCTTTTTTAAAGTATACAAGACAGATAACTTCCTTTGGAGTTTCATAGTCATCCCATGAGGTAGGTATTACACCTATCCATTTTACAGATGGTGAAGTAAACCTCAGAGAAGTTAAGTGATCTCCCCACAGTCACAAAGTTTTAGAAGTATCCCAGATGAAATCACCCCCAGGTCACTGCAGGTAGATACCCCTGTCCACACAGTGTCATGGACTCAGCAAATTTCTCAAGTGTGTTTGGATTTTATTCACCACAAAAGCACTTGCCACCGTTTGAAAATAAAAACAATAAGCCAGTCTCCAAGAGGCATGGCAGATGTCTGACCCTGGGTCATCTAAGGAGACAGAGGGCTAGTTTGCATTCTTTAGAGAACAGCTATGTGGTTGGAGTGAGGAAAGTTTCAGACTCAGGTCTGGTTTTGCCTGAAGGTTTTACAGGTCCTTTGCAAGGAGTCCAGAATTCCCCCAGGCCTGGCCAGCACCCACAAGCTCGGTTACCCTCCCCCTGAACATCCTAGGGAGACCTTATTTAAGCCTCTTGGACCTCAGTTTCCTCATCTATAAAATGAAGACATTGGACTAGATGGCCATTTAGGCTCCTTCTGGCTCAGAAAATTTGACCCCAAAATCCCAAGAACTCAAAGCCAGAATATCTGAGTTTTAATTGTGCTTCTTCTTAGTTTCCTTTTAAAGTGAAACTATTCCTTTTTTTCATCTCTAATAAGTGAGGGGGTTGGAGTAGGTGGCCTGAGAGGTCCCCTAAACCCTCAAATCTGTGATGTTTTGATCATAAGTAAATACAAAGGAACTTCAGTAGGGAGAAAGCCCTTACAACTGGAGGCAGCCTCTAAGCTGAGCCTTGAAGGAAGCTGGGCATTCTAATGGGCAGGAGGGAGGAGAAGGTGCCAACCAGTCTGGGCAAGGAGCCTGTGGGAAGGGCTGGAGATGGGAACAGCAATGTCCTAACAAGTTGAGTGGCTTCATTCATCCTTCTTGGAGGTGACATGGTCACTTGAGGATATCATTTGGGGGAGTCCTTCATTCAGAGATTGGACTAGATGACTCATAATCTGTTTATTTCCTTCACTTACAAACTTACAGTTATAGAAAATTGTTATTAAAATTTTCAGATTATTAAAATTATTTAACATTAATAAATTTATGTTAATATATGTTTAAAATATTTCTCATGTAAATATTAGACTATATTAAAATTTTATTAAAATACACACACATGTATTGCTTTACAGTTTCCAAAGTGTTTTCTTCTCTATGGAGCCTATTACCATCCTTCACCAGGACCATTCCAATATGTTCCTAAGGATCTTGTTTCATATCTCTCCCCAAACCAATCCATCCTCCTCCCAGCTGCCACAATGATTTTCCTAAAGTGTAGGTCTGACCATATTAACCCCTGCCCTCACTCCTACTCAGTGAGGTCAGGGGGCTCTCTATTGTCTCTAGAATCAAATATTAGCTTCTGTGAGATTAAATTCTCTTTGTAACCTGGCCTCATGTTGCTTTTCCCCTCCACTATCTACTCCTAATGATCTGGTTGCTATTTTGCCCACATCACACTCTTATCCAGGTGTGGGGAACGCTCAGCCTCAAGGCCACATGTAGCCCTCTAGTTCCTCAAGTGAGACCTTTTGACAGAGTCCAAACTTCACAGAATAAATCCCCGTAATACAATAGATTTGTTTCATAAAAATTGGACTCAGTCAAAAGGCTACAGCCAAGGACCAAGAAGACCATGTGTGGCCTCAAGGCTGCAGGTTCCCCACCCCTGGTCTTATCTCTTGACTCCATGACTTGGCACTGGTTGTCTCCCAGGATTTAAATGACCTCCCTCCTCAACTTCCTCCTCTCATGATCTCTGGCTTCACTCAAGATCCATGTTCTTCTACAGCATGCCTTTCCTGGTCCCTCTTCTCTGTATGTATCACCCGTGTACCTATTTATGAACATGGTATTGTCTTTCTCTTTAGAATGTCAGCTCATTGAGGGCCAGAATCATTTTTCTTTCATCCTCTTAGCTCCAACACTCAGCTTAGTGTCTTAATTAGAGTAAGGGCTTAATAGAAATCTAGGCAGCTAGGTGGTCCAATGGGTAGAGAGCTGGGCTTGCATCAGGGAGACCAGAGTTCAAATTTAGCCTCAGACTCTTATTAGCTGGTCAAGTCATGTAACCTCTCTTTTCTTCAATTTCCTCCTCCATAAAATGGGAATAATGGTAGCACCTACATCTCATGGTTGTTTTGGAGATTAAATCAGATGAAATTCTTAAAGAGCTTTGGCAGCTTTAAAAACCTTCATAAGTGTTGGCTAGTATTATTATTATTAAGGGTTTGTTCAATGAATTAATTAGTGCATGCTTCACCTGGCTGTGATAATGCTTGTACTACAGTACTTTGTAAAACTGAAATCACTAGAGATAAGTCATCTCTTGTTATTCTGGAAGTTCTTGTGTATATTATGGAAAGGGGAAGGGGAGGACATGATCATATGGCTTAACTTCCCTAAGACTCAGTTTCCAAATCGTAAATTGAGAGATCTGGACTACATGGTTTTCTGAGGACCCTTTAGGCTTTCGATTTGGTTCTCTGATCCTCCTGGCTCTAAGACCTGCCCTCTGTCCGTTTGCATGTGAGTCTACATTATCTATTTTCTTCCTGTATCCTAAAAGGATGTCAGAGAGAGCGGACCTGCTTGTCTGACATTTCTCAGAGAAATAATAACAGACTAAGGGCTGGAACCTCGGGGGTATTGAGAAGGCACAGGATCATGCAGTTCACCCATCGTTTTTTTTCCACAAACCAAACAGCTGGTTTGGCCAGGGTCTTGTCATGGAACTGAGGGGGTTGGCACAGAGCCTCAATCTCTTGACAGCCAGATTGGACCCTCGTCCCATCACAAATAAAGTGAGCTTCCTGACAGTGGATTCCTGGAGAAAGGAGTTGAGGACAGCTCCTTCATGCCTTTGGAAAAGGTGACCAGGTGTTCAAGGCTGGTTACACAGCTAATAGGGTCTGGTCAGTTCTGTCTCCTTTTTCCTAAGCCTCCTCCTTCAGGAGAGCTGGGAGCTTCAAATCAAGTTGGTTCTGACATAACAGACCCACTGCCTATCACAGTCTGTCCTCCTTGGTTGAATCTGCCAGAAGTAGGTTGGAAGTTTCTCTGCTTCCTCAAGTCTTAGAGAGCAGCTTTGAGCTCATAGAGCCTTTGACTTGCCTGATATTTCACAGCTAATGATTGTCAAGGAAGGACCCAGGCTGTATTTCTGAATCCAGGATCAGAGGTTTTTGGGGGGTTGTTTTGTTTGTTTGTTTGCTTTTCCATGATGGTGATGAGAGTAGACTGATACTATAAGGCTAACAAAGGCCTGACATGCATTGTCTCATTCAGTCTTCACAACACCCCATGAGGCACCCCAATATTATTTACAATTGACAGATAATTAATTAACTAATATTAATTAAAAGTATTTATAGGGTCCTTTATTATTCCCTTTTTACACATGAGGAAACTGATGCCGAGAGCATTTAGATGACTTGCTCAGGGTCACACAGCTTCTAAGTATCAGCGGTAGGATGTGAACTGCGTTCTTCCTGAGCCCAGGTTCTACACTTTCTCCAATGCACCTCCTTGGCTTACATTCAGAGAGTGGCCCTGTTTTTCCTAAGGCTACACAGTAGCAGGATCTTAGATCCACATTTAGAAGGGCCCTTAGAGGGCACATCATGCTACTCTATGATTTCACAAATGAGAAAACTTGAGCCCACTCAGGTTAGGTGACTTGCCAAAGCCAACCTGGTGAGAGGCATGCAAGATGAGACTGGAACCCAGATCCTCTGCATACAGACACAGTATTTCAACTGTACTAATTCTCTAAGATTGGCAGCAGCAAGGCATAGTAGATGTGGTGTCTGAAATGGAGCAAGGAAGGTGGGTTCAAATTCCATCTCTGACTGTTATTAGCACTGGGGCTCTCGACAAGTCATTGAAAATCATTAAGGTCCATCCTAGTGCTAAGATGCAGACCCAGGCCCTGGGGACCTCCTACTCTGACCTGCTGCCTGTGCCAAAATTAATGTATTTACTCCTTCCTAATCTCCTTGCCTTTCAGGAAAGAGGGTCTGCCTGGGAGAACAGCTGGCTCGAACTGAGCTCTTCCTTTTCCTCACTTGCCTGCTCCAGAAATTCAAGTTCGAGGCTCCCCCAAACACCCAGCTGAGCCTGAACATCCGATATTCTGCAACCCACTCTCCAGCCCCCTACCAAATCTGTGCCTTTCCACGAGTGATATAGGCCAAGCTAGGCCTATAGGGTGATCTGCCAAGGGGGCATGAGGTAGGCATCCTCATCCCCTAAGATCACCAGCCCTGCTTTTTGTAGCTTAAATGGGGAAAGAGAGAGAAGTCAAAGAGGTGGGAAGAAAGAGACAAAGGGAAGTTTTCTGCAGTGTAATTCAAAGTTTCCTGCTCTGAAGAAGAAGCATTAATGCCATCAAAAGGAAACACAAGGAGTCCTTATTGAACTTGGAGTCCAAGGACTTGGGTTCAAATT
The DNA here is from genome assembly GCA_028646595.1 of Phalanger gymnotis. Taxonomy (NCBI): domain Eukaryota; kingdom Metazoa; phylum Chordata; class Mammalia; order Diprotodontia; family Phalangeridae; genus Phalanger; species Phalanger gymnotis. The sequence goes on along the minus strand of CM053626.1, from coordinate 320,457,931 downwards.
CCAGCCCTGACACTTACTAGCTGGGTGACCTTTGGCAAGTCATTTGAACTTCTGCCTCAGTTTCTACGTCTAAAAGGAGGAGGATCTCTAAAGTCTTCTCCAGCTCAAAATCTAAAACCTTGTGATGCTATAAAAAGAGAACCAAAGTTTTTCCTCCCTGACCTCAAGCAGTGGGGCCAGATTTATTCTTTGTTTGTTTGTTTAGTAAATTATTTTTCTCCTGATCTTATAAATCACGTAATGAATGTGATTTTAAGGCAGGGTTCAGAGAGTTTACGTGAGTTACAGGAGGCATCCGCAGGTTGATGAGGACAATCCTTCAAAATTCTTATAGATTAAAAACTCCTTGTGGGCAGAGACACATGTCTTTGGATCTACAGCATCCAGCCCAGTGCCTGATGTGGAGAAAAAAACAATAACAATTGCTGATCGTTTCATCTCTAACCTACTCACTTTCATATTCATTATTTCCTTTGACTTTCACAATGTAAAATATTAATCTATCAGCACATGAGCTGGGCTCCTCATTCCTACTAAAAGCCTTGCTATAGGTGATAAATCATAATCACTCCACTCTCTGTCATAGTCACCAATATAACCATACATAAACATATAATCGATTAACGCTAGGAGCCAGGAATGCCCATGCATTCAGCATTGCTAATTTGTTAAAGTTCCTTATTCCTGTAAATGTTCCCTGTTATGTTCAGAGATGCTTACACAAGGTCGATTTCCATGCTGATAAAGGAAAATTTTGTAATACCCCAGCCAATCAGAAAGTTGTAAAGGCAGATGTGAATCCATGTGCTCAATGTTCCTCATTTATCATTTACGCTTCTCTTTCTAAGGTTCCTCCATTATACCTATTCAAATGCTCTGTGAATTCACAATGAGGCCCTTGTACCAAATGAGGTGGTAGCAGACCCATTTTATTGGCAAATGTCTAGCCATTGCTAATAAACCAATCATGTCTGAAACTCATTTGCTTCAGCTACTCTTATTTACAGATTCCAATAATGACCACATCAACCCCCTAAGGTGAGTAGAGGTAGGCCCAGTTTACAAATGGAGAAAGGAAAAGGAGTTTACTAAACCAAAGTCTTAAAGTTTAAATTTTAAAAAAAATTCTTAGAAAGGAGATGGTGACAATTTTTGCCAGTTTTCAGAGGTAGAACCAAAAATCCCATCCTAAAGTGTCTTCATATTTCTCTGAATAACTTTTCACTTCAGTTCAGTTCAGTTCAGTAAATTGAGTTCAATTCTACAAGCATTGATTAAGCATGTGCCAAACATCAAAATCAGAAATGGAAAACAGTCTATGGTATCGGTTCTCTGTATTACTCCTTAGACAATAGTCTACAAAATGAGGTCTATGTCTCCTGAGAGGTCCCTTAGATGATCATTTGGGACGCAGAAAAAATAATATTGAGACTTCCATCTATTTTTATTTTTACTTTTTTTAATTTTTTAACATTCATTTTTTAAAGCTTTGAGTTCTACATCCGCCCCCCTCCTCCCTCCTCATATACCCCCTTTCAGAAAACAAGCAGTTAGTACAGGTCACATACGTGTAGCCATGCAAAACACTTCCATAATAGTCATGTTGTGAAAGACTAACCGTATTTCTCTCCACCTGTCCTTCTCTTCATTTATTCCATTGTCTCCCTTGACCTGTCCCCCCACAAATTATCCATTCCTCCAATCTGCCGTCGCTTCTATTATCCCCCTTCTCTTATCCCCTTCCTCCCTTCTTTCCTGAAAAGTAAGATAGATTTCCATACCCAGGTGAATGTATGTTATTCTCTCCTTAAGCCAAATCCAATGAGAGTGTGGATCCTCTCTTATTCCCTTTCACCTCCCCCGTCTTCCCCTCCATTGTAAAATCTCTTTCTTCTCTCTTTTATGTGAAGTGGTTTACTACATTCTACCTCTCTCTTTCTCTTTCTCCCAGTAAATTCCTCTCAGCACTTAATTTTATTTTTTTAGGTGTCATCCCTTCATATTCAGCTTCCTCTGTGCCCTCTGTGTATATGTGTGTATGCACGTATGTATATATACATACATATATAAAACCACACACATAAACCTACACATATATCAATACACACGTACTTACATACATATACAAATACATGCATGTGTATATATATATTAATATACTTACATACATATATGTATGTATATGTGTGGTATGTGGGTATATGTGTGTGTGTGTGTGTGGATAGCAGAATGGATTAAAAACCAGAATCCTGCAATATGTTGCTTACAATAAACACATTTGAAGCAGAGAGACGCATGAGGGTAAAGGTAAGGGGCTGGAGTAGAATCTCTTATGCTTAAGCTGAAGCAGGAAAGCAGGAGTAGCAATGATGATTTCAGATAAAGCAGAAGCAAAAATAGATCCAATTAAAAGATATAAAGAAACTACATCTTGCTAAAAAGGTGCCATAGACAATGAAGTAATAGCAATATTAAACAAATATGTACTAAATGGTATAGCATCTGGTTTTTTGAAGAAGTTGAATGAATTACAGAAGGAAACAAGTAGTAAAACTGTACTACTGGAGTACCTAAAACTTCCCTTCTCAGAACTAGGTAAATCTAACAAAAAATAAAATAAACAAGAAAGAATTTAAAGAGATGAATGAAAATTTTGTCACTGGAGAAAATTGATTGTGCAAAATCTTTTCAATTTAATGTAATCAAAATTATCCATTTTGCAATTCATAATGTATTCTATCTCTTGTTTGGCCATAAATTTTCCATTCTCCATAAATCTGATAGATAAACTGTTCCTTGCTCTCTTAATTTGCTTATAGTATCCACCTTTATATCTAAATCACGTGCCCATTTGGATTTTATTTTGGTGTATAGTGTCAGATGTTGGTCTATGCCCACTTACTGCTATATTATTTTCTAGTTTTTATTTTTTCCAGCAGCTTTTATTAAATAGTAAGTTCTTACCCCAGAAGCTGGAGTCTTTGGGTTTGTCAAACAGTATATTACTATAGTCATTGACTACTATGTATTGTGTACCTAACCCATTTCACTGATCTTTCCCTCTGTTTCTTAGCCAGTGCCAAGTAGTTTTGATGACTGCTGCATTATGATACAATTTCAGACCTGGTATGGCTAGGCCACCTTCCCTAGCATTTCTTTTCATTAATTCCCTTGACATTCTGGACCTTTTGTTCTTCCAGATGAATTCTGTTATTTTTTTCTGGATAGATAAAATAGTTTTTTGGTAGTTTGATTGATATTACACTCACTGCCATGAATTTAGGCAGAATTGTCATTTTTATTTTATTTGTTCAGCCTACTCATGAGCAACTGGTATTTTTCTAATTATTTATATCTGACTTTATTTATGTGAAAAGTGTTTTGTAATTGTGTTCATATAGTTCCTGAGTTTGTTTTGGCAGGTAAACTCCCAAATATTTTATAATGTTTTCAGTAACTTTAAATGGAACTTCTCTATCTAACTCTTGCTGTTGGGCTTTGTTTGCAATATATAGAAATGCCAATGATTTATGTGGTTTTATTTTATATCCTGCAACTTTGCTAGGATTCTCCAAGTATATCACCATATCAACTGCAAAGAGGCATAACTTAGTTTTTTCTTTGCCTAGTCTAATTCCTTCAATTTATTTTTTCTTTTCTTATTGCTAAAGCTAATGTTTCTAGCCATATTGAATAACAGTGGTGATAATGCACATCCTGGTTTCACCTCCAATCTCATTGGAAATGCATCTAGCTTATCCCTATTACATATAATGTTTGGTCATGCTACCTATCATTTTATGGAAGGCTCCATTTATCCTTATATTCCCTAGCATTTTTATTCGGAATGGGTGTTGTATTTTGTTTAACGGTTTTCTATACAACTTTTGAAATAATCGTATGGTTTCTGTTAGTTTTGTTGTTCATATGATCAACTATGCTGATAGTTTTCCTAATATAGAACCAACTCTGAATTCCTGATATAAATCCTACCTGATCAAAAGGTATTATTCTCATGACAGGTTGCTATAATCTTTTTGTTAATATATTTTTAAATTTTTGCATTTATATTCATTAGGGAAATTGGTCTATAATATCTTTCAAGATTGTCAAATTCATGGGCATACAGTTGGTAAAATAATTCTTAATTACTGTCTTAATTTCCTTTTTATTGGTGGTGAATTCACCCTTTTAATTTGTGGTACTGGTAATTTGGCTTTCTTATTTTTTAATCAAATTAACCAAAGTTTTATCAATTTTATTTTATTTTTTCGTAAAACCAGCTGTGTCCCATACTTCTTGTGCTGGGTGCTAGGAGTCTGGTTACTAGATTTATGTACTGGGGCCTCTGGTTCTGGCAGCTGGAAGCTATGTGATACTGTAACTTACCTGGTGTGAGCTGGAGCTGTCTGGTATGGGTTGAGGCCAGGTGTGGTCTTTCTATGTTTCTCTGTGGTTACACTGAAGGTGGATGTGAGATGTGGGGGAAGGGTGGTCTGCCTGCTGGATCTCTCCCCCTCCCATAGGCCTTCACCAGAGCATGGGTAGGCTCAGCTCTTTCACCATGGTCCAATTATTCCCATATCATTCATAAAGAATGAGCTATTTCAGCAATTTAATCTTACACATGACTATGTATGCATTAGCAGCCAGGTGACAAGCCTGAGTACTAATTTAGTTAGTTGTTTGGAACATGGAATGACTATATATTTAGACTGAAAATATCCTTACATTGTTCTCATATCTTCTTGTGACCACTTGCTCTGATTATACAAATTTGCTATAAAAGGAAAAACAAGAAAAATGATTATTACCATAACAAACTGGTCATTGATGGCTCAACATATATATGGCAGGGTAAAACATCCTTAGCTCTGTTTGATTTCATATAAGTGTCACAGTAGACAACCAATCATGTTATCACAACTCCACTTCATTGCCAGACTATGCAACAGCCTCTTCAAAAGGAAATTATACAGTGGGGAAACTAAACCAGAAATATCCCAGCTTAGGCTATGCAAAGGTTGTCCTCTCAGCTTTTTCCTAGATATAGATCCCCACTATTAACAATTCAGGATCAGAGTACCTTGTGGAATTTCTCTTGAATGGTGGATCAAAAAGTTAAATGATGTCAGCCATACAGCCACACAAACAAATCTATGTGTGCTTTATTATCTACCATCAAAATTATTGAGGTCTTTTCCCTTAACTAATAAGGGGCAAGAGATGTTTGAAAGCCCTTTAAAGAGTGCTGACAATCCTTTGCTAGCCTAGGCTTAGAATTTTGTATATTTCACCTCCCTGCCAATTCACGGCATATAGCTATAGCATTTGGTCCATGGAGTCCCCTTAGGGTGGACAAAGGTGTCTTTGGACACTTTAGTACCCCTGGGGAACATTCACACAGAGAAAAACAAATAACAGCAAAACAATGACCCTAAAATTTTGTATCCTATAAATATATATATATATATATATATATATATATGTATACGTATATGATTTTATCAATGAGAACCACAGCTCTTAGTTTTATCAAGCTTTTTTCAACTAATCTACTACTGGCCACCACCAGACACAGGGTACTATAACTTAGCCTTCTTTGAAAACCCCTTGGGCCAAAGAACCCTAGAAAAAGAGCTCCTCCCATGGCCCTCTTTGGCAGAGTCTTTCAGTAATGACACCCAAACCCAACCTTTTCCCAGCTAGGACAACCATTATCATTATTCAGCCCAATTATCCCAATTGGCCTTTCAAATCTGCTTCAGCTAAGATATCCATTAAAAATAAAACAAAACAAAAAAGCAAAAAATATAAATAAAATAAACAGAGAACTTACCTTTCTCTCCTCAGGGGCAGATAACTTGATTCCTCTCCTAATAAGGAAGTCAACCAAAACAGAGGAGTCTGAGATATGAGTGGAAAAGTGAAACTCTCCAAACCAGAGGTCCCATGCTGCTAGGGCACCATTAAAAAACAAACAAAAGACAAACAAACAAAATAGCCACATGCTGCTATGTAGCCCTGAATCTGAAGTGCCCTGGGAGTCTGAGTCACTTTATCTCATCCTATTCCAGCATTGTCACCATTTACTGTTACCCAAAAACAACATAACAAATCCATGAGACATAGCACTGCAACTAGATTTATTACAAGAGAAATGACCATGCTTGTAGAACCCAAAGCATTTACGATCCATACAGAAGTTTGCATATTTGTGACAGTACAACAAAAGGAGGAGGTGGAAACAAAAACCTCCACCCAAAGAGGTTTGGCATGAGAGGGGAAACAATGTGAAAAGGATCTAACCCCTCCCAAAGGGGAGGAGCAAGGCAATGACAAGAGCAGCATTCTTTCCCCTTGGGAGTTGCTAGACCATGAAGACAGAATGCTCTGCTTATCATCAAGGGTCGCAGCTATACAAGTAGTTCCTTAGCCTAGTGCAAACTGACAGTCACCTGTCTTGATTCTCAAGGACATGCAGGGAGTCCAGCTTGAGATACAATCAACAAATCAAGTCACCTCAGAGGGCTTCATCCTTAACACATTTGGGGCCTCCTGCATACTCTAGGTCCAGGGTTACTGCGAAATATGGCAACTCAAGGTGACAAGTTCAGGAGAATCCTTAACAGCACTTTGCACAGTAGTAGGTACTAATGCATATTGTAGGTACTTATGCTTATGCTTATGTAGGTAATTGCTTGACTCATTGAGGAAATGTGTTGGGGAATTCTCTTACCCCATACTCCCAGGCCTTTGTCCAGCAAAGGCCTGATCTCGCCGGCAATGATGAGGCCAGAAGCCAAGGTGGTGAATAGCTCCGTTTAATTGTCAGTGAACAGATTTTTATAGCCTTTATTACGTAGCACTAGGTCTGCCTTGATCCGCCTACTCTCCGCCTACTCTCTGCCTACTCTTCTCCTGTTCTCCTCCTATTCTCCTCCCCTTTCTTTCCCTCGCTCTCCCCATGATTCACCTGTGCACAGGTGAGCCCAGAAAAGAACCCTGCACCACGTTGCCAACAAGGGCGAGACCCTTCCTCCAGACTCCATCTTGTTCCTCCCATACCTCAGAGCCCTGAGGTTTCTCAGTTGGCATCTGCGTGCAGAGGTCCAGCGATGTTTGGGGTCGGCTATAACTTGTCACGTTACGACTCCTCCTTTTTGTTTTGCCAAGAAGTGTACAGGTCATGGAGAGCCATGACGTCACACTTCATGCCAAAAAGGGACCGGTGCATAAGGGAAAGGAGGCAGCGCAA
>CM053626.1:320421396-320450173 GCA_028646595.1 Phalanger gymnotis | reverse complement strand
GAGTAGAGCCAGGAGAACATTATACACTACCACAGATATATGGATTCTGTGCTTTATCTTCTTGTTCTAGAAATTCAGATCCATTTCCTTAATAATTTCTTGTAATATTGGATTCAGATTACTTTTTGATCGTAACTTTCAGGTAGATGGACAATTCTTACTCTAGTCAATCTGTTCGCCAGATAAGCTGCTTTTTTTCTGAGATGTTTCAGATTATCTTCTATTAATTTCTTAGTTTTATAATTTCTTCTTGTCTTATAATCTCATTTGATTCCACTTGCCCAATTCTAGTTTTCCAGGAACTTTTCTTCCTTAAGATTTTGTATCTCTTTTTTCCCAATTGGTTAGCTTTCTTTCCAAAATTTTCTTAGATTTCTTTAAATTTTTATAGATCGAAGTCTTGGTGGGGACAGGTGGTGGGAGGTGAAGGGTAGGGTGGTGAAAGTGGATGGGAACAAAGATGAAGAAGTAAGCATTGTTAGAGATACCTATTCTATGATTGAGAAGAGAGGAGAATGGATGCTGCTATTATTTAAGGAATGAAGGCATGGAACTAAAACCCATGGAAGAACATATTCTGCTAGAAGAAAGAGACTTAGACATCTGCCCTACGTTTGGCTTGGCAGTGGGGAGAAAAGAGAAAGGCTTGGAAAAGTCACTGTAAAGACTTTTATAGGGAATCAGTAAGGGCAGAGTAGAAGGATTGGCTAGGCATAGTAAGGGATTCATTGAAGTCAGGTCCAATCAGACTGGACCCTTCCAGTTTGGACATTCTGAGGGCCTGTGAATCTTTGCCACAGCATTGATGGCCCTTCAGCCAATCTTTCCATCTTTATCTATGACATATCATGTTCATTTCCCAACGCTTTAGCCAAGGTAGCCTACGCACTGTTTCCCAAATGCCGCTCCCGCACCCCCAACACTTTCAGAGAATCACAGATTGAGAGCTAGAAGAAAAACTAGAGGGCAGCTAGTCCAACTCCCACATTTATTTAACAGATGAGGCCACTGAACCTGAGAGCTCATAAATATCAGTTATGATTTAAACCTAGGTCTTTGTATTTCCAAGACCGTAGTTTTAACTTATGAACTATTCCTTTACTCCATGCTATGCCCTTCATTTGGAATATTCTTCTTCCCCTATTCTTAGCCTCTTGAAATCATTCAAGAGCAAGTTCATACAATTAACTTCTCCATGAAGCTTTCCCTTGTCAGTAATAAATTCCCCAGCATCTGATATCAAGGAATTTTGTACTAGTCTTGAATTTATGTATTAATTCATAACAATGAGCCATGATGGTGGTTAGCACAGTGCCTAAGACATAACAATAAAGTTTTTTTGACAGACATTTATGCATTTGTGGTGGAGTTTCTGGCTTACCTTCCCAACAAGATGGAAACTTATTTCTATTAGAGCTCAGACAATCTAACACTGCCTGTATATCTATCATCACTTAATGCCAGGCGTGGCACATCTTCATTCCCTAAAAATGCTTACTGAATAAATGAATGATAGGTCTCAAGGTATATACCTTTGATATTTCATAGAATTGAAGAAACTCAGAGGCATAAGGGACCTTAGTAACTTCCCAAGATTGTCTGGACCTGAGTCGGAATGTCCTCTTAACATTCCCAAAAAATGGTCATCCAGACTCTGTTTGAAGACCTCCAAGGATGGGGATCCTGCCACCTTTCAAAGTAGCCAATGACACACTAATTCTAACTGGTCAGAAGTCTGTCCTTTTCTCCAACTTCAGTTCTCCTCCTTACATCTTTCACTTGATACCTCCTTGGTTTGCTCTTGGAGGTCAAGCAGAAAAAAGATAATTTCTCTTCCACATGACACTATCAATAAAATTCTGCTGACTTTCTACTAGCTCCTCTTCTCTCTTTTTATCTTAATAACAATTTATGACTTATTGCAGGTTACTGGGGTGAACATGTCTATCAGATGGGACAATATGAAATCTAGAACTCTTTAAGTTCCCATGATTCCCTTGGCCCAACCACATATCTCTGCTTCTTTTCCTTTTTGTTTTGTCGGGGGTACTACAATTTTTTAGTATTGTTTCACTCCTATAAACTGTCTCTCTCTGTTATTTGATCTTTTCTAATATGCTAGTGAAACAGGAGTATTATGACATGGGAAAATCAACCATTGACAAATTATATCAACAAGGAGACACTCTACCTTTGAGGCAAGAAGATGAAGACATCTCAGTCTGGGGCCCCCAGGCCTGGGCTGCCTAAAGAAGAGTGGTGACCACTGCATTTCAAAAGGCCTTCCCTGTCTAAAAGTAGGGCCTTCATGGGATATGTATAAGAGGCTAGTCTTCAAGTAGAAAGCATACTCTTATGAGACAGCAAGAAGGGATGGAAAGGGCACAAACTGTGGAGTCTCAGAGTTTCACTTTGAATCTCAGCTTTGCCATGTTTTACTTGTGTGATCTTGATTAACTCCCTTACCCTCTCTAGACATCAGTTTGCAAGTTCTTCAAAGAAAAGATATGTCTTGGGAAAGAAGTATCTCAAGGTCCCTCTCCTACCCCCCTCCTTGGGCAGAGAGAAATGGAGTTGACTGTTTAATACTACACTCTCTGCAAAGTAGAGGAGCCTTAAAAGTTCTAGATTACGTAGAGCAAAGGGGTGATACCAGTCTGCTTGTGGTATATCCAGTACCCATGGGCCAAGGGCATCATTGCCCTGCCTGGACCATGACACTTATGAAGTCAACAAAGGTGACATGAGATGAGTTAGGCCATTCAAAGTGGACCTAACCATCCAGATTAAGACTTAGGCTCCTCCCCCAACCATAGCTGTCTTTTCCAAAATGGAAATTTTTCTAGCAGCCAGCCATCTCTGACTGAGGAAAGCAGCTCATACTTATGTACCCCAAGGTACATGGACTAATTATAGACCCTCAGGATCTCTTACCCTTGACATCTCCCTTTGTCTTTAGGACTTCCAGGAATTTCCATATGCCCCAGTTGAATTTTAAGTATTACTTCCCCAATTTGTGTGTGAGTTCCTTGGGAGCAGAAACTGTGTAGCCCTCAGTATTTGTATACCCAATACAGAGTTTGGCACAGAGTAAGTGTTTTTTAAATGTTTGTTCAATTGAATTTGATTGCAGGTAGAGGGAATAAACATGCCAGTAAAATTACAGATCTTTTGACATATTGATAAAAATTATTATCATTATTATCTAGGCTTATTAATGTCTAATGGCCAAGAGTGGAGACAGCAAAGAATTGCCTTAATGACACTAAGGAACTTTGGTTTGGGGAAGAAGTCTCTGGAAGATCGGATCCTGGAGGAAGCCAGGTATTTCACTGAGGCCATCAGGGAAGAAAAAGGTGAGCGCTGGTCATGTAGAGATATTTTCAATTGCTTCTGATTGTCCTTTTGTACAAATGATCATTAAAAAATCTGTAACTGTGGATGGGAGGCATAGGGCAACAGAGGTCATCAGTGGACCAGAGACAGACAAAATGCCCCCAATCCCTGGGAAGGTCTACAAAGTCCCAACATTGTCCTCCAGAGAGAAAGCAAACAGTAAGCAAAGAAAGGAACTCCTTAATAGTTCTTTCTGTAAAATGCCATTATAATTATTTTTGTCCTCAACAAATAGATGCTATGTGCCTCAATTCTTCAAATGCCAAATATGGATTCCTGCCTTGGCTATTCACTCCACAAACTCCCTACACACACACAAGTACACATATACCTACTTCTATTCTCTCCTGCTGCCTTTCTCTAACTCTTTCTTCTTCCTAACCATCATCCTGCCTTTCTACTTATTGAATCACTGATTTTCTTTCCTTCTTTTTCTTCCTCTCACTGGAAACACCAAAACCCTAGTAACAAATATTCATAGTCAAGCAAAAGAAATTCTTACATTGGCTTTGCCCAGAAACATATATTTCATTTTGTAACCTAAGTCCATCACCTGTCTGTCAGGAGGTAGGTAGCAAGTATGATCATTGGTCCTCTAGAATTGTGATTGCTATTCGTCAATCCACATTCTCATGTCTATGAAAGTTATCTTTCTTTTCACAGTGTTGTCATTGTAGACATTCATTCTTATACTCTTCCTCCTCTTTCTAGGCTTCAACTTTTTTCTTTTCCTTCCTCTTCCCTCTTTCCATCCTCCTCCACTTTCCTTTTGCCTCTTCTGTTGTTTCCTTTTATTATCATAGATTTTGGGTATGAATGAATTTATAAATATATATATATATATATATAGTAAAGTGTATATATATATGTACTCTCTATATAGTATATCTATATACTATATATACATATATACACATGTATATACATACACATATATGTATATATAATATATATACATATACATACTTATACTACTGCTCACATGTATGCAAGTAACACACAGGTGTATGTAGTCATGGATATCGGTACATGAACATATAAATCTTTGTGCATATGTGTGCCCATGCCCATTGCACAGATGGGCAAATCTCTGTGAATCTATGCACATGATATATTGTATATAGAATCATAGAGAGAGACTAGAAGGGCACTCAGATGTCAACTAGTCCAAACCCCTCATTTTGTTGATGAATACATGGAGGTAAAGCCAGATAAATAACTTGCCCAAAGCCACAGTTAATCTATATTGAAACAAAATATGCCAATTAAATCCCAAGTCTTGACTAAACATTAAAAAGTGAGTGTGTTCTTATCTTTTTTCTCTCATCTATCTAAGAAGTAGCTGGTCATGGACAATAATAGTAAAACAGGTGTATGCTAGCAGTTATTTGGAGGGGGGAGATGAGGAAAAAATGTTTAGGAGAAAACGGTAGAAGGCTCTGCTGGGTTCCTTTACAGAACATGAGTGAAATGAAGAGTAGCCCATTTCCTTTCTCTTCTGGTCAATAGGACAGCCCACTGATCCCGACTTTCACATCAACAATGCTGTTTCTGACATTATCTGCTCCATTACTTTTGGAAATCGCTTTGACTACCATGATTCTCAGTTTTGGGAGCTGTTGAAGAGTTTGGATGATGTCACAGTGCTTGAAACCAGATGGCAATGTCAGGTAACAGACCAGCTCTGCCTGGGAAGGGCAGCCTCAGCACTTCCTCCATGGGGAAAAAAAAAACATGACAAGAAGGGTGGCTATGAGAGTTTGGAAGGAACTGATTCAGCCTATGAGTGAGTTCCTCTAAACAGTAAAAGGGATTCAAAGTGGTAGAGGAAAAAACAATATTTTTATAAACAGTAACATGAAAGAACATGTTTGGGGGATGCAATGCTTTTCCAGAACACTGTGACCTCCAAATAATGGGAAACAAATCTTTATACAGTTTTAAAGTTTTTCTAAGATCTTTGCCAAAATTATCAATTTACAAACATTTATTAAACACCTACTGTGTGCCAAGTACTGTGTTAGGACTTAAGGATACACAAATGACAGTGCCTGACCTTGGATGGTTTATATTCTGTAGGAGGAAACAACATGCCCTCAAGTGAGTGTATGTGCAAATAGATAAATAGAATGAGAAAAGTTTTGCTATTAGCTGCTTTAGAAGACAGGAGGACCAACAAAGGCTTCATGGAGAGGCTGTTTCTTAAGCAGAGTTTGAGAGAAACCAGGAATTTTATCCTCAACTCTTCTTCAGTGGAGGGAAAGGAGAGAGAGAGAGAGAGAGAGAGAGAGAGAGAGAGAGAGAGAGAGAGAGAGAGAGAGAGAGAGAGAGAGAAGAGGGTGGGAAGAGGGAAGAGAAGTGCAGAGACAGAGACAAGAGACATAGGCAGATAAACAGAATAAGAACAGAAACAATCAGAGAGACATGAATTCTTACATTTAAGGTTTCTAAACAGCTTTACATTTATTAGCTCCCACATCAGTGGCTCAGTACTTCCTCTCCCTCATGCCTGGAATGTTCTCTCTGCTCACCTGCACATCTTGGCTTCATTCAAGAATTAGCTCAAATTTCATTGCAATCTTCTATTGCAAGATGTATTTCTGTATCCCTTCAGTTGCTAGCCCCCCTCCCCTCTAGGATTATCTTTCAGTAACTCTCCATACATCTAGCATGTACTAGTGTCTCTCCCACTACAATGTGAGATACTTGAGGACAGGGACTGGCATTATTCCCCTTTCTTTGTGTATCTATCATTCATCATAGTGCCTGGCACACAGTAAGTGTTATTAAATGCTTGTTGATTGACTGATTTCTTTAGCTCTTCATAATGACCCTTTATGATAATTGCTATTATTTTACAGATAAGGAAACAGAGGCTTAGAGAAATTAATGACTTGTCCCACAGCTAATAAGTGTCTGAGGAAGAAATCTAACTCAAGTCCTCCTGAGTCTTACTCCAGCACCCCATCTGACTCATGATTTCATTAACTCCTCAGGAGTCTGGCTATGGAAGAAAATGAGGAGAAAGTGAATATCATTAGGTATCATTTCCCTAAGAGGAACAAAATGGAAATTCAAGAGAAGGGATTCTATGGGGTTAACAGGGTAATAAGGGCCCAAGTGCTATAAATTTAAGTAGAAAGAATCTCTCCCTTCCTTCTTTGCAAATTGTGAGGCTGCCTATATTGGTGATATCTTGAAAGAGATATTTAGTTTATCTGGACATGGACAAGGGTCTGATGTATGAGACAAAGATAACTGGATGACAGCCTGAGTATTAAGAGAACAACCATATGGAAGGATAGACAATGGTTACAGGGTAGGTGGATTCCAGGAATGGTTAGACATGGAATTAAGATAAATTCCATGACACAATACAGGTCAAGAACCTTGGCCTGACTTAGGGTGAGGAAAATGAAAAAATACAGCAGCCTAAGAGGAACCAACACTCATCCTTCCTCCCCCTTCCACCTTTTATATTATTTAGTTCTTCAATATGATTCCTTGGATAATGAAATTCCTGCTAGGACCACACTAGAAATTCTTTAGAGAAGGGAAGAAGCTAGAATCTTTTGTAAAACATGTGATCAAACAACATAAAGAAGACCTAAACCCAGACAAGACCCTGGACTTCATTGATGCTTACCTGAAGGAGCTGTCTAAGGTAATGAAGATAACACAGAAAGTGGACATTGTGTTTAAAACCAAAAAAAAAAAAAAACAAAGGGAAGAGTTTGGGGTATTAATGTGTTAAAATGGTCCAAACTTTTTTATCTCCCTCGTAATGTAAATATCTTCACTCAATGACCACCCTGGGAGTTAAAGAATAAAAGCAATGGAGCTTGCCAATGAAGAGCTCACTGTTTCTATTTAGAACTAGAAGGAACCAAAGGGCTCACTGAGATCAACACCCTGGTTTTATATGAATGGAAACTGAGGCACAGTAAGGTTAATTGATTGCTCTAGTCACACAGCTATTAGGGGTCTGGGGCTGGATTTGAACCCAGTTCCTTCTGTCTCCAAGTCCAATGTCCTTTTCATTAGGCCCTACTCTGACTGAGATTGTCTTTACCATGGTATTTCATCCCTATGAATTCATGTCTCTGCACCTCATTTTTTCATCTATAACATTAAGATATTCTATCAAACCCTTATCTTATCCAGAATTATTTTCTGTGCATTTGCAAGACTACAAAAATTAGTTAAATTATTAATTATATATATGCAATAAAAATACAGCCATCTTTGGGAATATATGTAATAGTCAAACCTGTGGTCAGCATTGCAGCCCATGTCATTCCTGAGTATGGTAGAATCAGATTAAACTGTAATTTAAACATACTTAACAAAATAAATTAAAATACATAACAACATGTGGCTCCATTTCTTTTTGAGTTTGACACCATTGGAGCTCCTTTCCAACTTCAGGATTTTGTGATCATGTCCTATATAGTTCAAGAATGCTAGACCTCTGTTTGTATTCCTCATCCTGAATTCATCAGCCAAGTTTACCTGGGCAATAACAATTTCTCTAAACCTCAGTATCTTCAATTGAAAAATGGGTGCAATATTATTGGCACTACCTGTCACACAAGAGGGTGGGAAAAGTAGTTGAAAATTGTGAAGTATTTCAATACTATTGGTTTTCTTTTTATTAAAAAAAAATAAATCAATGCGCTAAAATAGCCATTTTTACCTAGAAAAATAATAATGCTAAAAAATGACAATAAAACTACTGCTTAAATGCATATAGTACTTCAAGGCTTACAAAATGTTGTGGTTGTTGTTGTGGTTGCTTTTCCCTTCTAAGCAATGCCGTGAGATAGCCAGCTTGGGTATCATCTCCATTTCACAAATGAAAAATCTTAAACCAAAAGAGATTAAAAAATAAATTTAAAATTCCCAAATGACAGCAAACTAAAAATCAAAGGAGGAATTAATAAAATTGCAAGTAAGAGTGAAACTAAGAGCTCGTTTTATGAAAAAGAAAATAGACAAAACATTGGTTGATTTTACTAAAAAAAGAAAATCAAATTAGCAGCATCAAAAATTAAAAGGGTGAATTTACCACCATAAATAAGGAAAATAAAGCAATAATTATGAGCTATTTTGTCCATTTTTGCCAATAAATCTGCCAATCTCCATGAAATGGATAAGTGTTCACAAGAATATAAAATGTCTGCATTAAAAGAAGATGAAATAAAATTCTTAAATAGCCCCCTTTAGAAAAAGTAATTTAAAAATCCATGAACACCCAAAGAAAAACTCCTCAGGTCCAGAATAATTCACAAGTGAATTCTGCTAAAGGACAATTAAAGAACAATTAATTCCAATACCATATAAATTATTTGGGAAAATAGGTAAAAACCTCTTGCCAAATTCTTTTTGTCACACAAATATGGTGCTTATACTTAAATCAGGAAGAGAAAAAAATGGAGAAAGAAAAGTATAAGTCAATTTCTAAGAAGGAGATTACAGCAATATACCACAAAGTTCATACATGAGGACCAGGTGATATCTATACCAGGAAGGAAGGCTGGTTCAATGTTAAGAAAACTGTCAGCATAATTGAACATGTCAATACAACAAACGAACAGAAATCATATAATTACTTCAGTAGATGCAGAAAAAGCTTTTAACAAAATCCAAAACCCATTGCTGTTACAAAAACTAAAAAGTATAGAAATAAATGGAGCTTTCCTTAAAATGATAAACAGTATTTATCCAAAACCTTCAACAAGAATTATATATGATGGAGATAAGCTAAAAGCCTTACCAATATGATCAGACATGAAACAAAGATGTCATTTATGACTGATCTTATTCAATACTATGCTAGAAATGTTAGCTTTAGCCATAAAAGAAGAAAAAGAAATTGAAAGAGTTAAAATAGGCAATGAGGAAACAAAACTTCCATGCTTCAAATGATAAAATGGTATACTTAAAGAATTCTAGAGAATAAACTAAAAAATACTTGAAATAATTAACAACTTTAGCAAAGTTAGAGGATACACAATAAAACCACATAGATCATCACTATTATATATATATATGTATATTATACGCACACACACATACATGTGTGTATACGTACGTATATAACCAACAAAGATGAACAACAAGAGATAGAAAGAGAAATCCCATTTACAATAACTGTAGATCATCAAAAAGGGAAAGGGATGGACATGTATGAAATTGTTTATAGTAGCTCTTTTTGTGGTGGCAAAGAATGGGAAATTGAGGGGATGCCCGTCAGCTGAGAAATGGCTAAACAAGTTGTGGTATAAGAATGCCATGGGATTTTATTGTGCTATAAGAAATGAAGAGGTGGATTTCAGAAAAGCCTGGAAAGACTTAAATGCACTGATATGAAGTGAAGTGAGCAGAAACATAGTAATGTAGTACACAGTATCAGCAATGCAGTGTTATGATTAACTATGATTGACTTAGCTCTTCACAGCAATACAAATGATTTGACAAGTTCAAAGGACTCATGATGGAATATGATTCATATCCAGAGAAAGAAATGATGACATCTGAATGCAGGTCAAAGCATACTGTATTTATTTTCATTTTTAATTATTAGTTCATTATTTTCTTACTTTTATTCTGTTCCTTTTTTCACAAGAAGAATAACATGGAAATATGTTTTATAGGAATGCACTTAGATAACCTGTATCAAATTGTTTACCATCTTAGTGAGAAGGGAGTGGTGGGAGGACAGGAGAAAAATTGGGGCTCAATATTTTATATTGAAAAGTAATTTTAAATTGTCTTTACATGTAATTGGAATAAATAATATTTCAAAGAAAAGAAGAAATTGGAACTTTCATTTTAGGAACAGTTACTACGTTCTTGGACATTAAAGAGAAGCCCAGGATCTGCCAACTTGACCTTCCCAAGTCTCCATTGAAGGTGTAGCTCCTCATGCTTGGAGACAGCCATAATCGTTTCTTTTGGACTAACCAACTGATCCTTGCCCTTTTCATTTAAGGATAACATCCACTGCAGTTTTCATGAAGAAAACCTGGTCTTCTGCACCCTGGACCTCTTCTTGGCTGGGACAGAGACAACTTCGAACACTCTAAGGCGGGCACTGCCGTATATGGCCCTTTATCCAGAGATCCAAGGTACAGTGATGGCACCAGGCTACACACCACTGTAGAATTCTGCCCAGATGACTTCCAATTCATAGAGAGCTTGAAAGTTTGCCAGAAGTCTTACGTATATCATCTCTTTTTCAATTCTCATTGGATTAGAGCAGTGATTACCATTTTTCACAATCATACAGACCCCTTTCTAATAACATTTTTTTTCAGCTCCCTTTATGATAGCAGTTGCTGGCTAGGGAAGTAGAGTATATAATTTCAAGTCAGGAATATGTGAGTACAAATCATGCCTCAGGCACTTACTAACCATGTGACCCTGAGCAAATCACATAATTTTTGTCAGCCTTTGTGTCTACATCTGTAAGATACAGATAATAATAGCCCTTCCCTCAAAAAGTTGTAATGAGGATCAAAAACGTTAACAAACATGGTCAATAAGCATTAACTTAGTTATAAGTTGCTCCAAAAAATATATATAGATATGCACATACACACACATATACACATATATAAACATTATTACTATGCATTACATATTATATTACATAATACTTATATATTATGCATTGAGATATATTATACTTATAAGCTAACTTATAAGCTACTCTAAATGGGTGATTTCACCATTGCCCACAAATATACCACATTATGAATTCATGAATTCTCAAATTGCCTTATCTGATCAAATCTATTGATATTCCACCTCTCCCTCTACCGTCTTTGACTGCCAGTACCTTAACTCCTCAGTTCTCTGCCAGGCCATAACCCTTACACTAGCCCCACTCTCCTCTTTTTTTGCATCTTGACTCCTTCATGAACCAGTTCAATCTAGACTTGCCACACTCTGATATCATCTGTCTTGCCCTGTCAAGCCTCATGCTCGGTTCATTTTCACCATCACTGGCCTTCCCTCTCACGTATGTACTGTTAAATTAAAGTAAAAAAACATCACAAAACCGGATTGACTGTGTTCATTACAAATTTATCTTACATAATCTCATAATTATTATTATAAGGCATTTCCCTAATTAACTAATTTTCCTATTCACTGCAACTGCTTTTCCAAACCTTTTCATCCTTTCTCAAGGGAGCATGGCTTCCTCCCCACCAACACTTTCTGAGAAATCGGAATCATATTTTACTCCAAGTTAGTATATACGTATGTATGATATTTAATACGATTTTTCTCCAATTACATGTTTAAACAATTTTTGACATTCTTAAAGGTCTGAGTTTCCAATTCCATCCCTCCCTCTCTCCTGCCCTCCTTCCCTTCCTTCCTCAGATGGTAAGCAATCAGGTACGGGTTATGCGTGTACACTCATAGAAAACATTTCCATATTAATCATTGTGTACAAGAAGACGAATACAAAATGAAAGAAATAAAGAAAATGAAAAACAACCTGCTTAAGTCTGTATTCAGACAACATCAGATCTTTTTCTGGAGGCCGACAGCATGCTTCATTGTTAGTGCTTTGGAATTGTCTTGGATCATTGTATTGCTGAGACTAGCTAAATCGTTCACAATTCTTCATCATACAATACTGTCGTCACTATCTACAACATTCTCCTGGTTCTGCTCACTTCAATTTGTATCAGTTCATTTTACATAAAATCTTAAGGCCATTTACCTTGAGCTTCCTCCTCTCTCCTCCTCCTCATCTTATATCACCCAGATGCTTTCTGTCATTACTGTGTCCTTCAATCCTATCTCACATGAAGAAGTGACTCATACCTTGCCAAAGACAACTTTGCTAGATGCACAAGTGATCCTATTCCATTCCATTTTCTTTAGCAAACTGTCATCTCTATCTTTCCCACTCTCTGCTTTATCTCCAATCATCCCCGGTCAATAGGTTGTTTCCTTACTCCCTAAAAACATACTCTCTCTTTTCTATTCTCAGAAAAGATCACTTGATCCACTCCCACTAACTATTGTCCCACATTGGCTCTCCATTTTGTGGCTAAACTCCTTGAGAAGGCCATCTACAAGAGATGCATCCAATTTGCTTTCATCTCAACCTTTTTAATTCTCTACTCTGTCTTCCAATTCGATCATTGAATTGAAACAACTCATGTCAAAGTAACCAATGATTTTTTAATTGACACATTGAACTATCTTTTCTCAGTCTTCATGCACTTTGAAATCTCTTCACATTGCCAATCGCCCTTTTCCCTTTGATACTCTCTTCTCTCTAGATTTTCATGACACTCTTTCTGAGTCCCCCTCCTATTTTTTGACCACTCCTCATCAGTGGTGAGATTCAAATGAATTAACAATCTGTTCTCCATAGAGCCGAGCTGAGGTGCTGCCTCAACCACTGATGTAGCAGGCATGGGCCCTGCCCCCACTAACTACCATTTTGAAGAACTAAATCTAAAATTAGGTATAGGTTATACCGAACCAGCGGGAACCAGCTGAATCCCACCGCTGCTCCTCATGCTCTTTGGTGGATCTTGCTCCAGGTCATACCTGCATACTTGTTCCAAAGGGCTCTGTCCTGGGCCTTCTTCTCTTCTCCCTCTACACTATTTATTTGAAGATTTCACCCACTTCCATGGATTCAGTTATCATCTGTATGATAATGACCCTGAAGTCTATTTATCTAGCCCTAAGCTCTCTGCTGACCTCTGGTATCTCATCTCCAACTACCTATTGAATTTCTCAAAATGCTTGTCCTAAAGATATGTTAAACTCGATATGTACAAAGCAGAACTCTTTCTTTTTCCCTTAAACCCTCCTCCCCTCCTGCCTTTCCTATTACTATAGAAGGTAACATGATCCTCCCAGTTCCTAAGTTTCAAAACCTAGGAGTCCTCTTCAACTCCTCATTGTATCACTTCCCCCACCCCATTTAATTGGTTGCAAATACCTGTTTATTTACCTTTTGAAACATCCTTTGAATATTTCCTCTCCTCTGACACTATTCCCACCCTAGTCCAGGCCCATATCCCCTCACACCTGGACTATAGCTACAGATTGTGGTGGGTCTGCCTGCCTCAAGTCTCTCCCCACCCCAATTCATCCTCATTCAATCATCACTGAGTGATATCCCTGACTTAATAAACTCCAATGTCATGCTATCACCTCCAGGATCAAATACAAAATGTTCTCTTTGGCATTCAAAGTCCTTTATAAGCTTCCCCATACTATAATCCCTGTCTTTTTATACCTTACTCCCTGAAACCCATTCTTTAATTTCTTGACTGTCCCACCAACAAGACCCTCCATATCTTTTCTCTGGCCATTTTCTCTGGCTGGCACCTTATTCCTGGAAGGCTTTCCCTGCTTATCTTTGCCTGCTGGCTTCCTTGACATCCTATAATTCCTAGAGGAAAGTCCACCTTCTGTGAAAAGGATTTCTCAATTCCCATTAATCTTAATGCCATCACTCTGTGATTATCCCTAATTTATCCTTAGTGTGTCTTCTTTGCATGTCCTATCCTTCATTAGACTGTGAGCACCTTGAGGGTAGACACTGTCTTGGACCTTTCTCTTTCCTGACACAGTAGGCGATTAATAAATGCTTGTTGACTTGACTTGAAATACTTTGCTTCTGTCTATATTGTTCATCACAAATGTTTTCTCAAGGACAATCTCACATAGGAAGCCAAATTATTATTCTTCTAAAATTACCATCTTGTTCTTCAAAACTCCTTTCTACATCTGATTCACTTGGAGTCAGGGATCATTGGACGCTAAATGTAAAGCTATATAAATAAATAAAATAGACATAAATAATTTTAAGGACCTTATAGATGGTCTAGTCTGACCTGATCATTTTAGAGATAGAGAAAATGAAGCACCAAGAGGTTTTGTGACTTGCTCATGGACACTTAGATAGTTATAGGTAAAGCTGAAATTTGAATCCAGGTCTTCTGTCTCTACCTCCAGCATTCTTTCCATGGTAACACATCCCTGGATGCCTTCCCAACAACACAAACATCCTTATTTCCATTAATCATTCAAGTCTCCACCTTTCCATGCTATAGACATTGGCACCCTTGGTGAAATGCCAAGCCAAACTTTCATCCAACCACAGAGGTGGCTGTAGTTCTTCCACATGATAAGAGAAAGCTCAATGGGAGGGGAAAGAAAGCCCTGAGTTCAAATCCAGCTAAATATGTGACTCTGAATAAGTCACTTAATTTCTGTCTGCCTGGGTTTCATCTATAAAACGGGAATCATAACAGCACTGTCCTGGCATTGTTGTGAGGATTTGTTATGGTAATTACAGTGGGCCTTTTTTAACTGTTTTCTCTTTTGGGGCACTCAGGTAATCAAGAGCCTTTGTTGAGTCTTGCCTTTGTTTCTTTGATTAAATCCAGAGTCTTTGATGACCTGTTTATGTCAAGGGAAAGCCTAGTTCACATAGGTTTCAGTCCCATGGTTGTGATGCCTGAAGTAGTGTCACATGGTTTTGAGTCAATGGTTGTGATGCTCTTTGACGCTGAACAGGGTGTATAAACTCAGAGGTTGGCATTTTGTTTGGGGCTCTCACTCACTGGAGGAGTATTGTGTGATTTTATTGGATAAGACTCTGTGTAGCTGTTGTTAACAGCCCCCTCACCGTGAAAAACACAGATGTCGGTGCTTCTCTGTTAATTACGCATATTGAGATTTGGTTAGAAAGAAATGTTGATCTGTTTATGTTGTCTCTGTTTTTAATTTCTGTTTGTATTCTCTCAGAAGTTCAGGGTGCTGGCTTCCTCCCCTAAGCTAAGTGTATGGTATATGTATATTTAATTAAAGTAAGATTGTTAACCCCTTAAAGTTGCTTTCCGTAGAACAGTAGATCAAAGAACCTGTCATAGCAGCTTTCTTGTGTGCTGGCATTGTTGGTCTTAGGCCCCCACAGCATCTGCTAATAGCATTGTTGTTATAGGATCAAATGGGATAATATTGGTAAAATGTTTTGCAAACTTTAGAGTACTCCACAGCTATCATTTGCCCCCCCCAAAAAAAAACTCTGTTTTTCTTTCTAGGAAAAATACAAGCTGAAATTGACAGGGTGGTTGGCCAATCAAGGCAGCCCACCATGGCTGATAAGGAGAATATGCCCTATACTAATGCAGCCATTCATGAAGTTCAGAGAATGGGTAATATTCTGCCTTTCAATGTGCCCAGGGTGGCCACAGTTGATACCACAGTGGCTGGATACCACATGCCGAAGGTAAACTGCTTTCTTTCCCATGAACCCTAAGGAGCTCCATGGCTCCCATCTATCCTGGGAGGTGGGGTAGCAAAAGGGAAAAGAAAAAAAATATATAGATTATAGAACAAAGATTCTTAGTCTAAGATGTATGAACTTTGGCTTTAAAATATACATAGTTTGATAATTTATTTCCATATAATTGGGTGGTTTTTATAAACTTATGTATATTATTTTACACTTTAAAGAGAATTACAAAGGGAGCATAAGCTTCACTGTATGATTGCCAAATTCCTCCATGATAAAAAAAAGGTGAAGAAGCTTTGGACTAGAATCTTAAAATCACTGGTTCTCACAGTTGGATGAGAAAAAGAAATATGAGACTTGGAGGCACAGGAACTGGATTTAAAGCCTAGTTTTATTCTTATGTTTAAAATGCTTATGTCCACTTAGGTTTCCTAGGTGTGACTCCTCCCTGGGACTCAGTTTCATCATCTGAAAAAAGAGGGTTTGACTAAAAATTTCCCTTATAGCAACATCATAGCTGCATGGGATAAACATTTCTTAAGCACCTACTACAGGCCAGACACTGTGCTAAGTGCTGTTGACTTTAGACTTAGGTTTTCTGACTTAAGTTTCATTTCTTTTTCATCTACTGAGTTGATCACTATGTGTAAGACCCTGTGAGGAATGCAGAGCACAATAATGAGCAGAGAAATAGCTGCCACTTAGGTTGCATTTTAAGGTTTACAAAAACTTTGGAAACAATTCACTTGGCCCTCACAACAACCCTGGAGGGGAGGGGCTGTTAATACCATGTTACAGATGAGAAAACAGAGGCTGGCTGAGGGGAAATGATTTGCTCAGGGTCACACAGCTAGTTCATGAGTTTCAGCAATAGGTAATGGATGAGTCAGGAGGAGGGAGAGCCCATGACAGAATGAAGGGATCACAGAAGAGAAGGTGAGCAAGCTGGGCTTTGAATGATGGATGGATGGGATTTAGAGAATCCAGAGAGATAAGAAGAGAAAGAACATTTTAATGGAAGAGGACTGAGATGGGCTTAAGTGTTAAGGAAGATTTAGTTTAAATGTGGAGGCAGAGGGACAAATTAGAATAGTGGGGAGGGTATTGAATTTGGGTCTGGAAGACTAGGGTTCATATGCTGAGCTATGTGACCCTGGGAAAGTCACCTAACACCTTTGGAGTATAAGATGATAAGGATGGCCTCTAGGTCCCTCCCAGGTCTAATACCATGATTTTATACATCCTGGGAAGCAGAGATTACTCCCAAGATGTCATTTGAAGGCCATGTTGGTTCTAGGATCTCCAGACCCAGAGACAGGGCCACACCTGCTCATTCATACAAACAGGATATAAAAAGGCCTGGGCACTCCTACTTCACTGCCCTCTTCTCTGCCTTCATTTTGGCCTACCCCTCTGAGTTCACCCCATGAAAACAGCACCATCTAAACCATGTTGTCTAAATATACCCAAGTATATCTTTCTAGCTAGACACAAAGAAGGTGGAAGTACCCATCCAACAACACCCAGTGGATATTGACATGAAACTGGAATCAGGAAGAACTGCATTCAAATCCAGTCTCAGAGGCTTCCTCTGCAACCCTGGACAACTCACTTTACCTGCCAGCCTCAGTTTTCTCATCTATAAATATGAGAAGGCTTGTAACTCTAAATCTATAATCGTATATTTTAACCAATCTGTATCAAAAATTTTGACTGGGCTTCCATACCTCCACACAAATCAGCCTTTCATGGTATCTGACATTTAGAGCCATCATTTTTATAAGATTTCTGAAGGAATTTACTAATTTAGGATGCATTGCTATGTGGGAAATTTATTCATTTCCAACCTAATTCATAAGTAGGCATTAGGTAGAATGTGGTCCTAGTTGGGGCAGAGGACAAATGAAAGACAAATCTCCCAGTGCTGATGAGTATCCACCTTGTACAAAGTGTAAGTTTAGAATAAGGCAGTTTGGGTTCATCTGCCCCTTCTGATGCTACCTGGGGGACCTTCAGTGAGTCCACCTGTATGTGTCTTAGTTTACTCGTCTATAAAATGAGAGGAATGGGCTAGATGATTCTACAATACCTTCAAATCCTAAATTCGTGACTCTAAGATCAGGGTTCTTAGGTTGGGGTCCATGAAGTCCTTTGTATTTTGTATTGTTTAGGTTGTGATGGTTGCATTTCCAAATAATCAGTTTCCTTGGAAGTTACATGTATTTTATTTGATTCATTTTAAAATGTGAGTCTGAGAAGAGTCCAAAGGCTATGCCAGCTCACCAAAGGGTCTGTGACCCCAAACAAGCTGAGAGCGCCTGCTCTACAAGAGATTCTAAAACAGGCTTGACCACTAAAGAGCCCTGTGGCCTTAGCTGTTTCTTTGTCGCTCCCTCCCCCATCCCCAGTCCTCAATTCCCTCTTCTATAAAATGGGAGAGTGGGCCAGATCTCTTCTACCTCAAAGTTCCTTCGACTCAGTTCTTTTCTCTTGTTTTCAGGGGTCCTTACTGATGACCAACTTGACTGCCTTGCACAGGGACCGCAAGGAGTGGGCTACCCCAGAAACCTTCAAACCAGAACATTTTCTGGACAATGGACAATTTAAGAGGAGAGAAGCCTTTCTGCCTTTCTCAATAGGTAAGCCACACTCAGCAGGGAGGGGGCTCTAGGGTAAGGGGCACCAACCTTTTTAACATTAAGAAGTTTTGCAGACTCTACTTTCTGAAATCCACAATAATATGATAGTGCATATACTAGCAACATTCATTGATTGAGAAAGTACATCACAAGAAAATTTAAAAATAGCAAACCTTTACAAAGCTTTTTAAAGTCTAGAAGACGGATAACAACCCTCTGGAGTTTCATAGCTATGTATGTAGTATACAGTACGGCTGCCGCTTTTACAAATGAAGAAACTAAACCTCAGGGAGTTAAGTGATCTTCCCACAGTCACACAGTTTTGAAGTGTCCCCGATGAAATCACCCCCAGGTCCCTGCAGTCTGTCCACAAGGTGTGAAAAACTCAGCAAACTTCTAAAGCGTGTTTGAATTTTATTCACCACAAGAGCACCTGCCAGAATTTGAAAATAAAACCAAGAAGCCAGCCTCCAAGAGACATAGCAGATGTCTGCCCCTGTGCCATCTAAGGAGACAGAGGGCTAATTTGCATTCTTTAGTGAACAGCTATGTGATTGAAGTGAGGAAAGTTTCATCCTCAGGTGTGGTTTTGCCTGATGGTTTTACAGGCCCTTTGCAAGGACCCCAGAATTCCCCCAGGCCAGGCAAGCACCCATAAGCTCTGGTACTCTCCTCTTGGGTATCTTAGGGAGACCTTATTTAAACCTCTTGGGCCTCAATTTCTTCATCTATAAAATGAAGACATTGGACTAGATGGCCAATAAGGTTCCTTCTGGCTCTGAAGCCTTGACCCAAGAGAATCCCAGGAACTCTAAGCCAGAGGATCTGAGTTTTAATTGTTCCTCTTCTTAAGCAGTGTTTTAAAGTGCTTCTGTTCCTGTTTTTTTCATCTCTAATAAGTGAGGGAGTTGGAGCAGGTGGCCTGGAATGTCCCCTACACCCTCAGATCTTTGATATTCTTATCCCAAGTAAATACGAAGGAATTTTGGTAAGAAGAAAGCCCTTACACCTGGAGGTAGCCTCTGAGCTGAGCCTTGAAGGAAGCTGGAGTTCTAATGGGCAGGAGGGAGGAGAAGGTGCTAGTCTGGGGAAGCAGCCTGTGGGAAGGGCTAGAGATGGCAACAGCAATGTCCTAACAAGCTGGGCAGCCTCATTCATCCTTCTTGGAGGTGGCATGGTCATTTGTCCAGCATGTCATTTGGGGGAATCCTTCCTTCAGGGGTTGGACTAGATGACTCCTGACGCATCAGATCCTATTTATTTCCTTCACTTACAAATTTACATTTACAAAAATTTATTTTTAAAATTACCAAATTATTGAAATTTTGTAAATATTAATAAATTTCATTTATTTTAAATATAAGGTATTTCATTTTTAACCTTAAAGTATATTAAAATGCATTAAAATTAATATATTATATATATGCATACATATATACATACACACATATATGTATATATGTGCATATATTTATATGTGGGCATGTATATGCAGACACACATATAGCACTTTACAGTTTCCAAAGTGTTGTCATCCCTATGGGGACTACTTATCCTTCAGCAGGACCATTGTAAAAGGTTCCTAAGTGATCTTGTTTCATATCTCTCCCCAAACCAAACCATCCTCTACCCAGCTGCCACAGTGCTTTTTCTAAAGTGTAGATCTGAGCATATTATGCACTGCCTTCACCCTTACTCGATGAGCTCTGGGGGCTCCCTATTGCCTCTGGGATCAAATATTAGCTGCCCTGAGATTGAATGTTCTTTGTAACCTGGCCTCATGTTGCCTTTCCGCTGTACTATCTACTCCTCTTGGTCTGGGTGCTATTCTTCCCACATTACACTCTTATCCAGGAGTGGGGAACCCTCAGCCTCAAAGCCACATGTAGCCCTCTAGGTCCTCAAGGGAGACCTTTTGACTGAGTCCAAACTTCACAGAACAAATCCCACATGCGGCCTCAAGGCTGCAGGTTCCCCACACCTGGTCTTGTCTCTTGACTCCACGCCTTGGCACTGGCTGTCTCCCAAGCCTAGAATGGCCTCCCACCTCACTTCCACCTATCAGGACCTCTGGCTTCCTTCAAGATCTTGTTCCAATGCCACCTTCTCCAGCAGGCCCTTCTTGGTCCCTCTTCTCTGTGGGCATCTCCCATGTACCTATTTATGATCATGGTATTCTCTTTCTCATTAGAATGTAACCTTCTTGAGGGCCAGTATCATTTTTTTTCTTCCTTTTATCTCCAACACTTAACAGTGCCTGCAATAGAGTAAGGGCTTAATAGAAATCTAGGCAGGTAGGTGGTCCAGTGGGTAGAGAGCTGGGCTTGGATTCAGGGAGACCTGAGTTCAAATGTGGCCTAAGATACTTATTAGCTGGTTAAGTCATTTAACCTCTGTTTGCTTCAATTGCTCATCTGTAAAATGGGAATAATGGTAGCATCTACCTCCAAGGATTGTTTTCAGGATTAAATTAGATGTTATTTTTAAAAAGTTTTGCCAATTTTAAAACTCTTCATAAGTGTTAGCTATTATTGTTATCGTCATTAAGGTTTTGTTTAATGAATTAATTAGTTCATGCTTCACCTGGCTGTGATAATGCTTGTACTACAGTACTTTGTAAACCTGAAATCACTAGGGAGAAGTCATCTCTTGCTATTCTGGAAGGTCTTGTGTCTATTATTAAAAGGGGGAAGGGAGGGCATGATCATATGACTTAACTTCCCTGAGACTCAGTTTCCAAATCTGTAAATTGAGAGAACTGGCCTAGAAGGTTTTCTGATGTACCTTTGAGCTCTCAATCTCTCATATTCTGATCCTCCTAGCTCTAAGGCCTGCCCTCTGTCCATTTGGATATGGGTCTACATCATCTCTTTTCTTCCATATTCTAATAGGATGGCAGAGAGAGGGGACCTTCTTGCCTGACATTTCTCAGAGAAATAATAACAGACTAAGGGCTGAAACCTGGGGGGTATTGAGAAATCACAGGATCATTTGGTTCACCCACAACTTTTTCCCACAAAACCAAAGAGCTGATTTGGCCAGGTATTGTCATGGCACTGAGGGGTTTGGCCCAGAGCCTCAGTCTCTTGACAGCCAGACTGGACTCTCCTCTCATCACAAATAATGTGAGCTTCCTGAGAGTGGCTCCCTGGAGATAGGAGTGAGGAAAGCTCCTTCATGCCTTTGGAGAAGGTGACCAGGTGTTCAAGGCTGCTCACACAGCTAATAGGGTCTGGTGAGTTCTGTCTCCTTCTTCCTAAGCCTCCTCCTTCGGGAGAGCTGGTAGCTTCAAGTCTAGCTGGTTCTTACATAATAGACCCATTACCCATCACAGTCTGTCCTTCTTGGTTGGATCTGCCAGAGGCAGCTTGGAAGTTTCTCTGCTTCTTCAAGTCTCAGAGAGCAGCATTCGGCCCTGAGAGCCTGTGACTTGCCCGATATCACAAGCTAGTGAGTATCAGAGGATGGATCCAAGCTGGGTTTCTGGATCTGGGATCAGAGGTTTTTTCCATGATGCTTATGGGAGCAGATCAATACTATAAGGCTAACTAAGGCCTGACATTCAACCTTCACAACACCCCAGTAAGGCACATACCAATATTGTTTGCATTTAACAGATAATAACAATTGTAGTCATAGTCATAGTAACTAGTATTTATACAGTCCTTTAAGGTTTGTAAAGGTCTTTACATCTTTATGTTGTGAACTAGGTGTTATAAGTATCCCCATTTTACAAGAGGAAACTGAGGCTGAGAGCAGTTAGGCAATTTGCCCAGAGTCACACAGCTTCTAAGCTTCACCAGTAGAATTTGAACTGAGTTCTTCCTGATCCCAGGTCTTATCCTTTCTCCAATTCACCCAACCTGGGTTAAATTCAGAGAATGGCCCTGTTTTCCCTAAGGCTACACAGAAGCAGGATCTTAGATCTGAAGTTAAAAGGGTCCTTTGGACCACGTCATCCAACTCCATCGTTGCACAAATGAGGAAACTTGGACCCATTCAGGTTAAGCGACTTATCCAGAACCACCCTGATGAGGGGCATCCAAGGTGGGATTGGAATGCTGGTCCTCTGTTTACAAATGCAGTATTTCAACTATACGAAGTCTCTGAGATCAGTAGCAGCATGACATGGGAGAGGCGGTGTCTGAAATGGAGCAAAAAAGACGTCTTCGGATTCCATCTGTGACTGTTATTAATTGTGGCTGTGGACGAATCACTGAATAGCCTTAAGGTTCATCCCCATACTAGGATTCTGACCCACGGCCTCAGGACCTCCCACCCAAATCGCTGCCTGCCTGCGGTGAACATTAGTGGATTTACTCCTTTCTCATCTCTTCACCTTTTAGGAAAGAGGGTCTACGTGGGAGAACAGCTGGTTCTTCTTTTTCTTCTCTTGCCTCCTCCAGAAATTCAAGTTTCAGGCTCCCCCAAACAACCAGCTGAGCCTGGATATCCAATACGGCATAACCGTCTCTCCTGTTTCTTACAAAATCTGTGCCCTTCCCCGAGTGATGTAGGCCAAGCGAGGCCTATACAGTGGTTTTCCAGGGCACACAGGGAAATACTCTAATGGCAAGAAAACTGGGACTTTTTGCTGTTTGTTTTTTCTTTTGGAGTGCTTCTCAGCACTATGGCAATCAAGTGCCTTTGATTGAGCCTTGCCTTTGTTTCATCAAGAGTCTTTGATTAATCAAGCATCTTTGATGGCCTAAGTCACATGAGTTTGAGTCACATGGTTGTGATGTCCTCTGTGGGCTGACCATGAAGAAGTGTATATGTACTCAGAGGTTAGCATTTTGCTTTGGGGCCTCACTCATTGGGATAGTGTTCATGTGATTTGACCAGATGAGATTCTGGGTACCTATTAAGGATCCCCCTGGCTTTGAAAACCCAGATGTTGGTGCTTCTCTCTCTGGTAACTATGTATGTATTGCTATGGAAAGACAGTTAGAAGCCCTGTCTGCTGATTCATGTTATTTGCTCTGTTTATATAATTTCTGCTTGTAATTTCTGTTTGGATTTTCTCAGAAGTTCAGGGTACTGATTTTTCCCCTGAACTAAGTGAATGCCATATTTATGTTTAATTAAAGTGAGACTGTAAACTCCTTAATGTGGCTTTCTTTAGAAAAGCACACCAAAGAACCTGTGGTAGTAGCCCTCCTATATGCTGGTGTTGTTGGTCTTGTGGTTGGTCTTATACCTCCACAGCAGCTGCCAGTAACATTGATGTTACAAGAACCTGGAACCATCCTCATCCTCCAAGGTCAATCATGCTGCCTTTGGGAGCTTGAATGGGGAAAGGGAGAGAAGTCAAGGAGGGGAGAAGAGAAACAAAGGGAGGTTTATCTGTGGTCCAATTCAAAGCTCCCTGCTCTGTAAGATGAGACGCATTAATGCTATCAAAATGAAAGTACAAGGAGTCCTTATTAGACGTGGAGTCCAAGGATGTGGGTTCACATGCAAGCCCTCCCACTTACTAGCTGGGTTGCCTTGGGCAAGTCACTTACTTCTGCCTCAGTTTCTACATCTAAAATGAAAAGGAGGATCTATAAGGCCCTCTCCAGCTCAAAATCTAAAACCTTGTGATGCTATAAACAGAAGAATGCTTTTCCTCCTCTATCCCAAGCAGTGAGGCCAGATTTTTTGCTTGTTTGTTTAGTTATTTGTTTCTGTCATGCTCTTATAAATCATACAATGGGTGTGATTTTGTCGGGGGGGGGCAGTTCAGAGAGTTTACATGAGTTACAAGAGGCACCCACAGGTTGATGAGGAGAGGACAAACCTTCAAAATCCTTATAGATTATAAACTCCTTTGTAGACAGAGACTGTTATGTCTTTGAATCTACAGCATCCAGCCCAGTGTCTGATATGGAGGGAAAAAACAATAAATAATTGCTTGATTTTTTCATCTCTAACCCACTCACTTTCATATTCATTATTTCCTTTGACTTTCACAGTGTGAAATATTAATGCATCAGCTGATGAGCTGGGTTCTTCATTCCTGTTAAAATCCTTGTTACAGATGATAGATCATAATCACTCCACTATTAATTATAGTCACTAATATTATTATACATAAATATATAATTAATTAATTATAGGAGCTAGGAAGGCCTACACATTGAGTATTGCTAATGTGTTAAAGTTTCATATTCCTATAAACGTTACATTATTTTTATAGATGCTTACACATGGTAGATTTCCATGCTGATAAAAGAAACTTTTGTGGTACCCCCATCAATCAGAAAGTTGTAAATGCCCAAGTGAATCCATGTGATAAATGTTCCCCATTGCTTATGCTCTTCTTTCTGAGGTTTCTCCGTTATACCTATAAAAATACTCTGTGAATTCACAATGAGGTCCTTGTACTAAATGAGGTGATCTCAGATTCGTTTTATTGGCAAACTGCTATACATTGCTAATAAATTAATCATGTCTGAAACATATTTGCTTGAGTTTCTTTTATTTTTAGATTCTAAGCATGACCACATCAACCCTTTAAGGTGAGTAGAGGTAGGCTCAATTTACAGATGGGGAAATGAAATGGAGTTTACCAAAGTCCTAAAGTTTACTAAGTTTTACTAAAGTTTTCTAAGTCTTAAAATTGGGGTGGAGGCAAGATGGCAAAGTGAAAGCAGGAACATACCCAAGCTCTCTAACAAATTCTTTCAAATATCTCTTAAAAAGTGAATCTGAACAAATATGAGGGAGGTAGAAACCACTAGGATACAGAGTGTGGCAGATTTCCAAACCAGGAGAGTCCAGAAAGTCAATGAGAGGGATTTGTTTCACTAGGCTAGGAGACCCTAGTGAATTACACTTGACCATACTGGAGGACCAAACCAGAATAGGAATGGGCCCATCCCTCCATCTGCAGAGGCAATCACCTGCCCCTCAGCACAGGACAACAGTCCATCAGCACTAGTGGAGACAGAAGCACAAAGCCTGCAGCAACAGCAACAGCAGCTGTTACTCCTGGGGCTATCAGCCCACAGTCTAAAACTTTGAAATTCACCTTATTGAACTTCCAGCAGCCATGATGATCATGTAAACTCTAAGAGCTCTCATCCCTCCCTTACTGACCTTGAACAATCTAGAGAATACTGCCCTAGGAAAAACTCTGGAATAGAGGAGCCAGAATTAGGGGTTCAGCAGTCTTTTAGCTTGGGAAGACAGGGAGATGGGCCCCTATTGCAGTGACAGAAGGAGACCAGTGCAGAAAGAGAGGCATCCCAGCAAACCCCACCTTAGCATACCAGTGGGAATTCCTGAGCCCCAGGTGGGTGGAGCCACCAAGCACCAACACCAGGAACCCAGGCATGCCTTCACAAAGCCAGGGGAATTCTCACACACTAGGGCAGATGACAGTTGAGACAGCCCTAGGGGAAGAGGGGTCTTCCAGCAACCAGGTCACCCCTCCCCCACACCTCATGCTGTGAGCTTCAGTGTAACCCCGGGGAAAGTGAGAAAGACTTCACCAAGCCTCGATCCTTGGAACACACTAGCCACCTCCAACTCAGCAGCAGGTGAGCTGCAGCAGTATATAGCTTCTAGCTGACAAAACCAGAGGCCACAGCACACAAAGTCAGTAACCAGGCCGCTAACTCCCAAAGTAAAAAGCTTGGGACAGAGCCCCCTGGGACCCAGAAACATAGATCCACTTTAAAAACCAGGAAAGAGGCAACCACTATGAAGAAGCAAACTTGAAAAGTAAAGAAGACATTTGAATCGTATTATGGGGGCAGAGAAGATCAAAATACGAATTCAGAAGAGGACAGCATTGAAAAAATACCCGCATCTGAAACCTGAACAGAGAATGTGACCTTGTCTCAAGCCCAAAAAGCATTCCTGGAAGAGTTCAAGGAGGATTTTAAAAGCCAAATTACACAATACAAGAAAAATTACAGAACCTAATGGGAAAAAACAACTTCTTGAAAAGTAAAATCAGCCAATACAAGACCAAAGAAAGCAGAATGTTATGTATGACAACTACAATAATATAGATGAAAATACTAAACTTGAAATGAAATGAAATTTTATGAGCTATAGTTTCCTTCCAAATGCAACAGTGGCAAATAAAATGTCTAAAGCTCTGAGTTTAGGAGGACTTGTATGAAATGATGCAGAGTGAAGTGACCAAGAGAACCATTTATGCAACTATGACATTGAAGAAAACAGCAGTGTAAGAATTATGATCATACATACTTTAGCAGAGGTGATAGAGTAGAGGTACAGAATGAGACAAGTATCTCGAGACATGGTACAATATATGTTTTGTTACAAAGCAGGGCTTATTTGGGGGGAGGAAGAGAGTTAAGAGAGAATTAGGGAAAAGTGGTGGGGACAGTGGCAATGTGACTTTAAAAATAGAGCACCAATGAATCATTTAAAAAACAAACAGAAATCTTCATCCAAACTATGCTTAGGTCTTTGTATTTAATTTTTTATTTATTAAACATGAAGTTTAAAGAGAGAGTGCTAAACTAATTGTACATCAGATTGACCTGGAATTTTACTTTGTTTTGGTAAATTGTCATCTCTGAAAGGATTAAGGTGAAAAAAATAGTTGTGTGGAATTCCATTTTGTTTGTTCTATCATTACATTTAATTCCATCATATACAAGCTTATGTTTGAAGAATGGGCTAAAGTCTGAATTGAGCTTAGAATATATGTAAATGAGTATCTCAACAACTTTTAATTGGGAATAAGGAAAGCAATTTTTCAGATGAGACAGATTTTGAAGTGAGGACAATGCATATTGCAACCACTAAGTTTTTAACAACATTGTGTGGCAAAAGAAAGATCTAAAACAATCGCAGACTAGAGAAATTAAATCACAGATATTTTTGACTGTTTCATTTGAAAGTTTACATTTTTATGCTTTGTATTGTGGTGCAACTTTTGTACACTTGGTGGCTAGTTTTTTTTTGTCTAAAAATCTTTTTGGAATATTATTTAATGTTTTGATTTTATGATAGTGAAGCTTGTACTCAGTGTTTTGCCAATTAATATTATATGTTGGTAATAAAAGCCAAAAAAAGCTCACAAAAAAATCCCCACTAAACACCAGTTTGGAAATCCTGAAAATCAAAGGGGAAGTTAATAAAATTGAAAGCAAGATAACCAGTGAACTAAACATAAAACTGAAAACTGGTTTTATGAAAAAAAAAACAATAAAATAAACTATTAGTTAATTTGATTTAAAAAGAAAGGAAAGAAGAAAATCAAATTGCTAGTTTTTAAAATGTAAAAAGATGAATTTAAACCAAAGAATATATATATATATATAAATCACTGAAAATGTAAAATTGATCATTTTGATCATATAAAATTTTAAAAAAAGAGTATTCACAAACAAAATCAATGCAACCAAAATTAAAATGAAAGCATAAACTGGGAAAAAGTTTACAATAAATGTCTCTGTTAAAGGTCTGATTAGTCAAATGGGTAGAGAACTAAGTCTAATTTGTAAAAATATAAGTCATTCCCAATTGATGAATGGCCAAAAGATATGAACAGGAAATCTTCTAACAAAGAATTGAAAGCTATCTATAGTCATATGAAAAATCTTCTAAATCACTATTGATTAGAGAAATTGAAATTAAAACAACCATGAGGTACTACCTCACACCTATCAGATTGGTTAATATGAAAAAAAGGACAATAATGGATGTTGGACGGCACTTGGAAAAACTGGAACATTAATGCATTGTTTGTGGAGTTATGAACTTATCCAACCATTATGGAGAACTATTTGGAAGTATGCCTAAAGGGCTATAAAACAGTACATGCTCTTTGATCAACAAGTACCACTGCCAAGTCTGTATCCTAAAGATATCTCATCTCATACAGCTTTCTAGTTCTCAGGAAACACTTGCTGATACAGCTCTCTGGTCTGGGTGGGGTCCCAGAACAGTTTCCATCTGGCTGTAAATTATGCCTCTTGGACTTTTCATTCATCACAGGATAGTGACCATTTGGCCACAAAAGGAAAGTTGAGAATGAGGCATGTTTGGGAAGAGAAGAAAATGAGTTTTATTTCTGAAATATTGACTTCGAGTTGCATTTAAAAATCCTGTTTGTGATATTCAATAGACAATAAGTGATCCAGGACTATATTCCATGGGAGACACTAGTACCCTGTAGATAGATATGAGTCGTCTGTACAGAACTGCATGGGAATTGATGCATTTGCCTAGAGAAAGTATGAGGGGGAAGCCTTGTGTAATACCCATGATCAGGGAGTATGATAAAGATGGTGGCTTATTACACATCACTGCTCTTCAGCTAGTGTAGTAGGAAGGCCAAATTTATGATCTCAAATATAATCATGTATATGTTTGAATGGTCCGAAATTGCAAGGTATGAGAGATTCTCTAAGGAGAAAACAACAAGAAATTTATTTAGGCCCCACTGCAGCAAAAACTTGAACCAGCCTCCCCATTCCAACAT
>CM053626.1:320400023-320420896 GCA_028646595.1 Phalanger gymnotis | reverse complement strand
TGGGGAACAGGGCAACCAGAGTGTACGCCATCTTGGAGTGTGGGGGGGTGGAAATGGGGAGAAAATCTGTAATTCAAACGCATGTGAAAATCAATGCTGAAAACTAAACATATTAAAAATAAATTAAAATAAAAAAAGAAATGAACTCATTTCACTGAAATAAAATGAAGCAAATTGAAAAGGTATTCAAAGAAATATGAAATCACTTTCAACTAGGATTGTTGGTTCTACTTCAAAAGACTGATAGAGATTGTTATCACATCTATTTTCCCAGGAAATGTTATTTTATTTTCAGCCTTTGGTTTGGTAACCCCTTTTCATTTCTCCATCTATTCCTGTGCCTACCCTTACTTACTCTAGAGGGTAGCTATGGTCATTATTAAAATCTGCAAATAAGAGAATATGAAGCAAAAGTGGCACAAGCATAATTGGTTTATTAGCAATGACTAGCAATTGGCTAATAAAATAGATCCATGGTGACATCATTTGGTAGAGGGACCCCATTGTTAACTTACAGAGCATTTTTTAGGTATAATGGATGAACATTAGAAACAAAGAGGAACATAAAAGATAAATGATGTACACTGATCACATTGATACACATGGGTGTTCATGTTTTCTGATTGGCTGGGGCATTCCAAGAATTTCCATTGTCAGCACAAAAATTCCCCTTGTGTAAGCATCTCTGAAAAGAACAAGGAAACTTTACAAGAATAGAGAACTTTAACAGATTAGCAAAGTTCAAGGTACAGGCATTCCTAGACCCATTTAACTGTAATTAATAGAGGAGTGGTTATGATTGAGCATTTATAGCAAGGCTTTTAAAAGGAATGAGGGACCTGGCTCATCAGCTGATGTATTAATATTTCACACTGTGAAAGTCAAGGGAAATGATGAATGTGAAAGTGAGTGGTTTAGAGATGAAACAATCAGCAACATTTATTGGGCTACTTCTCCATGCCAGACACTGGGTTGGATGATAGAGATCCAAAGACATAAAGAAATCGGTCCCTTCCCACAAGGAGTTTACAATCTACAAGGATTTCTAAAAACCATCCTCATCAACCTCTGAAACCTTCTATAACTCATTTAAATTCTCTGAAACCTCCCCACTGTTTGAGGTACAGGAAGAAAAGCATAGGTTCTCTGTTCAAAGCATGACAGGTTTTAGATTTAGAGCTGGAGAGGACCTTAGAGATCCTCTCCTTCTCATTTGAGATTGAAAACTGAGGCTGAGGTGACTTGTCCAAAATCACCCAGCTAGTACGTGCAAAGGATGGGATTTGAACGTAGGTCTTTGGACTGCAAATCCGGCAAAGACTTTTTGTGCTTAACTTTGGATGACATTAATTCTTCTTTTTCTGAGTAGGAAGGTTCAGATGGAGCTACAGCTCCTCTGCCCCCACCCCATTTGTCTCCCTATCCTCTTCTCACCTCCTTGATTCCTCTTGCTTTCCCCACCCAAGCTCCAAAGTGCAGGGTGAAGAATCTTGGAAATTGAGAATAGTTCAGGGTCCTTCCCTATATCTACTACTACTACTAGCACTACTACTAGTACTTCTACTACTTCTACTACTGCTACTACTGCTACTACTGCTACTACTACTACTACTACTACTACTACTACTACTACTACTATTGCTGCTACTACTACTACTACTACTACTACTACTACTACTGCTGCTGCTGCTGCTACTACTACTACTACTACTACTACTACTGGAGGACCATCCTACAAGCCTAGCTTGGCCTATATCACTCGAGGAAAGGCACAGATTTTATAGGAGGCAGGAGAGATTGTTAAGCCAATTCGGATGTCCAGGCTTAGCTGTGTGTTTGGGGGAGGCTGGAACGTGAATTTCTGAAGCAGGGAAGTGAAGAAAAGGAAGAGCTCAGTTCGAGCCAGCTGTTCTCCCAGGCAGACCCTCTTTCCTGAAAGGCAAGGAGATGAGAAAGGAATAAATCCACTAATGCTTGGCACAGGCAGTAGGTCAGGGTACAGATCCTAGCACTGGAATGGCCCCGAAGGCTATTCAGTTACTTGTCTGCAGCCACAATGCTAATAATGGTCAAAGATGGAATTTGAACCCAAGTCTTCCTTGCTCCATGCAAGATACCATTTCTACCATGCCTTGCTGCTGCTGACCTCATAGACTTAGTAAAGTTGAAATATTGCATTTTTAAACAGAGGACCTGGGTCCATATCCCATATTGGATGCTTTTCATTTGAGTGGCACTAGAAAAGTCACTTAACCTGGGTGGGACCAAGTTTCCTCATTTCTGAAATGATGGAGTTGGATGATGTGGCCTCCAAGGATCCTTCTAGGTATACATCTAAGAGTCTGCTTCTGTGTAGCCTTAGCAAAAACAAGTCCCTTCTCTGAATTTAAGCCATGCAGGTTCCATGGAGAAAATTGGGCCTGGAGTCAAGAAGCCTTCAGGTTAAGTCCTACCTTTGATATCTAGAAAGGTAGTGGCCCTGGGCAAGTCATATAAATTCTCTCAGCCTCAGTTCCTTCATGTATAAAATAGAGATAATCATAGCACCTACCTTACAGGGTAAAGATGCAAAGGTATTCACTAACCTTAAAGGACTATATAAATTCTAGCTAGCATTACTATTACTACTATTACTATTACTACTACTACTACTACTACTACTACTACTACTACTACTACTACGACGACTACTACTACTACTACTACTACTACTACTACTACTACTACTACCACTACTACTCCAATTGATAATGTTATTATCTGGCAAATGCAAACAATATTGGCATGTGACTCACTGGGGTGTTGGGAAAGCTGAAAGGGATAACGCATATCAGGCCTTTGTGAGCACTACAGTACTGATCTGCTCTCATCAGCATCATAGAAAAAACCTCTGATCATGGATTCAGAAACCTACTTGGGTTCTTCCTCTCACACTCAGTAGCTGTGTGACATTGGGCAAGTCACAGACTCTCAGGGCTTGAAGCCACTCTGTAAGACTTGGGGAAACAGGGAAAGTGCCCACCTATCTCTAGTGGATCCTTCCAAGGAGGACAGACTGTGATGGGCAGTGGGTTTATTTTCTTATAACCAGCTTGACTTGAAGCTATAGACTCTCCTGAAGGAGGAGGCTTTGGAAGGAGACAGAACTGACCAGATCCCATTCGCTGTGTACTCAGTCTTGAACACCTGCTCACCTTTTCCAAAGGCATGAAGTTACTCTCCGCACTCCATTCTCCAGGGAGGCATTCTCAGGAAGGTCACATAATTTCTGATGGGAGAAGGGGCCAGTCCAGATGTCAAGAGACTAAGTCTGTTTGCCAGCCCCTCAATGCCATGACAAGAGCTGGCCAAACCAGCTGTTTGGTATCATGTGAACGACCAATGGGTTAACCGAATGATTATATTTGATCCTGGAGGCAATAGGGAGCCCCCTCAGCTCACTGAGCAGGGGTGAAGGCAGCAGTAATATGTTCAGATCTACACTTCAGGGTAATCATTGTGGCAGGTCAATGGAGGATAGATTGGTTTGGGGTGTGATTTGAAGCAAGGATAGAAGCCTATTGTAATGGTCCAGGTGAGAGATGAGAAGAAAAAGATGAGATCCACAGTAGGAATGCTGACACTTTGGAAAATGTAAAGAACTATATAAATTACCTATATATTATTTTAAATAAAACCTTAAGATATTTTAATATTTTTAAATAATTTAAATCTATTAAACTTCAAAATTTTATTTATTATTGATAAATTTATGGAATTTATTAATTTTAAAATAATTTTAATGTTTTAAAATAATTTTAAAATAATTTTTTATAAATATAAGTTTGTAAATGAAGGAAGTAAATAGGATTTGATGCCTCAAGAGTCATCTAGTCCAACCCCTGAAGGAAAGACTCTCCCAAATGATATCTCCAAGCGACCTTGTCACCTCCAAGAAGGATGAATGAGGCTGCACAGCTTGTTAGGACATTGCTGTTCCCATCTCCAGCCCTTTCCACAGGCTGCTTTCCCAGACTAGTTGGCATCTTCTCCTCCCTCTTGCCCATTAGAACCCCCAGCTTCCTTCAAAGCTCAGCTCAGAGGTTGCCTCCAGTTGGAAGGGCTTTCTCCTTACTGAAATCCCTTTGTATTTACTTAGGATCAGAACATCACAGATTTGAGGGTGTAGGGGACCTTCCAGGCCACCTACTTCGACCCCCTCACTTATTAGAGATGAGAAAACAGGAACAGAGAAGGTCTGAGTCAATCCAAATCACACAAATAAGAAGAGGCACAAATAAAACTCAGATCCTCTGGCTATGAATACTTGGGATTCTTGGGTCAAGCCTTCACAGCCAAAAGAAGCCTTACTGGCCCATTAGTCCAATCTCTTCATTTCATAAATGAGGAAACTGAGGCCCACAAGGTTTTCATAAAGTCTCCCTAAGATACTCAGAGGTAGAGTACCAGAACTTGTGGGTAGTGGCCAGGCCTGGTGGAATTCTGGCGTCCTTTGCAAAGGGCCTGTAAAACCACCAGGCAAAACTGGATCTGAGGATCAAACTCTCCTCATTTCAACCACATAGCTGTTTTCTAAAGAATGCAAAGTAGCTCTCTGTCTCCTTAGATGGCCCAGGGTCAGACATCTGCCATGTCTCTTGGAGACTGGCTTATTGGTTTTATTTTCAAATGCCGGCATGTGCTCTTGTAGTAAATAAAATACAGATGCACTAGAGAAATTTGCTGAATCCACGACACCATGTGGACTGGGTGTCTACCTGCAGTGACCTGGGAGTGATTTCATCTGGGCCACTTCAAAACTGTGTAACTGTGGGCAGATCACTTAACCTCCCTGAGGTTTAGTTTCTTCATCTGTAAAATGGACAGCTGTACTATCTACCTCATGGGATGGCTTTGAAACTACAAAGAATTGTTTTCTCACTATTAGACTTTATAAAAGCTATTTAAAGTTCTGCCATTTTAAATTTTGTTGTGATGTACTTGCCTAGTCAATAAATGTTACAGTACATGCACCATCATATGATTGTGGATTAGAGGAAATATCTGCAAAGCTTCTTAATATTAAACAGGTTGGTGCTCCTTGGCCTAGAGCCCCCTTACTACTGACTGTGGCTTACCTACTGAGAAAGGCAGAAAGGCTTCTCTCTTCTTAAATTGTCCATTCTCCAGAAAATGTTCTGGGTTGAAGGTTTCTGGAGTATCCCACTCCTCGGGGTCCCTATGCAAGGCAGTCAAATTGGTTGAAAGTATTGTTCCCTGGAAACAAGAGAAAAGAACTGAGACCAAGGAACTTTGAGGCAGAATAGACCTGAAGCATCCTCTAATTTCACAGAGGAAGGAACTGAGAGCTGTGGTGTGGGGAAGCGGCAAAGAGCCAGCCAAGGCCACAGGCCTCTTTAGTGGCCAAGCCCGATGTACAACCCAGGACTTCTTAGAGCAGGGGCTCCTAGCCTGTTTGGGGTCACAGACCACTTTGGAAGGCTGGCACAACCTTTGATCCCCTTTTCAGTCACATTTAAAATGAATCAGATAAAACACACAGAATTATAAAGGAAACCAATTATTGAGAAATGTAGCCGTCACAATCTAAATAAAACAAGAGAAAAATTGGAGTTCATAGACACCCAGGTAAGAGCCCTAGCCTTACAGAGTCATAAATTTAGGATTGGAAGGGACTGCAGAGGTCATCTAGCCCATTCCTCCCAATTTACAAACGAGTAAACTAAGACATGGCCAGGTGGATGAACTGAAGGTCTCCCTGGTAGCATCAGAAGGGGCAGGTGAACCCAAGCGGCCTCATTGTAAACTGCCCCTTTGGGGAAAAGTTGGTGCCCAGCAGCACTAGGAGATTTGTCTTTCATTTGGCCTCTGCCCCATCTGGGACCCCATTCTATTTAATGCCTACTTATGAATTAGGTTGTAAATGAGTTAACTTCCCAGATAGCATTCGTTTTGTCCTATATTAGCCTAAACATACAGAAGTCCTGTAAGAAATGATGGTTAGAAATGTCAGATACCATGAAAGACTGATGGGTCTGGAGATAAGGGATCCCAATCAAAATCTTGGATAAGGTTGGTTAAAATAAAGGATTATAGATTTAGGGTTAGAAGCCTTCTCATTTTTACAGATGAGGAAACTGAGGCTTACAGGAGAAGTGACTTGTCCAGGATTGCAGAGGAAGCCTCTGAGACTGGATTTGAACCCAGTTCTTCCTGACTCCAGTTCCAGGTCAACATCCCCTGGGCCTTGTTGGGTTTGAACCTCCAGCTTCCTTGTGTCTAATTATAAAGACACACCTGGGTGTATTTTGACCATCTGGTTTAGAAGGAGCTGTTCTCATGGGAGGAACTCAGAGGCTTAGGCCAAAATGTGGACAGAGAAGAGGGCAGTGAAGCAGGGGTGCCCAGGCCTTCTTGTATCCTGTTTGTAGGAGGGAGGAGGTGTGGCCCTGTCTCTGGTCCTGGAGATCCTAGAGCGAACATGACCTTCAAATGACATGTTGGAAGTAATCTGTGCTTCCCAGGATGTGTGAAATCATGGTATAAGACCAGGGAGAAATCTGGAGGCCGTCCTCATTCTTTCATACCACAAAGGTGTTAAGTGACTTGTCCAGGGTGACACAGCTCAACATTAGAACCCTGGTCTTCTGAGTTCAATACCCTCCCTACTCTTCCAGTTGGCCTCTCTGCCTGAATACTTAAACTATGTGTTCCTTAATACTTAAGGCCAACTCAGTCCATTTCCCTAAAATGTTCCCTTCCTTTTTCTCTCTCTGGACTCTCTAAATGCCATCCACCCATCCTTCAAAGCCCACCTTGCTTACCTCCTCTTCTGTAATGGCTTCATCCTATCATGGGCTTTCCCTTCTCCATCACCTAAAACTGATACTCACTGACTAGCCATGTGACCTTGGGCAAGTCACTTCCCCTCTGCCTCAGTTTTCTTCTCTGTAAAATGGGAGTGATAACAGCCCCTCCCTTCTAGGGTTTTTGTGAGGATCAAGTGACATGTTTCCAAAGTTTTTGAACTTTGAAATCTGACATAAGTGGCAGCTACTTCTCTGCTCATTATTGTGCTCTATATTCTTCACAGGGTCTTACACATAGTGACCAACTCAGCAAATGAAAAAGGAAACTTAGGCCTGAAAAGCTAAATCTAGGCTCAGCAGTACTTAGCACAGTGCCAGACACATAGTAGGTCCTTAAGAATCGTTTATCCCATGGAACTGTGACGTTGCTATGAGGGAAATTCTTAGTCGAATCCTCTTTTTTCTGAAATGAGGAAACTGAGTCCCTGGGAGGTGTCATACATAGGGAACCTAAGTGGACATAAGCAACTTAAATACCAAAATAAAACTAGGCTTTAAATCCAGTCCCTCTGCCTCCAAGTCCAGTGTATTTTTTCTCCGCATCCAACTGTGAAAATCAGTGATTTTAAGATTCTAGTCCAAAGCTTCTTCACCTACTTTTTTTAACATAGAGGACTTTGACAGTCATATGCTGAAGCTCATGCTCCCTTTCTCAGAATTATTCTTTTTAAAGTGTAAAACAACATACATAGATTTATAAAAACCACCCAGTTATATGGAATAAATCATCAAATTATAGCTTTTTTAAAGCCAAAGTTCATATACCCTAGACCAGAAACCTTTGTTTTACAGTCTACTTTTTTTCTTTCTCCTTCTACTACACCACCTCCCAGGGTAAATGGAAGCCATGGAGCCTCTTCAGATTCATGGTAGGGAAAGCAGTTTACCTTTGGCACGTGGTATCCTGCCACGGTGGTATCAACTGTGGCCACCCTGGGCACGTTGAAAGGAACAATATTACCCAATCTCTGAACTTCATGAATGGCTGCATTAGTATAGGGCATATTCTCCTTATCAGCCATTGTAGGTTGTCTCGATTGGCCAATCACCCTATCAATCTCTGCTTGTATTTTGCCTAGAACAAAAAGGAGAGTTTTTTGGGACCCAAATACTAGCTTATATATGTAGAATGCATTGAAGTTTACAAAATATTTTACATAGATTATCTTTTTTGATCCTACAATGCCAGGACACTGCTATTTCGATCCCCATATTATAGATGAAAGCCAGGCAGAATTTAATTGACTTGTTCAGAGTCACACATCTAGGTAAATTTGAACTCAAATCTTTCCCCTCCCATCGAGTTTTCTCTTATCATGTGGGAAAACTGTAGCCACACCTGTGGTTGGATGAAAGTTTGGCTTGACACTTCACCAAAGGTGCCAATAGCCTGGTAAGTGGAGACTTGACTGATTAACGGCAAATTAGGATGTTTGCATTATTGGGAAGGCATTCAGGGCTGTGGTACCATGGAAAACATGCTGGAGGTAGAGACAGAAGATCTGGATTCAGATTTAAGCTTTACCCCTCACTGTTTGAGTGTCAATAGGCAAGTCATAAAGCCTCTTGGGGCCCCAATTTCTGACATGATCAGGTCAGAGTAGACTTTCTCTAAGGTCCTTCAATTTATGTATGTATATTTTATTTGTTTACATAGCTTTACATTTAATATCCAATGGTCTCTGACTCCAAGTGAATCAGATGTAGAAGGCAGTTCTGAAGAACAACATGGTAATTTTAGAAGAATAATAATTTTGCTTTCTATGTGAGCTTATCCCTGACAAAGCATTCGTGATGAACCATGTTGACAGGAACAAAGTATTTCAAGTCAAGTCAACAAGCATATATTAAATACCTACTGTGCATCAGGAACTATACTAAAGACTGAGAATCCAGAGAAAGGCAAAAGACAGTCCCTGCCCTCAAGGAGTTCTCAATTTTTTTTTCAATTAGAGAGATTTATTGTGGTTTTGAGGTTTCATTCTCTGGTGAGTGGCTAAGTTCCTTAGAGGAACTAGCAATTTCAGTAAGGCAAGACAGACAATTTTAGAGAA
Source organism: Phalanger gymnotis (assembly GCA_028646595.1). Lineage (NCBI taxonomy): Eukaryota > Metazoa > Chordata > Mammalia > Diprotodontia > Phalangeridae > Phalanger > Phalanger gymnotis. Next base: position 320,411,973 of record CM053626.1, on the reverse strand, counting down.
TATATGACTGATTACACAATCAAAATTTACATAGAATACAGAAATATGATTAATATTGAAAAGCAGGAGTAGTTTGTTAAGGGATTAGGTAATAGATGAGGGGTCCCTTCTATTGTTCAGGGGTCAAATATCCTGGACTTGCTGCTTTCTGATTGGCTAGCTATTGTCTTGGGCTAACTGGATGATGTGATGGTGGTTGAGAACAAGAATACACCTGTTCAAATATGTGAATTGGGTCTGGGGTGATTAGCTACCTATGGGCAGTGGGCATGCTGTTCAGTGCAGCCTATGACTGTGCTTTGGGGACTTGTGATGTAGTTAAAGCCATATTGTGTGGTCAAATCAGGACATGCCTGCTGTTCAGTGGGGTCCAAAAGAAAGTTAGCATATTGGGGGTGGTGGCAGTTTTATTAATATTCCATCAAGGTGAGGTGGTACCCCAGAATTGTCTTAATTTGCATTTCTCTAATCAATAGTGATTGAGAGCAATTTTTTCATATGGCTATAGTTTCTTTGATTACTTTGAAAACTGTTCATATATTTTGACAATTTATCAATTGGTGGGTGGCCTTTATTTTTACAAATTTGACTCAGTTCTCTACATATTTGAAAAATAAAGCCTTTATCAGAAATACTTGCCGTAGAAATTTTTGACAGTTATGGTTACTAACTTTATTTCCCTCGGTCCTATTTCCCCCTTGTTTATTCTACTCTCTAACTCTTTTCACCCTATGCATCCTCAAAAGTGTTTTGCTTCTGACTATGTCTCCCCAACCCCCTTTACCAGTCTCCTCTCTCCCCACCCCTCTCCCACTTCTTTTATGCCCTTCCCTTCCCACTTTCCTGTAGGAAGACATATTTTTATATACAACTGGATATGTATGTTATTCCCTCTTTGAGCCAATTGTAATGTAAGTGTCAAGCATTCCCCCCCATCCCCATTTCTTCCTCTCCATTGTAAAAGCTGTTTTGCTCCACCCCCTTATTTGAGATCCTACCTTTCCCTTTCCCTTCCTTCCAGTATATTCTTTTTCTTCACCCTTTACTTTTATTTTTTTAATATCTTCCCATCATATTCAACTTGCACCTATACTCTCTCTCTATGTACACTCCTTCTACCTGCTGTAACACTGAGAAAGTTCTTATGAGTTACAAGTCTCATCTTCCCGTGTAAGAATGTAAATAGTTTAACCTTATTAAGTCTCTTATGATTTCTCTTTCCTATTTTCCTTTTTGTATGTTTCTGTTGTAGACTTTCCTTTCTTACCAAGATTTCCTATTAGTTGCTACATTTTGCCAATTACACCTCTACAAGATCTTTCACATTGGTCTTCTTTCCATTTACATAGCTTTTACTCTTAGGTTCTTATTACATCTTCTGGGCTATGGCAAATTCTCCTAATTGCCATCCCTTATTCCAGTCTTTCCCTTTTCTAATCTATTCTCCACAAAGATGTCAAATTGATATGCCTAAACTGCAGATCTGATCTCCCCATTCCTCTACTTAAAAAATCTTTAGTAACTCCGTTGCCCCAGCATAATATATTCAATCTTCAGCTAAAAATTTAGAGCCCTTCACAGTCTGACTCCTATCTACTAGATTTAAAAAAGTAATAAATTTACTTTTTGTAACACATAAAAGAGATTTACAAATGTAACTTTGACATGTTTATATGGTAGCCCAATGATTCCTAATTAAACTAAATACTGTATAACATTTAAATCAAAGTGGTTCTATGAAAGGAAGCTGGAGTGGCACTGACTGATACAGTGAGGAATCTCACAAGATGCACCTGTTATACCAATATAAGGGGTTCTGGGAAGGTCATACAATGTTTGGCTGCATCTCAATGAGATAATAAAGTATGCATTTCTTATAGGAGTGATTGAAGCAATTGCTGAATCTTTCTCACTGAATTTCGTTTCATGGTAACTGATGATGATGACAACCAAGTGAAAATCTAAGAAAGTGATCAGAAGCTGCTCTTCCTGAGGTATTTTCCAGTGTGATCTCCAGGCTGACACAGATTGTGTATGAGGTCATATTTGAGCTCAGGTCTGCCTGACTCCAGCTCTACCTCTATCCACAGGGCCACGTGCCACATTGGGTCCTGCATGAATGAATTCGACCCAAGCCTTCTTTCAGCCAAAGTAAAACAAAATTTATTAAAGATCTGCCATATTGGGTAGACTCTTAAGGAGTTTGAGCATTGGCTAGACAATTAAGGAATCTGAGCCATTGTGATGCTTATATTGACAAGATTGAATCTCAGCTAGATTATATCTGAGCCAGGAGCTCATAATTTAATGATGAAGACAACATGCAAACAAGACACCTGCAGGATAAATTGGGGAAAACCACAGAGGGAAAACACTAAGGTTAAGGTGGATTGGGAAAGTATTTTCACTGAAGATGGACTTTAATCTGGTACTTGAAGGACACCAGGAAAACCAGGAGGCAAAGATAAGGAGGGAAAGCATTCCAGGAATAAGGGCATAGCCAGAGAAAATGCCCAGAGCTGAGAGATGGAGAATCTTGTTGTTGGAACATTCAAGAGGCCAATGGCAATGAATCAAAGAGTAGGTTTAAGGAAGTAAGGTATAAAAAGACTGAGAATATCAGAGGGAGGCAGCTAATAAAGGACTTTGATTATCAAATTGAGTATTTTCTACTTGATCCTAGAGGTGATAGTGTCACACTGGAGTTTACTGAGTTGGGGAAATTACTCAATGGTGATAGAATGAGGATAGATTGGAGTGGGGAGAGACTTGAGGTAGGCAGACACACCATAGACTGTGGCAATAGTCTAGGTGTGAGGTGATGGAGGTCTGGACCAGGATAGGAATATTGTCAGAGGAAAGGAAATATTCAAGGGATGTTCAAAAGGGAAATAAACAGGCCTTGACAACAGATTAAATGTGTGTGTGTCTGTGAAATTATGAGGTATTCAAGATGACTCTTAGGTTTCCAGACTGAGGGACTGAGAGGATTGTGTTGTCCTCTATAGTAATAGGAAAGTTAGGAGGGCAAGAGCGTTGAGAGAGAAAAGAATGAGTTCTGCTTTGTACGTACTGAGTTTAACATGTCTCTAGGATATGCATTTTGAGATGTCCAACAGATAGTTGGAGATGAGAGACTGGAGGTCAGCAGAGAGCTTAGGGCTGGATAAATAGATTTGTCCACTAGATAGGAAGAGGACTCAAAAATAGTGTCATGAAAACCTAGAAAGAAGAGGGTATCAAGGGAAAAAGGGTGATTGGAAATGTAAAAGGGAGGTCAAAGTGGGTGAAAACTTAGAAAAGATCAGATCATTCTATTGGCAGTTAGATTATCAGTTACACTGAAAATAATGGCTTCAGTTGAATGATAAAATTGGAAGACAGACTAGAGAATTAATAGGATTGAGATGAAAGGAAGTAGATACATCCCTTGTAGATGGACTTCTTTGTGGTTTATCCACAAAAAGGAGAACCAACGTGGAACAATAATTAGTGGGGATGGATCAAGTGATTTTTTTGGAGTAGGAGAGATAATGCTTGTAGGCAGTAAGGAAGAAGACAGTTGACAAGATGGTGTTTGGAGATAAGAGAGAGAATGGGAAAGACAGAGATGGCAGTCTGCTAAAGAAAATGGAATGGAATGGGATTACTTGCACATCTAGCAGAGTTGTCCTTGGAAAGGGTATGAGTCACCTCTTCATGTGAGATAGGATTGAAGGAGATAATCACAGTAGAAGGCATCAGGGTGATGTGAGATGAGGAGGAGGGGAGAAGAGGAATGGCTTCAAGATTTGCAGTAAAATCAACTGATAAAAATTGAAGTGAGCAGAACCAGAAGAACGTTATAAACAGTAACAGAAATATTGTACCATGAAAGACTATCAATTCCTTAGCTATTCTCAACAATACAATGATTCAAAACAATCCCAAAGGAAAAATGATGAAGGATATTATCTGCCTCCAGAAAAATAAAAAAAAAAAAACAAAAAAAAAACCTGATACTATCTGAATGCAGACTGAACCATGATACTTTCCACTTTATTTTCTTTCATGTTTTATTCAAGTCTTGTTGTTTGTACAAAATGACTACTATAGAAATGTTTTATATGAGTGTACATGTATAACCTATATCTGACTGCTTACCATCTGAGGAAGGAAGAAGGAGAAGGAGGGTAGGAGGGAGGGAGGGATAGAATTTGAACCTCAAACCTTTAAAAATGTTAACAATTGTTCTAACATGTAACTGTAGCAAACTAATATAAAATATCATGCATGTGTATAAAATGCCTTGTAATAAAAAAAGAGGCCAGCTTCTCAGAAAGTATTGGGGGAGAGGGAGCTGTGCTCCCTTGAGAAGGGAGGAAATGTCTGGAAGAGCTGCGGCAGTGAATAAGAAAAGTAATTAATTATGGAAAATAAAAGGATTGCCCTGTAGCAATAAATATGAGATTATGGAAGATAAATTTATAGTGGACACAGTCAATCTGGTTTTGTGATTTTCTTTACTTTAATTTAACAGCACATAAGTGAGAGTAAAGACCAGTGATGGTGAAAGGGAACCAAGCCTGAGGCTTCACAGGACAAGACAGATGATATCACAATGGGGCAAGTCAAGACTGAACTGCTTCATTAAGAGGTCAAGATGGAAAAGGTAGGAGAGTGTGGCTAGTGCAAGTGTGATAGCCTGGGAAAGACCTGAGGAGTGAAGAGATTGGCAGTCAAGGAAAGCAGAGGGAGAGGTGGAATGTCAATATCAATAGATTTAAATCAGTTAAGGGAATTTGAGTATTCCTGAATTCACATAAGGGTATATTTCTGGGCACTGGCCAAATCACTCATTTAGAGTATCTTATAACTATAATATGTATTAATATTTGATATAAATAATATGTAATATAATATATAACATATAGTAATAATATATATGCAAAGTAACTTATAACTAAGTCAATGCTTATTGACGTGATTCTTCTAACCATGTGATTCTTAACCCATTTCCCATCATTCTGCTATGGTCATTGTAGAAGTAAAAGTTCACTTTAGAGGCCTGAGGGTCATTTTGTACCATTCTTTGTGTCAAGAGATGCTGTGGCTTTAGAATTCAGCTCCCAGTGTTCAGTCTCCTGGGATGAGCTGCTCTGTGCTTAGCTAAGCTGGGCTTCAGGATGTATGACCCAGCTGTTGGGACTCTGCTGGATGCCTTTCAATTCACTTCAATAAACATTTATTCAGAGCCTGTTATATGCTAGGCACTGTGCTAAGCCCTGGGGATACCAAAAAGAGCCAAAAGAGAGTGCCCTCAAGGAGCTCACCTTTCCATCATGCTAGAAACTTCTGGAGCCATCCATGCCACCGACATAGACTTCTCTTGAAAGAGAAGCAAATAGGGTTCCCTGAAGATGGAATTCTGGGATTGGAGTCAGGATGACCATCATTTAAAACCCATCCTAAGAAACTCCGTACCTGTGAGACCCTCCAGAAATTGCTTAATTTCTCTCTGCCTCAGTTTCCACATCTGTAAAATGAAGGGGATGTACTTCACTTGTTTCTAATATACCTTCCAATTCTTAATCTGAAGACCTTAGGACATTCTGTAGATTGAATTAATAATGTGTCCTTCACTTAAGTATTTCTATTCTGAAATCTATGGAGATTTATCATATTTAATAGGATACAAATATATTTAAAATTGTTTCTTTTGGTTATCACATATATTTTTAATAAAAACATTTATAGTGCACTAAAATGATAATAACTAAATTAGTATCTGATATTTATATAACACTTTATGACTTGTTTGTCTATTCGCTTGATTCTCATCACAACCCTATGAGTTAAGGGATACTATTGTCTCCATTTAACAGATGAATACACAAAGGCTAAGAGAAATTATGTGATTTGCTCAGGTTATTATGCGATTTGCACATGGTTAGTAAGTACCTGAGGCGTGACTTGAACTCACATCCTGCTGACTCCAAATTCTGTACTTTTCTGCCCTAGACAGCAAATACTATCATAATGGGGAGCTGAAAGAAATGTTGATGTTAAGAAGGGATCCAAATTATTGTAAAAAAAATGGTAATCACTGCTGTATTCCAATGAGAATTGAAAGATGGCATATGAAAATTGTTTGGCAAATATTCAAGTTCTCTATAAATGGGAATTTTTCTGGGCAGAATTCTACAGAGGTGCATAACTTGGCCCTGTCATTGTACCTTGGATCTCTGGATAAAGGGCCAAATACAGCAGTGCCCATCTCAGAGTGGTTGAGGTTGTGTCTGTTCCAGCCAAGAAGAGGTCCAGTGTGCAGAAGACCAAGTTTTCTTCATGAAAACTAGAATGGATGTTATCCTTAAATGAAAAAGGCTAGGATCAGTCAGTTAATCAAAAAATATGGTCATCTCCAAGCATGAGGAGCAGCATCCTCAATGGGACCTTGAGGAGGTCAAGCTGGCAGATCCCAGGCTTCCCTTTAATATACAAGAATGCAGTAACTGTTCCTAAGAATGAGAGCTCCAATTTCTTTTTATTTCTTTGAAATATTGATTATTCCTTTTACATATAAAGAGAATTTTAAACATTCTTTTTTAATATAAAATGATGAGCTCCAATTTTCTCCTTTCCTTCCACAACTACCCCCTCACTAATATGGTAAGCAATTTGATACAGGTTATATATGTGAATTCAGGTAAAACACACTTCCATGTCATTCATGTTGTGAAAGAAGAAACAGAACAAAAGGAAACCAATCATGAAATAATAATAAAGGAAATAAAAATAGTATGATTTCACCTATATTCAGATTTCATCAGTTCTTTCCTCTAGATATGAATCACTTTCCATCAGGAGTCTTTTGGATGTGTCTTAGATCATTGTATTGCTGTGAAGAGCTAAGTCCATCAGAGTCGATCACTGCACAACATTGTCGATACTGTGTACAATATCATCTTGTTTCTGCTCACTTCACTTTGCATTAGTGCATGTAAGTCTTTCCAGGCTTTTCTGAAATCTACCTGCTTATAATTTCTTATAGCACAATAGAATTCCACAACATTTGTATGCCAAAACTTGTTTAGCCATTTCCCAAATGAGGGACACCTCATCAGTTTCCAATTCTTTGCCATCACAAAAAGAGCGGCTATAAATATTTTCATATATGTTCGTCCTTTTCCCTTTTTAATGACCTGTTTGGGATATAGATCTACTAGTGATATTGCTGGGTTAGTGGGTATGCACAGATTGATGACCTTTGGACAGAGTTCCAAATTGCTCTCCAGAATGGCTGGATCAGTTCACAACTGAACCAACAGCACATTAGTGTCCCAAATTTTCCCCATTCTCTCCAGCACTTATCGTTGGCCTTTTCTTTCATATTAGCTACTCTGATAGGTGTGAGGTGGTACCTCAGATTTTTTTTAAATTTGCATTTTTCTAATCAAGAGTCATTTAGAGCATTTTTTCATATGACTATAGATAGCTTCGATTTTTCATCTGAAAACTGCTTGTTCATATCCTTTGACCATTCATCAGGGAAATGACTTGTATTCTTATCAGTTTTTCTCAGTTGTCATGTCTTTGATCAGTGGCGCCTTTATCAGAGACAATGCACATAGAAATTGATCCCAAGCTTTCTGATTTCCTTCTAATCTTGGCTGCATTTTGTGTATATATAAAATCGATAATTTTGCTTATTTTTATTGCCTTGTGAATATACACACTAATTATAGATATGATAAGGATTTGGTAGAATATCTTAATGTTATAGATAAAAAAAAGTGAGGTACAGAGAGATTTCATAGGGATGAAATACCAGGACCAAGACTTAATTTCAGAGTAGGTTCTAATGAAAAAGGACATTAGACTCAGACACAGAAAGAGATGGGTTCAAATCCAGTCTGAGATTTCTAAAACCTGTGTGACTGCAGCAAGTCAATTAACCTCTTTATGCCTCAGTTTCCATCCCTATAAAATCAGGGCCTTGATTTCAGTGAGCCATATGGTTATTTCCAGTTCTAAATAAAATAGTGAGCTCTCCACTAGCAAGCTCCATTACTTACACTCTTTAACTCCCAGGGTGGTCATCGAAGGAAGATATTTATAATATGAGGCAGATGTAAAGTCAGACCATTTTAACACACTTATTCCCCTCAACACTGCATTTTTTTTTGTTTCAAACACAGTGTTCACTTTATGTGCTGTCTACATTACCTTGGACAGCTCCTTCAGGTAAGCATCAATGTAGTCCCGGGTCTCCTGTGGGTTTAGATCTTCCTTATGTTGTTTGATCACTTGTTTTACAAAAGACTCTAGCTTCTTCCATTCTCTGAAGAATTTCTGATGAGATCCTGGCAAGAATTTCATTATCCGAGGAAACATATTGAAAAGCTAAATAAAGTAAATAGGGCACATGGGGAGGAGGGATGAGTGTTAGTTCTTCTCAGGCTGCCCTGTTTCTTGATCTTCCTCATCCTAAATTCGGCCAGGTTTCCTGACCTTTTCGTGTCATAAAATTTACCCTTATTCCATGTCTAAACACTCCTGAAATCCACCCCCCCCCGTAACCACTGTCTATCACCTTATACTGTTGCTCTCCTAATACTCAGGCTGGTGTCCAGCCATTTTTATCTCATACAAAAGCTCCTTTTCCATGTCCTCATGCACTAAATAACTCTTTCAAGATGTCACCAACATAGGCACCCTCACAACCTGCAAAGAAGTGGGGGAGAGAGTCTTTCTCACAAAATTCATAGCACTTGGCCTCTTAAAGAAGCCACTGTTAGCCCCACAGAATTCCCTGCTCTTGAATTTCAATTTTGTTCCTTTTAGGAAAATGAGACCTAAGGTCATTTATTATTCATTTTACCTCACTTTCTTTTTTTGAGCATTTGTCCTTTTATTTTTACACACCTATTTAATTAAATATATATAGTCAGCTATTAAAATGTGAAACTGCCCTAAGGGTTTTGGGACATCCTATATTCGCATGGACAGAATCAGGAATGCAAAAAAACATGATATAAAGATGAAATAATACTAAAAACAATTTTAAAGTGTTACTAATAGTGTAAAACTCCTTTTTGCTCTAGTAAGCTATTTTTTGATGAATTACTGATAACAGTATTTTAATGGGACATGATTGAATATGCTTCCACGTTTTTGCAAATCTTGGCTTAACATTTTGTTAAACCAAATGATTTGTAGGTCTCTTTCTAAGTTCATTTTCTTTCTATTCTTGGTTTTCATGGTTCTCATAGCTGAAAAAGTTATCTTGGAAAAATTATATGGATCCAAATGAAATACATTAGTAGATGTATGTCCTAACTCTTTTAATTTTTTTTTTATTTTTAGTTTATAACACTCAATTCCACAAGTTTTGAGTTCCAAATTTTGTCCCCCTCCTTCTTCTCCCAGATGGCATGTAATCCAATATAGTTTCTACATATACCTTTACATTAAACTTATTTACGCTATAGTCAAGTCATAAAGAAGAATTATAACCAATGGAATGATTCATGAGAAAGAAGAAACGAAACCAAAAAAGAAGGGGAAAAAAGAGAGCAAATAATTTGCTTCAATCTGCATTCAGACTCCATAATTCCTCCTTTTCTTCCACAGCCAAACCCCTGAGGAGTTATGTGAAATTGTGAGCCAGATCGAGTCAGATTCAGAAAGACTCGAGTTAGAATTCTGCCTCAGACACTTATTAGCTGTGGGACAAGTCATTAATTTCTTTCAGCCTCTGCTTCCTTATCTGTAAATAATAGCAACTATCTCCAATGGTCATTATGAGGATCTAAAGAAATCAGTCAATCAACAAGCATTTAGTAATCACTATGTGTGAGATACTGTGATGAATGTTAGGTATAGAAAGAAAGGGGAAAAATGCCAGTCCCTGTTCCCAAGTATCTCACATTGTAATGGGACAAATACTAGGACACGCAAGATATATGCAGAGTGACTGAAAGGTAATCTCAGAGAGGAAGTGCCAGCATCTGGAAAGACTGGGAAAGACATCCTGCACCAGAAGGTGAAATTGAGCTGATTCTTGAAGGAGCTAAGAGGTGGAGGTGAGGAGGGAGAGCATTCCTGGCATGACGGACAACCAGTGCAAAGGCACTGAGGTGGGCGCTAATGAACATAAAACTGTTTAGAAATCTAAATATAAGCACTTCGATCCATGTCTCTGATTGTGTCTATTCTCATTCTGTTTCTCTAGGTCTCCGAGCAAGTCTCTTGTCTCTGAACCTGTCTCCCTTCTTCTTTACCACCCTCCTCTCCCTCTCCTTCTCCTTCTTCCTCTCTCTCTCTCTCTCTCTCTCTCTCTCTCTCTCTCTCTCTCTCTCTCTCCTGTCTCCCCTGCAGAGGTGAAGATAAAATTCCTGGTTTCCCTCAAACTCTGCTTAAGAGGCAAATTCTCTATGAAACCTTTCCTGGTCCTTTAGGTTTCTAATACAGCCAATACCAGAACTTTTTTTTTCATTTTACTTATTTATATGCATATGCACTCACTTGATTGCACTTTATATTATCCTACAGAATATAAACCACCCGAGGTCAGAGGCTGTCATTTTTTGTCATTGGGCCCTCGTCTCCTAGCACAGTACTTGGCACACAGTAGGTGCTTAATAAATGTTTGTAAAGTGATAGTTTTAGTAAAGATCTCAGAAAAAACTTGCAAACTGTGTAGAAATTTGTTTCCCTGTATTTGGAGATCACAGTGCTCTGGAAAAGCGTTGGGTCCCCCAAGCATGTTCTTCCATGTCACTGTTTATAAAAATCTTGCTTCTCTCCTCTCCCCTTTTGAGTCCCTTTTACTGCTTAGTGGAACTCACTCACAAGCTGACTCAGCTCTTACCAATCTCTCACAGCTATGATTCTTTTGATTTTTTTTTCCTGGGGGGGAAGTAGAGTCAAACAGAGTCTGAGTCTGCCCTGCCTAGGAAGAGATGGTCTGTTACCTGACTCTCCCATCTGGCTTCAAGCACCAGGACATTATCCAAACTCTTCAGCAGCTCCCGAAACTGAGAATCATGGTAGTCAAAGCGATGTCCAAATGTTACGGAGCAGATGATGTTAGAAACAGCATTGTTGATCTGAAAGTGGGGGTCAAAGGGCTGTCCTTTTGACCAGAAGAGAAAGGGAACAGGTTGCTCTTTATTTCACTCATATTCTTTTTTAAAAAAAAAATAAGATTTTTTTTTTAATTTTTAGTTTGCAACACTTAGTTCTACAAGGTTTTGAGTCCCAAATTTTCTTCTCCTCCCTCCCCTCTCCCCTCCCCCCTCCACCCCAAGATGGCTTGGAATCTGATATATGTTCTACATAAACCTTCATATTTAAGTTTTTCACACAATAGTCAAGTTGTAAAGAAGAATTATGACCAATGGAATGAATTATGAGAAAGAAACAAAACCAAAGAAGAAGAGAAAAAAGAGAGAGCAAATATTTGCCCCAATCTGCATTCAGACTCCATTAATTCTTTCTGTAGACGTTGATAGGTCTCTCCATCATGAGTCCTTTGGAGCTGTCTTTGAACCTTGTATTGCTGAGAAGAGCCAGGTCTATCAAGGTTAATCATCACAGAATCACTATATCTGTGGTTGTGTTCGATGTTCTTGTTCGGCATCCCTCACTCAGCATCAGATCATGTAGCTCTTTCCAGGTTATTAGAAAGTCCATATCTATCCTATTTCTTTTTTTTGGTATTTATTTTTATTTTTATTTTTTTTTAATTTATTTTTGACATGTTTGGTTTTCAGCCTTGATTTTCACAGGCGTTTGAATTACAAATTTTCTCCCCATTTCCCCCCCACCACTCCAAGATGGCGTACATTCTGGTTGCCCTGTTCCCCAGTCTTCCCTCCCCTCCGTCGCCCCATTCCCCTCCCATCCCCCTTTCCCTTCCTCTCTCCCCTGTTCCCTTCCCATCCACCCTCCCTAAGAAGTCAAG
>CM053626.1:320377678-320399523 GCA_028646595.1 Phalanger gymnotis | reverse complement strand
CAGCAGGCTCTTTACTCCTGCTCTGATCCACCACTTAATTCACTCCATCAGGTGGGCCTGGAGCCAGAAGAAATTGCAGCTGTAGTTCTGTAGCTCCCCCCCCCTCCACTGCCCCCTGGGAGGTGGTGGAACCATGGACTCTGTCACCCTGTCCCCAGCAGCTTTTCCCACTAACTTTCTCTGTTGTCTTTGGTGTTTATGGGTTGAGAAGTCTGGTAACTGCTGCAGCTCACTGATTCAGGGCGCTAGGGCTTGCTCCTTTGGGATCCTGGTCTGGGTGGTCTGTGCGGCCCATGCTGGGCTCTACTTCTCTCCACTCAGGTCCCAGCTCCATGCGCGAAAGACTTCACCCAGAAACTATCCAGGCTGTCCTGGGTGGAGCCCTGCTTCACCCTGCTATTTTGTGGGTTCTGCAGTTCTAGAATTGGTTCAGAGACATTTTTTATAGGTTTTTGGAGGAACTTGGCGGGACCTCACACTAGTCCCTACTTTCCAGCCACCGTCTTAGATCCGCCCCCCTAAAACAATTTGATTTAGTTATTGGCACAATAAATTTACAATTGTGTTGTGACAATTTTTTTAGAGAGATATTTAACAGAGAAGGGGATCACTACAGGTGACTTGAACCAGAGAAGCCAGTCAGCTGGAAACTGCTTTGAGACTCCACCCAGCCCAGAGAGCTGTATCAGGAGACGTTACTGGAGAATTAGAAAGCTGTATGAGATGAGATGTCTGAGCCTTAAAATAGGATGGATCTATGCAATTGACATTTTTCCCCTACATGCCTTTTTTTGAGGCCTGTTTACCAAAGGGAACTGCCCACAATAGGTCATGTCAATGCATCTGTCAATCTCTCTCCCTTTTCCCCACACTTTGTTTCTCCTCATGAGAACCATAGCTTAAAAAACAAAGCAAACCATCTCAATGAAGTGTTAGTCATATCAGTTAGTGATTCACTGAAGAGACTGCATCTCACAATGAAATCAAAGGGGGAATGAGAGGAATACTAATTAGTAACAATTACTAATATGAGAGATCCACGTCTAGGAAGAGATGAATCTCTTTTGTCCAAGAGTGACATTATCAAAGTTACTTGCCCCAAATCTCATTATAATATTCATTCTCTCCTTGGTTGTTCATGAATATGAGTTGATTTCCACCTGTTGGGAGCACCCACTCTTCCAATGGTATTTAAACATCCAGTAGACTTCAAGGTTCATCTTTGGTTTATGAGAGAAAGCCACTGACCTCAATCTATTAATTATTCGCTAGTCATCATCAGTAAATCTATTATAAATTAGCCAGAAATTAGGTCTCTCAGGCTTTTTGTTTGTCACAGGATGGTGATACTTTTGGCCACAAAAGGAAAGTCAGGAATACGGCATGGTTGAGAGTAGAGGAAGATCATAAGTTTTATTGGTGAAATATTGAGTTTCAATTGGATGCCAAATATCCAGTTTGAGATATTAAACAGATAATTAGTGATCCAGGGCTAAAGTTCAGGGAAAAATGAAACTAAAGTTCCTAGATAGACAGGTGAGTCATTTGTACAGATAAGATAACTAAGCTGATGAAATATGATGTTTGCCTAGGGAACGTGTAGAGGCTGGAGAGACCAGCTCAGAATCTTGAGTAATACCCATGGTCAAGGAGTATGATAAAGATGGAGACTTAATACACATCTGTCCTCCTCAACTAGGCAGTGCCTGAGAGCACAGAGCCTGAAGTCAGGAAGGCCTGATTGAGTATATACTTGTCTTCAAAAACCCATTTGATTTACGACCATAGGCCAATCCCTTAAATTGTTGCTTACCTCAGTTTCCCCAACTGTAAAATTAAGGATAACTATAGTACCTACCTCATAAAGATATTATGAGGATCAAGTTAAATCCTATGTGCAAAATGTTTAACAATTCAAAGAGGTAAGGCACTCAAAATAAGAGGGGTTGCAGATGGCTTCCTGTAGAAGGTGGGATTTTAATTGGGACTTAAAGGAAACCTGGGAGGTAAGCAATCAGAAGAGAGGAGGGAAAGTGTTTCAGGCAAAGGGTCCAAATGGCTGAAGCCCACTGATCAAGGGACTTGTTCATATAACAAGCAAAGAATCAGTGTCACTGGATAAAAGAGTATATGGGCAAGAAATGGCACGTAAGAACATTGGAAGGTTAGAAGGGGCTAGGTTTATGATGGACTTTGCATGCCAAACAGAGGATTTTGTATTTGATTCTGGAGGCAATAGAGAGCCACTGAAGGTTATTGAGTAGGGAGAAATATGGTCAGATCTGCACTTTAGGAAGATAATAGTAGCTATATAATTATTCCTATGTGCCAGGCAATGTGGAAAGACTTTGTTGTCACCTCATCTGATCCTCAAAATAACCTGAGATGAAGATACTATTATCATCTCCATCTTACATATTAGGAAACTAAGGCAAATAGAAATTAAGTCACTTGCCAAGGTAACACACAGCTAGTGTCCTTGCCAACTTTGAACTTGGGCCTTCCTGACCTCAAGTCTAGAGTTCTATCCATTGCACCACCTAGCTGCCAAATGTAACAACTGAGTAGAAGGTGGACTGGATTGGGGAAAGACTCACAGTTAACATTTACATGGTGCTTTAGGAGGATTGCAAAGTGCTTTGCAAGTGAATTCATCTGATCTTCACAAGAAATTCAGGAGGTAGGTGCTATTATTATCCTTATTTTACAGATGAGGAAACTGAGGCAGACAACGATTGAGTGATTTTTTCCAGGGACTCTGTATCTGAGGCAAGATAAAGACCCAGGTTGTCTTGAGTTCATGCTTAGCACTTAATCTACCATGCCATCTCACTACTAGCCAATCAGCAAGCTATTCCAGTCACCTCACCCATTAATATGAGGGGATGTGTGCCTGTGTCAGGGTGATGACAATGTCAGAGGAGAGAAGGGCATACACATAAGAGATATTATGAAGATAAAATTGACAAGCCTGGGGTACAGATTGGATATGGGAGTGAGAGTGTGCGAGGAGTTAAGGAAGATGCTCAGGTAGAGAACATAGAGGACATGGATGGTGGCACTCTCAGCAGTGACAAGGAAATTTAGAAGACAGGAAAGAATTTTTTGGGGGAAACATAATGGGGTGCCATTTTGGATAGGTTGAATCTAAGACATGTCAGTGTCATTCAGTTTGCCATCTCCATCAGGCATTTGGAAATATGGGACTAGAAGTCAAGAGAGAGGTCAGGGCTGGATAAACACATTTGAGAACCATCAGCTTAGGGGTGATCATTGAATCCATGGGATCCAAGTTGATCAATAAGTGAAATAGTTTAGGGAGAAAAGAGAAGAGAATTCAGGACAGGAGTGGCTGCCTGTCCTTGGGAAAGTCACTTAAACATTCAGTGTCTCTGTTGGCTCTCTATAATCTGCAGACCAGGTCCTAATCTGCTTTTACATGCAGGGAGTTTCCTATAGCAATGAAATCATAGATCTAGTCCAAAAAATGTACAAACATGTGACAGGTCCTCTAGGGGTTTTGTGCTTAGAAACGCAGCTGTTAATTCTGTATCCCCACCCCCACCTTATTCCCAAATCCAATAAGAAGCAGTCAATACATTCCCTAGACTTTTATATATGCATGACTGAGTGGCAGTGGAAAAAAAAAACAAAACTAAATTTAATATTGGTGTGAGATCAAGAGAATAATAGTGAGTGTGATTAGGTGGCTGTTGAGAGTGGATAGTAGGAGGGCTATAAAGGTATTTTGTGGACAGAAGATGGATGAATCTGGACCTTGATCCCTGGGCTATTGACTTGTTTACACTAGAGTGAACTTTGGCTTAGAATATGTGGAGTGGGAAGATAATTAAGGTGGGGCAAACATAGAGTTCCCAATGAGATTATGTGTTTATTGGGGACAATGAGGAAAGAGCCCTGAGATATGGGGCCTATCTGAATGGCACAATTATGAATCTGTATTTAAATGAGAAAATCTATGTGAAATAATGTAGATCAGGATGAGTTGGCATGCACCCACAGCACCATACCTCCTATTACCAAGTGCTGTTATCTGCAAGCTTTGGTCGGTACATTCTCAACTTTGTCCATTATTCCTGGGTTTTTGGCCTCTTTCATGGCCAAAGACTTTTGGAGAGTTACTTTCAGGGTCTGGAAGCAAGAGGGCACATAGTAGGTATCTAAGGTTTTATCGTATATTCTTCATTGCTTTATGTATTTTGCATGTTAGTTTTCCACTCCTAGTAATCACAAATCCTAGATTTATAGGATCATTGATCATTGAACTTGAAGATGCCTTGGAAAAAATTTCTTCCAACTCCCTCACTTTGTAGATGAAGATATGGAGGCAAAAGAGGTTAATTTACTTGGCGTGTATCAATGGGCAAGTCACGGACCGCAAATCATAAGTGAGACCTACTGCAGGGCCCTTATCCAAAATAAATTGGAGAATATTAATGTTGAACTAGAGGCAACTGAGAAGCCATCTACTCAGACTTCTTCAATTATGGATAAGGAAACCAAGGAAAATAGGGTAAAGTGATTGCCCAGGGTCACACAGCTAGTAAGTGTCTGAGGCAGATTTAACCTCAAGATGAGTCTTCCTGATTCCAGGCCTGGCACTCTCTCCACTGTGCCACTTAGGTTTCACAGGCATTAAATGTTAGAGGCAAAATTTAAAAGAAAATTTGCGTTTCAGTATTGCTTCAAAATTTGCTATGTAATTTTTCTGTGCCTCAGTTTCCTCATTTGTAGAAAGAGGAAATTGACCTAAATGTTTTCTAAGATAACTTCTAGTTCTAAATCTGATCTTCTAAGTAGCTTTGAAAATAACTTCATTTCTAGGAAGAAATTTGCCTTTGCAAGAACATGGTAATTGACAGCTGGAGGAAAAGAGTTTTGCAGAAAAGTAAGAAAGCACCACATTCCAAATGAAAAAAAATGTATATTTCAAGAGAGTCTTTGTCCTATGTCAGCACTCTTTCTGACTACTTTATGGTAGACTAGGAATGATTCTGTGTGAGAACGTCCATGGTTCATCACTGGCTGTTTGAATAGCCTGATGTTTCCTAAAGACTTCCTGTCAAGGTAGGATAATTACAGAAGAGGCAGATACTGGGAGGTGGTGCTGGGCCATCCTCTATCCTGCTCTGACCTCCTCTGGAGCATTGTCTTCAGTTCTGGACACCAGAGTTTTAGAAAGCACACTGATAATTTATAGAGGAGGTAAAGGAGACTCATATGCTTATAGCTTTATAACTAGAAGGGGTGCTAGTAGTTATCCAGGCCAAACCTCTTATTTCACAGATGAAGAACTGAAGTTCAGAGAGGGAAATGACTGGTCCTGGGTCACCTGGGTCACATCAGATAAGATATTAGAATCCAGAGTCTGTTTCCCAACCAGGTTGTCCATTTTTCAGAAAACAAACAAACCAACCAAACCCAATAGCCTTCGCTGTGTTTTCCTGCTGCTTCAGACTGTAGTCCATTGCAAATAAAGCTTTCCAAACTCCTGAATGTGCAGATGGATTGTGGTGGGGGGAGACTGGAAGCAGGCAGACCAACCAATAGCCTATTGCAATAATCCAGGAGTGATATGATAAGGGCATACACCTGAGTTGTAGCAGTAACAGAAGAGAAAAGAAGGCTCATTTGAGAGATGTTGAAAAGGTGAAGTCAACAATCCTTGGCACTACATTGGATGTAGAGCATGAGAGACAGAGAGGAATCCAGGATGGCTCCAAATAATGGGCCTTGACTGTAAGAGGGGAATTAGGAAGTGGAGCAGGGTGTATGGAGAAAGATAATGAGTTCAGCTTAAGATGCCTACTGGACATCCAGTTTGAGATTTCTAAAAGGTTATTGGAGATACAAGAGGGGAGGTCAGCAGACAGATTGTGTCAGGATAGGTAAATCTGAGAATTGTCAGCTGAGGGATGGTCATTAAGTCCATGGGAGCAGATGAAGTAGTGTAATGGGAGAAGAGAATAGAGCCCAGGACAGAGCCCTGAGGGACACTCATGTTTAGAGGGCATGATTTGGAGAAGTATCCAACAAAAGAGATAGGAGTGCGGTCAGAGAAATTGGAAGAAATCCAGAAGAGAGCAGAGTATCCAGGAAGAGAGAGTGATCCACTGTGTCAAAGGCTCAAGAGAGGCCAGTAAGAATAAAGATTAAGAAAAGGCCATTGGATTTGACAAGTAGGAGATCATAAGTAATTTTGAGAGAGCAGTTTTGGGGGAAAGATAAAATCGGAAGCTGGATTATAAGGGGTTAAGAGGAGAGTGAGAGAAGGCAAAGTGGAAGAGCTTATTGTAGACAGCCTTTTTGAGGGTTTAGCTACACAAGGCAGAAGAGATATGTGATGATAATCGGGTAGAAGGATCATGAAAGTTGGTTGAGGATGGAGGATATATGGCATGCTTGCAGGCAGAGAGAAAGAAGGAAAGAGAGGGAGAGAGACTGAAGATAACTGAGACAGTGGGGGCAACCTTCTGTGGGAGAAGGGCTGGAATGGGGCCACTTGAACTAGTAGAGGGGTCAGCCTTGGTAAGGAGTAAGGCCACTTCATCCTGTGAGACAGGGGCATGGGCAGTTTTCCTTATCTGTAAAACGGGAATACTAATAGCACGTACCTTATCAATTGTGAGGAGGAAATAAGATAATATATCTCAAGCATTTTGTCAGTCTTAAAGCACCATATAAATGTGAGCCATTGATAAATGCTTGAGGATTTATTAATTGACAGATCGATTGATGAAGTCAAAGTAGTCAGAGGATAACAAAATCTCCCAGCTGAAAGCAACCTCAGGGACATCTAGTTAGCCATACCTAATTCCGAATCCCACCTTCTATAGAAAGCTTTCTCCAGCCCTTCTTAGTTCTAGTGCCTCCCTCTGTTAATGATGTTCTATTTATCCTATTGAGAGCTTACTTTCTATTTGTTTGCATGTTTTCTCCCCTATTAGATTGTAAGCTCCTTGAGGGCAGGAACTGTACTTTGCCCCTTTTTGTATCCCCAGCCCTTAGCCCAGGACTTGGCACATAGTAGGAATGTGATTGATGCTTTTTAATGGATTGAGGAATAGCACTAGTACACTCCTGTGCAATGGCAGTCCTGTCTCTTCTTGAAGAACTCAAATGAGAAGGAATCCATCACTCTGAGAAGTATGCAGTGAATAAACATTTACTAAGTGTCTACTATGGACCAGGTGACACAAATGCAGTTACAAAGAAAGATTCACAATTTAATGGAAGAAGAAAGCCCATTAAAAACAGCTGAAAGACAGGAGTGAGACAAACAGAAGAGGGGAGGGGACAAAGATGAAATCCACAGTCAGATGGGAAATGATGAGGTGGTTGTCCTGGGCCCCCTCCTTAAATGGAGGATCTAGGAGGATTCCTTGATGTCCTCTCTCAACCTTCTCCAATTAGAGGCAAAGAGGTCCCCTAGGGCAGGGTTACTGAGGATATGTGAGTTTCAGAGGAGCAATCCCTTTCACTTTTGGACAGCTCTGGTTATTAATTTGGGTCCCCTTCCCACTTGTATCAAGCCTAAATACCCCACTGTTCCTAATTCTGCACTTTGCAACAACCAGGACAAAGGTTATCCCTCTTTCACTTGGCAACCCTTCAAAGAAATGAAGACAGTTCCATGCCCAACCCTGTCTCCCTAAATACCCACCCTCTTCCACAGGCTAAGCATCCCCAAGTCCTGCAACTATTTCTCCTACAGCATGATCCCAAATGTTGTTTTTATCTGGAGGTAGATTGGTGCAGTGGAAAGCCCACTGGGATTGGAGTCAGAGACTCTGGGTTCTAGTAACTTATCTGATGCTACCCAGGCGACCCTGGGCCAGTCATTTCCCTCTCTGGACTTCAGTTCTTCATCTGTAAAATAAGATGTTTGGCCTGGATAACCACCAGCATCCCTTCTACTTCTTCTTTTCTATTGTATGGCATTTTATTTAGATTCCATGCATGTATTTTCCTGTGTTGCCCCAACGTTGAGATCCATTCTTTCTGGAAACTCCAGCTTCTCACAGACTGCCTCCTTTACAGGTAGGTATTGTGGTATTTCATTAGGCTCTGTAAAGAGGGCTGCTGGAACATGCATTAAATTTGCTATTTTGCTCTCTCTTGAAGTATATTCTCTTAACATAAAATTCTTGTGAGCCTCATGGTAAAGCCTTGTGTCATTCATCCTGATGAGCACACCATCAATTCTTAAGAAAAATCTCAATAGCAAGAAAAAGCTAGAAGGCATCACTCTAATTTTCACACTTAATCTTGAAACTTCATGATCATGAAGTTCGTCTTCAAACAACAGAATGTCCTTAAAAAAATTTCAGCTCTTCTCTGGCTTTCGATTTCTCTGTATCTGTATGATCCGTCCTAGGCACAACCTTTAACTTAAGTGCTGCACCAAGCAATGTTCCTTTGGAATCTGTTGTATTGGTTCGATCATGTGGTTTAATAATCTCTTTGGAGTGTTCACCCTCCGTCCTGCTCTCTTGCCATTTTTCAGCTCATGGTACTCTTAAGCACTCCCTGGTAGTTGTTTACACATTTTAAAGCATCAGTCGCATTGAACTCAATTCCAAAGCCAGAAACATGTTGGATTCTTAACACGCTGTCTCTGAACATCATTTCAGGAGGAGATGGCATGTGCAGCTCATTAGCTAATTTCTCCACATCCGCCGACTTTATGATGTGAGTCTTGGGCGCCTTCAGCTTTCATGGCCAGAAGGAGAAGTCCTGGGGACTGCTCTGGCAGCCGCGCATTCATGACGGCGGGGGCGGCGGGGGAGGCGGGGGAGGAGGCGGCGGCGGCGGCGGCTCCCTTCTCCCCAGCCCCCACCTCGCCCTTCTCCCGCGAGCCGTTACCATCCCTGGCCCCGTCCCGCTCTGCTCCGCTCCCTGGCACTTCCCAGCCCACACCCTGTGCCCCCTCGTCCTCCCGTCCTCTTCACCCCTTCTAGTTCTAAAGCTATAAACATATGAGTCTCCTTTACCTCCTCTATTGATTACCAGCGTCTGTTCTAAAGCTGTGGTGCCCAGAACTTAAGACAATGCCTCAGAGGAGGTGGGAGGAGGATAGAAGATGTTCCAGCAATACCTCCCTGGCCCAGGACGCAGCACCTTTCTGAATATATCCTAGGGGAGCCACAGTCCTCTTGGCTGCCTTGGAAAAACAGTGGCTAATACTGACTTTGCCGTCAACTTAACTACCAGCTCTTTTTTCAACCAAACTCTCTCTGGTCATAGCTTGTCAAGCTTGTGTTTGTGAAATTCAGGGTAAGACGTTATATGTATTTGAATTACATTTAATTTTAAATCAAATTCGTCAAAAGTACTTACTACTACATATGTATGTATGTATATTTATCTCTTTGTCCTTCTGTGTCTCTGTCTCCATAAATATATATGTATATTTAACACATATATATATAAGTGTATAGATAAATGTGTGTATATGTGTGTATATTTGTGTGTGTGTGTGTGTGTGTGTGCAGACAGAGCCTTCTGAGCTGCAGGATGGAATCGCAGCAGAGATCCAGCTGGGCCAAGGACCACTTAATGTCTTTGGTTAAAAAAAAAAAAATCTTGTTTCCTATTTGCAATATATTTATCCCTTAAAGGGGGAAGGATGAAGTAGTGGGAAAATATTTGGTTAGAGGACCTGGGATTGAATCCCACCCCTACAACTGACTACCTACCTAACCTCACCAGCTGCCACCCTTGCACTTGGGATCAGAAGACCTGAATCCAGATCTTGTCTCAGACACTTACTAGCTATGCAACTCTCAGCAAGTCTTTTAACCTCTCTCAAACTCAGTTTTTCCATCTGTAAAATGGGCATAATTGTCATATTTATCTTAAAGGGCTGTTGTAAACAACAAATTTGTTGTAAGCAACAAATGGAAAATTTATCGTAAATTTTAAATTCATATAGAATATTAGGATAATGGAGATTGATGATGGTCCCCACTGCCAAGTCTCTTCTCCTCTGGACTTCAGTTTTCTCATCTGTAAAATGAGAACACTGACCTAGATGGACTCAGAGAGCCCTCCTGCTCTAAATTTGTGACCCTATTATTCTATCATATTTAAGACATTTTTCCAGATAAAATATTCTATGATTCATAGATAAATTTTAGGTCATTGATTGGACTTTTGTCCAAAAGACTATCTCTCTAGCCTTTCCTTCTTGTTGCCACAATGCCTAAGGACATGTCCTTTCATTCCATAGTGAGAGCCCATAGCTTTTGAGTGGAGATGGACCTCAGAGGCCATCTAGTGCAGGCTTGTTAACCCGCAGGCTGAGAAAGCCATATTATCTATGTTGTATGGTATCTTTATTTTGTTCAACATTTGTAAATTACTTTTTAGTTTGCTCATGGCACTACTCAGGAGTGAAGAGCTATGATGCTTCAGGCCAGAGTCTTGTGTTTGACAGCTTTCATGGCCCAATCTCCTTTTTTACTCATAAGGAAATAGAGTTGCAGGGAAGCAAAACTGGAAGAGCTGAAATTCTAGTCCAGGTTCTCTGCCTCCAAATCAGCTTCCTACCCTCTGCTCCATGATGACCACTGGAAGGGAAAACACAAGGACTGCCTTTCGCCCCTGGTTCCTGGCCCCAACCTCACAGACTGAGGAAGGTTTGAAAAGCAGTAACAAGCACTTAGAAGTGCCTACCTGTCAGAGAAGGTGGTTTGCACCTTCTTTGTGCCCTGAACCTCCTTTGGCAGTCTGCTGAAGCCTGTGGATCCTTTCTCAGAATGATGTTTTAAAAGCATAAAATAACGGACATAGGATTACAAATGAAATTCCAATTATGTTGAAATATATTGGAATTTTATTCCAATCATTCTAATTATTCCTATTTAATCCAATTAGATTGGAATTTTATTCGTTACTCCAATTTTTAGTGTAGTTACATTGGAATTTCACTACAATTATATTGGAATTTCATTCCAATTTACCCAATTATATGAAAATTTATTCCAGTTATATTGGAATTTTAGTTTTGTTTATTCCAGTTATGTTAGAATTTTGTTCTAATTATCATCATTTATTCCAATTATATTGAACTTTTATTTCTATGGTTCTAATTGTATTGAGATTTTATTCTAATTATCCCAATCAGAATTTTTTTTCTAATTATTCCAATAAAGTTGAAATAATTTTCTCTCATTCAAGTTCATACACCCACTGAAACCTATCCACATATCCCTCAAAGGGTCACTAGATCTCAGGTTTAGAGCTCCTATATGTTACTTCTCAATCCCATTAGCAGGCAGTTTGTAAATAGGGGGAAGAGTGCTGACTTGAAGCCAGCTGAGTCAGGTTCCAGTGAAGGCTCTGAAACTTACAAAGTACTGTGAGACCTTGTCAGTTTCCTGGCCTCCCTGGATTTCAGCTTGCTGCCCTCCTAAACAAGGAGTTGTTGATCTGAGTCACTTCCTGTGTCACAGTCACAGATCTGGCCATGTGATTTGGGCCCCAATGTGTGGGTCTGTTTGTGGGTGGAGCCTTCCTAGTCTGCTCTGGCTAAGTTGTCTCTCCAGTTCTCAGCAGAAAAGCCCAGTCTTCTTTTCCAGGAAGAAGATTGTAGGAGTGTGGTGTGTTTACTCCCAGGAGGCAGGCCCTGGCAGAGGGCAGGGGCACAGAAGAGAGTCTGACACTCCCTGGAGCTCTCACTGCTTGGCTCATAAAGCCAGCCCAGGCAGCAGCTTCAAGAGGACAGATTCAGCTTGAGCTCTGTTTCTCATGTGAACACCGTTCCTGGTGGCCCCACAGCTGCTGCTGTTGCTACAGGAAGAGTAAGAGGAAGAAGGAGTAGGAGCTTGGCTTTTCTGGCCTTGGTGCCAGAGCTAGGCAAACATGCAGCTCTCTCTCAGAACCATGCTCTCTTCTGTTTGGGAAAGAGCCCCCCTGCAGACCCTCCTCCTCCTCTCTGCCATCTTCTTGATCCTGGCACAGTATCTGCAGAGGAGGAGGCAGCATCTCAACTACCCCCCTGGCCCTCCTGGGCTGCCTATAGTGGGCAACTTCTTTCAGATGAACTTTAAAGATCCCCAAATAGCTGTCCAAAAGGTAAGGAGTGAGATGGGAGGCATGAGAACTGGGGCTCTGGGGAATTTGTTAGATTGGGCAACCTTAACCCTGGGTGTCTTTCCTGGCTCTGGCCCTACCTGGAAAGCAGCTTCATGTAATAGAAAGAATATCTGGTTTAGTGCTTAGAGGGCCTGGGTTCACATTCCCCCTTCAAACCTGGGAGACTTGGAGAAAATCATATGCTTATCGATTGTGGGGTGTGTCATTGTTGACATTGAATGTGGTCAGGATAGGATGGGGGCTGAAGGCCCTACTGAATCAATTTCTGTGATTCTGACATATTGAGATAATGATTGTCAAGTGGTTCATGCAGTGATTAGAAGACATTAAGCATTAAATAAATGTGAGATATTTATAATTATCGTTATTATCATTACTATTGTCATTATTACACCATGAAGTGATAGGTGAACTCTTTGAAAGACTGCCTTTTTCTTTCTTGTATCTCCAGTGCTCAGCACCTAGCAAATAGTAAGCACTTAATAAATGTTCATTAATACAATGACTGGCAGAAGTTGCATAGGCAGTCTCTGAGATACCTTCGAACTCTAGAATTGGAGGTACTTAACTGGGAAACTGAATTTTAGTTAAAAACTTCTTTTGATCACAGCATATACTTGGCTTTCCTTATAATCTTACACATTTTATTTTATGCATTTAAAAGCATTCTCCTAAGACAGAACCCATAGGATTCACCAGACTGACAAAGGGACTTTGATGATGACAACAACAACACTCCCCGCCCCCCCCCCCACACACACCCCTAAGGTTCAGAACCCATGGTCCCTCACTCTTAAGACTTTGGACCAGCCACATCACGTCTCTGTTGTTTACTGGCCTTATCAGTCAATTCTGGGTGTTATTATTATACTGCCAACATCCCAATAGTTTTCCTTCAAATTAAGGTCATCAAACACTAGCAACGATAGGGTTCTTTTGCCTGACATATTACATTACCGGCTCATGTTAGGCACAATTTACCAAGTCCCTATGTAAGGACTTTTTCACCTTTTCTTGTGACCTAGACCCCTCTGACAGTCATTCTGGTGAAAGCAATGGAAACTCACTCAGAATCATGATGTTAAATCCTTAAAATAGAATTATAAACATCAATAAACAATATTGAAATGCAGTTATCAAAATTTAAAGAAAACCAAATTTTCAAGACCCAGATCAGTTCAGAGCAATGAAATTGGTTGTTTTATCTTAGTGTGAGACTTTACATTTATCCGTTTTGAATTTCACCTTATTACACTCAGTCCAACCACAGCCCATTGAATTTTTTTTGGTTGATTCCATCACCTAGCTACCTTTTGTTTTTAGTGTTGACTTCACATCAGATAAGTACTCTATCTGTGCCTTTTTTTGAGGCATTGATAAAATGCTAGCCCAGGGCCAAAAAACCTATGCAGGAGCAACCTCCTGGAGACCTACCTGGGACATATAAAGGTTAAGTGCCTTGTCAAGAGTCAAACAGCTGGGTGGGTCAGGGGTGGGACTTGAACCCAGGTCTTTATGATGCTGATGCTAGGTTTCTATGCACTATCCCATGCTGCCTTCCAGGTGAGATTGAGATAGCCCTTGCATATTTGTAGAGAATTTTGCCTGCATTATCCCATTGGATCTTCAGCATGTCCCTTTGATATAACTACATAGGCAGAAACTAAATCTTGGCAAAGGTTCAGTAAGTAGTTCCACCTAGGGGAGAAAGGTGATCTCAGATCTTACTAGATTTCAAGTCATAAACCTTTATTACACACTACCTCTCATGCCACTTTTTTTTTCCTTTTGAAGTCTAAATATCCCTGGCTCCTAAAAATAGTCATCATGTGCTCTCAACTTGAGGTCCTTCACTTTCGGAGGTCCTTGAAGTGGAAAACAAACAAACAAACAAACAAAAAAAAAACATGAACAAGCTGTAATGGCTTCAGACAAAAGTGTGGTGACAGACTCTCAGGGTGTATATGGCCTGAGGACAAGCCTTGCTAAGTTCAGAGAAGCTTATGGCCATGTTGGCAGCACCATTGATTGATTTCTCCTCTAATCCCTTTCAAAGACCATCCACTGAGTTTTGAAAGGGCTTTGATGGGTATCTGCATGAGAAAGACCCAATCAATCAATCAATCAATCAATCATTAACAATCATTTCCTATGGGCCAGGTACTATGCTAGGTGCTAGAGATAAAGAAAACAAAATAAAATTGGCCCTGCCCTCTGAGAGCTTACATTCTATCCACTCCAGTGATCTTACTATAGTTCAAGTGTTGTCTTCTAAGTCTTTCCCCTATAGTAAATTCTGGTTTCTTTGTCATATATTCCTGGCCTAGCATGCTGCCTTGAATTTAGCAGCCACTTCAGATCCGGGAGTATACTGTATGTTCCCCTGCAGGTTTTGGAATTCCCAGTTTCCATCAAAGCTCAGTTTTAGGGGGCCATCTCCCCCCAGATGCTGGTGTCCCCTCAAATCATTTAGAATTCCCCTTGTATGTATTCTATAATTTACTTATATATGCACAGATCATTTCCTTCCAATGTCAATCCCTCAAGAGAAGGAACTGTTTGGTGTCTGCGACTCTCTGCTCAGCTCCTAGAACAGGGATTGGGATATACTTGGATCATTGACTGGTTGCTGGGGTGAGCTGAAGTGAATTTAGTAGAATTGGACCAGACTGAATTGAATGGACTCCATTAGATTTGATGTTTCATATTGCTAGAATGTTATCTGATAACAGTACAGACAAAAAATAGCCTGAAAGACGATAGAAATTTACAACTCCAACTAAATCTTTTTCAGTTTGCCAAGGAATATGGAAACATTTTCTGCATGTATGCTGGCAATCTTCCCATTATGACGGTAACTGGATTGCCAATGATCAAGGAGGTCCTGGTCAACCAAGGCCAGGTGTTTATTGATCGCCCACACATTCCTGTCCACTCTCATGTCTTTAAATCATTTGGTGAGTCCTTTGTCTTCTGATAAATATTTTTCATTTCCAGGATTATTTGAAAGGTGTCTTTGACTCCTGTACTTCATCACTCCTAAAGAATTTCAACCCATTGTATTGGTCTTGTGACTAGAAGAAATATGATAGAAAAAAATAGGCCTTCGAAGTTTCCTTCCTTCTTATCTGAGAGCAGGGCAAGAGGAATAGGATTGAGGGGGAAGTCAATTAGGAGGGTAAATGGGGTCCAAACTTGCCCTATAGGAGGATCAGTTGGAAGATCTTGGAGCGTTTAACTTGAAGACAAGAAGAGTAATTTGGAGGGTAAAGAGAGGCGTGGTGACTGTCTTCAAGTGTTTGAAAGCCTATTAATAGAAAATGTCTTGACCCCAAAACCAGCAGCAAAGGGTGAGACTTGCAGAGGGCTATGATTTTGCTTGATACTAGGAAAAACTTCCTAACCAGCAGAGCTGTCCAAAAATGAAATGGTTTTCTCAATCAATATTGCTTTAGAGCATTTTTTCCTGTTTATAACTTATATTGGATTTCTTCATTGGAAAACTACCTGTTCAGGTCCTTTGACCATTTATCAGTGGTGGAGTGACTCATATTCTTTTAGATTTGACAAAGTTCTTTCTATATTTTAGATATGAGGCTTTTATCTGATAAAATGTCTGTAAATTTTTTCCCGAATTTTCTGCTTTCTTTTTGATCATGGCTATGTTTGATTTACTTGTACTAAACTTTTTGAATTTAGTGTAATCAAAATTATTCATTTTTCTCTAACTTTACTCTTTATCTCTTGTTTATTCAAAATTGTTTACCTTTCCATAAGTCTGATAAGTAATATTTTCCACGTTCTTCCAATTTTCTTATGAAATCTCTATATCTTGGTCATGTATCCATTTTCACCCTTTTTGGTAAATTGTGTGAGATACTGATGCATGCAGAGTTTCTGCCATACTGCTTTCTAGTTTTCTCAGCAATTTTTACCAAAGAATTATTATCCCAAAATCTTAATTCTTTGCTCTTCTCAAATACAATGTGATTATGTTTATCTGCTGCTCTGAATTGAATGTCTACTCTATTCCTTTGATCTACCTTTTTATTACTTAGCCAGTCCCAGATAATTTTAATATTTACTGTATTAAAAAATTTAAAATCTGGTACAGCTAAAACTCCTTCCTTTACATTATTTCATTGTTACCCTTGATATTCTTAACTTCTTGTTTTTCCAAATGAATTTTCTTATGATTTATTTCTAATTCAGTAAAACTGTTTTCAGTAATTTAATGTTTATGGCATTGAATAAATAAATTATCTTGGGTAAAATTCTCATTTTTATTATATTGGCTTAGCCTGGCAATGAAAAATTCATCTCTCTAATTGTTCTGATTTTATTTGTATAAAAAAGTTTTTTTTATATATTTTTCATATAGTTCCTAGGTTTTTTTTTTTTTGGCAGGTAGACTCCCAGGTGTTTTATTCTTTCTATTGCTGTTATTTGTCCTTCATTCTCAAAAAGGACTATAACATCAGGGAGGTGATGCCATAACATGCAAGTAATTTGGATGTAAGTGGGGGTGTGGTAAGCAAAGTCCCCAGCCTTATTTTCTCTTGCAGAACCATCTCAGTCCAATACTGAGATATAGATCAGTATGACTGGAGATGGCCATGGATGCAGTGGCAGACCTTCGTCTTTTAATGCTAAAGTTTTTAACAGGTCTCAGTTTGACTGAGGCAATGCCCATTCAGTGATTAAGGCTAGGTTTTTATTCTTCCTGGTCTAAATATCAATATCACATTTATTTCATAAAAGTAATTTGTAGAATCCCTTCTTTATCTATCATTATTAATAATTTATTTAATATTGGATTTAGTTGATCTTTAAATCTTTGATAGAATTCACTAGTAAATCCATCTGGTCCTGATGCTTTTCTTTTAGGAAGCACATTTATGACCCCATCAATTACTTTTTCTAAAATGGATTTATTTAGATGTTCTATTTCGTCTTCTGCTAATCTAGGCAATTTATATTTTTGTACATATTCTTCCATTTCACTAAAATTTTTAAATTTAATAACATATAATTAAGCAAAGTATCTCCTTACAATTGTTTTAATTTCATCTTCATTAGCAGTATATTCATCCTTTTCATTTTTAATACTAGTTATTTGGTTTTCTTCCCTCTTTTCTTTAATCATACTAACCAATTTTATTTCTTTTTTCCCATAAAACAACTCCTAGTTTTATTTACTGATCCAATTTTTTTTTACTCTCAATTGTATTTATCTCGCCATTTTTATGATTTACAATTTGGTGTTTAACTGGAAAATTTTAATTCGTTATTTTTCTAGTTCTTTTTTAATTGTATACCTAATACATTAGTCTGTTTTTTATTTTATTGATGTAAGTGTTTAGAGATATATTGTCTCATTATTGTCATTCTCTTTAATGGAATTATTCATTGTTTTTATGATTTCTTCATTAACTCAGTTATTCTTTAAGATTAGCTTCTTTAATCTCCAATAAGTTTTGACTCTATATTTCCTTGACCCCTTACTTTTTAATTGAATTATTAACTGAAAATGATACTTTTAACATTTCTGCCTTCTGGCTTTTGATTATACAATATTTATGTACTAATATATGGCCAATCTTTATAAAGGCACCATAATGAGAAAAAAAGATGCCTTTCTATTTCCATTCACTTCTCACCAGATGCCAATCATATCTAGTTTACCTAAAATTCTATTTAGTTTATTAACTTCATCCTTATTTACTTTCAGTTCAGTGTATCTAATTCTGAGAGGGGAAGATTAAAGACTCCTATTGTTATGGAACTACTATTTCTCTCCTGCAACTCATTAATTTTTCTTTTAAAAATTAAGCTGTTTTACTATTTGGTGTATATAAGTTCAGTATCGATATTGCTTCATTGGCTATGGTAGCTTTTATCAAATTGTAGTTACCCTGTTTATCTCTTTTAATTAAATCTATTTTAGCTATAACTCTGTCTGATATTATCATTGCTACTCCTGGCATATTTGCATCTTTTGAAGCATGATAAATTCTACTCTAAACCTTCATTTCAACTATGTGCATATCTCTCATAGGATTCTGATTTTTAATTCATTCTATCTGTTTTCATTTAATGGGCGAGTTCTTCCCATTCCCATTCAAAGTTATAATTACTATCTGTGAATTTTCCTCCATTTTAATTTTACTATTTTCTGGCTCAACCTTTTTTTTTTTTTTTTTTTACCATATCATTGTTACCTTATCTTATCCCCTTAAACTCTTATTCCTTATTTTAGCCATCTCTAAAATTCCCTCCTTTGTCTCTTCAACTGACCCTCCTAATCTTAATCTATATATGCCTCTAAAAGTCCCTTCCTCACTTTATTCCCAAATTTTGTCACCTCTAGAAATTCTTACAACTGCCAAAATTCTTCACATGTGTACATTGATTCCTCTTCAAACCAAATGAGAAAAAGATTCCAATATTAGCAACCCTCAAGCCCTACCTGCTTCCTCTATATTAGTACTTCCTTTCATGTCCTATTTTTATGAGGTATTTTCTCCTTAAACCACATTCCTATTGAATTTGTTTTTTTTTTAGAATTACCTCAGCACACAATTCAGCCAGAAATTTTCATTCAAACTTCCTCATTAATGATAACAGTTTTAAGACTGCTATTACTACTAATAAAAAAATTACTAACATTAATTATATTTTCATGTGCCATGAATAAACAATTTGACATTAATCAGAGCCATGTAATTAGTCTTTAATGATTTCATTATATTTCTTCTGGAACTGGGATATCTAATTTTCCATTGAGTCTGGTCTTTTGTTATATGAAAATCTTTCAGTCCATCAAATGGACTTTTTTTTCATTCAGCACTATACTCACCTTTCCTGGGTAAGTTATTCTTTGATGCGACTCCAGCTACTTTATTTTTTGAATTATAACATTACAAGCCTTAGGGTCTTTTAGTGTAGAAATTGCTAGGTCTTGTAAAATTCTGATTGCTTTTCTGCAGTATTTAAATTGTTCGCAATATTTTACATTATAAATATATTTGCAGTATTTGCTCTTTAACCTGGGAATTTTGAAACTTGGCTATGACATTCCTATAGGTATTCTCCTTGGGATCTCTTTTGGTGATCAGTAGACTGTATCTATTTCTACTTTATCTTCTTGTTCTAGAACTTCAGAGTAATTTCCTTAATAATTTCTTGTAATATTGTATCCAGATTATCTTTATCATACATTTCATGTAGATGGACGATTCTTTTTTATTTGTTTATTTTTTATTTATTTTTTTCATTTTTATTTTTAGTTTACAAGATTTGGTTCTACATAATTTTGAGTTCCAGATTTTCTTCCCTTCCTTCCCCCCCCCAAGATGGCATGGAATCCCATATAGCTTCCATGTATAAGTTCGCATTGAATTAATTTACACACTAGTCAAGTTATGGAGAAGAACTGTGATCAATGAAATGAATCATGCGAAAGAAGAAACAGAACCAAAAAAAAAAAAACCAACCCAAAACCAAAAACAAAACAGAGAAAAAGAAAAAAAAAAGGCGGGGGGGAAGGCTAGCATAAAGTGTGCCTCAACCTGCATTCATACTTCATAGTTGTTTCTCTGGATGTAGATAGCATTCTCCATCATGAGTCCTTTGGAGTTGTCTTTGTACCTTGTGTTGCTGAGAAGAGCGAAGTCTGTCAGGGTTGGTCCTCACAGAATCCATATATCTGTGGTTGTGTATAATGTTCTCCTGCCTCTGCTCCCCTCAATCAGCATTATGTTGTGTAGGTTTTTCCTGATTGTTATGAAGTCTGTATCATCCTCATTTCTTATAGCACAATAGTATTCCATTACCTTCATATACCACAGCTTGTCCAGCCATTCCCCAATTGATGGGCATCCCTTTGATTTCTAATTCTTAGCTACTACAAAAAGAGCTGCTATAAATATTTTTATACATATGGGTCCTTTTCCCACTTGTGTGATTTCTTTGAGATACAACCCTAGAAGTGGTATTGATGGGTCAAAGAGTATGAACATTTTTATAGTCCTTTGGGCCTAGTTCCAAATTGCTCTCTAAAATGGCTAGATCAGCTCACAACTCCGCCACCAATGTAACAATGTTCCAATTTTCCCACATCCTCTCCAGCATTTATCATTTTCCTGTTTTGTTATTTTAGCCAATCTGACAGGAGAGATGTGGTATCTAAGAGTTGTTTTGACTTGCATTTCTCTAATCGGTAGTGATTTTGTGCATTTTTTCATATGCCTATAGATATCTTTAATTTTTTCCTCTGAAAACTGCCTGTTCATATCCTTTGACCATTTCTCAATTGGGGAATGAATTGTATTCCTATATATTTGTCTCAGTTCCCTATATATTTTAGAAATAAGGCCTTTATCAATGACATTAGTTGTAAAGATTTTCTCCCAGTTTTCGGCTTCCCTCCTAATTTTTGTTACATTGGCTTTTATTGTACAAAAACACTTCAATTTAACATAATCAAAATTATCCATTTTGCATTTTATAATGCTCTCTATCTCTTGTTGGGTCATGAATTCTTTTCTTTTCCATAAATCTGATAAGTAAACTATTCCTTGCTCTCCAAAATTACTTATATTATCAGCCTTTACTCCTAAATCATGAACCGATTTTGACTTTATTTTGGTATATGGTGTATGATATTGGTCTATGCTCAGTTTTTGCCCTAACATTTCCCAATTTTCCCAACAGTTTTTGTGAAATAACAAATTATTAGCCCAGAAGCTGACCTCTTTGGGTTTATCAAAGAGTAGATTGCTATAGCTGTTGACGTCTCCATCTTGTGTTCCTATGTTATTCCACTGATCCACAATTCTGTTTCTTAGCCAGTACCAGGGAGTTTTGATGACTGCTGCTCTATAGTACTGTTTAATATCTGGTATGGCTGGGCCACCTTCTCTCACATTTCTTTTCATCGATACCTTAGATATTCTAGACTTCTTGTTCCTACAGATGAATTTCGTTATTATTTTGTCCAGCTCTGTAAAATAATTTTTGGCAGTTCAATTGTTATGGCACTGAATAGATAGATTAATTTAGGTAAAATTGTCATTTTTATTATATTAGCTCGGCCTACGCATTAGCACCTGATATTGTTCCATTTATTTAGATCTGAC
Organism: Phalanger gymnotis; assembly: GCA_028646595.1. Taxonomy (NCBI): domain Eukaryota; kingdom Metazoa; phylum Chordata; class Mammalia; order Diprotodontia; family Phalangeridae; genus Phalanger; species Phalanger gymnotis. Next base: position 320,378,263 of record CM053626.1, on the reverse strand, counting down.
GGTATTCTTGTGGAGAGTTTCATAATTATGTTCATACAAGCCCTGGTTTTGTCTTGGCAGATAAACTCCCAATTATTTCAGTGTCTACAGTAACTTTGAATGGAATTTCTCTTTCTATCTTTTGCTGCTGGGCTTTGTTAGTAATGTATAGGAATGCTGAGGATTTATGTGGGTTTATTTTATATCCTGCAACTTTGCTAAAGTTGTGTATTATTTCCAGTATTTTTTTTTAAATTTTTTTTATTATTTAATATGTTTAGTTTTCAGCATTGATTTTCACAGGAGTTTGTTTTTATTGCTTTTTTCTTTCTTTTTTTAAAATTTATTTTTGACATGTTTGGTTTTCAGCCTTGATTTTCACAGGTGTTTGAATTACAAATTTTCTCCCCATTTCCTCCCCCCCCACTCCAAGATGGCATACATTCTGGTTGCCCTGTTCCCCAGTCTTCCCTCCCCTCCGTCGCCCCATTCCCCTCCCATCCCCCTTTCCCTTCCTCTCTCCCCTGTTCCCTTCCCATCCACCCTCCCTAAGAAGTCAAGCAATTCAACATGGGCCCCATGCATATCATTATGTATAACCCTTCC
>CM053626.1:320339036-320361342 GCA_028646595.1 Phalanger gymnotis | reverse complement strand
TGCCCAGAGTCTCAACACTCCTTCCATGAGTGTGCCCCAAAAATCAAATGCCAAGCTCTCCCTAGTTATATCCATTTTGGAGCCCTGAAGGCTTTGATCTCACCCAGGCTGGGTCTGGGAAAGTTCTCCATCCCCAGGATCACATCATATACAAATCAATGACTCGTGCTTGTCTCAGTGCTGAGAAATACTCCAAGACAAAAAGATCCCACTTTATCTGCTCCATTCAAACAAAGGCCAGAATCATTAAAGTCACTTAAGAGAAGAAAAGCAAAATGTCCCACCTTAATTGCTGTTACATAATAATGTTAGTATTACACCTAATAGGGGTTTGGGCCTGGGGCTTAGCACTTAGTAGGATTCAATGAAATAGCTGAATTACTCAAAGCAAACAAAAGCCAAACTCTTCAAGGGCACTTGTTGAACTAAGTGCTAAGGAGACCATTTTGCTTCCCAACACAATCCCTCCCTACTTCTCCTTCTTCCTTCCTGATATGGTAATCAATCAGATATAGGATATGAATGTACACTCATATAAACATTTCCATATTACTCATTTTGTACAAGAAGACTTGAATAAAAAAATGAAAGAAATAAAGTGAAAAATATCATGCTTCAGTCTATATTCAGAAAATATCAGATCTTTCCCTGGAGGCAGATAGTATGCTTCACCATTAGCCCTTTAGGATCGTCTTGGATCGTTGTATTGCTGAGAATGGCTAAGTCACTCACAGTTCCTCATCATACAATATTGTTGTCACTGTCTACCACATTATTCTGGTTCTGCTCACTTCAATTTGTATCAGTTCATTTTACATCAAATTTTGAGGACATTCACCTTGAGCTTTCTCTTCTCCCCTCCTTCACATCTCACATCACCCAGATGCCTTCTAACACTACTGTCTCCTTCAATCTTATCTCACATGAAAAGGTGACTTGTACCCTTGCCCACGCCAACTCTGCTAGATGCACAAGTGATCTCACTCCATTCCATTTTCTTTAGGAGACTGTCATTGCTAGCTTTCCCATCCTCTTCTTTATCTCCATTCACTCGCTGTAAACTGGCTGCTTCTTTACTGCCTACAAAGATAGTCTGTCTCTCCTGTCCTGAAAAAAAACACTTGATCCAACCCCACTTACTATTCTTCCACATCGGTTCCTCCTTTTGTGGCTAAACTGCTTGAGAAAGTCATCTACAAGAGAAGTATTGACTTCATTTCAACTTATTACTATTGATTCTCTAGTCTATCTTCCAAATTTATCATTCAACTGAAACCACTCCTTTCAAAGTAATTAATGATCTCTTCATGGCCAAATAAAATGATCTTTTCTCAGTCTTAATGCACTTTGACCTCTCTTTCACATTGCCAGTCACCCTTTGCTCCTTGATACTCTCTTCTCTTCAGGTTTTCATGACACTCTTTCCAAGTCTGCCTCCTATCTATTAGACCACTCCTCAAGCTCCTTTGCCAGACCTTATTCCAGGTCACACCTGCATCCAGGTGACATGTATATTCATTCCAAAGATCTCTGTCCCAGGCCTTCTTCTCCTCTCACTCTATACCATTTCACTTGGAGATTTCATCCTCTTCTAGGACTCAATTATCATCTCTATGCTAACAATCCTCAAGTCTATTTATCCAGCCCTAAACTCTCTGCCAATCTCCAGCCTCTCATCTCCAACTCCCTATTGGACACCTCAGAATTCATGTCCTAGACACATGTTAAACCTGATACGTACAAAGAACTCATTCTGTCCCCCCAAATCCTCCTCCCCTCCTTCCTTTCCTATTAATATAGAGGACAACACAATACTCTCAGTCCTTCAGTATGGAAACCTAAGAGTCATCCCCAACTCCTCCCACCCCATTTAACCAGTTGCCAAGATCTGCTTAGTTCCCTTTTGAAACATCCCTTGAATATTTCCCCTCCTTTGACACTATTCCCACCCCGGGCTAGGCCCACATCTCCTCACACCTGGAATATTGCAACAGCCTGTGGAGGGTGTGCCTGCCTCAAGTCTCTCCCCACTCCAATCCATTCTCATTCAATCATCATTGAGTGATTTCCCCACTCAATAAACACCAATGTCCCACTATCACCTCCAGGGTCATACACAAAATGCTCTCTTTGGCATTCACAGTCCTTTATCAGCTGCCGCCTGCTATATTCTCAGTCTTTTTATATCTTACTCCCTGGAACTTATTCTTCAATTGAGTGCCACTGGCCTCTTGGCCATCCCACCAAGAAGACCCTCCATCTCTTGGATCTGGGCATTTTCTCTGGCTGTCGCTTTATTCTTGGAATGCTTTCTCTCTTTATCTTTGCCTTCTGGCTTTCCTGGAATTTTTCAATTCCCAGATGAAGGCCACCTTCTGTGAAAATACTTCCCCAATACCCATTAACCTAGTGCCTTCCCTCTGTGATTATCTCCAATTTCTCCCGCAGGTGTCTTCTTTTCATGTTGGCTCCATCATGAGATTTTGATCACCTTGAGGGCAGGGTCTATTTTTTGTCTTTCTCTATCTTTTCAATGTTTAGTCTAGTTCATGACACAGAGTAGGCACTCAATAAATGCGTGGTGACTCGATTTGAAATACTTTGTTTCTGTCAACATGATTCATCACAAAAGCTTTGTCAAGGATAAGCTCACATATGGAACCAAATTATTATTCTTCAGAAATTACCATCTTGTTCTTCACAACTGCCTTCTACATATAATACACTTGGAGTCAGGAATCATTGGTAACTATACGCAAAGCTCTATAAATGAATGTAATATAAATAAATAAATTGAAGGACCTTAGAAACAGTGTAGTCTGACCTGATCATTTCAGACATAGTGAAAATGAGGCCCCAAAAGTTTTTATGACTTGCCCATGGACACTCAAACAGGGAGGGGTAAATGTGAAATTTGAATCCAGGTCTTCTGTCTCTACCTCCAGCATGCTTTCCATGGTACCACAACCCTGGAAGCCTTCCCAACAACACAAACATCCTAATTTACCATTAGTCAGTCAATATTCCACCTTTCCAGGCTGCAGATGACATTGGCACCTTTGTTGAGGTGTCAAGCGTGGCTATAGTTCTCCCACGTGATAAGAGAGAACTCAATGGGAGGGGAAAGAAAGCCCTGAGTTCAAATCTACCTATATGTGCGACTCTGAACAAGTCAATTAAATTCTATCTGCCTGGCTTTCATCTATAAAATGGGGATCATAGTGGCGCTGTCCTGGCATCGTAGGATCAAATAAAAGAATCTTTGTAAAATGTCTGGCAAACTTTAAAGCACTCTGCATGTGGGCGCTGTTATTTGGGTCCCAAAAATCTCTGTTTTTCTTTCTAGGCAAAGTGCAAGCCGAGATTGACAGCGTGGTTGGCCAGTCAAGACAGCCCGCCATGGCCGATAGGGAGAATTTGCCCTATACCAATGCAACCATTCACGAAGTTCAAAGAATGGGCGATATTCTTCCTTTCAACGTGCCCAGGGTGGCCACAGTTGATACCACCGTGGCAGGATACCATGTGCCGAAGGTAAACTGCTTTCTCTCCCATGAACCTGAAGGGGCTCCATGGCTTCCAGCTACCCTGAGAGGTGGGGTAATAGAAGGAGAAAGAAAAACAAACAGACTACAGAACAAAGGTTCTTGGTCTGCAGCATATGAACTTTGGCTTTAAAGGTGTATATTTTGATAATTTATTTCCATATAATTGGGTGTTTTTATAAATCCATGTATTTTATTTTACATTTTAAAAAGAATTATTCTGAGAAAGGGAGCATAAGCTTCCCAATGTGATTGCCAGAATTCTCCATGATTAAAAAAATGAAGAAGCTTTGGACTAGAATCTTAAAATTACTCATTATTACTTTTGGATGGAGGAAAAAAAACACTGGACTTAGAAGAAGAGGGACAGGCTTTAAAGCTTAGTTTTATTCCTGTGTTTAAATTGCTTAAATCCACTTAGGTCCCTATTGTGACATCCCTATATGTGACAACTCCCTGGGACTCAGTTTCTTCATTTGAAAAAAGAAGGCTTGACTAAGAATTTCCCTTGTAGCAACAGCACAGTTCCATGGGATATACATTTTTAAGCACCTACTATGTGCCAGACTACTATGTGCTAAGTACTGCTGAGCTTAGATATAAGTTTTCTGACATGAGTTTCATTTCTTTTTCATTTACTGAGTTGATCACTATGGGTAATACCCTGTGAGAAATACAAAGCACGATAATGAGCAGAGAAATAGCTGCCACTTAAGTTCCATTTTAAAGTTTACAAAAACTTTGGAAACATGTCACTTGATCCTTACAACAACCCTGGGATGGAAGGGTCTGTTATCACTTCCATTTTACAGATGAGAAAACTGAGGCAAGCAGAGGGGAAGTGACTTGCCCAGGGTCAAACAGCTAGTTCATGAGTATCAGGAATAGGTGGTGAATTGGTCAGAAGGAGGGAGAGCTTGTGATAGGATGAAGCAATCACAGAATAGAATGTGAGCAAGATGGGCTTTGATGGGTAGATGGATGGAATTTAGATAGTCCAGACAAATTAGAGGGAAGGGGGTACTTTAGGGAAGTGAACTGAGTTGGGCTTAAATGTAAAGAAAGACTTAGGTCAAATGCTGAGCTGTGTGACCCTGGGCAAGTCACTTCACCTCTTTGTGGTGGGGGTGGGGGTTGGAGATGATGAGGATGGCTTCTAAGGCCTTCCCAGGTCTAATACCATCATTTCATATATCCTGGGAAGAAAGGATTACTCCCAAGATGTCATTTGAAGGCCATGCTTGTTCTAGGATCTCCAAGAACAGAGACAGGGCCACACCTACTCACTCATACAAACCAGAAACAAGAAGGTTTGTGCACACCTACTTCACTACCCTCTTCCCTGCCTCCATTTAGCCTAACCCTCTGAGTTCCTCCCAGAAGAACAGCTCCTTCAAAATCAGGTTGTCTAAACAAACCCAAGTTTGTCTTTATAGTTAGACACAAGGCAGCTGAAAGTTCTAACCCAACAAAGCTCAGTGGATATTGACCTGGAACTGGAGTCAAGAAAAACAGGTTTCAAATCTACCTTCAGATGGTTTCTCTGAAACTCAGAACAAGTCACTTCTCCCTGTCAGCCTCAGTTTCCCCATGTGTAAAAGTGAGAAGACTTCTAACCCTAAATCTATAATCCTTTATTTTAGCCAACCTATCAAAGATTTTGATTGGGATCCCTTGTCTCCAGACCCATAAGCCTTTCACGATATCTGACATTTCTAACCATCATTTCTTACAGGACTTCTGAAGGAATTTACTAACTTAGGACACATTGCAAAGTGGGAAGTTTACTCATTTACAACTGTAAGGGCAAGCAAAGTGGGACTTTTTGCTGTCTTTTGTTTTTGAGTGCTTCTCAGCACTGAGAAAATCAAGTGCCTTTGGTTGAATCTTGCCTTTTGTTTGCAGGAAGGTACACACTCTTTTTATAGTCAGGTCACAAGAGGTGTGAAATCCTGAAGAGACAGGAAGCACTTTGACCCAGAAGAAGTGTATATATACTCTGAGGTTACCATTTTGTTTTTGGGCTCATTAATTGGAAGAGCGTTGGTGTTGAGACTCTGGGTAGCCATTAAGGAACACCTCCTCCCCACTTTGAAAACCCAGATATTGGTGCTTCTCTCTCTGGCAACTATGTGTGTATAGCTTTGCTCAGACAGCTAGAAGCCTGTCTATTGATTTGTGTTATTTGCTCTGTTTACATTTTCTTTGTTTGTAATTTCTGCTTGTATTTGCTCCGAAGTTCAGGATGCTGACTTTTTCCCCTTTTTCCCCTGAACTATCTTCTAGCAGCCCTCCTGTGTGCTGGTCTTACACAGCCACAGCAGCTACAAACAGCATTGTAGTTGCAACAACCTAATTCATAAGTAGGCATTAGGTAGGATGAGAGCCTAGATGGGACAGACACCAATGGGAAGAAAAATCACCCAGTTCTGTTGGTCATCAACCTTGCCCCAAGGTGGCAGTTTACAATGAGGCAGTTTGGGTTCATCTGCTCCTTCTTAGACTACTTGGGGGAACTTCCGTGAGTCTGTCTCTCCATGTCTTAGTTTACTCATACTTGGTTTACATGTAAAATGAGAGGGGTGGGCCAGATGACTTCTATAATCCCTTCCAATACTAAATCTATGACTCTCTAAGGCTCGGAATCTTAACTTGTGGTCCATGAACTTGATTTTTTATTTCGTTTTGTTTAGATTGTGATGGTTGCATTTCCAAATGATCGGTTTCCTTTGTAATCATATGTCTTTTATGTGATTCCTTTTAAAATGTGAGTCTGAGAAGGTATCCAAAGGATGTGCCAGCCTTCCAAGGGGGTTTGTGACCCAAACAGGCTGGGTGCCCCTGCTCTACAACAGGTTCTACAACAGGCTTGGCCAATAAAGAGCCCTTTCAGCTGGTTCTTTGCCCCACTCCTCCCACCCCCAGTCCTCAATTCCCTCTTCTGTAAAATGAGAGGGTTGGCTACATCTCTTCTTGCCTCCAAGCTCCTTGCACTCTGTTCTTTTCTCTTGTTTCCAGGGGACCATACTGTCAACCAACTTGACTGGCTTGAACAGGGACCCCAAGGAGTGGGCTACTCCAGAAACCTTCAACCCAGAACATTTTCTGGAGAATGGACAATTTAAGAAGAGAGAAGCCTTTCTGCCTTTCTCAATAGGTGAGCCACACTCAGCAAGGAGGGGGCTCTAGGCCAAGGGGCACTGAACTTTTTAACACTAAGAAGCTTTGCAGGCTCTATTTCCTGAAACCCACAATCATATGATGGTGCACATACTGGTAACATTCATTGATTGGGAAAATACATCACAACAAAATTTAAAATAGCAGACTTTTAGATAACTTTTTAAAGTCTACAAGACACATAACAACCCTTTGGAGTTTCACAGTCACTCCATGAGGTAGGTGGTACAGCTGTCCATTTAACAAATAAAGAAACTAAACCTCAGAAAAATTAAGTGATCTGCCCACAGTCACAGTTTTGAAGTGTCCCAGATGAAATCACCCCCAGGTCCCTGAAGTCTATCCACAAGGTATGATGGACTCAGCAAATTTCTCAAGTGAATTGGTATTTTATTCACCATGAGAGCACCTGCCACCATTTGAAAATAAAACCAAGAAGCCAGTCTCCAAGAGACATGGCAGATGTCTGACCCCAGGCCATATAAGGAGACAGAGGGCTGGTTTACATCCTTTAGAGAACAGCTATGTGGTTGAAGTGAGGAAAGTTTGATCCTCAGGTATGGTTTTGCCTGAAGGTTTTACAGGCCCTTTGCAAGGACTCCAGAATGCCCCAAGGCCTGCCCAGGAGCCACCAGCTCTGGTACTCTCCCCCTGGGTAACCTAGGGACACCTTACTTAAACCTCTTGAGCCTCAGTTTCCTCATCTATAAAATGAAGACATTGAACTAGATAGGCAATAAGGCTCCTTCTGGCTCTGAACACTTGACCGAAGAATTCCGGGAAATCAAAGCCAGAGGATCTGAGTTTTAATTATGCCTCTTTTCAGTTGTCTTTTAAAGTGCCTCTGTTCCTGTTTTTTCATCTCTAATAAGGGAGGGGTTTGGGGTAGATGGCCTGGAAGGTCTCCTACACCCTCAAATCTGTGATATTCTGATCCCAAGTAAATACAAAGGGATTTCAGTAGGGAGAAAGCCTTTACGACTGGAGGCAGCCTCGGAGCTGAGCCTTGAAGGAAACTAGTGCTTCAATGGGCAGGAGAAGGTGCTGACTAGTCTGGGGAAGCAGCCTGTGGGAAGCGCTGGAGATGGGAACAGCAATGTCCTAAGAAGTTGGGCAGCCTCATTCATCCTTCTTGGAGGTGACATGGTTGCTTGAGGATATCATTTGGGGGAGTCCTTCCTTCAGGGGTTGTACTAGATGACTCCTGAGGCATCAAATCCTGTTTATTTCCTTCACTTACAAACTTACAGTTGTAGAAAATTACTATAAAAATTAACAAATTATTCAAATTATTTAAAAATTAATAAATTTCATTTATTTTAATGTATGTTTACAATTTAATATATTTCATTTTAATATTAAACTATATTAAAATTTTATTAAAATACACACACACATATAGCGCTTTACAGTTTCCAAAGTGTTATCATGCCTATGGGGCCTACTTATCATCCTTCACCAGGACCATCGCAATAGGTTCCTAAATGATCTTGTTTCATGTCTCTCACCAAACCAATCCATCCTCTCCTCAGCTGCCACAATGATTTTCCTAAAGTGTAGTTCTGACCATATTACTCCTTGCCCTCATCCCTACTCAGTGAGCTTCGAGGGGCTCCCTATTGCCTCTAGTATCAAATATTAGCTGCCATGACATTGAATGTTCTTTATAACCTGGCCTCATGTTGCCTTTCCCCTCCACTATCTACTCCCCCTGGTCTGGGTGCTATTCTGCCTACATCACACTCTTATCCAGGTGTGGGGTACCTGCAGCTTCAAGGCCACATGTAGCCCTCTGGGTCCTCAAGTGAGACCCTTTGACTGAGTCTAAACTTCACAGAACAAATCCCCTTAATAAAAAGGATTTTTTTCTGTAAACCTTGGACTCAGCCCAAAGCCCACACCTAAAGACCTAGAAGAGTGCCTGTGGCCTAAAGGCTGCAGGTTCCCCACCCCTGGTCTTATCTCTTGACTCTATGCTTTTAAGCTGGCTGTCTCCCAGGCTTCCAATGTCCCCCTCTTCACTTCTATCTCTCGGGATCTCTGGCTTCCTTCAAGATCCAGGTTATTCTACAGGATTCCCTTCCTGGTCTCTCTTTTTTGTATGTATCTCCCATGTACCTATTTTTGAACATAGTATTCTCTTTCTCATTAGAATTTAAGTTCCTTGAGGGCCAGAATCATTTTTCCTTCTTGCTCTTATCTCTAACACTTAATTTAATGCCTGCATAGAGTAGGGGCTTAATAGAAATCTAGGCAGCTAGGTGGCCCAATGGTTAGAATGCTGGGCTTGCAGGCAGGGAGACCTGAGTCAAATTTGATATCAAACACTTATTAGCTGGGCAAGTCATTTAACCTCTATTCATTTCAATTTCCTCATCTGTAAAATCGGGATAATGGTAGCACCTGTTTCCCAGGGTTGATTTGAGGATTAAATCAGGTGATTTTTTTTTAATTAAGATTTATTTTTAGTTTACAACACTCGGTTCTGCATGATTTTGAGTTCCAGATTGTGTTGGTAAATGAAATGGGCTCTTAGCACTCAGTTCAACCAAGTGCTCTTGAAGAGTTTGGCCTTTGTTTCCTTGATTAGATTGGGAGTCCTTGTTGACCTCCTTGCCTCAGGGGAGGGCCTAGTTTACACATGGGTTTGAGTGGCATGTTTGGGACATCAGAGGCTTTTAGACCACGTGGGTTTAAGTCACTCTTTGTGAGGATTTCAGCACATGTGCCTCACCATTGACCTTGAAAGAGATATAAAACCAGGTGTTGGCTTTCTCTTTTTTGGAGCTCTTACCCACGGCTGTGGTGGCATGCGTGACTCTGGGCCAGCCCTTGTTATGAGCTCCTGGGCTGAACTTAGATGTTGGTAACATGAATTGTATTTGCTCTGTCTCTCGATGTTTGTAATTTGTATTTTCCTCTGAAGTTCAGGGTTCTGGCATTTTCCCCTGAACTAAGTGAATAATGTCTGGATGCTGGATTAAAGTAAACTTGTGAACACTTTAACATTGCTTTCCTTAGTAAAGCAGATCAAAAGAACATGGGCTTTTGCAGCATTGCTGGTAGCATGCTTGTTGTTGGGCTTGTGTTGGTCTTTCACCCCCACAACAGCTGCTAGCTGGATTGTCGAAACACAGATTCTCTTCCTCCTCCTCTCCCCCTTTTCCCCAAGATGGCATGGAATCCAATATATTGTCTTCATATGACTTTACATGAAACTTATTTACATAATAGTCACGTTGTGAAGAAGAATTATAACCAATGGAATGAATCATGAGAAAGAAGAAAAACAAACAAAAAAAAGAGTAAAAGAAGAAAAAAAAAGGAGAGCAAATAGTTTATCTCAATCTGCATTCAGACTCCAAAGTTGTTTCTCTGGATGTAGGTAGCTCTCTCCATCATGAGTATTTTGGCGTTGTCTTTGAACATTGTATTGCTTAAAAGAGCCAAGTCTATCAAGATTAGTCATCACAGAATCAATATATCTGTGCTCTCCTGGTTCTGCTCCATTTACTCAGCATTATATCATGTAGGTTTTTCTAGGTTATTATGAAGTTCATATCTTCCCCATTTCTTATAGCACAATAGTATTCCATTACAGTCATATACCACAACTTGTTTATACATTCCCCAATTGATGGGTATCCCCTTGATATCCAATTCTTTGCTACCGCAAAAAGAGCCACTGTAAATATTTTCATAATATGGGTACCTTTCCCACTTGTGTGATCTCTTTGTTATATAATCCTAGAAGCGCTATTGCACATTTTATAGCCCTTTGGGCGTATAGTTCCAAATCGCTCTCCAGTATGGCTGGATCATTTCAAAATGCCACCGACAGTATAACAGTGTTCCAATTTTCCAACATCCTCTAAAGCATTTATCATTTTCCTGTTTCGTCATGTTAGCCAATCTGACAGGAGAGAAGTGTTACCTAAGAATTGTTTTGATTTGCATTTCTCTCGTCAATAGTGAATTACAGCATTTTTTCATATACCTATAGATATTCTTCCTCTGCAAAGTTCCTGTTCATATCTTTTGACTATTTCTCAATTAGGGAATGACTCGTATTCCTATAAATTAGACTCAGTTCCCTGTATATATTAGAGATGAGGCCCTTATCAGAGACACTGATTGTAAAGATTTTCTCCCAATTTTCTGCTTCACTCCTATTCTTTGTTGCATTGCCTTTGTTTACATAAAAACTTTTCAATTTAACATTATCAAAGTATTCTTTGCTCTCCCAAACTGCATGTAGTATAAGCCTTTATTTCTAAATCATTAACCAATTTTGACTTTATTTTGAAAGACAGTGTAAGATATTGGTCTATGTCTAGTTTCTGCCCTACCATTTTCCAATTTTCCCAGCAGTTTTTGTGAAATAGTGAATTCTTAGCCCAGAAGCTGGATTTTTTTGGGTTTATCAAAGAGTAGATAGCTGTAGTCATTGAGTACTGTATCTTGTGTACCTATCCTAATCCACTGATCCACAACTCTGTTTCTTAGCCAATACCAGATACTTTTGATGACTGCTGCTTTATACTACAGTTTAATATCTAGTATGGCTAGGTCACCTTCCCTAGCATTTCTTTTCTTTAATTCCTTAGATATTCTGGACCTCCTGTTCTTCCAGAGGAATTTTGTTACTATTTTATCCAGCTTAGTAAAATATTTTTTGGTAGTTTGATTGGTATAGTGCTGAATAAGTAAATCGATTTAGGTAAAATTGTCATTTTAATACATTAGCTCAGACTAACCATGAGCAACTGGTGTTTGTCCATTTATTTAGATCTGACTGTATTTGTGTGAAAAGTGTTTCATAATTATGTTGATATAGGCCCTGGGTTTGTCTTGGCAGGTAGACTCCCAAATATTTTCTAGTGTCTACAGTAACTTTAAATGGAATTTCTCTTTCTATCTCTTGCTGTTGGGCTTTGTTAGTGATGAATAGGAATGCTGAGAATTTATACGGGTTTATTTTATATCCTGCAAATTTGCTAAAGTTGTTTGTTATTTCAAGTAGTTTGTTTTTGACTTGATTCTCTAAATAAATCATCATATCATCTACGAAAAGTGATAATTTAGTTTCTTCTTTGCCTATTCTAATTCCTTTAATTTCTTTTGCTTTTATTGCTACAGCTAACATTTCTAATACCAAATTGAATAATAGGGTTGATAACGGACATCCTTGTTTCACCCCTGATCTTATTGGGAATGCATCTAGCTTATCCGCATTACAAATAATGCTCGTTGATGGTTTTAGGTAGATGATATTTATACTTTTAAGGAAAGCTCAATTTATTCCTATGCTTTCTAGTGTTTTTAATAGGAATGGGTGTTGTATTTTTTCAAGGGCTTTTTTCTTTATCTATTGAAATGATCATATAATTTCTGCTACATTTGTTGTTGATATGATCAATTATGCTGAGAGTTTTCCTAATATTGAACCAGCTTTGCATTCCTGGAATAAATCCTACCTGGTCATAGTGTATTATTCTCATGATAAATTGCTGCAATCTTTTTGCTAATATTTTTTTTTCAATTTTTGCATTAATATTCACTAGATCAATTGGTCTATACTTTTCTTTCTCTGTTTTGGCTCTTCCTGATTTGGATATTAGTATTATATTTGTGTTATAAAAAGATTTTGGTAGGACTCTACCTATTTTACCAAATAGTCTATAAAATATAGGAATTAATCATTCTCTAAATGTTTGATAGAATTCACACGTGAAAGCATCTGGCCCTGGAGATTTTTTCCTAGGGAGTTCATTGATGTCTTGCTCAATTTCTTTTTTCTGAGATGGGGTTATTTAGGTAATTTATTTCCTCTTCTGTTAACCTGGGCAATTTATATTTTTGTAAATATTCATCCATTTCCCTCAGGTTGTCAAATTTCTGGGCATACAATTGGGCAAAATAATTCCCAATTATCGTATTTATTTCCTCTTCATTGGAAGTGAATTCACCCTTTTCATTTTTGATACTGGTAATTTGGTTTTCTTCTTTCTTTTTTTTAATCAAATTGACCAAAAGGTTTATCAATCCTGTTGAGTTTGTCAAAAAACCAGCTCTTAGTTTTATTTATTTATTTAATATTTTTCTCAATTTCAATTTTATCAATCTTTCCTTTGATTTTCAGTATTTCTAATTTGGTATTTAATTGGAGATTTTCAATTTGTTCTTTTTCTAGCATTTTCAGTTTCATGCCCAATTCATTGATCTCCTTTTTCCCTATTTTATTCATGTAAGCATTTAGAGATATAAAAACTCCCCTACGAACTGCTTTTGCTGCATCCCACAAGTTTTGGTATGTTGTCTCATTATTGTCATTCTCTTAAATGAAGTTATTGATTATTTCTATGATTTGTTCCTTAGCCCACTCATTCTTTACAAGTAGATTGTTTACTTTCCAATTTATTTTTAGTTTATTTTTCCATTGTTCTTTATTAGAAATATTTCATTGCATCATGATGTGAAAAGGATGCTTTGACTACTTCTGCCTTTCCGCACTGGATTGTGAGGTTTTTGTGCCCTAGTACGTGGTCAGTTTTTGAGTATGTGCCATGTACCACTGGAGAAAAAAGTATATGCCTTTTTATCTCCATTCATTTTTCTCCAGAGGTATATCATATCTGCCTTTTCTAAAATTCTATCCACATCTTTAACTTCTTTCTTGTTTATTTTGAGGTTAGATTTATCAAGCTCAGAAAGGGAGAAGTTGAGGTTCCCCACTATTATGGTTTTGCTATTTCTTCCTTTAACTCCCTTAACTTCTCCTCTAAGAACTTGCATACTATACCACTTGGTGCACATATGTTAAATAATGATATTGCTTCATTGTTTATGGTGCCTTTTAGCAGGATGTAATGTCCTTCCTTATATCTTTTACTTAGATCTGTCTTTACTTTTGCTTTGTCTGAGATTAGGATTGCTATGCCTGCTTTTTTTACTTTATCTGAAGCAAAACATATTCCACTCCAGCCTTTTACCTTTACCCTGTGTGTATCTCATTGTTTCAAATGCGTTTCTTGTGAACAGCATATTGTAGAATTATGGTTTTTAGTCCATTTTGCTATCCACTTCCATTTTATGGGAGAGTTCATTCCATTCACATTCACAGTTATGATTATTATCTGTGTCTTTTTCTCCATCCTATTTCCACCCTATTTATGCTTATATTTCTCTCTTCCTTTCACTCCTCAACAGAGTTTTGCTTTTGACTGCTGCCTTCCTTAGTTTACCCTCCCTCTTGATTCCCCTCCCTTATCTTACCTTTTCCCCCTTGCTAATTCTTCCTTCCTTCTGACCACCCCCTCCCTTTTCTTTCCCCTTTCCCCTCCTACTGCATGTAGGACAAGTTTGATTTCTACAATGAATAGCCTTAAGGTCCATTCCAGTGTTAGGATGCAGACCTAGGCCCTGGGGACCCCCAACCACCCCCTACACCAATCTACTGCTTGTGCCAAGCATTAGTGGATTGACTCCTTTCTCCTCTCCTTGCCTTTCAGGAAAGAGGGTCTGCCTGGGAGAACAACTGGCTCGGACTGAGCTCTTCCTTTTCTTCACTTGCCTGCTCCAGAACTTCACATTCCAGGCTCCCCCAAACACCCAGCTAAGCCTGAACTTCCGACATGGTATAACCCTCTCTCCTACCTCCTACAAAATCTGTGCCCTTCCTCGAGTTATGTAGGCCAATGTAGGCCTGTAGGGTGGCCTGCCAAGGGGGTCATGGGGGAGGCATCCTCACCCCCCAAGGTCACCAGCTGTGCCTTTTGTAGCTTAAATGGGGAAAGAGACAGAAGTCAAAGAGGCGGGAAGAGAGAGACAAAGGCAGAGTATCCATGGTGCAATCCAGAGTTTTCTGCTCTGAAGAAGCATTAATGCCTTCAAAAGGAAAGCACAAGGAGCCCTTATTGAACTTGGAGTCCAAGGACCTGGATTCAGTTTCCAGCCCTGACACTACCTCGGTGACCTTGGACAAGTCACTTGAACTTCTGCCTCAGATTCTACATCTAAAACAAGGAGGAGGATCTCTAAGGTCCTCTCCAGTTCAAAATATAAAACCTTGTAATGCTATGAAGAGAGAACCAATGCTTTTCCTCCCTTGTCTCAAGCAGTAGGTTCAGATTTATTTTTTGTTTGTTTAGTAAATTATTTGTTTCTCTCTTGATTTTATAAATTACATAATGAGTGTTATTTTAAAGGAGGGTTCAGAGAGTTTACATGAGTTACAGAAGGCATTCACAGGTTGATGAGGACAATACTTTGAAATTCTTATAGATTAAAAACTCCTTGTGGGCAGAAATTCTTATGTCTTTGGATCTACAATATCCAGCCCAGTGCCTGATGTGGATAAAAAAACAATTAATATTGCTGATTGTTTCATCTGTAATCCACTCGCTTTCATATTCATTACTTCCTTTGACTTTCACAGTGTGAAATATTAATCTATCAGCTCACAAGCTGGGTTCCTCATTCCTATTAAAAGTCTTGCTATAGATGATAAATCATAATCACTCCATCATCCATTATAGTCACTAATATAATTATACATAAATAGATAATTAATTAATTAATTACAGGAGATGGGAATGCCTATGCATTGAGCATTGCTAATTTGTTAAAGTTCCTTACTCCTGTAAAGGTTCCCTGTTATGTTCAGAGATGCTTACACAAGGTAGATTTCCATGCTGATAAAGGAAACTTTTGTAATACCCCAGCCAATCAGACAGTTGTAAAGGCAGATGTGAATCAATGTACTCAATGTTGCTCATTTATCATTTATGCTTCTCTTTCTAATGTTCCTCCATTATACCTATTAATATGCTCTGTGAATTCACAATGAGGCCCTTGTACCAAATGAGGGGGTCACAGACCCATTTTACTGGCAAATTTCAAGCCATTGTTAATAAACCAATCATGTCTGAAACTCATTTGCTTCAGTTACTCTTATTTACAGATTGTAATCATGACCACATCAACCCCCTAAGGTGAGTAGAGGTAGGCCCAGTTTACAAATGGGGAAAGGAAAAGGAGTTTACTAAACCAAAGTCTTAAAATTAAAATTTAAAAAAAAATCCTTAGAAATGGGATGGTGACAACGATTTCTGCCATTCTTTAGAGGTAGAACCAACAATCCCAGACTAAAGTGACTTCATATTTCTCTGAATAACTTTTCACTTCAGTTCAGTTGGGTAAATTGAGTTCAATTCTACAAGCATTGATTAAGCATGTGCCAAACATCAAAATCAGAAATGGAAAACAGTCCACGGTGTTGGTTCTCTGTATCACACCTTAGACAGTAGTCTACAAAATGAGATCTATGTCTCGTAAGGGCTCCCTTAGATGATCATTTGGAACCCAGAAAAAAAATATTGGGACTTTCACCTATTTTTATTTTTACTTAAATTTTAAAAAGGAATTAAGTTTTACAATATTTAATATATGAATTGATTCTGAGAGGTAACTTCCTCCTTTGGTACACAAGCCATGCTTAGGGATGAGCTGGAATCACAAAACACATAGGGAGTTGATAGTCAAGCCATCACAGCCTCATTTGCTTTCTTTAGTATTCATTTCCTCAACAAGTCAAGCATTTATTAAGCACCTACTATATGCATTCATACCTACTACTGTGCTAAGCATTGTTAAGAATTCTCCTGAACTTGTTTTTTTTTTGAGTTGCCATATTTTCCAGTAATACTGGACCCAGAGTATGCAGGAGGCCCAAATGTGTCCAGGATGAAGCCCCCTGAGGTGACTTAATTTGTTGTTTGTATCTCAAGCTGAACTCCCTGTAAGTCCTTGGGAATCAAGACAGATGCCAGTCAGTCTGCAGTAGGCTGAGGAAATACTTATGCAGCTGGGACCCTAGATGATAAGTAGACCATCATATCGTCGTGGTCTAGAAACTCCCAAGGGAAAAGAATGCTGCTTTTGCCATTGCTTTGCTCCTCCCCTTTGGGAGGGGTTTGGACCTTTTCACATCTTTTCTCCTCTCATGCCAAACCTCTGGGTAGAGGTTTTTGTTTCCTCCTCCTC
Organism: Phalanger gymnotis; assembly: GCA_028646595.1. Lineage (NCBI taxonomy): Eukaryota > Metazoa > Chordata > Mammalia > Diprotodontia > Phalangeridae > Phalanger > Phalanger gymnotis. Next base: position 320,344,573 of record CM053626.1, on the reverse strand, counting down.
CTTTTGTTGTACTGTCATAAATATGCAAACTTGTGGACGGATTGTAAATTCTTTGGGTTCTACAAGCATGGTCATTTCTCTTGTAATAAACCTAGTTGCAGTGCAATGTCTCATAGATTTGTTATATTATTTTTGGTTAACAGTAAATGGTGACAATGGTGGAATACTATGAGAGAAAGTGACTCAGATTCCCAAAGGGCTTCAGATTCAGAGCTAGGTAGTGGCATGTATTTTTTTGTTTGTATCTTTGTTTCTCTTTTGTTTTTTTTTAAATGGTGCCCTAGCAGCATCTCTGGTTTGGAGAGTTTCACTTTTCCACTTATATCTCAGACTCCTCTGTTTTGGTTGACTTCCTTATTAGGAGAGAAATCAAGTTATCTGCACCTGAGCAGAAAAAGGTAAGTTCTCTGTTTATTTTATTTATTTTTTTTCTTTTTGGTTTTGTTTCATTTTTAATAGATATCCTAGCTGAAATAGATTTGAAAGGCCAATTGGGATAATTGGGCTGAATGATGATAATTGTTATCCTAGCTAGGAAAAGGTTGGGTTTGGGTGTCACTACTGAAAGACTCTGCCAAAGAGAGCCATAGGAGGAGCTCTTTTTCTGGGGTTGTTTGGCCCAAGAGGTTGTCAAAGAAGGCTAAGTTACAGTACCTTTTGTCTGGTGGTGGCCAGTAGAAGATTAGTGGAAAAAAGCTTGGTAAAACTAAGAGCTGTGGTTCTCATTGATAAAATTATATAAATATATATATATATATATATATATATATATATATATATGTATGTATATTGAATATAAAATTTTAAGGCCATTTTTTACTATTATTTGTTTTTCTCTGTCTGAATGTTCCCCATGGGTACTAAAGTGTCCAAAGATGGCTTTGTCCACCCTAAGGGGACTCCATGGACCAAATGTTATAGCTATATGCCCCGATTTGGCAGGGAGGTCAAATATACAAACTTCTAAGGAAAGGCTAGCAAAGGATTTTCAGCACTCCTTAAAGGGCTTTCGAACATCTCTTGCCTCTTATTATTTAAGGGAAAAGATCTGAATAATTTTGATGGTGCATAATAAAGAGTATGTAGATTTCTGTGTGTGGCTGTATGGCTGACATCATATAACTTTTTGATCCACCATTCAAGAGAAATTCCACAAGCTACTGTGATCCTGAATTGTGACTAGTGGGGATCTGTATCTGGGAAAAAGCTGAGAGGACAACCTTGGTATAGCCTAAAATAGGATATTTCTGGTTTAGTTTCCCCACTGCATAATTTCCTTTTGAACAGGCTGTTCCTTAGTCTGGCAATGAGGTGGATTTGTGACAGCATGTTTCAGGTTGTCTGCTGTGCCACTTACATGAAGTCAAAGAGAAGTAAGGATGTTTTACCCTGCCCTACATATGTTGAGTCATCAACGACCAGTTTGATATTGCTACAATCATTTGCATACAATGCATACAATCAAAACCCAAAGTTTTTCCTTTTACAGCAAATACCTATAATCAGAGCAAGTGGTCAGAAGAATATATGAGCACAATGCAAGTATATTTTCACTCTAAATATGTAGTCATTCCATATTCCAAATATCTAACTACATTAGTATTCAGGCTTGTCACCTGCCTGCTAATGTTTACATAGTCATGTGTAAGATTAAATTGCTGAAATTCTTTATGAATAATATGAGAATAACTGGACCAAGGTAAAACAAGCTTGTGAAGAAAAAAGAAAATAAACACAATATTAAATCATTATCCACTAGACTAAGGATGGGGTACAAAATGTATGTCTGTATGTAAAATCTGAGCTATTCAGCCTAGAATTATAGTCTTTTCTATATCCCATCCTAAACAACTTAGTAAATGAGTATTTGGCCTAGTCATCTGCTTGTTGATATGTGTGTGTGTAATATATATGCACACACATATGCACGTGTGTATGTGTGTAAAATAAGATTCTTAAGCCTTCCAGGAGCAGAGATGAAGGAGTAAGCGGTTAGTCATTCTCACTCTCCCTTACTTCCCTTGAATAACCCAAAACATGGTGCCCCAGGAAAAATCCTGGAGCAGTGGAACTAGCAGAAAAATGGGGTATGGCAGTTTTTTAGATGGGGAGGCTAGGGGGATTAACAGGAAAGGTCACTTTTCCTGTGGCTAAAGGAACCAGTACAGGAAGGGAGGTGTCCCAGAAAGCCAACAGTAAGCCCACCCTCAATGGACCAGAGGGAGATCCTGAGCCCCAGGAAAGTGGAGCCAGCAAGCACCAACACCAGGACCGTCATGTGCCTTTGTAAAGCCAGGGTTATTAACAGACACCAGCAGGGATGGATGTCCAATAGCAGCTGAGCCTACCCAGGCTGTAGTGCAGCCCTTGGGGAGGAGATCTCCAGTAGGCAGACCTGCCTTCCCCCACACCTCACACCCAGCTTTAGTGTAACCATGAGGAAACACAGAAAGACCTCAACTGGCCTCAGCCCATACGAGACAGCTCCAGCTCACACCAGGTAAGTTACAGCATTATATAGCTTCCAGCTGCCAGAACCAGAGGCCCCAGCACATAAAGCTAGTAACCAGGCCCCTAGCACCCAGTACAAGAAGCATGGGACAGAGCTGGTTTTATGGAAAAAAAAATAAAATAAAATTGATAAACCTGTGGTTAATTTGATTAAAAAAGAAGAAAACCACATTACCAGTACCAAAAAATTAAAAGGGTGAATTCATCACCAATAAAGAGGAAATTAAGACAATAATTAGGAATTATTTTACCTAACTGTACACCCATGAATTTGACAATCTCAGTGAAATGGATGAATATTTATCAAAAAAAAAAGTGAATTACCAAGATTAACAGAAGAGGAAATAAAATACCTAAATAATCCCCTCTCAGAAAAAGAAATTGAACAAGTCATCAATGAACTCCTTAGGAAAAAATATCCAGGGCCAGATGGATGTACAAGTGAATTTTATCAAACATTTAAAGAAAAATTAATTCTAATACTACGTAGACTATTTGGGAAAATTGTCAAAGGAGTATTCCTACCAAATTATTTTTATGATACAAATATGGTACTGATATCTAAACTGAGAAGAGTCAAAAGAGAGAAGGAAAATTATAGACCAATTTCCCTAATGAATATAAATGCAAAAATTAATATATATATATATATTAACAAAAGATTATAGCAACCTATCATGAGAATACTACCCTTTGATCAGGTAGGATTTATATCAGTAATTCGGAGTTGGTTCAATATCAAGAAAACTATAAGCATAGTTGATCATATCAACAACAAAACTAACAGAAACCATATGATTATTTGAAAAGATGCAGAAAACCGTTAAACAAAATACAACACCAATTCCTAATAAAATCGCTGGGGAGAATAAGAATAAATGAAGCCTTCCATAAGATAAGTAGCGTCAGCAAACATTAGATGTAATAGGGATAAGGTAGATGCATTTCCAATCAGATTGGGGGTGAAACAAGGATGCACATTATCATCAGTTATTCCACATGGCTAGAAACATTAGCTTTAGCAATAAGAAAAGAAAAAATAAATTGAAGGAATTAGATTAGGCAAAGAAAAAACTTTTGCAGATGATATGGTGATATACTTGGAGAATCCTAGAAAATCAAGTAAAAAACTACTTGAAATGATAAACAACTGTAGCAAAGTTGCAGGATATAAAATAAAACCACATAAATCATCAGCATTTCTATATATTACAAACAAAGCCCAACAACAAGGGTTAGATAGAGAAGTTCCATTTAAAGTTACTGAAAACATTATAAAACATTTGGGAGTCTATCTGCCAAAACAAACCCAGAACTATAAGAACACAATTACAAAACATTTTTCACATAAATAAAGTCATATCTAAATAATTGGAAAAACAGTAGTTGCTTGTGAGAAGGCTCAGCAAATATAATAAAAATGACAATTCTGTCTAAATTAATGGCAGTCAGTGTAATACCAATCAAACTACCAAAAAACTATCTTATCTAGCTAGAAAAAAAAGAACAAAATTCATCTGGAAGAACAAAAGGTACAGAATATCAAGGGAATTAATGAAAAGAAATGCTAGGGAAAGTGGCTTGGCCATACCAGATCTTAAACTGTATCATAAAGCAGCAGTCATCAAAACTACTTGGCACTGGCTAAGAAATAGAGGGCAAGATCAGTGAAATAGGTTATGTACACAATACATAGTAGTCAATGACTATAGTAATATACTGTTTGACAAACCCAAAGACTCCAGTTTCTGGCATAACAACCTACTATTTGCCAAAAACTGCTGGAAAAACTAGAAAATAACATAGCAGAAACTGGGCATAGACCAACATCTAACACTATATACCAAAATAAAGTCCAAATGGGTACATGATTTAGATATAAAGGTGGATACTATAAGAAAATTAAGAGAGCAAGGAATAGTTTATCTGTCACATTTATGGAGAATGGAAAATTTATGGCCAAACAAGAGCTAGAGTACAATACAAAATGCAAAATGGATAATTTTGATGATGTTAAATTGAAAAGTTTTTGCACAATCAATTTTCTCCAGTGAACTTTACCAGATTTTCATTCACCTCTTTAACTTCTTTGTTGTTTGTTTTATTTTTTGTTAGATTTACCTAGTTCTGAGAAGGAAAGGTTGAGGTACTCCACTAGTACAGTTTTATTAATTGCTTCCTTCTGTAACTCATTCAACTTCTTCAAAAAATTAGATGCTATACCATTTAGTACATGTTTGTTTAGTATTGCTATTACTTCATTGTCTATGGTACCTTTTAGCAAGATATGGTTTATTTATCTCTTTTAGTTAGATCTATTTTTGCTTTTGCTTTATCTGAGATCATCATTGCTACCCCTGCTTTCCTGCTTCAGCTTAAGCATAAGAGATTCTGCTCCAGCCCCTTACCTTTACCCTCATGCATCTCTCTGCTTAAAATGTATTCCTTGTAAGTAACATATTGTAGGATCCTGGTTTTTAATCCATTCTGCTATTCACCTCCACTTTATGGGTAAGTTCATCCCATTCCCATTTATTGTTATGATAACTATGTATTTCCTTCCACGCTATTTTTTTTTGTCCATTCTCTCTTATCCTCTCACCCTTTCCTTCTTCCCAAGTGTTTTACTTTTGATCACTGCCTTCCCAAATCATCTCTCCTTTTTTTTATGTCTACCCTTCCCCTTCTATTATCCCATTCCCTTCTTACTTCCTTATAGGGTAAGATAGATTTCTATATCCAACTGAGTGTGTATGCTTCTCCCTCTTTGAGCCAGTTATGATGAGAGTAAGGTTTTAGCTTTTCTTGCAATCCCTCTCATGTTTCCTGCCCGGGTATCCACCCGCACCGCCCTCTCTACTTACCCATCTCAGTAAGTCTTCGGTCGTCACCGGCCTCCGCAGTCCCACCACGGAGGAATAACCAGACAGAGCACCCGAGGTTCTTTCTAGAGGAGTTTATTCTTGCGTAGCTCACATCCCTTCTACCCTACTTCCGGGGAATACAGCCATTTATAGGGCGCATTC
>CM053626.1:320322000-320338536 GCA_028646595.1 Phalanger gymnotis | reverse complement strand
ACCAGACAGAGCACCCGAGGTTCTTTCTAGAGGAGTTTATTCTTGCGTAGCTCACATCCCTTCTACCCTACTTCCGGGGAATACAGCCATTTATAGGGCGCATTCGCCAATCACAATCGGTATAGCAAACGTTACCTTATAAGGGTGTGTGCAGGCATGCTAAGCGGCAGTGCTTTCCCATCCCTTCCCGCCCCCAACAGTTTCCCTCCATTGTAATACCTTTTTCATGCCTCTTTTATTGGGATAATTTATCCCACTCAATCTCCCCTCAACTGCTTCCATTGCAATATTCTTTCTCACACCATTTATTTTGCTTTTGGGGGTATTATCCCATCAAATTCACCTTATATTCACACTCTCTGTCTAAATATACTCCTTCTAATAGCTCTTATGGTAATGCAGTCGTTAATTTACAAAGATTATCTTGTCATATAGAAGTAGAAACCCTTTAGCTTTATTTTATTTCTTATGTTTTCTCTTTTTTTTTCTTCTTTTCCCTTTTATGTTTCCCTTGAGTCTTGCATTTGGCACTCAAATAATTTATTCAACTCTGGTCTTTTAACTAGAAATGCTTGAAAGTCCTCTGTTTTGTTAAATATCCATTTTTCTCCAAGAAAGATTATATTCAGTTTTCCTAGGTAAGTGAGTCTTGGTTGTAATCTTATCTTCTTTGTCTTCTGTTATATCTTATTCCAAGGCCTCCAGTTCTTGAACATAAAAGCTACCATTACGTGTGTAGTCCTGACTGTAGCTCCATGATATGTGAGTTGTTTCTTTTTTGGCTGCTTGCAATACTTTCTCCTTGATCTGTGAGCTCTGGAATTTGACTATGATGTTCCTGGGACTTTTCATTTGGGGATTTCTTTCAGCCAGTGATCAGTGGATTTTTTTCCATTTCCATTTTGCCTTCTGGTTCTGACACATCAGAGAAGTTTGCTTTGAAAATTTCTTAAAAGATATTGTGCAGGCTTTTTTATTGTTCATGGCTTTCATGTAGCATGATAATGCTCATTTTATCTCTCCCAGATCTATTTTTCTAGATCAGTTATTTGTCCAATGAGAAATTTCACATTTTCTTCTACTATTTTTTACTTTTTGAATTTTGTTTTTCATAGGTTGTTTTCTCATAGAGTCATTAGTTCCCACTTCTTCAATTCTAATTTTTAAGGAATTATTTTCTTCAACGAACTTCTGTATTTTCTTTTCCATTTTGGCCAATTCTATCTTTAGAGGTTTATTTTCCTTGTTAATTTTATATACCTTTTTCCATGCTATTGAGTCTTTTCTCATGATTCTCTCACATTAGTCTATTTCTTTCCCTACTATATGACAGGCACTATGTCACACACTGGCAACACAGTTACTGTCTTCAAGGAGCTTACATTCTAGTTGGGCAAAACAGGTCACAATTATGTACATATAAGATTTATATAAAATAAATAGGAAGTAATCTCTAAGAGAAATGCACTGGCATCTGGGTGGGGATGCCGTGCCAAGTCAAGAAGGAGCCTCTGTGCAAAGGCTGTGATTTGAACTGATGCTTGCAGGAAACCAAAGAAACCAAGAGGTGGAGAAAGGGAATCTCTGGCAAGAGAAACAGGTAGGGCAAAGGCCAGGAGTTCAGAGCTTGTTTGTGGTGTGCTTGGTTAAATGAATTTATGATTGAGGTTATCTAGCTTTCACGTAACTGACTCTCACACAAAAACTTTCCTGTCAAGAAACCACAAATTAAAAAATATACCAAAGCTGTGATTTACCAGAAAACCACCTGAAAACAGCCAAGTTGATTACTCTTGTAGAAGCTTTTCATCAGCCCATGTAATCCGACAAGACACCAAGATACTAGAAATTATAAAATTGTTAGAAATATGGCTCTTCACCCACTCTTGCTAATAATAAACATTACCCTACACTTAGGTAGATAGGTGATACAGTGGAGAGAGCTGGGCCTAGAGGCAGAAAGACCTAAGTTTAAATCTGGCCTCAGATACTTGCTAGCTGGACGACCCTGAGTAAGTCACTTAACCTGTTTTCCTCAGTTTGCTCATCTGTAAAATGAACTCAAGAAGGAAATAGCAAAGCACTCCAATACTGCTTCCAAGAAAACATCAAATGATGTCACAACATACTGGACCTGACTGAAACAACTGAAGAACAAAAAACCCTACATTTTTGTTAAGCATTGAGATACCAGCTAACTATAGTATCAAAGCCCTCATGCTTAGCAGGTCATTGGAAAACACAGCTTTTGTTGCCAAAATGAAGTTGGAGAGATACAAGAAAAAATCCCTTTAATATTTGCACATTAAAAAATACCCTAGGAAAAAGAATTTTTTAACCTTTTAAAAAATCTTCCCAATTAAGAAGTTGAATGTGTTTCACAGCGACTTCCAAGTGGGTTAGCATAAAGACGAAAAATTACCAGCTGAACAAATCCTTTCACATAACTAATGAGAATGAGAAATGTGAGTCAGTAAAAACAGCCAGGGACACTTTGTGGTTTTGTTTTTGTTCTTTCTTTCCATTTGGACCTTGGTGGAGCCTGTCTTCCACTTATGACAGTCATGAAAACCTAACACAAAAACAATGAACTTAAAGCAACACATAGTAATTACAGGATTACAAAGTAGCAAACCAAGACTTTTCAAAAACAACAAAGAGTAATGCAAATATATGACTTTTGCCAAAACACTAATTTTAAAAATATTTATTCACCATTTTCTCAAACATTTAAAATGCCTGTGTTGTGTATTTTATGACATATAGAAGTACTTGCAGATAATTTATAAACATTTGAAACATGTTTGAAAATATTTTGACCGATTGGTGTTATTCATTTGTTTCAGTTGTGTGGGATTCTTTGAGACTGCATTTGGGGTTTACTTTGAAAAGATACAAGAGTAGTTTGCTATCTTCCTCTCAAGCTCCTCTTACAGACGATGAAATTGAGGTAAACAGGGTTAAATAATTTACCCAGGGTCACAGAGCTAGCAAGTGTCTGAAGCCAGACTGGAATTCAGCAAGATGAGTCTTCCTCACTCCAGGGCTAGCTCTCTGCATGCACTATTGTTCCATCTAGGTGCCCTAGGCTGAGAGAGTGCACTTATTTAAAAAAAGTTTGGAGACTAATGACTTAGAGCATTTTAAATTTTGAGTAATATCTTGGTGCAATTAATATCTAGGTGAAATTATTACCATAACTCCACCATTGTTCTACTCAGGTAAGACTAGGTAGAGAACAGATCGTTTTTTCTAGATTGCCTGAGGTGGGGGTAGTCTAGGTAGAGATGAGTCTCTTTGTTCAAGAGTGACATAATCAAAGTCAAGTCTCCCAACCTCTCATTACAATAAGCCTATCTGTCATGATAATATTCATTCTCTAATTAATTGTTAACCAATCAGAGTTGATTTCCACCTGTTGGGAAGACCAAGTTTTCCAAAAGTATTTTAACTTCCATTGGGTCACCATGATTCATCTTTGGTTTATAAGAGAAAGCCACTGAACCAAATCTATTAATTATTTGCTAGACATAATTAATGATTTGGTTATTTATTACCCAGAAATTATGCCTCTTCAGCTTTTAATTCATCACAGTTTGCCTACCACAGAAGGAACCAGAGTTCTACAAGCCAGATTCTTAACAAAAACTCCCATGTATCTTTATGGGCCCGGCCAGTTCAAGAATTTCTCAACAAGGGGAAGCATTTTGTTAGGCCTTTGGCCTTGATTTGACTCTCTTCCCATTATCAGTTATAAGTCTATGTGTCCATTTTAAGTGTGTTCTCTTCGTTGGGAAGCTTTCTGAATATTCACTCTCAACAACAGAGGAAGCAATCAAGGTCTATTTTTCAGTTCTTTCACTAGATGCCGATCGCATCCTTCTTCATCTGCTCTTTATGGTTAATTTTGTTACTTATAATAGTCAAAATAATTTATTCTCTCAAAGTCATTCTTAACATAATATTGCTGTCACTGTATACAGTGTTCTCTTGGTTCTGCTCATTTCACTCTTCATTATCTCGTGCAAGTCTCTCCATGTTTTTCCAAGATCATTGAGCTCATCTCTTCTTATAGCACAGTGCTATTCCATCACAATCATACACCACAACTTCTTCATCCATTCCCCAATTGATGGCCATCCCTGCAATTTCCAGTCCTTTGCACCACAAAGAGAGCTGCTATACACATTTTAAAACATGTATAGCATAAATTTACACATCTATCTAGCTATTTTTTGTCTAATGGTGGCCATCTCTAGGGAGGCAAGGGGGGAAGAACAAAAAGAAAAAAGAAATTTACATGAGACCTCTTGTGTATTTAAAAGGAATAGCAAGTTAGACATAGCAGATTTGCGGTTTCATGTGCAATAATCTTTTTTAAATTATATTGTGTTATGATAATGCTTGTTTTATTCCATAAATTAAAAATACAACAAATTTTAAAAAGGAATAAGTTTTATTGGTAAGATCACCTCAGAGTATACTTCAGGGTGATTGGGATGCACAAGATTATAGGGTACTGCCTGAGAAGTCTGGAATTCATTTTGTCATCATGGCTTGTGCATCTCAGACCTACTATAAGCAGGCAGGACAGGGAAGCTTCTGGCATGTAGGGTTTCATCTCGAGTTTTCTGGCCAGAGAGGAACCAAAAAGGGCTACAAATTTGGAGAAAGTCTGGGTAAAGGAAATCGAGGCTGTGGAAATATAAACTCTTGTAAAAGTTAGAATTCTCGCTGAGCACTTTTTCAGGTTTACATACTAGATAGTAATTCAAGAGAACTCCTTAAGTAAAGCAGTTAGGTATTTTTGTTCTGGGTGGGGCAAAAATCTACTGGGACCAGAGTAGGAAGCAAGGTAAGATGAGCAAGGAAATGTGTTTTTTCTAGGCAGATTCTTGCTGTCAGGTTTTCAGGTAAGCAATTAGGTCAGAGCAAATTAAGTGACATCAGTAAGCTAAATGGCAGACGCAAGCAAAGAAAGGAACATTTACATCTGAACTTTGATTTCTGATCATTCAGACTCTGTATGTTCTAGTCAGTGATATGTTGTTAGATAATACACAGGTGGCACTGGAGATTTGGACTCCAGCCTCTAACAAGTACACTCTTAATCTGGTCAGACAGCAAAGACAGCTTCAAAGGGGTTAATAATAAGCTTTATTCTAGGCTATTTTTCTCTAACATAGTATTGCTGGTAACAGAAGCACTACAAACTCCTACAGCATTCCCTAATCACCCTTCCTGCAGGGTCTAGCAAGAAGAGGGGCAACTAACCCTACGTCTCGATGCTGTCAGTTGACACAGGCACAACTTGTGCATCCCCTAAATCCTCTCAAGCCTCAATGGGGGGGTGCTTGAGGCAAACACAGTTTCCTCCCAACCTTGATGGGGGCTGATCAAGGCATACAGCACCCCAGCTTGTGCATTCAACCACAAAGGTTCCCCAGCTCACTGACTAAAGCCCACCTGTTTGATAGGGCATCAGACAAAGAAAATGTATTGCCAACAATAGCCTCACAAGTTTATATCACCTCATTCCCATATCTCACTGCCCAGTTGCAATGGATGTTTACAATTTCAGCACACATGTTTATATTATTTGTCATTATATAACGATGCCCATGCATGGTAGAGATGTTTTGAACCATGATCCTGGGAACTCATGTCTAATACATGGGAAACAGAGATTGTTATGGCCATGGATCCGGGCAAACTAAACCCTTAGAAATAATAGCAAAAATCCACTTTACATACACTAAAATCCACCTTACACTAAAATGCACCTTACTGGCATATGTATTTAAAAATTAAAAGGCTAATTTAAAATATATATATCTTTCTGTTTTTTGATTGTGTCCAAAATTAAGAGGCAGAGAGGGAAGGGATTTTTCTCGACTTCTTTCATGAAGTAAAATGCTGTTATTTTTTCCCCTTGGGTGTACAGCAAGCTGTTTCTCCTTTAGCTCTGAGCTGTTAAGATCTCAGACCAAGCAGCTCATAAACTGTATGGCAGGTGAACCCAGCCATAGCCTACAAGGGCTGATGAGGGAAATTCCACTTTGATTCTTAGAGACAACAGCATCTAAATTCAAGACTAATTAATTGGGCATTTAAAGCCAATTGTAAGAAGGGATTTTTTTTGGTCACTCCAAAATTAGGAATTGAATTAGGAATTAATTGTTTCTAGGTCAACTTAAGAATTCTTCCATCTTTTTCATCAATCCCTGCCAGAGATACAAAACTATTTCCACAATGAATGCTCAGGCTGGCATGAAATGACCCTAGAGCAGATTAAGGGAATTGCTAGTTACTACACAGATCATTAGAGAGACCATTGTACAGGCTGTGTTTGGGACTATATCTAAAAACAAAACATGACAAAAAATTTAAATTGGAAAATAATCTTCAATACTAAGAGTTTATTAATTCAGGCTTAATTGGATTCTAAAACTAAAATTTATAGATTATGTTTAATTAAATCTAGGGAACTATATTTGCCCACTTAATATAACTGGCATCAGACATAAGATTTTTTGTCTTTTAGGACACTTTGAACAAGGTTTTTCTATCATAACCTTACATGCAATTATTTTAGAATTTTGGCAATCTATGTTTAATTTTACATATATGCCTATTTGTATCTAACTGTAGCTATCTCTAAGGAAAGAGAGAGGGAAGGAAAAAAGAAAAAAAAAGAAATTTACATGATAATTTTATTATGTTTAAAAGGAAAAGCAATTCACACATAACAGATTTGCAGTTTCATGTGCAATTATCTTTTTTGTTATGTTATGTTACGGAAATGCTTCTATTCTTTCATAAATTAAAAATAAAATAAATTTTTTAAAATGAATAAAATGTGTATTACCATTATAAAAGCTGTTTGCATAATTAATGTTGATTAAAAAAAATGTGAGAGAAATACAGCTCTTCTTGACTTATTAACTTTCTCCAGATTAAGAAAAGTGAAGAGTAGCAGGAAAGAAAAAAAAGTAAGCATGATTGTTAATTTGGAAAACTGTTTTGTAAGCAACATAACAGATCTGTATCATTAAGTGAGCAGTCAAGCATTTTGTAAGCTGTTAAAAAGTTTGGCAGATTCTAGAACCATGGTTCTGGGCTTCAACAGGCCTCCCGAAAGGTTCTTTTCTTTTGAATTACTAAAAAAATAAACAAACATAAAACACTTCAATATTTTTTACGGGATTTGTCCCACAAACTACTTCCAAGACTGGGAATAGACAGTGCCGTTTTCTATCTCCTTTTGGGAGAGTGGGAGAGGCTTGGGGCTCCTGGATTTCATGAAAGCACTTGGGTTGCAGCTAATAAAGCAGCAGGTTATAATTATAGATAAGTAAATGAAGAGAAGCACCTAGGTTGAAATTAACTCTATAGCTTGGGAAGATTTAACAATAGAAGGTGCACCTGGGATAGGGCAGAAATGTAAAGGAAAATCAGATTTGGAAAGAGAAATAAAGGCTGGAGGAAAAATATGAAAGGGAGATAAGAAGGCTTGGGAACAAAAAAATGAGGGACAGGGCAGTAGCAAGGCCCAGCCCTATCCTCCAAACTTCTCTTGTTCCTGGACAGTTATTCTGGGCACCCAATGTGCCAGCTTCAAATGGGCAAATTTGACTTTGTGTTAATAGACAGTGAGAAACAAAATTATGTGGATTGATTTGAAAGCCAATATAGACAGCTGTGTAGGATTAGGACAAATTTGATAAGCAATGCATTACTAAGTGTGATAATTAAAATATTTTATATGCTGTCACTTTTAAAATCTTTGACAGTATATTATCTGGAAATAGTGAAACTCATAATATGAAATTTTGGAATAAAAAGCTCATATGTAAAATATAACAATGAATCAATGAAATTATAAGTTGATGTACTAAATGATACCATTTGGAAAATAGATCCAGATGTAATTGAAGTTATACTGGTCCCATTTCAAATGAAATTTATGATTATTATTGGTAGTGGTGGTAGTAGTAGTAGTAGTAGTACTAATAGTAGTAATAGTAGTAGTAGCAGTAGTAGTAGTAGTAGCAGTAGTAGTAGTAGCAGTAGTAGTAGTAGTAGTAGTAGTAGTAGTAGTAGCAGTAGTAGTAGTAGTAGTAGTAATAGTAGCAGTAGTAGTAGTGGTAGTAGTAGTAGTAGTAGTAGTGGTAGTAGTAGTAGTAGTAGTAGTAGTAGTAGAGTAGTAGTAGTAGTAGGTGACTACAAGGATCAGGAAACTTGTTAGCTATGTGATACTCAGCCAAATTATATCAGTTGTGTGACCTGTAGTGTGTTAAAGAAAAGTGCGTAACGTGATTTTGATAATTCATCATGTTAGAAAAATTGTTAGAAAAGTTTACTCTTCTTTCATCACTTTGGGGTATGAATTTAATTGTTAAAAGACTGGTGTAAAAGTGTTATAAACAACTTTTTATGAGTGATGGTTTTCTGTGAAGTTGACATATCAAGGAACCCTTTAAAGTGTCCTCATCTGTACAAGGTAAAGTCCAAAAAATGTCCTAAAATCCTAGACCTCCTGACAGTTTAAAGCAACACTGAATGCTTGCTTTGGTGGCAGTTTGGCAACTGAGTTAGGATTTCAATATTTTAAGATTTCATCTTTTCATCATTTCAGGATCTAGCCTCATGCTCAGGTTAAAGTAAAGTGATTTGATTTTTGTTAAGGACAAGAAAGTGCAAAGGAAAACATTCCCATTTCCATAAAAAATCAGTTGTTAAGAATTGACCATACTGGCTTAATAATGAGTTTTAGCTTTAGTTTCCAAGTAAAGTTAGATAAGCGACTCATCAGCCATGTCTATCCACCTTTCAGGATAATCTGTAGGAAGCCCATAACAAAAATCTAACACTATGTAAGTATTGGATATGGTTAAAAAAAAAAAGATGCTGGCTATTGTAATCTGGGACTATTATATAGGAACTAAAATGTTCCTTATATTGTTCAAATCAAAAAAATTTTAAATGAACTTCTATGAAAACTCAAAGGATTCCACCTGTGGAAACTGGCCATGCCCTGCCAGCATTCGATCAACTACCTTTGGTCTTTTTTTGTTTTGTTTGTTTTTTCCTGGGCCAGAACCAGGCATTCAATTAGAACCTTATAATGTTTTAGCCTAGCACACTTAAAGCTAACCTAATGATAGCAGGTATGAATCATGTCTATATTGCGAAAATTTATGTAGTCATTTGTGATATGCAGCTTGAAATTCCCAGGGCATGGGAATTGGAAGCTGAGGACTTAGGACAGCTCCTCATCTGGAAATCCTCAAAGACAGGAAAAAGAAGCAAGGGATTAAGAACTGATCCTTTACTTTGAGGAAATAGAGGGAAAGGCTATAGAGAGCTGTGAATTGTCACCATGTGTCTTTAAAAAAAATCAGTTTATGGATAATAATAGGCTCTCTCTTTGGAAGTGCTAACAATAGATGGGCCTTGGATAAATTGAGATTTAAATGTTATAAATCTCGATTTGATTTGGTCCAAAATCTGTCTTGAAAGAAATCAGAATATGGTCTGAGTGTGTTCTCCTATCAGAATAATTATGGTAAATTAGAACCTCATCTAAGCTACATTGGCTAATTGGCATTAAGAAATTTATTAGCTGTATGACCTCAAGGAAATTACCTTATATCTGTTTCCTTCAATTTACTACTCTCTAAGGCGATAAGCATAGGATGCCCTCCCAGGATTGTTGTGTGGATCACATGATTGAAAGTGTTCAATAAAGTGCCTGACATAGGGCAGGGGCTGTATAAACTTTAGCTGCTGTTATTATTTCTTTAATTAGATGTAATTGCTTTATATTTGACAACTCTATGTGGTATTCAGAAGTGATCAGTATACAGTACCAATGGTGATGAGATGAATGATTTTCTGTGCAAGGTAGTTTGGGAACACGTCAACTGAATTGAGGTCACCTGATTGGTAATGACTTTTCTTTCAAGTTTCAAATATATATTATTATTTACGGTATAGTGATGTTCCTAAATTTTCTTATTGTCAAAATGGCAAACTATTATATGAGATGCTGTTAGAAAGCAAGTTCTTTTATAATCTAGATATTGTTGGATCATGAATTATAGTGTTAAAAGAAGCTAAAAGAAAAAAAAAGAAGTTTGAAAAGTCTTGTCATTTTATCAGCCATGCAACAGTGTATTGTAATATTCTGAAGCATTATACTTTAATAATTATAAACTTCCATGTTTGTCTATATTTAAGAGCAAGTTTTACCCAAAATTTCTTGGTTACCATTTATGAAAATTTTAAGATCATTTTTGAAATGATTAGAGATCATTATGATAAGTTTAATTTAATTGGGTATATTTTTGGCATTGCTTCACTTAGAAAATGGAATTTCCCCCCCTTGCAAGCACTTTTTAATGAAGAGGGGTGGTAATTAGGAACTCATGGTCATTAGGAATTCATTTATGGTGCTTTTGAGATTTATTTGTGTTACTCAAGTCACTTTACACATACTTGGTCTTACATTTAAGGTTGAAAAAGAAATAGATATCTGTCAGTTTAGAAGTTTCCAAATAATTTACTTCTTGAAAGTCTAGTGATTTTCTTTTTACATCAGGACAAATCTTAAGCTGTTTTTGAGGCAGAGAAATACTTTTAGAAAGGAATGTTTCAGTAAAAACCATTTGTGATTCTTTAGAAAGCCTGATAAATTTTATTTGTTAGCTAATTTGTTCAAACAACTTGATAGTATTAATAACAATTGTGTCCAAGTTTCTTGTGTCATTGGGTTGATCTTACACGGGCACTACAAGAAAAACTTTAGTATTCAGAAATTCAATGGCAGTGACATCTGAGATCTAAGGGCAGTGGCTCTCTGTCCCTTAGAATATGGCTACCTTGAAAAGACATAATTTGAACTCTCTTAATTCATTTTCATTGCACTCTCTTTCTTTCATTTTTTCATACAAGATATCTGCTCACTTGATTGCATATATGCGATATGAGAAAACTGGGACACTAATCCATTGTTGGTGGAGTGGTGAACTGATCCAATTGTTTTGAAGAGCAATTTGGAACTATGCTTAAAGGGCTATAAAACTGTGCATACCCTTTGATTAGGAAGTACCACTCCAAAGTCTATCCCAAAGACATTAAAAAGGTGAGGGAGAGGGCAAGGAACCATTTGTACAACAATGTTTATAGCAGTTCTTTTTGTGGTACCTAAGAACTGGAAATGGAAGTGATGCCCATCAATTGAGGAATGGCTAAACAAGGTGTACCATTTGGTTCTGATTGAATATTGTTGCGCTATAAGAAATGACAAGCAGAATGGCTTCAGAAAAACCTACATGAATTGATGCAAAGTGAAGTGAACAGAACCAGGAGAATATCGTACATAGTAAGAGCAATGTTGTTTGATGAAGAACTGTGGATCATGTAGCCATTATCAACAATACAATGATCCAAGACAACCCCACATGACTAATGATGAAGCAACTATCTGCCTTCTGAGAAATAACAGATGTTTAAATCCAGACTGAAGCATGCTGCTTTTCACTTTCTCGCTTTCATGCTTTTTTCTTAATTTGAGTTTTCTTATACAAAATGACTAATATGGAAATGTTTTACAAGATTCTACATATATAATGTATATGAAAACACCATCTCAGGGAGAGTAAAGTGGTATGGAGGTATAGAATTTGGAAATCAAATTTTTTTAAATGGCAAAAATTATTTTAACATGTAATTAGGGAAAAATAAAATACTATATAATATACATATATGTTTAATTTTCAAAAATCATATCTCCTTTTAATAGGGATTATACATTAGAATATGATTGGAAACTGAAAATATTTTTATAAACAATTTATTTAATACGCATTGCATTGAAATTGATTACTGTATGTGTTTATCCATTCCATCTCAACACTTTTGTAACTATTGTAGTTAATATGCCAAATGTTAGGAGAAATCGTTCTTTTATTAAAGGTCATCTTATAGAAAATGTTCTGTTAGTAATTCCTTAGCAGAATCTCACACTCCAAATGGGGGAGTAAACAATGCCAAGTTTAAAAATTGGGTTCAGCATTTTCTAATTTTCCTGTCTGTATTTGAGTGTCTCACTGTGTCATTAAGGCCCAATGAATGACTTCAAAGATAACCATGAATATGCCTGAATGGTCCAGAATGGCAGGATATAAGGACTTCTCTAAGTGGAAGGCAGAAGACTTAAAGCATTTATTGCAACTCAAAAGTAGCAGACCCATGGACCAGTGTCCCCAATTCGACATCCTGGCAAGAACCTTCCAAAACCAGTAAGCCCATGTCACAATAGTGACCAGGAGGCCACAGAAAAACATTATGGCAGCAAGCCAAGCCATACTGGTGCTTCCCCCCCAATGCCAGGGCCCTCCAGCAAAAAGACCACCCACTGGCCCCAAGCTCCTGCTCAGCACTCTCCAGTCTCCACCAGGGTCGGTCCTGCCTTAGGGTAGTGCCTGCCCACTTCTCCACCACTTCCCCCCCACCCCCGCCCCCAGAATCTCCAAGCTGTGTTCCAGCTACCTGACTGCTTCCTCTCTCCTTCACCTCTTAACTGCTCTCACCAACTGCCTCACCAATTGTATCTTAGCTCTGCTCCAACACTTCAGCAAGCTCCTCCTACCACAGGCTTCATGTCATTATGTGGACCAGAACTCAGGCACCTACCATGGACTCCAGTCCTAGCCACTCCCCCCAGGACCCTGAGAGCCCTGCCCCTGAAGCCCACTCAAATAGGTAGGGAAGATCTTCCCATTCACTGATTGCGTTTACACTCACATATATGAACACAAAAAAATGAAAAACCTAAAAATATAAATTCTCTAATCTAAAAGATTCATCAATTTGATTTCCTTATTAGTGGAGACATCAGCTTTGAGTACTTTCATCTATTTGATCTGGCTATAAGTATAGTGTATCAGTAGGGCCAGTGTCACAATACTGATGATGACCATGAATACCCCTGTATAGTTGTGGATCTCAGACCATAAGAGATTCTCCATATAGAAGGCAGAAGAAGTAAAACATTTATTCAGACACTAGAGTATCAGATCCCAAAATCAGTAACTCCAATTCAACAGAAGAGCAATTTTATCCCAAAACCAGTAACTCCACTTCATTATAAAAGCAAGGAAATTAAAACACAATATTGCAGCAGGGAGCCAAGCCATCTCATAACCTTCCCCTCTGCTAAGGCCTTCCCATAAACACTCACTTACAAATCTTAGCTGCCTGCTTACCTTTGCCCTCTCCTCCAGAAGTTCTGAGAGTTTGCAATTCTCTCTCTCTCATCTGAACAACTACCCTGTGGTATATACACATTTTTTCAGGGCTCCCAGGCTTCCCATCTCTCATGACCTAATTAGCAAAAGGGTGTGGGCCTTCCTACAAACAATACTCCCCTAATCAAGCTTCCCTTAACTAGCTACACCCCCAAGGCCTACTAAGGGATTAATGGACAGGCAAGATCTTTAATCACATTAACAACACCTGTAATAAATTTAAAATTGTGTTAAGACCAATTTTAAGGACATTTTTTTTTTATCATAGAAGGGGTATCTACAAGAGACTTGAAGCAGAGAAGCCAGTCAGCTGGAAAATGCTCTGAGACGCCACGCAACCAAGAAAGCTATATCAGGAGATGTTTCTGGAGAACTAGATAGCTGTATGAGATGAGATATCTGAGCCTTAAAATAGGATGGACCCATGCAATGGACAATTTTATTTTTTATTGTTTATTTTTCCCTGTGTGCCTGTTGCTAAGGTCTGCTTACCAAAGGGAACTGCCCACAATGGGTCATGTCAATGCATCTGTCAATTTCTCTCCCTTTTCCCACCACATTGTTTCTCCTCATAAGCCCCATAGGTTAAAAAAGCCCTCAAAGAAGTGTCAGTCATATCAGTTAGTGATTCACTGAAGAGACTGCATCTCATAATACAATCAAAGGGAGAATGAGAGAAATACTTATTAACAACAATTACTAATATGGGGGATCCAGGTCTGGAGAGAGATGAATCTCTTTTCTCCAAGAGTGACATAATCAAAGTCACTTCCCACAAATCTCATTATAATATTCATTCTCTCATTAACTATTAATCAATATGAGTTGATTTCCACCTGTTGGGAGTACCCACTCTTCCAAGGGTATTCAAACATCCATTGGTCCCCAAGGTTCATCTGTGGTTTTTGAAAGAAAGCACCTGACCTCAATCTATTAATTACTTGCTAGTCATAATTAAGAAATCTATTATTAATTAGCCAGAAATTATGTCTCTCAGACTTTTTATTTGTCACAGGATGGTGATACCTTTGGCCACAAAAGGGGCATGGTATAGAGGAGAGGATGACAAGTTTTATTTCTGAAATATTGAATTTGAATTGCATGCCAAATGTCTAGTTTGAGATGTTCAACAGATAAGTAGTGATCCAGGGCTAAAGTTCGGGGGAAACACTGGTGCCCCACAGATAGACACATGAGTCATTGGTACACATAAGGTAACTGAGCTGATGAGAGCTGATGCATTTGCCTAGAGAAAGGGTGTAGAGGGAAGACTGGAGACACCAGCTGAGAGTCTTGGGTAATACCATGGTCAGGGAGTATGATAAATATGGAGACTTAATACACACCACTCCTCTTCAACTAGGTGGTACCAGAGAGCACAAAGCCTGAAGGCAGGAGGGCCTCATGCTGTATAAACCTGTCTTCAAAAACCTACTAGATGTGTGGCTGTGGGCAAATCTCTTAAGTGCTGTCTACCTCAGGTTCCCCAACTGTAAAATAAGGATAACTATTCTACCTCATAAAGTTATCATGAAGGTCAAATGAGATACTATGTGCAAAATGTTTAACAACTTAAAGAGGGAAGGCACTAGAAGTATGAAGCGATGCAGAAGGCTTCCTGTAGAAGGTGGCATGTTTAACTGGGACTTAAAGCAAACCCGGGAAGTCAGTCAGCAGAGGAGAGGAGGGAAAGTGGTTCAGGCACAGAGTCCAACCTCGAGGAGATGTCTGGAGCTCACCGATGGAAGGTCTTGCTCATGGAACAAGAAGAGAGCCAGTGTCGCCGGATCAAAGAGTACACGGGCAAGAAATAACATTCAAGAACATTGGAAAGGTAGGAGGGGCTAGGGTTATGAATTTCGCACTTGATCCTGGAGGCAATAGGGAGCCATTGAAGTTTACTGAGTAGGGGGTAATATGGTCAGACCTGAACTTTAGGAAGATAATAGCAGCTAAAATTTGTATAATGATTGCTATGTGCCTGGCAAGGTGCTAAGCATGTTATTGTCACCTCATTTCATCTTCACAACAATCTGAGATGTAGGTGCTTTTATCTTCTCCATCTTACACATGAGGAAACTGAGACAAATGGAAATTAAGTCACTTGCCCAGGGATCACACAGCTAGTGTCTGAGCCAATTTTGAACTTGGGCTTTCCTGACCTCAAGCCTAGAGTTTTATCCATTATTCCACCTGTCTTCTCTATGTAACAACTGAGTAGAAGATGGACTGGATTGGGGAAAGAGTCACAGCTTACATTCATATGGTACTTTAAGGTTTGCAAAGTGCTTTGCAAGTGATCTCATCTGATCTTTACAATAACCTCGGAAGGTAGGTGGTATTATTATCCTTATTTGACAGATAAGGAAACTGAGGCAGACAAGTGACTTTTTTCCAGGGACTCTGTATCTGAGGCAAGATATAAACCCACATTGTCTTGAAGTCATTCCTAGAACTTAATCTACTCTGCCATCTCATTACTGACCAACCAGCAAGCTCTTCCAATCACCTCACTTATTAATATGACAGGATGTGTGCCTGTACTAGGATGATAACAATGCCAGAGGAGAGAAAAGGGGACACATAAAAGATGTTATAAAGATAAAATTGACAGGCTTTGGGTAGAGATTGGATATGGGAGTGAGACTGTATGAGCAGTTAAGGAAGATGCCCAGGTAGACAACATAGGAGACTTGGATGGTGGCACCCTCAGCAGTAACAAAGGAATTTAGAAAGCAGGAAAGAATTTTTGGGGGAAACATAATGGGTGCCATTGTGAATAGGTTGAATCTAAGATGTTTATGTGTCATTCAGTTTGAGATCTCCATCAGGCATTTGGAGATATGGGACTAGAAATCAAGAGAGAGGTCAAGGCTGGATAAATAGATTTGAGAATCATCGGTTTAGAGATGATCACTGAATCCACGGGATCCAAGGAGATCCACAAGTGAAATAGTTTAGGGAGAAAAGAAAGAGGACTCAGAACAGGAGTGGCTGCCTATCCCTGGGCAAGTCACTTAAATATCCAGTGTCCCTATTGGCTCTGTATGGTTAGGATCTGCAGATCAGGTCCTAAACTGCTTTTACATACAGAGAGTTTCCTACAGCAATGAAATCATATATCCAGTCCCAAAAATGTTCAACCATGTGACTGGTTCTCTAGGGGGTTATGCTTAGAAATGTAGATGTTAATTCTGTATGCCCACCCCCACTTTAGTCCCAA
>CM053626.1:320304236-320321500 GCA_028646595.1 Phalanger gymnotis | reverse complement strand
TCTGTCACACATCATGTTTGTGTCCCCACACATTAACCAAACAGACTTAGGCACTATTTCCCAAATGCACCTCCCCAACCCGAGCTCAATCACAGAATCACAGATTTACAGCTTAGAGGCCATCCAGTCCAACTCCTCACCCCCATTTTACAGATGAGGTCCCTGAAACTGAAAGCTCATGAATATCAGAGTCACAACTTAAACCCAGGTCATCTTAACTCTAAGACCAAAGTTCTAGCTTATGAACCATGCCTGTACACCATGCTATGCCCTTCATTTGGAATATTCTCCTTTCCCCCTCTTAGCCTAGTGAAATTGTTTAAGAACCAATTCACATACTTAACTTCTTCATGAAGCTTTTCCTTGTCAATAATAGATTCTCCTGTGTCTGACATCAAGGAATTTTGTACTAATCTCAAACTTATCTATTAATTCATAATAATGATCCATACTAGTGCTTAGCACAGTGCCCAAGACATAATAGTAAAGGTTGGTTGACCGACATTTCTGCATTTATGGAGGAGTTTCTGGCTTACCATTCCAAGAAGATGGAAGTTTAAATTCGATTAGAGCTCAGACAGTCTAACATGGTCTATATCTCTACCATCACTCAATGCAAGACTTAGCAGACCTTCATTCCCTAAAAAAAAAAAAAAAGCTAGTTGAATGAATGAGTGAAAGGACTCAGGGTGCATATTTTGACATTTGAGAGAATCATAAGATCTCAGAGGCATAAGGAACCTTAGTAGCTGCCCAAGACTACCTGGACCTGAATTGGAATGCCCTCTCAATATTCCCAACAAATGGTCATTCAGACTCTGCTTGAAGACCTCTATGAATGGGGAACTCACCATCTTTCAGAGAAGCCCATGATACTCTAGGGCAATTCTAACTGCTCAGAACTTTGTCCTTCCCTCCAACTTCAGTTTTCCTCTTTACGTCTTTCACTGATTGCTCCTACTTTTGCCCTTGGGGAACAAGCAGAAAAGCTAATCTCTCTTCCACATGACACCAGCAATACATTTCTGCTGACTTTCTGTTAGCTCCTCTTCTCTCTTTTTATCTTAACAATAAATTATGACTCACTGCAGGTTATTGGGGTGAACCTGTCTATCAGAGGGTATAATATGAAATCTCCAACCACTGTGAGTTCCCATGATTCTCTTGGCCCAGACACATTTTTCTGCTTCTTTCCTTTTTTGTTTTGTAAAGAATATCACCATTTTAACATCTTTTCACTCTTGTAAACTGTCTTTCTCTGTTATTTGATCTTTTCTAATATGCCAGTGAAACAGGACTCTTGCAACATGGGAAAACCAACCATTCACAAATTAGATCAACAAGGAGACATTCTGCCTTTGAGGCAAGAAGGTGAAGACATCTCATTTTGGGCCCCCCAGGCCTGGGCTGCCTGAAGGACTGTGGTGACTATGTCATTCCAAAAGACCTTCCCTGTCTAAAAGTAGGGTCTTTGTGGGATGTACATAAGAAGCCAGACTTAGAGTAGAAAGTATACTCTTATGAGAGAGCAAGAAGTAACAGAATGATCACAGACTCTGGAGACTCAGTGTCTCAGTGTGAATCTCATATCTGCCATGTTTTACTTGTGCGACCTTGGGTTAGTCCCTTACCCTCTCTGGGCCTCAGTTCTCAAGTTCTTCATAGCAAGATACTTCTTGGGAAAGGAGTATCCCAAGGTCCATCTTCTACTCCCCCCATTCTTCGGTAGAGAGAAATGGGGTTGACTGTTTAATACTACACTGTTAGCAAAGTGCAGGGGCCTTATCATTTCCAGATTACATCAACCGAAGAGAGGACAATGAGCCTGGTAATGGCATATCCAACACCCATGGGTCAAGGGCATTACTGTTCAACCTGGACCATGACACTGATAAAGTCAGCAAGGGTCACATGAGATGATTTAGACCACTCAAAGTAGATTTGTCCATCCAGATTAGGACTTGGGCTCCTCCTCTATTCATAGCTGTCTTCTCCAAAGCAGGAACTCAGCCAGCAGTCACTCATCTCTGACTGAGGAAAGCAGAAGCTCATATTTACATACCCCAAGATACATGGTCTAATTATAGACCCTCAGGACCTCTGAGCCTTGACATCTCCCTTTGTCTTTAGGACTTCTCAGTATTTCCATATGCCCTACAATCAAACTATAACTGTTATTTCCCCAATTCTGTGTGAGTTCCTTGGGAGCAGGAACTAGAGCCCTCACTATTTGTATACCCAGAGCAGTGTTTGGCACATAGTAGGTGTTTTTTAAAGTGCCTGTTCAATTAAATTCCATTGCTGGTAGAAGGAATAATCACATCAGTACAATTATAGATCTTTTGAAATTTTTATATAAAGTGTTTTATTATTCAGGCTTAATAATGTCTAGTGGCCAAGAATGGAGACAGCAAAGAAGATTCGCCCTAATGACGCTAAGGAACTTTGGTTTGGGAAAGAAGACCCTGGAAGACCGGATCCGGGAGGAGGCCAGGTATCTCACTGAGGCTATCAGGGAACAAAAAGGTGAGCTCTGGTCAGGCCCAGATATTTTCAGTTGCTTCTGATTGTCCTCTTGGTGGAAGCATCATTAAAAAGAATCTGTAACTGTGGGTGTGAGGACCAGGGAAAGAGAAGACATCCCTGGACCAGAGACAGACAAAATGCCCCTGCCTACAACTCCTGGGAAGGTCTACAAAGACCCCACATTGTCCTCTGGGGGTATATGAGGCAGTAAGAAAAGAAAGGCGCCCTTGATGGTTCATCTTCTTGAATGCCATTATTATTATTTTCTGCCATTAACACATAGACCCTACATGTGTCAATTCTTCAAATGCCACACATGGAGTCCTGCCTTGGCTGGTCACTACAGGAACTCCCTACACACATGCATGTACACAGGCCTCTGCCTCTATTCTCTCCTGCTGACTTCTCCAACTCTTTTTTCTTCCTAATCATCCTTCTTCCTATCTAATTACTGAATCACCTATTTTCTTGTCTAGGTGTCTTCTCTCTCATTGCTTGCCTTCTTCTTTTCTCTTTTGCCTTGTTCTCCTCTTTCTACTCCTTAGAATAAACACACACACATGCACATACACATGTATACATACTGCTATCTTCAATTTTTAATTTTGACTTTTTCAATTAAGCTTTTATTTTCTTTTCATCTTTTTCTTCCTCTCACTGGAAAAAAACAAACCCAAGTAACAAATACACATAGTCAAGCAAAATAAATTCTCACATTGGCCATGCTGGGAAACATATATTGCATTGTGTAACCTAAGTCCATCACCTGTCTGTCAGGAGGTGGGTAGGAGGTGTCATCATTGGTAGCCTAGAATGTGGTTGATATTGCATTGATCCAAGTTGGTAAGTCTATACAATTTATATTTCTTTCACAACATTGTTAATGCAAACATTTATTCTTCTCTTCTTCCTCCTCTTTCTATGCTTCTTTTTCCATCTCTTCCTCCTCCCATCCTCCTCCACTCTCCCTTTCTTCTCCTCCTCCATTGTTTCCTCTTATTATTATAGATTTGGGGTAAGACTGAACCTTGGAGCCCATCAATCCAACCTTCCCTCCCATTCTGCAGATGAAAATACTGAGTAGAGCAGTTACGTGACTTGCTCAAGTTTACTCAGTCAATCGATACATATATACAATGTGCCTACTATGTTCTAGGCACTGCGCTAAATCCCAGGTATATAAAGAAAGGAAAAAGAAAGTCCCTGCCCTCAATTTGCTCCTAGTCTAAGGGGGGAGACAACATGTAAACAGCTATGTACAAACACAATCTAAACAGGAGGAACTGGAAATAATCAACAGTGGGAAGACACTAGAACTAAGGTCACCCAGCAAGTAAATGTCTGAGGTAGTTTGGGTCTTCCTGGCCCTAGATCTATTTCCTTACACACTTACCTTCTACTGGCTTCTTTCCTTATTCATCTTCTCATATGTTTTCTTTTATCTCAGTATCTCCAGTCATCATTTCAGCTCTACTGATCACATGTGCACAAGTAGCCCACAGGTGTATGTAGTCATGGCTATATGTACACATTTTTTGACACATGCATGTGTGTGCCCATTCCCATTACAGAGATGGGCACACCTTTGTGAACCTATGCACATGATAGATCACATATAGAATCATGGATGGAGGCCAGAAGGGGCCTCAGAGGTCATCTAATCCAAGCCCCTCACTTTACTGATGTATAATACATGGAGGCAAAATCAGATAAATGACTTGCCCAAAGCCATAGGTAACCTATTGTTGAAACAAAATGTGTTAATGAAATCCCAAGTCTTGACTAAACATTAAAAAGTGTGTTCTTTTCTTTTCTCACACCTATCTAAGCAGTAGCTGGTCAGGGACAATAATAATAAAGCAGATGTGTGCTGGCAGGTGTGGGGGGGGAGGTGAGGGAAAAAATGGTGAGGAGAAAAAGGTAGAAATCTCTGCTGGTTTCTTTCAAAGAACATGAGTGAAATAAAGGGGAGCCTGTTCACTTTCTCTTCTGGTCAACAGGACAGCCCTTTGACCCCCACTTTCAGATCAACAATGCTGTTTCCAACATCATCTGCTCCATTACTTTTGGACATCGCTTTGACTACCATGATTCTCAGTTTCAGCAGCTGCTGAAGAGTTTGGATGACGTCATGGTGCTTGAAACCAGATGGGAGTGTCAGGTAACAGACCATCTCTTCCTAGGCAGGGCAGGCTCAGCCTCTATTTGACTCTGTACTTCCTCCATGGGAAAGGAAACATGAAAAGAAGCATGGCTGTGAGAGATTGGCAGGAGCTGAGTCAGCTTGTGAGTGACTTCCTCTGAGCAGTAAAAAGGACTCAAAAGGAGAGAGGAAAAAACAAGATTTTTATAAACATTGACATGGAAGAACATGCCTGGGGTACCCAGTGTTTTTCCAGGACACTGTGCTCTCTAAATAATGGGAAACAAATTTCTATACAGATCTTTACCAAGATTACCAATTTACAAATGTTTATTAAGCACCTACTGTGTGCCAAGTACTCTGCTAGGAGATGAGGATACAGTGACAAAAATGACAGCCCCTGACCTTAGGTGGTTAATATTCTGTAGGAGGAGATAACATGCCCTCAAGTGAGTGTATGTGCAAATAAATAAATTTAATGAGAAAAGTTTTAGTATTGGCTGCATCAGAGGGCATGAGGACCAGGAAAGACTTCATGTAGAAGCTGTCTCTTGAGAAAAGTTTAAGGGAAACCAGGAATTTTATCCTCACCTCTAGATGGGAAGTGGGGGGGGGGGGGGAGAGGAGAGGGAAAAGGGTGGGAAAGAAGAAGGGAGGGAGGTTCAGAGAGAAAGACAAAAGACACAGACAGACAGCTAGAGAAACAGGATCAGAGAGACAGATAGAAAGAAGAGACGCAATCAGAGAGACATGGATTCAAGTGCTTACATTTAAGGTTTCTAAACAGCTTTACATTTATTAGCTCCCATCTCAGTGCCTTTGCACTGGCTGTCCCTCATGCCAGAAATGCTCTCCCTTCCCACCTCTGCCTCTTGGCTTCCTTCAAGAATCAGCTCAATTTCACCTTCTACTGCAGGATGTCTTTCTCAGTCCCTCCAGCTGCTAGCACCTTCCCCTCTCAGATTACCTTTCAGCCACTCTGCTTATATCTTGCATGTACTGGCATCTCTCCCATTACAATATTTGAGGACAGAGAATGGCATTTTTTACCCTTTCTATGTTTCGTTAGCACTTATGACAGTGCCTGGCACATAGTAAGTGCTTATTAAATACTTCTTTATTGACTGATTTCTTTAGATCTTCATGATGATCCTTTGAGAAAGTTGCTATTATTACCCTCATTTTACAGATAAGGAAACTGAGGCTGAGAGAAATCGATAACTTGTCCCACAGTAATAAGGGTCTGAGGCAGAATTCTAACTCAGGGCTTCCTGAATTTGCCTTAACCCTTCAGGAGTCTAGCTTTGGAAGAAAATGAGGGAAAATGAATAACATTAGGTCTCATTTCCCTAAGAGGAACAAAATGGAAATTCGATAGAAGGGAATTCTTTAGAGCTATCAGGGGCTTATTTATAGGCCCAAGTGCTATCAGTTTCACTAGAAAGAATCTCTCCCCTCCTTCTCTGCAGGTCGTGAGGCTGCCTACACTGGTGACATCTTGAAAGAGTTATTTAGCGCACAAGGACATGGCCAAGGAAGGGGGTGGTGTATGAAACAAAGATGGCTGGATACCAGCCTGAGTGCTGGGAGAACAAGAGTATGTGAGGATAGACAGTGGGTACAGTGAGAGTGGTTTTCAGGAGTGGTTAGACATAGAATTAGGGTAAATTCCATGATATAAAAAAGTCAGGAACTCTGGCCTGACTTGTAGTGAGGAAGATGAAGAGATAGGGCAGCCTAAGATGAACTAACACTCATCCCTCCTTCCTGTCCTCTTTTACATTATTTAGCTCTTCAATATATTTCCTTCGATGATGAAATTCTTGCCAGGATCTCACCAGAAATACTTTAGAGAATGGAGGAAGCTAGAGTCTTATGTAAAAGGTGTGATCAAACAACATAAGGAAGACCTAAACCCAGAGGAGACCCGGGACTTTATTGATGCTTACCTGAAGGAGCTGTCCAAGGTAATGCAGATAACACAGAAAGTAGGCATTTTGTGTTTCCCGCCCCCCCCTCAAAAGTGCAGAGTTGGGGGAATAAGTGTGTTAAAATGTTCCATCTGCCTCATAATGTAAATATCTTCCTTCGATGATCATCCTTGGAGTTAAAGAGCTTGGTAATGGAAAGGTCACTATTTTTTATTTAGAACTGGAAGGGACCATAGGGCTCATTGAGTTTAACCCTCGATTACATAAGGTGGAAAGTGAGGTAAAGAGAACAACTGAATTGTTCCAGTCACATGGCTATTAGGAATCTGAGGCTGGAATTGAACACTGCTCTTTCTGTCCCCATGTCGAATATCCTTTCCATTAGAACCTCCTTTGACCGAGAGTAAGTCTTGACCCTGATATTTCATTCCTATGAATTTATCTCTCTGCACCTCACTTTTCTTATCCATACTCTATCTACCCTAACTCTCTCCAGAATTATTGCCTGCATATTCACAATACTATAACAATAAGTTAAATTATCAATTTTATATACACAATCAAAATACATCCACCTTTGGGAATACGTGCAATAGTCAAACATGTGGGCAGCCTTGCAGCCCAAGTCACTTCTGAGTACTATAAATTCAGATTAAATGCAATTTAGACATACTTAACGAAATAAATAAAAAATACATTAGAACATAGATAACTTAAGTCAATATGTTGTCCTTAGGGATCCTTACATATGGTTTAGTGGATACATTTCATTTTGAATATGACATCATTGGAGTTCTGTTCCCACTTCAAGATTGTGTCATTATGCCCTGTATAGTTCAATATTGCTAAACCTCTATTTGAAATCCATATCCTGAATTTGCCAGCCAAGATTATCTGGAAACAAGTCATTTCTCTAAGTCTCAGTACTTTCATTCGGAAAATGGGTAGAATATTATTGGCATTACCTACCTCACAGGATTATGGGAAAAGAAATTGACAAATTGTAAAGTATTTCAATACAATTGATTGTCTTTTTATTAAAAGAATGAATCAATTGTGGTAGAATATGTACCCTACCTAGGAAAATAATAATTCCAAGAAATAACAATAAAAGTACTGCTTAGGTGCATATGGCACTTCAAGGCTAACAAAATGTTTTGAGGTTGATTTTGCCCTTCTCCAAGCAATGCCATGAGATAGCTATCACAGGTATTATCTACATTTCCCACATAAAGCAACTGAAACCAAAAGGGATTAAAGGATTTGGCCCAACAATCATGGAGCCTGGGCATATGAATCCTACTCTTGATTTAGGGATCTATTTTAAGAGCATGAAATAAGTGAGGGATGAATCTAGAAATAAAGTAGGTCGTCAAGCAGGGCAGAGCCAAGATGGTGGAGTAAACACAGGGAATGGCCAGACCTCTCCTCCAAAACCCTCCAAATACCTTTAAAAATGACTGCAAACACAGTCTAGAGCAGCAGAACCCATAAAAGATGGAGTGAAACTAATTTCCAGACCAATACAACTTACAAGGTAAGCGGGAAAGGTCTGTTGTACCAGGCTGAGAGAGGAGTGCAGTGCAGTGCAGCACAGACCAGGCCCCAGCAAAGCCAAAACAGGCCTTGGGGCAACTGAATTTCTGGCCCCTGTGGCACTTTCCAGACCTTTCTACCCACAGACACCAGGGACAACTTAGAAGGTCAGCAGGGAGGGGCTGTCATGCCAGGGCGGGAGTGGAGCACAGTCCAACACAGACTACTCCAGCACAGCCTGGCCCCAGTAGGCCAGGAGCAGGCCTTGGCAGTGACTGAATTAGTAGAGGTAGCTGAGCCCATGGTCACAGTCACAGTGTCTACTTCCAGGGCTCCCAGCCCACAGATGGTAAGGGGGTCAAACAGTAGGTCAGAGGGAGATTACAGGGGTCTCTTTGTTAGCACTGAGGCAGGACTCTTGTTTTGTCCACACTTGGATCAGATCCAAGTCCTGGGTGGCCATCCTAGGGTGAGGAGGAGCACTGGCATAGCAGAGTTTGTGGCAGCAGTAGAGAGGGAACCTTTCTCACAGTTCCAGGGCAAAAAGGGGTGCTTGTGGTCACTTTTAGACCAAAGCACAGGCCAGAAGAGAAGTAAACACCTTTCCTTAGTTCACATCACTTTGGAAGAACTGAAAACTTACAGGTCCCTAGAAGTATCTCTGAAAACAGCTGCACAAAACCCCTGAAGCTAAGGACAGTGTGCCCTCAGCCCTGGAAGCAGAGCTCCATTTTAAGAAACAGTTAAAAGTCAAGTAATAGGCTGGGAAAATGAGTAAAGAACAGGAAAAAAGACTCTGACTGTCGAAAGTAATTACGGTGACAGGGAAGATCAAAGCACACACTCAGAAAATAGCAAAGTCCACGTTCCTATATCCAAAGCCTCTAAGAAAGAAAATAAGGAAAGTCATCCAGGCAACTACACTGCACGTGGCTGGAGCATGGGACTTAGAGTCAGAAACCCCGAGTTCAAATGTGATCATACACACTAGCTGTGTGATGCAGGGAAAGTCACGAAATCTCTGTTTACTTCAGCTTCCTCAACCAGAAAATGGGGATAATAATAGGTTTTATCTCAGAGGCTTGTTGTGAGGATCAAATGAAATTCTATTAGTGAAACCCTTATCATGGCATTTTGTATATGGTAGGTGCAATATTTAAATGCTAGCTATCCTTATTCTCCATTTTACAACCAGCTTCATTCCTGCCAGAAGAAGAAATATCAGCAGCTATCAACAGGCATGTAGATAGGCCTTTAGTAGAGGGGAAATGAAAATAATGAGAATGATAATAAGGAGAAGGAAAAGAAAGATAAAGGAAAGGAGGTGGAAGAGGAGGGGAAGAGAGAAAGTGAAGGAGGAGGAGAGAGAAAAGGAGAAGGAAAAAAGAGAAGGAGTAGAAGGAGGAAGAGAAAGAATTGAATACAAACAAATATAGATGCAAGTTCAATACAAACTTTTTATGCTTCTAGCATGCTAAGGCACCAGCACACATCCTGGTCACATGATACAAAAATCCTTTGGTCTCAAAATCACTTTCTAAAAAGCTGGCACCCATGCCAGTTCTTTTTTGTGTGTTGTACTGGTAGGGGCAGAGTTGGAAATGGGAGTAGATGCACACAGAGCTGAGCAGTGGCATGGTGTAGCAAAGACTGGCAGATTTTGGTCAGGGGCCAGGATTCATGGGCCATTTCTGTCATTTATTAGTCCTGTGATTCTGGGCAAGTCACCCATGGTCCCTGAGCTTCAGTTTTCTCACCTGTAAAACATAGATCCTACCTAGCTGCATGGGTTTGGTGAGAAAAGTACTCACAGTAACCCTCCCACCACAAAAGAAATTGGAACTCTCAGAGGTAGAACCAAGATGGTAGAAAAAAGGCAGAAAGTTGCGTAAGCTCTCCCCCAGTTTCCCTGGAAATAACTTTAAATCAAGCAACAAAACAAATTCTGGTGTGACAGAATCCATAAAAGGAATGGTTCAAACATCTTTCCAGGACAAAATAACTTAGAAGGACTGCAGGATAGACCTTTCTCACTTGGGTCAAATAGTACCACTATAAGGGCCAGCCAGTCGATGGTCCTAGCCCCAGCACAGCTCAGCAGGCTAGTGGTACAGCAGGCAAGCTGTGAGGCCTGTAACCAGGATGTAACAGGTGAGCTGCAAGCCCCTGAAGTCTGGTCAACAGGTATTAATAAGGTAGACACTTCCAGTGCAACTGCTGACAGCCCTCCTCCCCCAAGCTCCAGTGCAACAGGCCTCTAGCAGAAGAAGCTTGGAACTGGGTCACCTGTACCCAAGGAGTAGAGTTCCACTTTAAATAGTCACAATACAGACTGAAAAAAATCAAAAATTAAAAAAAAGTCTGGCCATAGATAGCTACAGTGGCAACAGGGAAAAATCAAAATAAACTCAAAACAGGACAACAATGTCAAAATGCTGAGAAGGGCAGAAACAATTCAACTATCAAGGAGTCACAGTCAGGATTACACAGGATTTAGCAGCTTCTGCATTGAAGGATCGTAGGACTTGGAATATGATATTCTGGAAGGCAAAGGAGCTTGTATTACAATAAAGAATCAAGTACTAAGCAAAACTGGGCATAGTCTTTCAAAAGAAAAAATGGACATTCAGGGAAAGAGGGGACTTCCAAATATTCCTGATGAAAAGACCATAGTAAAGCAGAAAAATTGGTTTTTAAATACAAGATTCAAGAAAAGCATAAAAAGGTAGACAAGAAAGGAAAAAAAAAATTCATTCAATAAGGTTAAACTGTTTACATCCCTACATAGGAAGATGATACTTTCAACTCTAAAAAATGGTATCTCTATTACAGCAATTAGGAGTCTATATGGACAGAGAGTGTGGGTATAAGTTGACTTTGATAGGATGATATAAAAAAACCTAATGGATAAAAAAGAGGATTGCACTGGGAGAAGAGGGAATGAAGAGGCAGAATGAGGCAAGTTATATCACATGAGAAAGTGCAAAAGATTGATTATAGTGGAGGGAAAGAAGGGAAGAGAGAGCATTGTTTGAAACTTACATCTAATTTGGCTCGCAGCGAATAAAATACACACTTTGTTGGGTATAGAAATCTATGTTACCATATAAGGAAGGAGGAGGGGAGGGGGACAAGAAAAAGTGGTACTGATAGAAGGGGGTCACATTGAGGAAGGCAATGGGCAGAAGCAAAACACTTTTGAGGAGGGAAAGAGTGAAAAAGGAGAGAGAGAAAAGTATAAACAGGAGGAAAATAGGATGAAAGAAAATACACAGTTAGTAACCATAACTGAATGTAAATAGGATAAACTCTCCCATAAAACAGAAGCAGATAGCAAAATGGATTACAAACCAGAATCCTATAAAATATTATTTATAAGCAACACATTTGAAGCATACACACACACACACACACACACACACACACACAGAGTAAATGTAAAAGGCTGAAGCAGAATATATTATGTTCCAGATGAAGTTTAAAAAAAGCAGGAGTAACAATCAGGATTTCAGACGAAGCAAAAGCAACAAATAAATTGAATTAAATGAGACAAGGAAGGAAACTACATCTTGCTAAAAGGTACCATAGAAAATGAATATCAATACTAAAAATGTATGTACCAAATGGTACAGCAGCTACTTTTTTTTAGAAGAAGTTAAATGAGGATAAAATAGACAGTAAAACTATAGTAGAAGAGGACTTCAACATTACTCTCTCAGAACTAGAAATATCTAACCAAGAAAAAAGTTAATGAGGTGAATTTTAGAATTTTAGAAAAGTTAGATATGATAGATCTCTGGAGAAAACTGAATGCAGATAGAAAACAATATACATTTTTCACAGCCACACATGGCATCTACACAAAAATTGACCATGTATTAGGGCATAAAAACTTCAGAATTGAGTGGAGAAACATAGAAATATTAAATGCTTCCTTTTCAGAATGTTAATGCAATAAAATACGTTTATTAAAAGATCATAGGAAGATAGATTAAAAATCAATTGGAAACTAAATAATCTATTCCTAAAGTATGAGTGGATCAAAGAACAAATCATAGAAACAATCGTTAATTTCAACAAATAAAATGATGATAATAAGACAACATACCAAAATCTATGGGATGC
The DNA here is from genome assembly GCA_028646595.1 of Phalanger gymnotis. NCBI lineage: Eukaryota > Metazoa > Chordata > Mammalia > Diprotodontia > Phalangeridae > Phalanger > Phalanger gymnotis. The sequence goes on along the minus strand of CM053626.1, from coordinate 320,309,239 downwards.
AACCAAAGCAGTACTTAGGGGAAAATTCATATCTTTAATTGCTTCATCAGTAAAGCAGAGGAAGAGAAGATCAATGAATTGAGTATGCGACAAAAAAAACTGGACAAAAATAAATAAATTTAAAATCTCCAAATGACACAAAACTGAAAATCCTGAAAATCAAAGGATAAATTAAGAAAACTGAAAGAACACAAATGAATAAAACTAAGAGCTGGTTTTATGAAAAAGAAAAAGGAAATAGACAAAACATTGGTTGATTTGATTAAAGAAGAAAGAAGAAAATCAAATTACTGGTATCAAAATTAAAAAGGGTGATTTTACCATCAAAGATAATGAAATTAAAGGAATAATTATGAGCTATTTTGCCCAAATGTCTGTCAATAAATCTCAAAATCTAAGTGAAATGTATAGTTACAAAAATGTAAAATGCCTAGATTAAAAGATGAAATAAAATTCTTACTTAATCACATTTTAGAAAAAAATAATTGAAAAACCAATGGACTCCCTAAGAAAAAATCTCCAGGTCCAGATGAATTTACAAGTGAATTAACAATTAATTCTATTACCATAGAAACTATTTGGGAAAATAGGTTAAAAAAAAAGGAGTCCTACAAAATTCTTTTTGTGACACAAATATGGTGTTGATACCTAAACCAAGAAGAGCTAAAACAGAGAAAGAAAGTTCTAGGTCAATTTCTCTAATGAATATTAACACGTAAACTAGATAAAATACTAACAAGAATATTACAGCAATATATCATAAAGTTCATACAGTAGGAGCATATAGGATCTATAACAGAAAGGTAGGGCTGGTTCAAGGTTAGGAAAGTTGCCAAGATACTTGACCGTATCAATAACAAAACCAACAGAAATCATATAATTATCTCAATAGATGCAGAAAAAGCTTTTGACAAAATCTAACACCCATTCCTGTTAAAAAAAAACACTAAAAATTATAGGAATAAAGAGAGTTTTCCTTAAATGATAAGTAGTATTTATCTGAAACCATCAAAAAACATAATCCATAATAAGTATAAGCTAAAATCCTTCACAATATGATTAGGGGTGAAAAAGGATGCCCATTATCACCATTCTTATTCAATATTATACTAGAAATGTTATTGGCAATAAAAGGAGAAAAAGAAATTAAGGAATTAAAAGAGGCAATGAGGGAACAAAATTTTGACTCTGCAGATGAAATAAGCGTATACTTAAAGAATTCTAAGGAATAAACTGAAAAAAAAAACTATCAGAAATAATAACAACCTTAGCAAAGTTGCAGGATACGCAATAAACCTACATAGCTCATCAAGATTATACACATACATAATATAAATATATATGTATGTGTGTGCATACAAACACAAATAAACATACACACACACATATATACATATATATATATATGTATACACACACATACACACACACACACATTACCAACAAAGACAAACAGCAAGAGATAGAAAGAGAGATCACAAATTAGTTGGAAGCCTACTTGCAAATACAAACATAGGAACTCTATGAACACATATTACAAAGCACTTTCCACACAAATAAAATTAGATCTAAACATTTGGGAAAATATTAGTTGCTCATGTGTAAGCCAAATCAATATAATAAAAATAACAATTCTGCCTAAAATTATTTACTTATTAAGTGTCATATCAATCAAACTACTAAAAACTCATTTTGTAGAGCTAGAAAAAGTAACAACTGAATTCATCCGCAATAGCAAAAGGTCAAAAATATCAAAGGAAATTTTTGTTTTTGATGCAAAGGAAGGTGGCCTAATTGTACCAGATCTCAAAATATATTGTAAAGCATCAACCATCAAAACTATCTGGTCCTGGCTAAGAAACAGATTTGTGGATCAGTGGAACTGGTACACAAGACACATTAGTAAATGACCACAGGAGCCTAGCATTTGATAAACCCAAAATCACCAGCTTCTGGGATAAGAACTCACAATTTGACAAAAACTGATGGGAAAACTGGAAAACAAAAACTAGGTAAAGACCAACATCTTACACTATATACCAAGTTATAGTAAAAATAGGTACATGATTTAGACAAAAAGGGTGATACCAGGAGTAAATTAGGAAAGCAAGGAACCATTTACCCATCAGATCTATAGAGAAGAGAAGAATTTATAATCAAACAAGAAATAGAGAGCATCATAAGATGTAAAATGGATGATTTTGATTCCAGTAAATTAAAAAGGGATTGCACAAACAAAACCAATACAACCAAGATTAAAAGGAAAGCAGAAAGCTTGGAAAACATTTTTATAGCCAGTGTCTCTGATAAAGGCCTCATTGCTCAAATATATAGAGAACTGAGAAAAACTGGTAAGAATACAAGTCATTTTCCAACTGATGAATGGTCAAAGGATATGAATGAGAAGTTTTCAGATGAAGAAACCAAAGCTATTTATAGTTATATGAAAAAATACTCTAAATCACTATAATATAGAAAAACGCAAATTAAATTAACTTCGAGGTACCATCTCACACCTCTCAGACTAGCTAATATGAAAGAAAAGGTCATTGATAAATGCTGCAGTGAATGGGGGAAATTAGGGAAACTAATATACTGTTGGTGGAGTTGTGAACTGATCCAGCCATTCTGGAGAGCAATTTGGAACTATGCCCAAAGGTAATCAATCTGTGCATAACCGTTGATACAGCAATACCACTAGTAGGAGCCCATGCTGGGCTCCTCTCTGTTTCGCTCCCAGCACAGTGTGATAGACCTTACCCAGCAACCATCCAGGCTGTCCTGGGCTACAGCACTGCTTCCCTCTGCTATTTCCTGGGTTCTGCAGTTCTAGAATTTGTTCAGAGCCATTTTTACAGGTGTTTGGACAGTCCTGGGGGAGCATTTTAGGCAAGTCCCTGCTTTCCAGTTACCACCTTGGCTCCACCCCACTCTGTTCCTTCTTTCACATCAATAACACGGAAATATGTTTTACTTGAATTCGTATATGGATAGATGCATATGTATTATATATGTACACACGTATAAGTATATATATGTTTATATATATACGCACATATATATATATATAACAAATATCTAATTGCTTACCATCTTAGTGAGTGGGGAGTGATAGGAAGAGGAGAAAAAATTGGGGATCAACCTTTTATATTAAAAAAGAATGTTTAAAATTGTCTTTACATGTAATTGGAATAAATAATATTTCAAAGAAAAAAAGAAATTTGAACTATAATTCTTAGGAACAGTTACTGCATTCTTGGGTATTAAAGAAAAGCCCAGGACCTGCCAACTTGACAGTTTCTCATGCTTGGAAAGAGTCATAATTATTCTTTTGAGATGAACCAACTTATCTTTGCCTTTTTCATTTAAGGATAACATCCATTCTAGTTTTACTGAAGAAAACTTGGTTGTCTGCACTCTTGACCTCTTTTTGGCTGGAACAGACACAACATCAACCACCCTGAGGTGGGCACTGCTGTATATGGCCATTTATCCAGAGATCCAAGGTACAGTGATGGTGCCAGGCTATGCAATGCTGTAGAATTCTGCCCACAAGAGTTCCCATGTATAGAGAGCTTGAAAGTTTGCCAAATGTTTTACTTATATCACATTCTTTCAGTTCTCATTGGAATAGAGCAGTGATGATCATTTTTAACAATCATGTGGACCCCTTTTAAACATCAACATTTTTTTCAGCTCCTCATATGATAGTAGTTGCTATCTAGCACAGTATAGAATTAGGATTCAGGAAGATGTGAGTTCAAATCATGCCTCAGGCACTTACTACCCATGTGACCTTGAGCAAATCAAATAATTTCTCTCAGCCTCTGTGTGTTCATCTGTAAAATGGGGATAATAGCCCTTACTTCATATGGTTGTAATGAGGACCAAACAAGTAGACAAACATTAAGTGCTCTGTGAGCCTTTGTGTAAACATCAGTTATTAATTACTATTATTATTATTTTACTGTACTATAACTATTTTTTGAAAATGCATATGATAACAAAAGTAACATTTTAAAATATATTTGTATCTTATTAAATATGATAAATCTCCATAGACTTCAAAATGGAAATACTTAAATGAAGAAAACCTTATTAATTCAATCTACAGAAGGTTCTAAGGTCTTTAGATTTACAAATGGAAGGCATCTTAGAGGCAATAAAGTCCAAACCTCTCATTTTACAGATATGGAAACTGAGGCTGAGAGAAATTAAGGAATTTCCTCAGGGTCTCATCGGTAGGGAGTTACTGAGGAGGGGTTTAAATGAAGGTTATCCTGACTCGAAGCCCAGGACTCTATCTCCAGGGACCTCTATTTGCTTCTCCTTCAGATCTATGTTCTGAAAGCCAAGGAACGGTTAAAAGTTCTATTTCCCTGTTTAGTATACTGTCTCATGTCTTGCTTAAGCTAAAGATCAGAATAAGGATCCATGGAACAAATATGGGTGTGCAGTTCCCTAGCAATGACTACTTAGAGTAATCCACAGCTCTCAGTTTAGAGACCCCTGGAATAGACACATTCGGGTTCCCCTTAAAGTAGCACCCAGAACTGAACATCCCTTATACGAAAAGCAGCATTCTTAGGAGCCATTTAGCATCATGGGCATCAAATCAAGTACTTATTCTGTGCCTACTATACGCCAGGCACTAGAGACACAAGTTCAAAGGATGAAGCAACACTTCCCTCCTTGCGAGAATCTGGGGGTGACAGAAAACTTAATTAAGAGTCAGAAGTTTGCTTTCTAGTCCAGGCTTCCCATCTGAGCAGTCAGGAGACTTGGAACAAATCCTTTCAGTCAGTAAATGAACATTTATTAAGTACCTACTGTGTGCCAAGGACAGTGCTAAGTATTGTTGTTTGTCTTTCATCGTCATAGAGGAACATGTCATCAGGAAAGCAACGCCATGACTTACAAGTGAGTTGAATTTAATTGAGGCAGGGCTGTGCAAGGTCACCAGCCTCACTTTCTCCTCCAGAGCCATCTGAGTCCAGAGGTCA
>CM053626.1:320277968-320295583 GCA_028646595.1 Phalanger gymnotis | reverse complement strand
TTTGTCAGCGTCAGGGGTCAGTCACACATACGATTCACCCATGTGACCTAAAATTGTCACAAAGAAGCAGACTTAAGAGTCTCTGCTGTCCCAGACATGTAAACTAGGCCCTCCCAGGAGTTAGCCCCACCTTGGGCCCCACCTTAGTTGCCAATCCACACCCACATAGGTTCCACACCTAATAGGGGTTTGGGCCTGGGGCTTAGCATTACTCAAAGGAAATAAAAGCCAAACTCTTCAAGGGCACTAAGTGCTAAGGAGCCCATTTTGCTTACCAACACACCTGTGCCAAGTATTAGTGAATTTACTCCTTTCTCATCTCCTTGCCTTTCAGGAAAGAGGGTCTGCCTGGGAGAACAGCTGGCTCGAACTGAGCTCTTCCTTTTCTTCACCTCCCTGCTCCAGAAATTCACATTCCAGGCTCCCCCAAACACCCAGCTGAGCCTGGACGTCCGACATGGCTTAACCCTAGCTCCTGTCTCCTACCAAATCTGTGCCCTTCCTCGAGTGATGTAGGCCAAACTAGGCCAGTAGGGTGGTTCTCCAGTAGTCGTAGTAGTAGTAGTAGTAGATGACAAAGGGAAGGACATGAAACTATCCTCATCCTCCAACGTCACCCAACGTGTCCTTTGCAGCTTGCATGTGGGAAGGGAGAGAAGTCAAGGAGGGGAAAAGAGAGACAAAGGGAGGGTATCTGTGGCCCAATTTGAAGCTTTCTGCTCTGAAAAAGGAGAGGCATTAAATGCCATCAAAAGGAAAGCACAAGGAATCCTTATTAGACCAAGGACCTGGGTTCAAATCCCAGCCCTGCCATTTACTGGCTGGGTGACCTTGGGGAAGTCACTTGAACTTCTGCCTCAGTTTCTACATCCAAAATGAGGGGGAGGTTCTCTAAGGTCCTCTCCAGCTCTAAATCTAAAACCTTGTGATGCTATAAAGAGAGAACCAATGCTTTTCCTCCTCTGCCTCAAGCACTCACTGGGGCCAGTTATTTGTAGCTAACTATTTGTTTCTCTCCTGCTTTTATAACTCAGACAATGGATGTGATTTTAAGGGAGGGTTTGGAGGTTACAGGAGGCATCCACAGGTTGATGAGGCCAATCCTTAGGGATCCTTTTGATCGCAAATTCCTTGTGGGCAGAGGTTGTTTTCTTTGTTTTTGGATCTACAGCGTCCGGCCCAGTGCCTGACATGGAGAAAAAACCTAATAAATATTGCCGATTATTTCATCTCTAAACCACTCACTTTCATATTAATTATTTCCTTTGATCTTCACAGTGTAAAATATTAATCCATCAGCTCTTGAGTTGAGGTCCTCATTCCTATTAACGTTAAAGATGGTAAATCATAATTGCTCTGCTATTAACCATAGTCACTAATACAGTCAACTAATATAATTACACATAAATATATAATTAATTATAGGCTCTAGGAATGCCTACACCTTGAGCATTGCTAATCTGTTAAAGTTCCCTCTTCTTGTAAAGTTTCCCCATTCTTTTCAGACATGCTTACGCAAGGTAGACTTCCATGCTGATAAAGGAAACTTTTATAATACCCCAGCCAATCAGAAAGCTGTAAATGCCCACGTGAATCAATGTGACCAGTGTTCCTCATTTATCATTCATGTACCTCTTTCTAATGCTCCTCCATTACACCTAGAAAAATGCTCTGAGTTCACAATGAGGTCCTTGTACCAAACCAGGTGGTCTCAGACCCATTTTATTAACAAATTGCTAGCCACTGCTAATAAACCAATTGTGCCTAGAACTCACTTACTTCAGTTTGTCTTATTTGAAGATTCAATCATGACAACAACAACCCTCTCAGGTGAAAGGAAGTAGGCCCAGTTTACCAAGGGAAATGAAACAGAGTTTACTAAATCAAAGTCTTAAAATTAAAAAGAAAAAAAATCTTTTCCTGAAAAAAGGGATAATAATAGCAATCTGCCAACAATCCCAGTCCAAAGTGACTTCATATTTCTCTGAATAACTTTTCAATTCACTTCAGTTCAGTAAACTGAATTCAATTCCATAAGCATTGATTAAGCACCTACTATGTGCCAGACACTGAGAGTTGCTGTGGATAGAGCATCAAAATCAGAAATGGCGAACAGTCCATGGTGTTGGTGGTCTATATCACTCCCTGGCCAATAGTCTACCAGGTGAGATCTATGTCTCCCAAGAGCTTACCTAGATCATCTTTGGGACACAGAAAGAAGATACTGGGATTTCCATCTATCTTTACTTTTACTTAAATTTGAAAAAGGAATTAAGTTTTCCAATATTTAACATATGAGTCGATTCTGAGAGGTAACCTGCTCCCTTGGTACACAAGCCATGCTTAGGGATGAGATAGAATCACACAACACAGAGGGAATTGATAGTCAAGCTATCACAGGCTCATTTGCTTGTAGTATTATTCATTTCCTCAACAAGTCAAGCACTTATTAAGCACCTACTATGTGCATTAATACCTACTCCTGTGCTAAGTACTGTTAAGGATTCCCAGGAACTTGTCTTTTTCAGTTGCCATATTTTCCAGTAACACTGGCCCCAGAGTGTGCAGGAGGCCCCAGATGTGTCAAGGATCAAGACCCCTGAGTTTGTGTAATTTGGTGTTTGTATCTCAAGCTGGACTCCCTGTGTGTCCTTGGGAATCAAAACAGGTTGCTGTCAGTTTGCACTAGGCTAAGGAACTGCTTGTACAGATGGGACACTCGATGATAAGCAGACCATCCCGTCTTCATGGTCTAGCAACTCCCAGGGGGAAAGAATGCTGCTTTTCCCATTGTCTTGCTCCTCCCCTTTGGAAGGCGATTTGTCCTTTCAACACCTTTTCCACCCTTATGCCACACCTCTTTGGGTGAAGGTTTTTTTTTTTTTTCCTCTTCCTCCTTTTGTTGTACTGTCATAAATATGCAAACTTCTGTATGGATTGTAAATTCTTTGGGTTCTACAAGCATGGTCATTTCTCACTTAAGAAATCTAGTTTCAGTGCAATGTCTCGTGGATTTGTTATATTGCTTTTGGTTAATAGTAAATGGTGACAATGGTGGAATATGATGAGAGAAAGTGACTCAGACTCCCAGGGCGCTTCAGATTCAGGGCTAGGTAGCAGCATGGGGCTTTTTTTTTGTTTGTATCTTCCCAATCCACCCCCCTCAGCTCCTAAAAGAGGGGAGATGACCTCAGGCAGCCAGGGAAGGTTTTGCCCTTCCTGGCTCAGGCTCAGTCGGGTTTGGTTCCCGATGTCCTATTTGTTCTGCTCTGAAAAGCTCAAAGCCTTTAATCATCCCTCTTCCACTCCCTCCCCCTTTTTTGGAAATTTAAAGTAGGCAAGGAGAAAAGCTTCAAGCCAAGTGATCAGTCTCCAGGGTTTGGGTTGTCTTACTGATTGCTTCATAGGCAGCCTATTCATTCGAGTGGTCACTTCCTATTGGCAGAAGATTCATTTCATTGTCCAAAGATAGAATCAGAGCTAGAGAGGTCCCAGGACCTAGCACAGCCCCCCTCCCCCCATGGGATTTAATAAATGCTTGTTGAGTTGAATTAAGGTCAGTTACTCTAACCCAAAACAGAAAAACAATCTCCACAATTAGCCTTTAAAAAATATTTCCTGACTGACTCCCCAACATTCCTGAGAGGTAGTCATTCAGCTACTGATGGCAGACCAGAATTTAAAAATACTTTGAAGGAATGCTAAGTACAGTGCCCAGCACATAGTAGGTGCTTAATAAGTGTTTATTGCATTTAATTGCTGGTCCAAGAAAATTTTACCAGTTGCCATGTCTTTCTGATCTCTTCTAAGCCTTTAGTGATGAGGAACTCACCACCTGCTGAAGCAGTTCATTTCAATTTTTGATACCTCTAATTGTTAGGAAGTATTGCTTCTAACTCTACAACTTGGAGAACAATGAGGATGCTGAAGGGCCTTGAACTCACATCATATGAGGACTGGATGAAGGAACTAGAGATGTTTGGGCTGGAGAAGAGAAGACCTAATGGGCACATGACAGAGTTGCCATACAGAGAAGGGATCAGATATATTCTCTTTGACCCGAGGCCAGAACCAGGAGCAAAACAATTAAGGCTGAATGTTAGGGGGAAAAAAGTCCTAGCCATGAGAGCTTTCCTAGCATGAATGGGCTATCCTTTCTTGGAGACCTCCATGCATAGGCAGGTGACCACTTTTGTCAAATATCTGATAGCCAGGAATCTCTTTTATAAATAGGCTGGACTAAATGGGCACTCAAAGCATTCATTTCTGTTAATTTCCGCTCATTGTTCCTAGTCTGTAAGCTGAGACTGCACAGAAGACACTGAATTCTTTGCTACATGACAGCCCTTAACATATATACCCAGTTATCAAGACCCCTGATAAGCTTTCAGCCCCATCAATGGATCCTTATATGGCAGAGCATCAAGTCACCTCATCCTCACGGACACCTTTATCAACATCCTTCCTAAAATGGGTCATTCAGAACTGAGCCCAGTACTCAAGATAGAGGTTCTGCAGGCAAAGCAGGACAGGTCACATTCGTTGTTCTGGACTCGAGTTCTTGTTGATGTTGCCACTATCCCTAGTGTAGGAGTTTTTAAAGACCTGGCATCTGGGATTGTTTTTTATTTTGATAGCTGAATTCCAGTAACATTGGCTTCCTTTTTATTTAAAAAAAAGGCAAAACCCATGATTCTGAGAAGAGATCCACTGACTTCAGCAGACTCACAATGCAGTTGGAATGGTGTGACTGATGGGCCTTGGATAAGGTGATGGATGACAAGGCTCTGAACTGCTACGTCAGCAATGGTTTACTATGTGCCCCCTATGTGCCAGGCACTGTACTTGTTGCTGTAGATATAAAGAAAAAGGCAGCCCTGCATTCAAAGAACTCACAATCTAAGGGACGTGCAAGCTACAGACGGGGCGAATCAACCCAGGGAGAAGGCCACAGGACGGCTAGGGAAGGCCTGCCGTAGAAGTTAGGAGGGACTCGGGCCATTTCGGCTTCTTGCCGTGAATGCCCCGGACCCCCAACCTTTAGGACTCAGCCGGACTCGACGTTTTTCTGGAGGTTTTTCTTGATCCCCCGGCCACTAACACTTCCTCCTTTCAGATCACCTTCACGTTTTCTGCATATTTCTTGGATGGACTCAGGTATAAACACATTGTCTCCCCCATTAGAACGCACTATCCCAGAGGACAGGGACTGCTTTTTGCTGTTTATAACTCCAGCACTTAGTACAGTGCTTGGCACATAAGAGTGCTTTATACATAAGTACTTATTGACCAAGTGAAAAAAGCCAGGGAATCAGAAAGTTAGAAGGAAAGAGAGAGAGCATACCAGGTATGGGAGACAGCCAGTATAAAGGCTTAAAGATGGGAGATCCAAGAGTTACAAGGAATCTTCACCCAGACTGAAATAAGAATGCCCTTTACAACCAACCCTGCAGCTTCTGCGTGAAGATCTGTGCCCTCTTTTCTATGTATATGTGTGTATCCACATGCTTAGACATATATATATATATTATATGTATACACACATATATCCATGTATGATTGTGTATTGAGATAAAAATGGATCCTGTATCTTTTGTTTTATCTCCTATTTACAATTGAGTTTGTCCTAAAACGGCATAAGTCATAGTTTTTCATTAATGAACTTAGTGCAAAAATTCAGCTGGCTTACAATCAGTTAAGTTCTCCTGCCAATCACTGTTCTATTCTTGCTCGAGGAAATCTGTTATCCTTGGGGGATATGGGTGGATACCACCAAGCGATCCTTCAAGGATGTCTGCTTTGCTACTCCAAGAAGTCTGGGCACTATCTCTAATTTTGCAGGTGGACAATGCACATTTCTTAGTCACAGGAAAGAAGGGGTTTGTTTGTAGCTGCCCCCGCCCCCGGCCCTGTCCTGACTTCCAACCAATCATATTGTTCCCTTTGCCTCAGCTATGTAACCAACTATGCTGTCTTCAACCTCAAGATGTCACCAACCCTATAACCAGTTGTATTATCTCCCCACCTACCCTGTTCTGTTCTTTGTTCTAATCTTATAAAAAGGAACTGGGTACCCATCTCAAGGTCTTTGGCTAACTGAGGCAGAGCCATTGACCTGATTTATTAACACACAGTTCCCCTGTTAATAAATTATTATCATGCTCAGAGAAAACATGCCTCAGTCTCCCTTTGTTAAATTTCACTTCTGACAGTATATAATATGTATATAATACATATGAATTATATACATATTGTATACTGTCAGCCTCATGGAAAAGAATGCACAACTTGTGTGACCTCTGAGCAACTCACTTCACCCTCAGTTAACTCATCCATAAAATGGAACAATTGGACTAGACAATCTCTAATGTCCATTATGCGTACATGTATATATATATGTATATATACCTTTATATATCATATTCTGTATCAGTCAACATTTATTGAGTACCTACTATGTGCCACAACTGTGCTAAGTGCTGGAGATGCAAAGAAAAGCAAAAGCCAGTCCCCGCCCTTCAGGAACTTAGTCTAATGGAGACAACATGGGAACAACCACGGATACAAGCTACATACTGCACATAACTATGTAGTATGTTACACATATCTACACACATATCGCTATATGTATTATATATGTACATACACACAGATGGGGGAGAAAGAGACAGTGAGTGAGATTTCAACATCAGTTATAAAAAGAAAAAAAAATTGAGTTTTGATACATTTACCCCTATCCGTATTCAGTTCAATACAATGCATTTATTAAACACCTATGTCCCCACACTGTGCTAGGGACAGAAATACACAAGAGAGTCCCTGCTCTCAAAGGGTTGACATTTGTGTGGTTCAGGGAAGACAGCACCAACTCTGGAGTCTTAGGATCTGGGTTCAAATTCAGCCTCTGATAACAATAGTCTATCTGACCCGGGGCGAGTCACTTAATCTCTAAGAGACTCAGCTCATCTGGAAAACGAGGGAGTAGGACAAGATGGTCTTGGGGGCCCTCTCTAGATTTTGCTCCATGATCCTCTAAGGACACATATAACTGGATATAACACATACTGAAAGATGAAGTCATTTGGAAGGGGAAGGATGAAGCCAGAAGGGTGGGAGGGAGCCCTGAACCAAGCCAGGAATTCCAAGAGTTAGTGAGGAGGAGCAAGGACATTCCAGGCACACAGGTGGGCAGTGGGCTGTCACGCACAAGTTGTAGCAAGGACACCAGTGTGGTGGCATGCAGAATGTGTGAAGAGCAGAGATGTCTAAAAATGCCAGGAATGGTAGCCAGGAGTTTGCATTTGATCCTAGAGGCAATAGGGAGTCGCTGCCATTTCCTCAACAGGGGAGTGAAAATCAGATCTATGCTTTAGAGCTGTCACTTTTCCCACTACATAGGGGATGCAACAGAGAGAGGAAAGATTGGAGCCAGGGGTCATTCTGCAACTTGTGCTATCTCAACCATCTCCCACTACTGATAACTCCTCAAAGGTAACCAAAACTAGCTGCTCAGTCATTACATTTGTGAGTTTTCATCGCTCACAGGAATAACTAAGAGAGGTGACCCTGAACAGGTCCACAGGCGGCAGCCTCATGGAAAAGAATGTGCAACTTGTGTTGACCTTTGAGCAGCTCACTTCACCCTCAGTTAATCCATCTGTAAAATGAAACAACTGGACTAGACAACCTCAAACGTCCATTCTAGTGCAACTGCAGATCCAATCCTCGTGCCAAGGCACCTGCTCTCCTTTCTTGGATATGTCCCTCCCATGTGGCCTAGGCCATGTGGATCGCCAAGCTGATTCTGCACCACTGACACCCACCATTTCCACGTCATCCCAGTGGCTCACAAGGGTAGCCGGCTCTTCCTCACTGGTCCCACAGGATGTCCCAAAAGTTTTCAGCCTTAGTCATTCAACACTTTTAAAACTACCTGCTCAATCCCAATTCCTCTTCATGGTCATCTGCCTTTGGTCAAAACATCTGACAACATTGGGCCCTTAATATTTACCTCTTATACCTTGAGTCTGAGAATGCATGGGGGATTATCTCTGCATTTCTGATCTTCGTGCTGTCTTCAACTGACATAATTTTAGAGCTAGAAAAGCCCAGAGAAATGGTGACTTGTCCACGGTTCAGCAGCCACATGGTGGCACAGCTAGGACTAGAGTCTGGCCCTCTCCACCAGTCACTTTATTAGCAGGCTCTTTCACAAATCAACATAAACTTCATACACACGATATTACCTTAGATTCTGGGAGTCCTACGTTATAACTTTTAAGCAAAAGTCTACAAGGAAGACTGGACACATTATGATCTAGTCTTTCTGACCAACGAACAGTCTTGCGCTCGGGATCTAGACTTCCACTAGAACCTTCCATTTGAGAAGCATCCTTCGTCATTTCAAAGAACTGAACCACGTATTATTGGGCCCATCTATTATTACCCAAGAGTGTGTGACAACCTAAGGGGAGAGTTCTTGTGAAGAGTTTAACTTTCACTAAAATTTTACTGTCTTTTGTGTCTCTTCCCGCCCACCCCTCACCCCCACCATCTTATAAGCAGTTTCAGTAGGTTTAAGCCATGAAAAGGCGAAAGGTATCTGCAAAGAAGGTGTGAACAATACAGGGCTTCTTAGTGGAGTTCTTGCACTGAGAATGGTGATCACCAAAAAAAGAGGCAAACACAAAGTCACTTTCATCAGTCTTTATGTAAATATAAAAACAACATTCTCAAAGAAGGAAAGAATAAAAAGTAGTGCAACATTGTTTCTAAACCGACTGAGGTGAAAGTACATTGGAAAATTAAAGCAGGCCACACGTCCCATGCATCCACTGGAAGCTGGCAGGCCACACGTCCCGTGCATCCCCTGGGACCTGGCAGGCCCACTGGAGATAAGAGCAAGAAAGGCATCAGGGCAGCTGACCATACGCTTCACTGTGGGTCTGTCTGCTGGCTGACAGCCATGACGTAAAAGCACGTCCTGGCTACCCAGGAAAATAAATCAAGTATTGCTTCTGTTGTGTTCTAAACTGTGTCCAAGTAAAACTTTCCCACAGAAAAGAGAGAGGGCCTTCACATACCTTCGACAAGTAAAACATTACACAAAACTACAATGAGCTCAGGAAACTGTTGGTTTCCTTTTTAAAAAATGAATTTGATGCCTTAGCGATTCCATAAGCTATTTCACTGAAGGTTAAAAAGAAAATTCACAAGAAGGTAGGCAGACATATTTACATGCACACCCATTTCCATAAATTGAGAAGCTTCTAACTAAACACAGTAGGATAAACTAAGGGAGAGATGAAACCCACATAATATTCACTTGCTGGAATGATTTTTTTACTGGTTCAGATGTGTTCTGTAAGTACACACAGGCAGCCTTAGATGAAGAAGAACTTCAACTGTTAGCATACAACTTATCACTTAACATTAAACATGAGATGACAAAAAAAAAATCAGAGGGAGATCTCATTTAGATTTTCAGACAAAAGTTTGAGAGATATATGAATAATTTAAATCTGTACTAAATCATATGTTCAATAACCTTAATTATTCACTGGAAAAATAGAGTAAAATTCAAATATTTCTCAATATTATCAATAAATCTCAGATAAACTAAACATCATTGTCACAGTATATATACACATACATAAATGTACACATATGCATACATACGTATGTACACCACCACACTTTGAAAAAGAGAAATAAATAAAAATCTCAGAATAGAGACTCCAAATTAGGGACTGATCCTGAATTGGTTTTATATAAATATAAAATCACCACTAGGAAAGTCCCTTTCTTTTCACATGGATAAATGTGGTGCATTTCTACTTCACAGTAAATCCACCCAAGCCCCTAGAGAATATACGCTCTTTAAAGAAGAAGAAATACACCAATCCTGGCTCATGATAAATTATTTCTAATGTTTTATCACCCACAGGGTGTCCATCATCGCTTTCAGACCAGGTACTCACATCTGGTCAGTCCTTGAACTTTGCACTAGAATTATAAGCCGTCACCTTAGAGAAGCTCTACTTCTACCCTTCCGAGGCAAATAACATTTATCCTCCAACTTTTACAACTCCTGAGTATTGCTGTCACTGCTGTTGCTGTTTTTCCCATTATCTTAAGAGAACCAAATGCAACCTGACCACGCCCCTTGTGCAGACATGGCAGTGCCACGACTGCAGGTGTTAAATTAGCAATGTAGTGAGGGCATCGAAATTCTATTTAGCACCTGACGGAGATTTTATGAAAAATAGCAGGTCTACCTAGAGGGAACACTGCTGCTTTAAAATAAACCCCATTAAAAAAGTGAACTTCTGCTTTTGTTAAGTCTCATTTATAAATGTGGATTCAACACTGAAGTGACAATCCTTTCTACTTACTAGGGTGTCCTGAAATGTCACAGTTAGAAAACTTTACACGGCATGCTCAAATATTTATAAAGGCTTTTTCTCCGTTTCAATAAAATCCCGACAAGCAGAGCTTACAAAGATACAAAACACAAGCCAACCACATCATCGCACCAGTCAAAATCATCCAAATCCCAGAGGTAGTCAACAGAAGTGGGCAGCCACACAGGAGGAGATCTGGTCACAAAAAATACACTGACTCTTGCTCGCGATGATCCGGACCTGCACCGGACTACACGGTATTCTACCCTTTCAGTGAACTGGAGAAACTTACGGGGACAGTCCCTAAACCACAGGTCTAAACACATAATACTGTAGACACAACAACCCTCGGCATTTTGTAAAGAAACACTAGCAATAAAAGGCTAAGCATGAGACAGACGTGTCCAAGGGACAGACACCGAGAAGGGAGTTCTTGGACGAGCCTTCAGGAGACAGAAATACAGGGGGTCCGGTTTTAATGCTGTGAATCCCATCCTCAGTGTACAGTAATCTGCCCACATCACCATTCCACAGCTCTAGGCCTGAGATGGGATGAAGCTGCTATCTAAACAGAGAACGGACTGCTGACTACATGTCCAGACAAGGACTTAGCACATATCTCCACAGCAGATGAAAAAATTACATCCTTTAGGGATTAGCCAAAATTTGAGGGTAGAATACACTGACTTTTGGCATGGGTGAATTAAATACCACAAAGTGGTTCCCTAGGGAATAAGCCAAATTAAATTCATTTCATGTGGCTTCCTAAAATAATGCCTCTTTTTTAATCACAGAAGCAAAATGACTGTTTCAAGTCAGCTCTGAAAACTCTGGAATGTTTAGAAGCCCTGCCAACTGACTCTTTAAAAATGGCTATGAATATATCACACTAAATCTTAATTTTTAGCTTATTTTCCAAGGCTAAAATAACTTTTTCAAAGTCAGTTAAATTTCTGTCTAAGATTTCAATAAAATTGGCCAGGGCCTGGTCCTAAGCATGGCCCCACTTACGATCAATAGCTGCCCAGAGAGGTTCTGACCTCTCAAATATCTGAACATTTTTCTATTTAATCATTTGCATTTATAGAAAAGCTATTGCAACTTTTTTTTCCCCAACAGGGGAATCATATTCCAGTAAATACTAAAATCATCTCATCTAAGGACAGGAATAGAAAGGTCAAACTGAACAGGCATTGGTGTAGCTAAAGCAGCGCACCGACCCACCCACACAACATTTCTTCAGTTTGCTCTGCTCACCTCGCTAATTTTTATCTTGTAGGATAAAACAGAGCTGGCATTTTTTTCAAATTACAAATTTCCAATGCTGCCTTGGTTAATCAAGTTACCAGGCCAACTGAACATCTTAAATTTAAACATACATTGCCAATTTGTAATTCTAAACACTACATACTCTGAAGACAAATATAATCCTTTGAAATATGTGCTTTCTAATATATTTCAATTCCTCATTTCTGACCATCTGAAAAGATGGATGGAACTGCTCCAAGTGCCTTATAGAAATCAATTTCTTTGATTTTCTTTTTGGTGAGCAGACTTACATCTGTCCAGCACCACGATTGGCTCTTTATAATCCGCAAAGATTGTGGAAGCTACAAATGGGTTAAGGGCACTTAAGGGTCTGTGTTTCTTTTGGAGTTTAATCAGATGTTGCGGCAGGTACTTTAACAGAGAGATTTCTTCTAGCGTTGGTGATGTGCCGTTGCTGTGCGAGGAAGGAGCGCGCGGGAGGGCAGGCACCAGCATCCTTGCAGGTGCCATTACCTCCAGTCAGTCTGGATTCCATCCCCAGCTTCTGGAAAGCGAGACTCTAGAGAAGAGAAACCAACAATGAAAACATTCACTGAAGAGAGATGACGGCTGACAAGGCAAGGATGGCCAGGAGAAGCCGCAACAAGCACCCTGGAAAGAGCCTCCCTTCTTGCTAGGTGGAGTGATTTCTAAACCCCTCCAGCAGACAGGTTTGGGGCTCTCTGGGGCTCACCCTAAGATACAGTCCATCTGACATTCATTCCACCAACACTGACTTGTCATCTATAGGCATAAGCAACTGCCCCGCCGCTCGCCATACACGTCCCCATTCCCTAGGTCAGCGATGACTCTCTTCCCCATCCCTGCCTGTGGCAAAGCTCAGATGGGGCCACTTTCATGTTTCCTGAGTACTCTCAAAGTGACTTCTCCCTCATGAGATCTCAGAGCCCTCTAGACTTTAAAGCACTTTGTCTAAAGAGCAGGGCATGTCTTTTGTGCAATCTACCTTGGTTTGTATCCTCAGCGCATGAGGCACTTGATAAATACCCAAAGACACCTCTCCACAGCACCCACACATTAATCTTCTTGCTGCCTCTGGAATTCAAAGAAAACCAGTGAACTCACTCTCTGCACAAGAGCCCTGCCACCAGCTGCATCACCCATACCATGGATGACTCGCATCAGCGGCTGCCCAGCTTGCCAGCTCTTTTACATACACTGTCCATTGAGTTTTCATGACAATGGCAGGGTCCCAGACCGCTCCCCATCTGTGGCAGGATTCTAGCTCAGGCTGTGTTCCTGAGGCTAGGATCCTCTGATGCTCTTCCACTCCCTAGAGGTAGCTGCCAGGATCTCCTGACTTCCAGGCTACACAGAGCACTGGGACACCACACTCAGGACCCCTTAGGGGGAACAGAACCATTCACACCTACATTGAGTCTGGCCACAAGAGTGGGAGCTCTCAGGCAGCTTACAACCAGAGAGTGAAGGATGTCATCCAAGGCTTCTGTTTCTTAAATCAAGTGCACAAGACCCACAGCACTCCTCCAAAGAACCAGACCGAGAACCTCAGCCAAACGGCGAGAGTGGGATGACCTGTTCTCAACGAGGCCAGGCCAGTACAACAGGCTCTCTGGCCCATCACATGTCACCTGTTCCTCCCTTCTTTGGAAAGCCACAGCCCTTCCAGAATTCCCCAGTCCTGCACAGCCTCTCCTGGAGAGCAATGGAGACGTTTCAGAAACTGCATCCCCCTGAGCTGAAGTGTGTCTTGGCCTAATGAATCAGTTCTCTCCTGTTCTTTCCCTACTTATATTGGCTTCACAGCACTCCCCTATTAAACATCCCCGTCCAAAAGTCATTCTCAGGCAAGAGAAGAATGGAGTTGTTCAGCCTTTTTTCCACCAGTCTCCATGCTCACCCCTGCCAGCCTCCTTTCCTGATGACCTTCTTTTCTTCAATATCTGTAATGCCCCACTGGCCAGCAGGAGTTCCCTCCATCTCCAGGCCTCTTTACATTCTTCGCATAGCAAACACCGCTCACAGTCTCTCCTACTCTTCCTTCCACCTTCTACACGTGCCCTTTGTCAATCTGGGGTGGTCAGTGATGCCTTGTGAGTCCACACTGGTCTCTGAAGAGGCCTCCCCCTCTACCTCATCAAAACATTTTTTCTTACACAGTGATTCCCCAAACCTCGTGCCCCTGCTAGGTTAACCCTAAGCCAGAACATTTTAGGCTCTCCTCAGATGTATTCTCTGATCACAAAGAAACATGCTCTCCCAAAATCAAAGGAGAATGTAGGCAGCAACTAGCTTCTTTGCTATCACAAAGTCTAGAAAACAGCAGATGTTTTCCCACAAGGATCCTAACACTTCTCCTTATTGGTGAGAATCAGATCCAGAACAGATGTTTTCCTAGTTGGTGCTTCCTTTGAAGACTGCAGTCATCATTAAGACAAATGGGCAAAGGATGTGAACAAACAATGCTCAAAAGAACTAAAAACTACTAATAACCACATGAAAAAATGCTCCAGGTCACTACTAAGAAGAGAAATGTGAATGAAAACAACCCTGATGTTTCCCCTCATGCCCTGCGAACTGGCAAAGAAGACAAAACATAGCAATAGGCGATACTGAGGGGATTGTAGAAAGATGGGCACACCAGTGCAATGCTGGGAATCAATACAGCCTGTTTTGGAAAACAACTGGGTATTATACAAATCATATGACTAAAATGTCTCTACCCTTCGACCTAAAGATTTCATTACTGGGCTCGTACTGCAAGGAATACACAGAAAAGAAGCCCCCCTATGCATCAATTAGGAACACAGCAATGTCCACTTAATGTAGAATGTCTAAACAAAATGTGGTGTATGACTATAACGATGAATGTAACAAGTATAGAAAAGCATGGAAAGAACCCTGTAAACTGATAGAAAGCGAAGTCAGCAGAGCCAAGAAAACAATACATACAATTACAACGATACAAATGGAAAGAACCACCACCACCACACACATCAAGACAAAATGGATGCTGACAATTTATAAAGATTGAGACTGGCTGGAAAGGAGAGCTATGAGAAAAAACCCTTCCCCCACACACCTTCGTAGAGGAGAGAGGTCCCTAAGTGTTGCATCATTTTTCACACTTTTTCAAAGCATCAATCAGTTACACTGATTTTTTCCTCTTTTTTTTGGGGGGGGGTCTTCAAAAATATAGTATTTGTTATATGGGATACCTCTCTAGGAAGGGGATGCTGGGAGGAAATTATGACGACGTAAAAAAAAGAAAAACCACAAAATTCAATTAAAACAGATTATTTTTAAAAAAATTCTCATTAAAAGGCAAGCCAAAAAGCCATTAGCTCCTCATGTCGAATTTAATTTGTCCTTTCCTCCAGCAATTGGCTTTAGGGTGTTACATGTAAGAGATACAAAGACAGTTGGAGAGTGGAGGCGATTACTGGTCCAACACCATTCTCCACTGCTTAAAGGGACCTTGCATACTTTCTAATCATTCCAATCTTAAGAGAGGCTGAAGCCCACACAGCCATTTCTGGTTCCAATAGGTATAACACCTAACATTTGGATTATGTGAATAACACCTGACTGACTTCATGCCAGTATCACAGTACTAATGATACTAGGAAGAAAATATTAAAAGATTGGAGAGGTTCTTTTGTTTCTATTTGCTTTTGTCCTTCTTAGTCTAAATAGAAGAACGTAATTAAACAGAGGAAAAAAAAAACAATTTTAGCTTCAAATTCAACTATCTAAATTAGAAAGAGAATTACAGATTTTTATCCCAAAGATGTTTTTTTTTAAAGCTATGCTGTTCATACATCCATGGATCTATAATCTCCTTAGTGGGGAGGGCTCCTTGTATCACACCATGGACCTGTAGTGACAGGAAGCAGCTCTCCCGATGTGGTTCGTATACCAACAGGGCACATGGGATGCCCACTGACCATCCTCCTTTCTCATTATGTAACTAACTGGCTCATCTTTTTTCTACTCACAAATCCTGGTGACACCATCCTTTATGCCCTCTTGCACAATGCCTCATTTTTCCTTTTATGTGCCACATACATCTTCATTGCCCTTTAGAAGACTCTCAACTTTGACTCTTTGAAGAATATGGTATTTCAGGGCTCTCAACCACACATCATCACCAGAAGAACACAGGCCTTTCCAGCACAAGTTCCCATACTATGTCCAAAAATGTACTTCTCATCCTGCTTACTGAGTCTTCTACCTCTCTGACAGGGAGCAGGCAGCGGGCTTCCTCATCAGCCCGTGGAATGAGGTTTACAAAGGTTTCCTCCTTTTATTTCTTCAAGGGAGGAAAAATCAATGCTTATTTGAAAAAAAAAAGTAAAAAAGATGGGCCTTTATGGCAGGGATATGCTTGAGATCCTGTGGCACAACTTCCCATAACCAATGCTCTGGGCTTTTGCAGTGCACAACCAAGTGACACACACACTGCTCTGTGAGCTATTCACATAGATACTTGTGGTGATAGGGACACAAAGCATCGGTCTTCTTTCAGAGCCCGATGCTTCTGAACGATTGTGACCTCATGGATTGGGCTCTGCAGTGTTTTGGGGCCGGATGCTACCAAATCAACATTACCTCAAACAGGAGTATCGGGAGGATGTCCTCTCTAGAGAATCCCTCATCCATCTGGATTCTCTCATGACAAAGATAAACTCCCTCACTGGACCATTTTGTGTGTTGCCTGATGATAATAATCAGAGGATTGGTTATCTCTCTCATGGAACCCTGTATGACTTTGACATGTGACAGAGTCACCCATGGAGCAGAACCTCCTCTGTGTTTCTTCACTTCCCTGAATCAAACAATAAGCTGGGTGGGACCTCACATTCTCGACACCTTTCAATTGAGGGTGTGACTGCTGTAGATCAGTAGTAAAAGCTCTATTCGCTTCACAGACTTTCATGGGGATGCCCTTGATACGTCATGAGATTCTGTTCAAGATTTAGAGATTCCTTCCTCTTGGAGGATAAAGGCAGAATCAGTGGCCTAACAAAGGGGTCTTCCCCAGCACACATCTCTTCCCGACATGCTAAGTGAGCACCAACGGCTCTATCTCTGCACCCCTCGCTGTAACGTCCTTTTCCTCATGTAGCAGATGCAGCCATGTGATATCACAGTCCAGATGTTACCACTCCACTGTCTTCAATGATGAAGAAAGTGTGTGGTCAAAGTACACTTGAAGAAGCTCCATTCCACATCTCTAGTTTGTGTCCCCCATCCAGTGTAATGCTCAAATAGCTGGGGCTGACACTCCTTAGCTACATCTCTAAGCAGGCCTCTCATAAAAGAGTTAACTCAGGAATATGTACCCCTCCCACCCTCTTCAGGCCCTCAGGGCTCTTTCTGTCCCTTCCATCCACCTCCAACCCTCGATCTTACCACATTACTCCTATTACACTTAAGGGTGGGTCCCAGGTATATACCACCGCACTGGACTTTCCAACCCTCCTCAGGCCCCCAGGGCTCGATCTTTCCCACAGTTTTCCAAGAATGTCTCCCCCCAACCTTCGCTTCAGCCACATTCCATCACCTATCCCACTCTGCCTCCGAACCCCCAGAGACTGAAGCACACAGAGGTCAGGGTTTATTTGGCCTTTCACTTCAATATCCCTAGGACTTAACCTGGTGATTTAAACACAAACAGCCACTGAATAAACATCTGTTAGTGACAAAAGAACTTAAGATTTTTTAGGAATATGTTTATGGAGCAAGAAGTTGTTTCTGATCAAAGAGGTTTTTAACAATATTAATGAAGTTGGTTAACATTTTTTCCCTCTAATAAATCAAATCCGCTAGATTTCAACCCACCTTATTATACCAGGCAGACACAATGAGTTTCTCTTCATAATCACGGAATTTTGCTACCTTACATTCACTCTGGGAAAA